>CM034150.1:552884214-554084214 GCA_019776745.2 Taxus chinensis
GAAAGACCAGTTGACTTCTGCACCTATACTAAGCTGTACCATACCCAAGGAGTCTTTACTATTGTAACGGATGCTTCTGGGGAAGGCCTTGGAGGTGTTTTACTACAAAATGATCAGGGTCATAGCATATGAAAGTAGAAAACTTAAGTTACATGAGCTGAACTATGCCCCTCATGATTTGGAACTTGCTGCCATTGTTCATGCACTTCAAGTCTGGAGACACTATTTACTTGGGAAACCTTTTGAGTTGAATACCGACCACTTAGGACTGAATATATTTTTACTCAGCCCAATCTGAATGCCAGAGAGAGAAGGTGGTAGAATTTTTATCACAATATGACTTTGATATTAGCTATATCAAAGGGAAGGAGAACAGAGTAGATGATGCTCTAAGTCGTAAGAGGCACATTTCTGCTCTTATAACATTAAGAACTTAGTTTAAAGATGAGGTAAAAAGTGTTTCAGAATCAGATGCATACTTTCAGCAAGTAAAAGCAGCGCTTGCTACAGAACCTAAGGATATAAGGTATAAAGGTTTTCATTTTGATAATGAAGGAATCTTGCGTTATGAAAACAGGGTATATGTACCTATGCTGAATGATTTGAGAAAGAAGTTGTTAGTTGAATTTCATAATTCACCTTTCTCTGGACACCCAGGCATCACAAAAATGCTTGCTGATTTAAAACAACAATACTTCTGGAAAGGTATGAAAAAGGATGTAATTAATTTTGTGACTCATTGTCTGGAATGTCAGCGGGTGAAGGCAGAACATATGCACCCTACTGGACTTTTATATCCTCATAGCATACCGCAGTACAAATGGCAAGTAATAACCATGGATTTTGTACAAGGACTACCTATGTCCAGGAACAAACATGATGTTATCTTGGTAGTTGTAGATAAACTGACCAAGGTAGCTCATTTCATCGCTGGAAATCTAAAGGATGATTCACCAGTGCTAGCCAAAATATTCGTACACAAAATTTTCAGATTGCATGGTGTACCAGAATTGATTATATCTGACAGGGATCCTAGAATGACGTCAAGGTTTTGGCAAACGCTTAACGCAGCTCTTGGAACGAAACTAAGCTTCAGTTCTTCATATCATTCGGAAACGGATGGACAAACTGAGAGAGTAAACCAAGTGTTGGAGGACATGTTGCGAATGTATTGCATGGATCAACAGTATAAATGGGAAGAGTATCTTCCATTAGTTGAGTTCACATACAACAATACTTATCACTCATCTCTCAAAATGGCACCATTTGAAGCGCTTTATGGAAGAGAGTGCAAAACCCCTGTAAGTTGGGACAGTGTTGAGGATAGAGTGGTAATTGGACCAGAGATTCTCACAGAAATGGAACAGCAAGTTAAGCTGATTCGTGAACGACTAAAGGAAGCAGCGGATAGACAGAAGAGCTATGCTGACCTTAAGCAGGTTGATAGAAGGTTTGAACTTGGTGATAAGGTTTTTCTTCGTGTTAAACCCAGAAAGAGTTCTATAACTTTTGGCAAGGGTGACAAGTCGTCACCTTGATTCATGGGACCTTTTGAAATTGTCGAAATAATCAATCCTGTAGCTTATCGTTTAGCATTGCCACCTGCTTTATCTCGCATGCATGATGTTTTCCATATTTCTTTGCTTAAGAAATACGTTTGAGATCTGTCACATGTTTTAAATTGGAATTCCTTGCAGGTCCAAGACCCAGGAATAATCGTGGTTAAACCCACACGAGTGCTGGAAACTCGCTAATTGCATTTAAGAAATCGTGATATTTAGCAATGTAAGGTCCAGTGGGACCAGTTTAGCGAAGAAAGTGCAACTTGGGAAAATCTGGAAGAGATGAAAATTGCTTTTCCTTCTCTTTTTCAACAGAATGAAATCTGTTGACAAAAACATACTTTTATGAACTTATTGTTTTTAAGTATTTATGAAAGCCAGATGAAGGCAGACTTTATTCAGGTTGAATAAAATGTGTTGTGACATTGATTTCTGGAACTATTCAAATATGGAAGTAGTCACATTGTTTGTGTACTAATAAATTGGTTGACCTGAAGGTTAATTAAATATGTAATTCATCGGGACGATGAATCTTTTTAGGAGGGAAGCATGTAATACCCTGAACTGTTGTTACTTTCTCCTGAGCATACAAGTGTTGATATGTGATTTCTTGTACAAGGATGTGTTCCTCGATTTAGAAATCATGCTTGATATGTACTGTATTTTCTTTGCAGATCTTTGACTGAGTCAGAATATGATTAGACTCTTTTATCTATTTCATTTTGCATCTGAGTTTAATCTGATCTCGGAATGAATTATAGAGTTATCCATCTTTAAGATCTAATCTTGGATCAGTGGAATTGATCCAAGTATTGCTCTAAGTTTGTTCGTGATGAATTAAAAATTACAGACCTTGAACAGGTTGCAAGGTCTAGAAGCATTTAATAAGCTAGTCAGGAGTATGACTCAGGCTGATCAAGTGAAATGAATTGGTTCCCGATATGGAAGTATATCTGGAAGGTCTCGATTGTGGACCAGGTAATAATTCGGTTACATACGATTCTGCAGCCTAAGGCAGAACAGGAGCTAAACCTGTTCGAAGACGTATGATGTAGGTCTTTTTCTGAGTGTACGAAATGTAGACCTAACTGGAATTATTATTGGTTAGTAACCTAAAACTAAACCTAACCTAGGGGTTAGATTAGTGTTAATCTAACCTAGACCTAGGCTAAGTACTAATGTCCTAAGTTAGTAGCTATGTTATGGAAGTTAGATTAGGTGTTATCCTAAATTCTAACCTAAGATACTAACCTAACTATGAGCAAGAATGTAAAGGGGCCTATGGAGGGGTGTAGAACCATGGGCGGTGTTTTCTATGTTACTAACCTAATTAAATGCTAAGGATATGTATGAAGGAAGGACAGGTCATGGCGGAGGTTTTAGCAACAGCTAACCTAAGCTGACGTGGCAGGTCGCCAAAACTGGAAATGGACTTGAGATTTCATTTGTCTGTCGCCAACTTTGGCGGTCGGTGGCAGTGGAGTTTGAGCGGGAAAGTTGGTGTAAATGCATTCAATGCGCTCGGTAGTCGAGCTTGGAACTCGCGTGAAGGCATGCAAACTGGGAAGTTGTTGGTTTGTTTGGCTTATCGCGATTTTCGGTTTTCCTTCTGCCTGTTCACTGGTTCTTCGCACCAGTCTTCTTTGAGTTGCATGGCGAGTATGAGGGTATCTAGCTCTTTTCTCTGGCAAGGAAAATATATATGTCATGGAGATAACAAAATTTTGTTGATCGCTCTAACTTGGAAAAGGAAAAGGAAGTCTGAGCTCTTCCAGTGGTCTGCTTCGGAATTTTGAGCAAAAATCCAGGCATGTTAGGCCCTAACCTTTAAAAATCTTGCTGTCTTTCAAGTGATTTCATTAGAACAACTCTGTTCAAATGATTTATGGAAATGAATGATTTTCTATGGTGGTTTTGTGTGATTTTTGGTACTGTATCTCTTCTGGTTCGATTTTTTTCAATTATCCCTTGATGGGTGTTTGTTAAATTCAAATTGTGGCTTTATTCTTCGTGTTTTCATTCTGGCTTAAATATGGGAGATATATATATGAAAAGTATGACTGCTCGGCCTGTTCGGCGAGAGTCCATAGATTATTCCTGTGATGGGTATAGGCCACTGTAATGCTTGTCGATTTTTGGTCGTCGATGCTTATTGTGGTACTGTCGGAAAAGATACTGTTGAACTTTTGTGTGAATGTTCAGTCTTACTGGGCTTCCTTGTATATTTTGTGGTGGTTGTCATAGTTGAAGGTTACAGAGTCTAGTAAGGTATCGCTATGGTAATTTAAGTTCATTATGAACGGTTAATTTGTTGTGTTTCAGTATTTCATTGCGACCTTTGTGGAAATTGTGTATTTCTTGCGTTGTGGTTAAAGGATTTACCCATTGACAGTACGCATTATGGAAATAGGTATTGTTGTATTCGAACGACTCTGTTGAGTCCATTGAATGATTCGTATTGTGGATCACTGTTGAAACTTCGTTTAAATATCTATTGGAATACTGGTAATTTGATTTTGTACTCGAGGAGTGACTGGTAACACGACCTCTGTTATTTTACCTTCGTGTTGCAAGAAATTGTGGTATATACTCTTTGGATGAAATTCTACGTTTCCTTCCTATGCCATCTTGTGCGAAAAATATTGGTAAGGGTTCCGTTGGATTCCTTGTTTGGAAATTCGGTATTCAGAATTGGCTTATGCCTGAATTTAAATGTTGCCATTGTTGGCACGGATGGATTCATTATCTTCTTTTTTTTAGTTTGTTTACTGTTGTTTAAACTCTGTTGAACTTATTATTTAAACAGTGTTATTGACTCAATTTAAGCCTGTTGGTTTACTATTGTTTTGACACCATTGGGTACCATGGGTATGGAAGGATATTTTGTATATCGGCCTTTGGACAGGCTAAACGGTGAATACTGTTTATGGACTTTGTTTTAAATCCTCGAATGGTATACATGTCACTGTTGTATGTATAAGCCCGAGTTTGAACGGGTAATGTTCTTGGCCTTGTTGGCTTTCTTCAATATCTTGACGCCATGAGTTATGGCTTCTGTAAAGAAGGTTGTAAACACATACTTTCAGTTCTGATTGCGTTCAGAAGTGGCTTCGTTGTCCCATGTTATGCTTCCATCCTGATTTTACTTCCGTTTGGCGAGACTGTACATGGTGCGTGGTTTTCGTTTTAAGATCTCTTTGCTTAGTTATGGGTAAATGTCATGGCTTAATGTTTTCGAGCCTCTTGTCGACTGTGACAACAAAGGAGATCCTCTGAATTTGACCTTGGGTCTAAAGCCTTACACAGTAAGAAAGGCTTGAACAGGCTGTAGGTTGTTATTGGGATTGAAGACGTAATATGTTTTCTTCGCATTGTTATCCATTCTTGTGTATGTTTGAATTTGGAGTTGTTGACTGTACCAAAGCAGGTAACGGCTGTGTTATCTTCTTGTCCGTCACTTCTTGTGAAAGGTCACTCTGAGTCTGCCTGATAGATAGACATCATTGTTTGGCATGGGGGCTACCGACTGTAGTTGTTTAATTAAAGGTTTAAATAATACAGTGTGCTGTTGACGTCTCGACTGATTTATTGCTGTGTTCTATTTTGTTAATAAAATAGTGATTCTTCTTGTGGCTTGTCGGACTTGTTCGTATACTTACCAGATGAATGTTTTCCATATGTGGAGACGGTACAGTAGTGAACTTATGTGGAAGGAAGTGTGAATGTTTGGTTTCCTTCTCTTCTATTACTTTAATACATGTTGATATCTGTATTAGTAGGAGCTATTTTAACATATTGATGTACTCAAGAGTTGTTATGATATTTCCTTTTCGGATGAATGGAACGATCTGTCCAATGTTGCTGATCTTGGATTAAAGATAATTGTTTGGATACTTTCGTTCTTTGATTCTTAATACTTGAAGAAATATTTGAGAAATGTTTAGGACTATTCTGTAACAATGATAGAGTTACACGTTTGTAGTCATTTTGTATTACAAGGGAATAGTCTGAATATGTTTACTTGTTTGGCTAATGGAACTCATTTAAACAGGGTGTTTAATGAAAACAATTGACGGATTGCAATTGTTTTAAAAGTTAGTGCTTATCATGCTCAGTTCATCGAACTGACTCATGTTGACTATTTTTGCAGATGGTTGCCGTAAGTGGTAAAAGCAATGCAGATCTGACAGGATGATCAGATTGTTTAATTTGATTTATAAGAATTACAACTTGATTTTCTAAATGTACTAAATGTGGAAAGATGTTTCTTTTCCGTTAAGCATTGTATCAAGTATGCTGCTTGCATAAAATGTAATTGTATAGTTCTGAAGGAATAAAAATAAGTATTGATACTTATGTGTTGTATTCTTAATTCTGATAGTTGACCTTCTTCGGTTTATATACCAGAGTGGCAATGTTATCTTTGTGTAATTGGATGCTTTTGTGATTGACAATGAAAGCTTAAAGAGAATGTGATTGAAATTTAAATCATTGTCTTTTAAAAGATAGGGTTAAAACGAACCTAAACAGAACACTAATCAAGCTGAGGTAAATTACTAATCCCTAGTCCTAGTATGACAGGACAATATTAAATTGGGTTCTTAATCATTTATATCTTTATACTAATAAGTATGATATAAATTCAGTTAAGAGAACTGAAATAAACCTAATGGGGTTCAGATGGCAATCTCATATGAAGGTAATGAGATAATGTCCAATTCTTGTTGTTTTAGAATCATGTGTATTCTAATGACTCCTTGATGAGAGCTTGACCTTAATACCTCTACCATGTAATGGGTTTTATTGAGGAAGGTCCGTCTTAAGACGAAGAATCCAGGGATTGGGAAAGGCTAACCTATGGGGAAAGTCTTTAAAGTAATTTAAAACTCAACGTGCGTAACGCATATTATTAAGTAGATCTTTTCGAGGCGGATTTAAAGGTTGACGACACAAGTCAACTGCAGGGTTGTACCTCCGAGAAGATTAGGATCTTCTCAAAGTTACAACAATGCAGGTGACTTATGGCGACACCCTTTGCATTGATCGCTAAGATTTACACTTTGATCTCGACGAATTACTCAGGGACCAATTAGGAATGTGGCCATGTTATAAGGCTGCCTAGGAGATTTGGGGTATCATGACACACTGGTTTAACTGCTGGGTTGAACCAGTATGTCACCGTATCCCTAATCCTCGTGGGCATCCATATAACATTATCACCTTGCTAATCTGTCTCCGAGTGATTCAGTTGTGAAAGGAAGGACTGACAGTAGTCAGTGTAAGACATTCTATATAACATAAGAATGGGGTGAAGGGCGTATTCCAGATTGACGAGTATGCCGTTAAGGAATACGAGACATAAACAGTATGTTTCAAATCTTTGGCCAAAGTATCGCAAGCTGCTGATTGCGTTGTCCTAATTCACCTAGTCTAAGGGATGAGATGCCGATGAATAATGGTAACAATTATTCAGTTAGGTTCCTTGGACAGAGCATTCTGAATCCCAGAATAGGGAAGAGAACCACAGGAGTGAAGTGTTAAATAATAATGCCAACTCATATTACTCATGAATAGATCGGTAGATAACCGAGTCATGAAATGAATAGATCGGAGGTACTCCGAGTCATTACAGCTGCATATGGTTATCTGTTAATGAATGGTTATTTGATTTGTGAGTTCTAAATTATGTATTTAGAACCAGGATGCATTTATCAAAAAAAAAAAAAATTGACTTGTTCTATTTTCTAAAATGAGGATGTTACATATATCAATTCCCACTCTCTCTAACCCGTTATATCTCAAACTTGCATATATTTTACTCTATAGGAAATTTTATTTATAATTATCCTACACTACCAACTCACCTTCTAGTACCCTCAGATCTGGTGTCAAGTGTTGAATGTGGTCCTTCATGCAAGCATGCTTCTCCAGGCCTGAGCTTTTCACTTTATCTCATGATGTTCTTCTAGAAGATTCCAAGGCATGCCCCTATTAGGGCCAACTTTCCGCCAGGCTGACATCTTACCCACGCGCAACTGATAATGATTTTCATGTGTTCTACCTTGGGCGCTCAAATTGACTAAGTACCGAACCTCGTTTCAAACACTGTGCGTGCTATGTACTTCCTTAAACCTTTATCTTGCGCGCTTTTTCCTTGCGCACCTTTTCATAACTTGGACCCTGTGCGCCTAATTACCTTCATACTTGGCCAATATTACAGGAGTCCAAAATCACCCCACACTATTCTTGTTGTCTGTCCTTGGAAACATTTTACTTGACCAAGATGCATGCTATTTAGGGAATCAATGAATAGTCTTATACTTACAAAGAATAAGGAATGAAAGAATTCGGGAAAGAAAGAAGAATGGGGGGGAGCATCAATTCAACAAGCTAGGGAAATCTTTTCACAAATCTACCTCTAGCTTATTCCACTCTTCAACCTCACCCTGTGCCTTTTGCTAGAGGTCGCCCACCAAGGTGCTCACTTCATCAAAACTCAGGCCAATTCCCTGGGTACCGAAAGTGTCCATGAGTCATTCCATCTCTTTTCCTAGGTCCTCAAGTTTATCCATCCTTCTAGTAATCTAGGGGTATAGTTCCTTTAGCCAGGCCTTAATTGAGCTCCTTAAAGCCTCAATTGCCTTTGATTTCTTCTCTACTTCAGCTAGAACCTTGTCCCTCTCTACCTTGTTCCCCTTGTTCTTTTCTTGGAACTCTTTTAACTATGCTTCGAGTGTGGTGACCAAGGATCTCGCAACCTTATCCCTATCTGCACATATATCATACGTGGCTTCCGTAAATTGGGTAGCAACCTTAACCTCTGCGAGTACTTGGCTATACTGAGCAATGAGTGCTACCACTTTCAATTTTTCCTCCTCTTTCAAGTGCGTGGCCACTTCTTCTATATATTCTAGGGCCAAGGGTCATCTCTCCAAAGTGAGGGCATGCGTTAGATATTCTAGACACTCCAGGAGGGAGGAGTACTTCTGTACAGGTGGTGCTAAGTCTGGGTTCTTCAAAAGGATGGAACCTTTGATAGACTCCATTTTCTTGTACACTTCCTGCACCTTTACCTTCTCCTCCTTTAACTCACGCCTTAACTATGTGCTGATCAGTTCTTCCTATTTCAAGCTCTTGGCCTTTTCTGTCAGTTCTTCTTCCTTCTTCCCTAACTTCCCCTCTAGCACTCTGATACTATCATTGTGTGCAAATAATCTACCCTCGGTCTTGCTGTGACCTTGTTAAGTGCATTGCAGACTTGCTCGTTCGAGATCTCTTGAGCATTCACTAAGGGATTAACCTCCTTAGATTCTGGCAATGTTATGAGCGCCCCCTGACAGACTTCAAAGTCTAGCTCATCAATGTGGGACTCAAATTCCCAAGAGATCATCTTCTTGGTTCTAGGGTATGCGCCATCCTTTTCAAAAGACCCCATTCCTAGGAGCCTTTTCATGGGTATAGTGCTTTGGAATCATGCACATAACACCTTCTTTGTGTCATCAACATAGCCCATTACTTGTCTCTGTTATACATCAAGATTTTTTCTAGCCGAGTGCGCGCCTTTGGGGAAGCTTATTGTTAGAGAAGGGCCTCCCAAGCTGCCATGCTCTTTTTCAATGTTCTCCTCCTTCCCTTCCTTCAACACTATGTCTGTGTTGTGCTCCAACTCTTGGTCTACCAGGAATTTGAGCATTTTTTGCACTTCTCTTTCAACCACCTCAGTGATATGCTCCTTTGTAAAACTTATGGCTCCCTACTTTTCCCTAGAAACCTCCTCATCCCCCTTCATTTCTTTGGTGTCTTCCTCATCCTGTGTGCCCTTGTGCCACGTGAAGATGAACTCTTGCTTCTCATCTCCACTCTCCTCTTCTGAGTCATAGACACTAAACACATGTGGATCCTAGTATTTCTCTACCTCTTCTTCCTTGCCAACATATTCCTCACTCTCATCTTCTCTTTCTCCCAAGTATTTTTCCAAGTTTTTGGCCACCTCCAAGTCAACTTCCTTATCCACCCTCTACTTTTTCCTGAGAGGTGGCTCTTGATCAGGGGATTCAACCTTATTTTCTTCCTAAAGAAACCCTTCCATGGTGATGGATTTCCTAGGCACCTCTACCTTTGGCATCTTTCCTTCACTGGAGAATTCTTTCTTCATATGTAGGTGCTTGGCTTAGCACTTATTATTGGCATACTCACTGTCTGAGCAGTTGGCACACTTCGTTATTTTTCCTCTCTTCCCCTCTTCTTGGGTGTGGGATTCTTTCTCTCCAAGGGATCCTTAGGTATGGAGACTTCACTCTCTAGATATGTGCCCTTCGAGAACTTTACCCTTATACGGAGGTACATGCACATCGTGGCTCCTCCAACGATGGGTAGTGTTATCGGCCTAGTCATTTCGATCTCATGCGACACATAATTTTCTACATACGTGCACTTGCCACTAGGGTAATTCAACTTCTTTCTCATCTCCCTATGTTCCCGGTCTAAACTACCTAGCTCCAGCCTTAGCTTCTTTGACTCCTTAAACCTATTCACTCCCACCTAGAAGTATTGGGTAGTGAACATGAAGGGAAGCTTGCACCAATGGCTCAATGACTTGTCTATTAGCTTGAACCTTCCCAAGAAGAAATGTTAATAAACCATGATTTCGGCCTCCCCCTCGGTGGCTGCTAGGAGTTGTTCAGGGATTCTCCACTCTACCCTAAACGTTTTTCTCAGGCACATGTACCATTTCTCCAGTTACGCCTTATGGGGTGCTGTCATTGTATCGCAGACATACTTTTCAAACCTCTTCATGGGTGAAGGATCATCGGTGGGGTACTCCCATAAAAAATTGTCTAGTGTGTCAAGAACCCCAATCTCCACAAATAAAATGGTGAGTAAGATGTTTTTGAAGAGTATCCTGTCCCCTTCCTTCGTGCACTTAATGATTTCTTCTATGATGTATATGGATAGGTTGTATATGGTTCCTTCTAAAATCTTCCTATAGACATGTAGCCAAGGTTTGTTGACCTACGTCCACCTTTCTTGGCCATTCAGCTTAGTCAACAAATGTGAAACCATTTTCACCACGGGGGTCCTTGATGTTTGAAATGTCATAATATCATGAACCCTTCTTGTAGGCATACTCGGTGATGGTCTCTTGAATAGCCTCCTTGTCGCCAAGGTCATCCTCCAAGCTATCTCCCTTAGAAATGAGGCCTGTAAATTGTGAAATAAGCTAGGGAATCATGCACATCTTGTTCCCTACAAAGTGGAAGTAATCTTCGTGTACTCACGACATCAACCATTGGTACAGGTGCTCTAGCTTTCCAAAATAGGGAAACTCATAGAGTTGCAGGATCCTTACCTTCTCCATTTTGACCTTAACGTCATCATTGTATATTGGAAAACCCTCTGGTGTTCATTTGCTAGTGGGGCACACTAATTCCATCACCATTTCCTTTTCTATTGTGTTTGTGTGGTGATTATAGTCACTAATAGGTACACTTCTTAGGTGGGACTCCCATTCCTTCCCCATCATCACCCCTTATGGGTATTGCATCTTTGCATACCATTCTTTGTTTGTGTTTACTTCAGGCTCTTGTTGTTTGGCCTTGGCCTTACCCTTTCCTTTCTTAGGTGCCTATGGTCAAGGTTTTTAATCACTCCTACTCTCTCCTTGTTACTCTGTGTTACTTCTTCCAATCCTCCGATCTCAAATCCATGATACAACTCTTCTGAACCCATGCCCTAGTTTTTCGAACCCTAACTGGGATTAAATCTTCACAAGACACCACCTCTTCAATTATTTCCACACTTGTATAACCCCTCCTAGTTTGTAAACTCAATCTAGCTACTCACGCTTCAATCCCACAGATATTCCTTCACTCAATCGAATCTTAAAACCCTCTTTTATAGAACTCACTTATATCTAAAACTCCTCTATTTCATAAAGTAAGAATGAGAGTGCCCCGACTGTTTACTTATAGTTTTTCTCTTTTCTAAACATTAAATGCTACTTCACCTACCACCATACTTTGTTCATTTAATGTTGCTTTTACAAACAAATCCTGTCTTCCATGCCTTCACTTACACACCCATCCTGTGTGAAACTTCATCCATCCTTCTGGTGTGCAACCAATCTAACCTGACAAGATACTCTCATGCACGCGTAACCTACTCAAAGGCACTTCTTCTATCCCGATTCTTGCTTTTTCCTATCTCATGTTGCTTTAAATGTACTTTTCCTCCTTAACACATGAGATCTACAAGTAGCTTTACCCTAGAACCAACCATTCTTCCATCTTACTTTGTATACCTCTTTCAACTAGGCCATTTAACAAGGATTTTCAACACAACTTCCTTGGTGCTTTAATCATGTGCTCCTTTAAATTTCTCCACCCCACACTTAAAATGATGTATGGTACTCTACACACATAAAAATTCTTCAA
The DNA here is from genome assembly GCA_019776745.2 of Taxus chinensis. Lineage (NCBI taxonomy): Eukaryota > Viridiplantae > Streptophyta > Pinopsida > Cupressales > Taxaceae > Taxus > Taxus chinensis. Next base: position 552,896,210 of record CM034150.1, read on the forward strand.
AAATAGCAATAAGGTTACCGGCACCCAAGGCACAAAACAAAACAACACAAAAGGGAAACACAAGAAAGGGAAAATGCATAAAGGAAACTTCTAAACTAACTGACAAGACTGCCTTATTTATAAACATCTAGAAGACTTATTTATAGTAGGGCTTCAACCTACTCCCATTGAAGTGTCTAGGAAATTTCAACCCATCTAACACTTGTAACTGGCATGCGCCTGAATCAAGGATGTACGATACTGTGTAAGGACCCAACCAATGGACTTTTAACTTCCCTGGATGGCGCAGAAACTTGGAATCATATAGTAACACCATCTACCCAACCTCAAACTTCTTGTTTCTAATGTGGCAATCATGCCAGGCCTTTTACATTTCCTTTTCCGTTGTTTGGCTCCATCGGGCGAGTGATCGTCTCTCATCCATTTTTATTAACTCATCAATCCTTTCTTCCAGCATTTGTTCATCAACTAACCCTACTGCATGTGCTATTCATAGAGAAGGCAACATAAATTCAACCGACAAAACAGCTTCCCTGCCATACACCAATTGAAAAGGTGTGACTTTGTTCAACATTTTATACGTTTTCCTGTAAGCCCATAATACTGCTAATACTTTTTCATCCCAATCTTGTCTTCCGACATCACAAATTTTGGTCAAGGTATGACTTAATATCTTGTTGAATGCTTCCATGGTTCCATTTTATTGTGGGTGATATGATGTAGTCTTGTGATGAGCTACCATGAAATCTGATAATAGGATCCTCACGGTCCCATTCAGGAAATGTGTACCCCTATCACTGGTCAAACTCAATAGGCATCCATTCCTCATGATAATGTTTTCCCACAAGAACCTTCCCGCTATTTCTACCATGTAGTCTTTAGTCGGGGCTACCTCTGCCCACCTTGTGAGATAGTCCATGTAAGTGATGACATAATGTGACCCGGTCCTACACGCTACTAGTTTAATAGGTCCTACAAAGTCTATCACCCACTTTTCAAAATGCTCTATGCTAGGAATAGGGTGCAAGGGCATCTTATCTCTCCTTCCCAATTTTCCAATGTGCTGACAATGGTCAAAATGCTTTACAATAGTCTCTACAATCTTTGTACAAATTTTCCCACAACAAATCTGCCATTAATATCTTGTGCACGGTGGCATCACATGCATAATGCCCACCTGCACTTCCTCCATGTGCTTCCTCCATGATGGCCAGATGCTCATGATCTAAGACACATTTGTGCAAAACATCATCATGTCCCAAATTGTATAAGTCTCCATTGATTAACATGTAGGGCACGATGCATATGGCCAACTGCTTCTTTTCCAATGTCTTCATTACTTATAGCACCACACCTTCCTTTAAAAATATTACAATCTCTTCCAAATCTGAGGGTGCGTGCCACAACCTAAATAGTTTCATGTCTGGCATTACTTCCTCAATACTCTACACGTCCTCCCCTGATTCAATTCTTAACAGATGATCAGGCCCACAATTACTTTTACTGGGCTTCACTACAATGGTGAATTCAAACTCTTGAAATAAAAATACCCATCGACATATGCATCCTTGTAGAACAGGATTGTTCAATAAATATTATAATGCCATGTGATCGGTGTAAAACATAAAGGGTGTTACCAGTAGGTAGTGTCTAAATTTGAAGAGCATGCAGATAATTGAAAATGCCTCGTGCTCAGTTGTGGTATAATTTTTCTCTACTGGTGTAAGCTTCTTGCTTACAAAACATAGAGGGTGATCAAAAATCCCTTCACCTGGCTATGCAAGTACTACTCCAATGGCAGTCCCGGAGGCATCTACATGGACATGGAAGGGATTGTCCCAAGAGGGAAAATGTAAAATAGGTGCAGTGATAAGCCTATCTTTTAATGTATCAAATGCCCTCTGCTACGCCTCTCCCCAATGGAAGGCACTTTTATGTCTAAGCAGCTCCTCTAAGGATGCAACAATCTTAGCATATCCCTTAATGAATTTTATGTAATAGTCCGTATACTGAAGGAATCCATGTACTACACTCTAGCTAGTAGGCTCCCTTAACCCCACAATAAATGTAACCTTAGCGGTATCTACCAACAATCCTTCCTTACATATGATATGCCCCAATAGATTCCCAAAGGGTGTAGCAAACACACATTTCTTAATGTTAAGGGATATCCTCAACTGCCTACACCTTTCAAACATTAACCTCAAATTGTCACAATGGTCTTTAACCAGACCATATACTATCCAATCATCCAAATAGACCTGAAGAAACTTATGGATGAAGTCCTGGACTGCTTACACCACTACGTGCAAAAAGCTAGCTGACGCATTCTTCAACCCAAATGGCATGACCATATATGCAAAACTTCCCCACTCAGTGGTGAAAGTTGTCTTCTCCTAGTATTCCTTTGTAATCAGAACTTGGTGGTACCCTAAAAAACCCATCCGTAAAGAAATAGATTTCGTGCCCAGCGACTCCTTCAAAAATTTCTTCAGTGAAGGGGGTCAGAAATGGATCAATGACACAAACAGCATTTAATTCCCTATAATTCACACAAATTCTAATCCGCACATCCTTCTTAATGTCAATTACCATTGGACTTATCCACTCTAATTCTTCTACTACCCCAATGATCTCAGAAGCAATCATTTTGTCTATCTCCTCCTTGACATTCACGTGCAAGTTGGGATTCATCCAGTAGGGCCTTTTTCTAACTAGGCATGCACCATCCTTCAGTTTTATCTTCATCTCTCCCAAGGATTGGTGAACACATTTGAGCTCATATTACTCATATGGGAATAAATCCTCAAATTCACGTAGCAGATCAATGATATTCAATACTTCCTTCTCTACCCAGTAATCCCCAATAATAGCTTCCTTAGGTTCTTCTCTTGAACCGATGTTAACTTTCTTCATTTTTAAAGGCTCATGGTAGGTGCATGTGTAAGTAGGTTCACACATAAGTATCTACACTTTCCACCACCTCGCACGTCCCCATAGAATGGATAACATCCAAGATTTCTAATTCCTCTCCATCAATCACATACACCAACTTTCCCTTATCCTTTTCCAAACACGTGTGCTAAATTTGTAACTCTTCTGCTTATTCTTCTTCAAAATGTGCCTCCAATCCTGGTTCACCTAGTAATTCTAGTAGCCTATCTTCCATCCTGGCACTATACCCCATGGTAAGGCACTTGATACCCTGCAAGGCCTTATTGACTGATGTCTTGGTACTCTGATATTCAAAGGTTTGAATAAGGTTAGCCGTGAGCTCTTTCCAATTCCTTTTCTAGCAGTGTGTCTCTGAATGAATGTACCATACACGTGCGTAACCCAGAGGGATAGTGGTAAAGATTCCACGTCTTCTCTCTAGACTTGTTCACACTTCTAGATATGGAGAGAGGCGGGCTCCTTCGCATGGTACTCCTTGATGATGGTGGGTAAATTTGTCATGGAAATTTGAGAGAGAGCAATTCTTACCTCACGCCACTCTAAAAGGCTCTCCTGATGTGTGGCCCACCACCGAGCTACTGTGCCAAGAAAGATATAACTTAACATCCCCCTTCATTCCTTTTCATCCTTCCACTAAGCTTCCATATCCTACAGAAAGATCTCAAGGAAGGATATTCCTAAATACTTGGGTAGTTCTTTTCCTCCAAGGTGCCTAAATGTGTGTGCCTTATTCACCTTAGTCACCGACCCTCTCAACTTCCATCCCATTAATTTATAAGTTCCATGCACCCAATTGTCACATGCCAAACTGGTGGTATCACTTATTGACTGAGCATTTTCAAACTGGATAACCCCAATAGTAGGGTGTATCATCTCAGGGTATCTGATTTAGCACACATAAATCCTATCTAGAACTTCCTCTCCCAATGGTTCAATATATGATGTCAACTTCCCATCAGCCAAGGGTATAATGACCCATTCCTCCTTGTTCTCAAAGCTGATGTACCCTTTGTTGAACTGAAGGTCCGCATTGTTCTTATAACACCAAGGGTGCCCAAGTAGTGCTGGGAAATTGTCCGCCTCGACGAGCGCTAAGACTTTGAAGTCCCCAGTAAACTTGGCTCCCTAGATCATGATAGATGCATCCTTCAAGACACCGATGGGAATTGCCTTAGTCTTGTTTGCCATATATAGCACATTCAAAGATGGATGTTATGTAGGTCTTCCCATTTGATGCCATGTATCTAAAGTCAGAACATTAACCTCAGCGCATGTGTCAATGAGGATATTGTTGAGGAGCCATCCATCTACAACTGCATTCAATGTAATCTCTTTGTCATAGTCGAGGCTGTGAGGGGGAAGGTTCACATGCAAGACCTATCTCTCATGCTCTTCTCCAGCACATGGTACCTTCTCTCTTAACCAGGATCCTAGCAATGGAATGATATTCTCCTACCTTAGCATTTTACACACCTCCTTGACCTCATCTAGGTCATCCTTTTGCACCTCAACCCTCCTTCCTTATTCCTCCCTCCTGGATTACTCCTTTAGACATTAGATCTCCCCTTGTAAGCTCTGAATAACATCCATGGTGTCCTAATATATCTGCTTTTGACGCGTGGGGTTTGGATACTTTTCATAAATGACCTCCTCCCTTGAAACCAAGGTTTTTTATCTTGGTACATGTCTTGTGCGCATAGCTTCTACCCTTGTTGTTACCAAGATAGGCTCCAAAACTTCATCCCGTGTTACCCGGGGCATCCACTATATGTCTACCTTCTTAATACTGACCATTGCAGTGCCCTTGTCCTTCTGGTGCTGCTGATTCATATGCTCAAATAATTTCGGGCACTCCTCATACTTATGCTTCTTTCCTCACCATGAGCACTGCAACAGGTCCGGGCACTCACATTTGTAATGTTTTGTAGATCCACAGTTGAAACATGTTCCACGTGGGAACTCACTCCTTCCTCCATGGTTACCTCGACCATGAAATCCTCCTTGAAAACCTCTTTCACACGTGCCTCCTTCTACACGCTCCTCATAATGGTGATTATTATCCTTGGAACCACTAGCAACACTGGTTTGGCACACCCCATGATCAATGGCCTCATGGATCCGATTGAAGCCTAGAGTCCTTAGTATCATGGGTTGTAGATGTGTAAATTTTGTAATAACAAGACACATTCTTCTTGGTCACGCGTTGCAGTAAGGGACATCTACTTGCATCATGGTCCCCATGAAAAATTTCACAATCTACTGTCATAGTGTATACCGTCCTCTGGGAGCAATTATCCTTAACGTGTCCCTCTATTTCACAATTTGTGCACCACAAACCACTGTGATTCTTATGGGCTGAGTTCATAGATAATTTTTCTAATTTTCCATAGTAGCAATCTGAGCCTCCAAGAATGGGCTAACTCCAATATCAATACTACCAATAGCTTTGGTACATAGGGAAGCTTCCAATGCTTTGCGTGGGTCAGTAAAATTTTAAGTAGATAAGGCCCTTCAAAAGGGGTGATCAATCCTCCAAAAAACCATTGTGCATGCTAAGAAGGATGAATATCATATGATAATTTAGACAAGAGATTTTTAAAATGCACATCATACTCCCACACAGTCTCTACCATTCCTTGTTGAATCTCCTTCAAATCACTAATGCTCTTCTGCTCAAACTCATGAATGTGGAACTCTACCAAGAATGCATTCTTTAAGGCAGTATAGTCCACCACTATTTGATGAGGGTCATACTTCCTATACCAGCTATGTGCGCACCCTTGCAACGTGGTAGCAAACTGACTAGACTTATGTTCTGGGGTTGTGATACCCTTCACGCTCCATAGCAGTTCACACTTATGAACATGTTCCACAACATCCTCAATGCCCCTGTAATATGGTAAATGCAGACACATTTCAAAGAATACTTGAGGTGGTGGTTGGGGTACCTGTCCTCCTAAGCTAGAGCCTTGGTTCCCTCTGGTGTTTCCTCTGCCGCCTGATCCACTAGGTCCACCATGTCTTGTGTCTCTAGAGCCACCAGATCCACTAGAACCACTGGGTCCAATAGGGCCTATAGGAGCTGTGCCAAGCACCCCCACGATCCCATTGAACTATGTGCGAATGTTCTATGATGGCGCTCCGCTACCACTAATGTGTCCCATTCCACTCCTTGACTATGAGACAAAGAAGGAGAGGGAAGAAAGATGGCTCACCCGAGGCACACGTGGGTACCGAGATTATCTTTTATGTGAGTTTAATGGGAAACATCGTCTATGATTAGTGTAGGAGTTTTTATGAGGGAGGTTGGAACATACAAGAACCATAGGGCTCAGAATGGACTCTAGATTCTTACAGTCACTTTAGACCGAGTGTTTTAATTGGATCCAGAACATGCATTATGATAGAAAGAATTATATAAACATTCATTCATAGCATGAAAGGAAAGAGAACTTATAAGAGAGAAATATGCATTAAAACCATTGATATTCATGTATATGTTATATCGGTAACCTCATTACATTCATTGATTCATTACAGAGTGTCACAAAGAGCATACCGCAGTCATGCATATTACTAGGCTTGTGTAACTAAGCTATCAAAAGAAAAATTACAACTCCATGCCCAAGAAATTCTCTCCTGGATGTAATTATCCATTAACAGAATCCTCACAACATCTTTGCAGATCCCCGCTCACTCTTTAGATCTATATATCAATTCCTGCTCTCTCTAACCCACTATATCTCAAAATTGTATATATTTTACTCCACAAGAACTTGTATTTATAATTCTCCTACATTGTCAACTCCCCTTCCAATTCCCTCAGATTTGGTGCCAAGTGTCGAATGTGGTCCTTCATGCGAGCATGCTTCTCCAGGCCTGAGCTTTTCACTTTATCTCATGATGTTATTCTAGAAGATTCCAAGGCATGCCCATATCGGGGCCAACCTGTCACCAGGATGGCATCTTATCCATGTGTAACTGATCATGATTTTCATGCATTCTGCCCTAGGCACTCAAATTGACTAAGTCTCGAACCTCCTTTCATATATCGCGTGTGCTATGTGCTTCCTTAAACCTTTCTCTTGTGGCTTTTTCTGTGTGCACCTTTTTTAGGGGTCTAACAACTCCCATTATCTCTTGATAGACCTCTTTTTGATGAGAAACATCTAGACAATTTTCATGCATAAAATATTCCCTTTTAATGAGTGGTTTGGATTTAAGAAGCTCACACACATGAGCTAATTTTGCATGAGTAGTCACTAGCATGATTTGTAAATCTATATCTGATGTCTTCTTTGTCATCCATTGATCACTCTTCATGTGTTGAATGTTGATTATCCTCGTGTCTTTTTACTTATTCTTATTTTTACACATATGTTCATAAAGATCTCATAAATCCTCAACTTTATGTTATTTACCATAATACACACATACCAAATTTTGGGGACACTAGCATTGGTAATGATCTAGGGATCCAAAAGTTTAGAAAGGACTACGAGTGAATATTCCTCTACCACCACGAGATATGCTCTTATAAACACCTTAGAATCCACCTTCTCCAGTATTAAATCCTTCAATAGGATGATATTCCTTCACCTGAGAGCTTCTTGCCACTATGGTCTATCGTAATCCAGTATCACATGCCTCATAAATTTGGTCTACCAATCATAAATATTTAGTATCACGGGTGTGCATATCGCAAATATTGTAATACATGGAGACATTATTCATCTCGCGTGTTGCAAGGGAGGAAAATTCAAGACATCATGATTCTTATGATAAATCTCATAATACTGTAAAAATGTGTGTACCTTCCTATGTGGGAAACTATCCTTAGTATGTCCCTCAACTTCATAGTCAGTGCACCATAACCCACCTTGTATCTCATACATCGAATTAGTAGAGAGATTCTCTAATTTCTTAAACATAACTACTATATGAAGTTCCAGAAAATAACTCACCCCAGTATCTACACTTTTGACTTCTTTGACATGTAAAGCTACTTCCCTACTTCCAAGGCCTATCTCAGATCCTCATACACATTATGAGATAAATCCCTCTTAAACGGTGTCAGAAACCCTCCAATGAACTGTTGTGGATTATGACTAGGATGAATATCATAAGATAGCATGGATAAGAAAGTTCTAAAATGTGCATCATAATCTCTCACACTTTTAAACAAACCCTACTTGAAGTCCTTGAGTGCACTAATACTCTGTTTCTAAAACTCTGGAATATGAAACTTAACTAAAAATGTTGCACGTAAAGCATCATAATCCACTACAATTTAATGAGGATCATAATGTTTGTACCAACTATGCACACACCCTTGAAGTGTGGTGGAAAATTTATTGGTATTTCTATCAATATTTGTAATGCCTTTTTCTCTCCATATAAATTCACACTTATGTACATTCTTATCCGCATCCTCCACACCCTTGTACTCAGGTAAGTGAAGAGACATCTCAAATTAGACCTCAAGTATCTATTATTTTGGTTGTTGAGGCGGTGTCTGCTAAGGTTGGTTCAGAGGTGGTTGTGGACCCTACCTTGAGTTAGGACCACACCTAGAGCCTAAACCCCCACAAGGATTTCCTCCATGTGGTGGCTGACATGAACCTCCTAAGCTTACCACACCACCTTCCTGCAGCCTGAGGTCTCATAGATGAGCTTCCTTGTGTTCCAGTTATGGTACTAAATTGGACACCCATTTTCTTTGATGTCACAACACCTATAAGATTACTTCTAATGACATGTGTACCAATACTTTGTCCTGATGATGAACCTGTAAATAATCCTAAAAAAAATTATTCCAAACATTAGTGTCTGTTATGTTTTCATGTGCATGTTCTTGATATACTACTATTCCTGAACTAAAATTAAATTATTTCTACCTGTATCTCCTTCCCTACATAGAGATGTTGTTTTCTTACCTTAACTATATTGTCTTACAAAAAAACAACCTTTGGATTTGGAACACCTTGCAAAAGGGATAAGTAGCATGGCTAGGTCAGATGCATGCATATAGTTCTCATTCTCCCATCTATCATGATCTCATCAGAAGCTGATGGGTTCTCTCTATTGTAATTTCCCAATGTCATGAGGACATGATACTGTAGACGATCATCTTCCATGAGGGTCTAAAATTTTTTGGTAGTCATCATTCTTCTTGACAACAACGTTACGTCAACTACCCTTTTTCATGCTTCATTATACTTGATTCATATTTCCTCTCTATCTTTTTTTGTTAGGTATGTCACCATCCTTTTCCACACTTTCTCTTACCACTGCATGTAGCAGGGATTTATCCAGACATAGGTAATCTTTCCAATCCCAATTCTATCATTACTATCTCGATAGCTAAGGGTATTACATGTAAGTAGGATCCTCTAGGATAATGTAAAAACTTAAATTATGCTTCATATGGACAAGAATATGTCAAAATCACATATTCCAAGGTATAATAGTGTAACACACCTTCCCACCAATGATCCACAACCATAGTCCGTGTCTCAGTTGAATAAAAAAAGGTCTGAGAATCTTCATATGTCCAAACTCTCATTTTTTGACAAAAAACATTTGTTTGATGTGTAAGATGCCAACAAATAGTATAAATCTACTTGAAAATGTCTAAAGAGTGTCTCATATAGGAATTCATATAGATTATCCTTCACGCACTTTTGTGTATCAAAGTTAGGTCTAATACTATATTTTTGTGCAAATAAGTCTTGATTTTCTTCTACCCAGCTTTCAATACACTCCAAAGATAGTTTGTTGGTTTCCACAATTGGATAAGTATCAAGGTGGATGAAGGTTAATGTACAAGAATACACATAGGTAAAAGGGTTTAGACAATCACGTAGGAGGGCATACACATATGAGGAACAATATTGTGTGTAGGACTATGTAGGAAGGAAGATTAAGGACTTAGCCATTTTCTAGGAACAAGTTAAAAATAGACTTTGAGTGCTAATCATGCAAAGGATACCTTGGCGAGAAATTATTACCTATTTCTTGGAGAAATCGCATGCATGATTTTAGATATTACGAGGAATAACACCTGATCGGGAGCAATTAAAATTGAAGGACCCATAAAATACATATACCATAAAAAATTCCTGAATATACATCATAGAAGCATCCAACATATCAAAATTCAATGGTTTAGTTATAGGAAAAGGAGATTCAACTAACTTATTTGCAAGCACATTTCATGTAACTTATTTTTAGCTAGCATACTATATATCAAGCTCACTTAATAAGATGATCAAATTTCCCATCCTCCCATTAAGTGCAAGCTTGGATAAGAGATACTTTAGCAGGTCAACTCTGGATATGAGCTTGGTTTTATTGTTTAGAAGATAATGATAAAGTTTTTGGAAAGCAAAAACAATGTCCAAATAATCCTTTCCAATTTGTGGATAGTTTAGATCATAAGAAATCAATGTTCAACTAAGATAATAAATAAATTTTTCTTTTTGATTCAAATCATAATGAGCCAAAACCATGCTAATTACAAATTGAGTGGCTGAAATATACAACAACATGGGTTTTCCTGGGGTAGGCGGCATAAGAATAGGTAGTTTAGCCAAAAATTCCTTGGGTAAGGTGAACGTTTGTTTCTGTTCAGGAACCCAATGGAAATCAACATATTTATTGATAAGATGTGTAAAGGAATGACATTTATCAACAAGGTGGGATATAAATCTGCGTATAGCTTGGATCTTACCCTACAAGATGCTCAACTACTTGAGGTTCTTGGGAGGAGGCATGTCTTTTATAGTTGTGACCCTTTCTGGGTCCACTTCAATTCCTCTCCTTGAAATAATGAATCCTAGAAGCTTCCATGAAAGTACACCAAAGACACACTTCTTTAGATTGATCTTGACCTTGTAATCTTTGAGATGTTGAAAGATATGTCGTAGGATCTCAGGATGTTATTCTCTAGTGTTGAATTTTTCCAAGATGTCATCAAGATAATCTTCTATTATATCATTTAGCATGTCATTGAAGATGACAATCACGTCCCTTTGATAAATAGCACCTGCATTTTTGAGGCTAAAAGGCATGAATTGATAACAAAATGTACCCCAAGGGGTAGTGAAGGAAATTTTATGTTGGTCCTCTTTATAATGCCCCTTCCTGGGACACCATAAACATGCCCCAAGTGCATCTAATAATTTGTGGATTTTTTTTAATGAATGATTACTAATGTGTTTGTTTAAACATCTTCCCTTTAAATTTTATTTTATATCCATTTATAATTTTACTCGAAATTAAATAAAACATTTTCCCAAAGTAATTTAATTATTTATTCCTACTAAGCTTATTAAGGTCCTCTTAAAAATACTACACACTCTTGGAGGTTAATTAATCTTCCTTTTTATTTATTTGTATTTACCACACTCCTTTATAATTTTCCCTCCCATACCCATAAAGTGCCCATGACTTAAAATGTGTAGGGTTGACTATGGGCCCTTGGATCAAATTTAAGCTTGGCCCTTGATTTCAAAATTTCTCTAAGGTTGCCCTAAATTTCTCTATGTTTTATTTTCTCTCTTTTGGTTTTCATTTTATTTCTTCTTGCAGGTGGAGGAGCTATGGAGGAAGAGCTATGGAAGTTGGTTTTATCCTTATTGTTTTGTTTGTTTGTGAAAAACCCTAACCACAACCAATATTGAGATGTATAGATTTTAAATTACCTGGTGTGGTCATGTTATATATATATATTTTAGAGAGGTGGTGGAAGGGTTTTCCATGCAGGTGGGAATGTGGCAGCATGGAAGGTGAGAGGGGGGGTTTGGAGCTCACGGTGGAAGGCCTGCATGGATGAGGGGAGTGGTACAGAGGCCACGTGGAGGAAGGGAGTCGAGTGGGGCAGCATGGGGATGGGGAGAGGACTGCATGGAAGTGGGGAGGTGGAAGGTGGGAGCGGCAATGTGGGGAGGGCAGTAGCAGCGGCAGTGTGGGGGGAACAACGAAGGGGGCTACACAAGGGAGTAGAGACTTGGAGCAGTGGGGGCAGTGTGGTGTGGTGGGAGGATGCGCATGGTTGGGGAGGGGTTCGACCCTCCCCACCATTCTTTTTTTATTTACAAACAAAAACATTAACAATAATATAAATTTAAAATATAATATAAATTTAAAATAGATATTATAATATATATAATATATTATAATATATATATTAGTTTATTTTATATACAATAAGATGATATAATCTTTTTTTTTTAATATGATAATAAAATATTTACTGCAGTAAAATAAATCCTAATAATTTATAAATAACGAATACTTTGTAGCACATTTTGAAGTCATGTTTACAATTACTATTATAAGAAATACATTTCAACATAACTATATCACATGTTATGGGGTGGAAATAAATATAAGATGTGAGTACTAAAATCTGGTCTTCAACTAGTGAACTATGCAAATAATGTATGTATTTTATTGTCGATAATATTAAATAAAAAAAATATTCATTCCATTATGTGAACAGAAATGCATATGGTAAAGTATGTTGATACAAGAGGAGAAGCAAAAGAAATGTCTAAAAATTTATAAGGAGTGATAGAGCAAGAAAACTTATATTCTCATACAATGAACCCACAGCCTCCATATTGAACTAACTTCCTTTCAAATGCAAAGTGAATTTAAGGTTTTCAAATTTACACACAAGTAAGATCTCCAATTAAGTAATATATTTTCTTCTGAAGTGACATGTATTCAATAAACAACTTTTCCTTTCAAAAATGGAGTTTACAAAACAATACATATTCAAATAAATAACTCTTTTACAAGGTTTCCTCTTCTTCTTTCTTAAAAAAAAAAATATTAAGCACATCAACCCAACATGTTTCCCAAAATACATGAAACACTCAAGATATCATATTGCAAGTTTCTTGCAAGATTGATGAAGAGTTGCACAAACAAATGTGACTCAAGTTTACAAGTACTCCAAGATACAAAAGAAGGTTTTACAAGATAATGAAAGCTCTCTCATAAACATATCATTGAAGTTGCAAATGAGAGTGAATTTTACATGACTTGAAGAAAAAAATGGGAAGCCAATAAAACAAGAACTCCAACCAACTTCCAACTTGAGATCCAACTTCAAATGCCTTCAAATAAATCCAACAAAAGGAGAAGAAGCTTGTTTAACCACCCAACCTTTAGGCATCATTACATGCCTTTCCAAGGTTAGAAGTCATGATATCCTCCCCCAAGCCCATGGGACAGATGACTAGCTTCCACCACTTTACACAAGAGTAATGGAGACAATCCAACATTATTTTCACATACAAGTCAAGACCATGCACTAAGAAATAAACACCAAAGAATTGCAAATAAGGGAAAAGAGGAGAAACCATATTCTACCTCCAAAATGGGGAAGAGAAGAAAGATATCTCCAAGTGTCAAGTGTGTATCCAACATTGGTTGCATATAAAAAATGATCTCCACAACCTCCTTATTCCTCCAAAGTCATCAAACCCTCCTTATTCCTCCATCCATTCACCAAATCCTCCTTGGGAGGATTTTCAAACCCAAAGGGTTTCCTCTCCAAGAATGGGGAAGGGGTTCAAACCATATGAACCACCTTCCCCACCTCAAACCATTTGAGGGGAGAAGTAAAAATCCTACATGGCTTGCCCATCAAGCCATGAGGATTGACAGGGAAAAATTCCTCTCTTTTCCCCCACTAACTCCAAAAATCCATCATGCCATATTATGGATGGAGGAAAATAAAATTAAACAACAATTAAAAATCAACATGCAACAACACACATTTTAAATAAACAAGACTAATATCTAACATGATATAAAACACACAAATAAGCTCAAGGAGCCTACCTCCAAAATCTCTCCAACTTCTAACTTTTTCACTTCTTGACCCAAGCAAGCTCTAGCTCCAAAATCCACAAGCCTCCAAGAAAAATCTCCAAAAAAAAGTTCTCTTCTTTCCCCATGAGGGATAATTTAAAGAGGAGCCAACAAAAATCCTCACAAACGAGGGGGTGACATGTGTCACCCCTCTCTTCCCTTAAGTTCAAAGATTCTCAAAATAAAAGGGAGAAAGGATAAAAAAGATTTTAACCCTCTTCTCCCAAATTACTCAAAATGAGCAACAAAACAAACTTGTGCAACTTTTAACGAAGCACACTTACCCATCCACGTTACATGGATGTGACAAAAGGAAGATAAAATGGGAGGGAAAATCCCTCTAAGCCTTGGAAATAAGCCCCCCTACCTATTAGGTAGGGTCCAAGGGCCCATTTTCATGCTAAGTGAACTCCCAAACTAAAAAGGGGTCACTAAAAATGTCTAAAATAGCCCAATTTCGGGTTTGGCACATTTGGGCACAAGGGTAGAGGATGTGGGGCCCACCCAAGGGTTCACATGTGACCCTAATCCCTTTTGATTAAACACATCATTATACAAACTCAAAGCTTAATGAAAGTGGGGCCATTAGGTCCCCAAAACAAGTTTTCAACACAAACTAAACACCCTAAGCAAGATTAATATTACAAGACATATTACATTACAAATGAGGGTCACTCATGGTGCCCAAAACAATAAACTCTAATACTAAGGCCTCATACAGTAAACACGGTTAGGGCTTAGTCCCATGTGTTGCTTGTACAAAATTGTGTATCTGGCCTGAATCCCACGTTGTCCTGTGACATGTCACCTGCACACTCATTGCACACATTAAATGCACTTGTTCGATAAAATGTGAATCAACTAATCAATAAGAAGTCAAAGAATTTCTATGCTAGCATATCATCATTCTGGAATCGAAAATGCAACAACATGCATAATTATACACCATCCACCATGAGTTAGCCATAACGATAAATTGACATTCATCCATAGAATCTAAACATGTAATCAAACTGAGTATCCATCAAATATAAATGAGGTCTGAACAACATCATATTAGTTAGTATCCATGACATCATAAGATAAGGTGACAACATAACAATCAAGCTAAATTGGCGCTATACACCTAAATCTCCATACATGTCTAATAAGATCACAAATATCCTAATGTAATGTCCAAAATATATCAATTCCCTACTGAAACATGTCTATGAGAAAAAGGAACAACAAATAAACTGAGACTATAAAAATGTGGGCACCACATCCCCCTCTACTAAAATTAGACTTCCTCCTGGAATTCACTAGAAGAGATAGGTATATTTGGCCCTCAAGGGTGTAGCATCCTCCCAAGTAGTTGTTGTCTCATCATATCTGTCCCACTGCACTCTAACCTAGTCTAAGTCTCGACCCTGAAGGGCCAACCTCCAATGCTCCAGTATGCATAGTGGGCTCTAGTCTCCACTGGCCTCCATCCTCTAGGCTGTAATGCTGACCAATCCAAAATAGGAGAAACATCTGGTACATATCTACGAAGTACAGAAACATGAAATACATCAGTGGGGCCCATGCAAGGTGAATGGTGGCAAAGCTAGAAAGATAGGAAACTGGACCGACGACCTTTAAAATATCAAAAGGCCCCACAAAATGAGGTGATAGATTTAGAACCCTTTCCATAGCAGATCTGGGCTCTTATGCGGATGAACTCTCAAGAAGAATTTTTCACCCACTGATAAGTGAGTAGATCAATCCTCTTGGTGTCTGCATACAGCTTTTGGCATGCTTTAGCCTGCTTAAGACTCCATTGATCTGGATTAGAACTAACCTTGCTGCTCTAAATCCTTTAGGTAAGCTGGTCCCAAAATAATCCTGTCATCTAGATCTGTCCATAACTGAAGAGGGGTTCTGTAACGTGGACCATAAAAAGTTCCTGGTAAGGAGCTATACCAATGGAACTATGATAGCTGTTGTTGTAAGAAAACTCAACTAAATGACATGTAATCCTCCCACATCTTCTGTTGGTCCATCACATACATCCTTGAGCATGTCCTCCAGTACCTGATTAACCCTCTCTGTCTGCCCATCTATCTCTGGATGATATGTTGAGCAGGAAATTAATCTGAGTACCCAGAGAAACCTGAAAGGAAGTCCAAAAAATGAAGTGTAGATGGTATCCCTATCATTGATGATGGTCTTCGGGATAGGAATCCCATGCAAGCTAAATATATCCCTCCATAAATACTTTGGCGATGGTCTATGTGTAACATTATAGGTGACCTTGGTTGGCGAGAAATGCACAACCTTGGTCAACTTATCCACGGTGACAATAATGGCATCATGATGATAAGAAGACATAGGGAGTCCAACTATGAAATCCATGGAGATCACATCCCATTTCCACTCAGGAATATCATGAGGATGTAAAAGTCCTTATGAGGATGAGAATGCTCTGCCTTGACCCTCTGGCACTCAAGGCAACGTGCAACAAAATCTGCTATGTCCCGTTGAAGACTTGGCGACAGTAACATAACTCCCTCATAGATCGGATGTGCATTTTCTTCACTCCTGTGGTTATGTGATTCACATATGGAGCTTGATGAGCCTCTAGACAAGGATGAAGCTACGACAGATCACCTGACTTAGGCATGTAGATGCGTCTAAAGAATCGAAGTAAATCATACATCTCTAAAATGCACCATGAATATTTGTCACCCTCTAAGGAACCCTGTGACTCCCACATCTGTCTAGCACCCTAATAAAACCTATCCTTTGGAAGATGCTCAAGAATTCTGCCTCTCAAATCTGACTATAATGTCGATGAAGCAAGAACATGTCATCATGTCTACTAAGTGCATCTGCTAAGAACATTTGTCCTTCCACTCTGGGATGATAGCATATATGGTTAAGGTGTCATACTCATCATAGGAACTCCATCCAACGCTGTTGGAGGAAGATTGAAGTTCAAGCTATGAGAAGATATCATACCATTTGCAGATGATCCTGTAGACATGATGACCAAGGTGGTACACAAAAGGAAAAATGTCGCCAATGTAAAAGTGCATAAACAATTAGTTGCAAGTCTTCACAAAAACTAGTGAAGGGTTGAGATAGCTTAATCTCAAAGTCTTTGAAAACTTATGTGACTCCAAGTGGGAGATTACTGTTAGGTTGTGGAGCCTGTTTTCATGTGAGAAAGTGTTGAAGACTGTACACTAAGAGCACTGTACAATTTCCATAGTTTTCTAGCTGGGGGTTCAGGGCCAGGCCGGGGCCTCGAGCAGGGGTTCGAGGGCGGCAGCCCCCGGTAACAGGGGTTCAGGGGCGCAGCCCTCGAGAATTTTTTTTGGCCTCAAAAAATTGCGCCTGATATACCAGAGAAACATGCTTTTATCATATGGGTGAGGATTTTGACCCATAGGTTTATCGGGATGGGTTTTGGCCCATGGTTTTGATACCCATGGTTTTGTAAAAATGCTTATGTAGTTGTCTATTTATATGGTTTTGTGCATATGGTAGGTGAATATAACAAATGTATTGCAGATGTGTTTTGAATTCAGGTGTGAATTATGTAGAGTTTGTTGAGCATAGCTCCAAACAGATCTGGGTATTGTATTGAGAGAGCGGTGGCTTGTAATAAAATCTGAGCAAGTGATTCTTGGTGGATGTAGCCCAAATTGGGTGAACCACGTTAAATATTGTCTCTTTGTGTTGTATTATTTTATTCTGTAATTTTATTTTGAGATCTGTAATATTTTTTGCATATTAGTTTCTACTATTGTGATTCTGTGAGGGATTATTCTGCATATTTTATCCCTTATTTCCTAACAATTGGTGTCAGAGCTTAGTTTGGTTTGTTGAAGTGTTGAATGACAAGGAAAGTTTTTTAGGTTGAGTGGGAGCTATGGCAGATGAAGGAAGATCTAGGGTTGATAAATTCAACGGGTAAAATTTCAGTCTTTGGAAGATGCAGATGGAAGATTACCTTTATCAGAAGGATCTTTATACTTCGTTGTCTAAGAAGGTGAACAAACCCTTGAGTATGACAGATGCGAAATGGGATTTGTTGGATTGGAAGGCACTTGGAACGATCCAGCTGAGTCTTTCATCTTCGGTATTATTTAATGTTTTAAAGGAAAAGACTACAAAAGATCTAATGGATGTATTAGGGAAGTTGTATGAAAAACCCTCTACCTCTAATAAGATATTTTTTAATGAAAAATTTGTTTAATATGAAGATGTCTGAGAATAGTTCAGTAGCAGATCATTTAAATGATTTCAATATGGTAGTGAATATGCTAGCTTTGGTTATAATAGAATTTGATGAAGAAGTTAGGGCTTTATTAATTCTTTGCTCTTTACCTGAGAGTTGGAATAGCCTGGTAATGGCGGGTAAGTAAATCGGTTCCAGCTAACTCGAAGTTTAAGTTTGAGGATGTTGTAGGGGTGATTCTAAGCGAGGAAATGTAAAGAAAAAGCTCTAGGGAATCTTCTACTTTAGGGAATGCTTTGACAGTGGAAACTAGAGGGAGACAGAAGAATAGAGGAAACCATGGAAGAAAACAAGGAGGTAAATGTGGCAACGGGTAATGTATGTCAGGATGCTTTGATTCTTTCTTTGCACAATATTATTGAATCTTGGGTTTTAGATTCAGGGGCTTCTCTCCATGCTTCTCCACATAGGCATTATTTTGTTGATTATGTTCAAGGAGATTTTTTGGCATGTTTTTCTTGGTGATGATTAGCCTTGTAGCATAGTTGGAAAAGGTTCTGTTCAGGTTAAGATGCAGAATGGGAATACTTGGCTATTGAAGGATGTCAGACATGTGCCTACATTAAGATGAAATTTGATATCGGCAGGGCATTTGGGAAGTGATGGTTGTACTGTGATATTTACAGCAGACTCTTGGAAGGTTACCAAGGGTGCTCTTGTTGGTGGCAAGAGGTAAGAAGGTTGGAACCTTGTATTTAACCACTGATAGTACTAATGATTGTAATCTTGTGGCTTCAAATGTAGATACAAGATTATGGCACTATAGGCTCGGTCATATGAGTCATAAGGGCATGAACATCATAAAGAAGAATTTTCCTGGATATACATAAATAGGTTTGGATTTTTGTGAGAACTGCATATATGGGAAATAAAAGTGAGTAAGGTTTCTCAAGGTTGGACCTACAAAGAAAGAGAGTAAGTTAGAGCTGGTGCATTCTGATGTGTGGGGGCCAACTCAGGTATCATCTCTTGGGGGTTCAAGTTATTATGTTACTTTTTATTGATGATGCAACAAGGAAAGTTTGGGTTTATTGTATTAGAAACAAATCTAATGTATTTGACACTTTTGTTAAATGGAAAGCCTTTGTAGAGAATGAAACATGTCTTAAGCTAAAATGTCTCAGGTCAAATGATGGAGGGGAGTATTGCAGCAATGAATTTGATGATTACTGTTCTAAGAATGGAATCTGCAGGTAAAAGACGGTTCCAGGAACTCCGCAGCAGAATGGGGTATCAGAAAGGATGAATAGAACAATAATGGAATGTGCTAGGAGCATGAGGTTACATGTAGGACTACCTCTTTCTTTTTGGGCAGAAGTGGTGAGCACAGCTATGTACTTGATAAACAGAGGACCCTCAAGTGCCTTAGATGGAGGCATACCTGAGGAGGCTTGGTATGGTAAGAAAGTTGATTATTCATTTCTTAGAGTCTTTGGATGTGAGGTGTTTGTTCACATAGACAAGGATGATAGGACTAAGCTAGAGGCTAAATCTGAAAAATGTAATTTCATTGGTTATGGTCATGATGACTTTGGATATAAATGTTGGAGTATTAAGGAAAAGAAAATCATTCGATCTAGGGATGTGGTCTTTAATGATAAATTCATGTATAAGCAGTAGTTACAGGAAAATAGGGAAGAATCCAAGAAAGAATATGCAGCAGTAGAGGATCTTCCAAATGGGAAAGTGACACATGAATTAGTTGAGGAACCCCCTCAACAGGAACCCCAAACTCCTATATTGAGGAGGTCTTCTAGGGTAAGAAGAGAACCTGAAATTTTTTCTCCTTCTCTTTATTATTTATTACTCATTGATAGTGGAGAACTAGAGAGCTTTGATGAAGCAATGCAGGTAGATGCCAGGAAGAAGTGGGAGCAAGCCATGGATGAGGAGCATCAGGTTCTCACGGAGAACTAGACATGGGATTTGGTAAAGCTACCCGAAGGAAAAATAGCATTACAGAATAAGTGGGTGTTTAGAGTCAAAGAGGAAGAAGGAGGCAAGAAAAGATACAAGGCTCGGTTGGTGGTCAAGGGGTTTGCACAGAAAAAAGGTATAGATTTTGATGAGATTTTTTCTCCTGTAGTAAAAATGACTTCTATCAGAACTGTTCTTGGAATAGTGGCAGCAGAAGACTTGCACTTAGAAAAGTTAGATGTAAAGACTGCATTTCTCCATGGTGATTTGAAGGAGGAGCTATATATGCAGCAGCCAGAAGGATATGAAGTCAAAGGTAAAGAGGAGATGGTGTGCAAACTAAAGAAGAGCTTGTATGCCCTGAAACAAGCTCCACGTCAATGGTATAAGAAGTTTGATAGCTTCATGATGGAGCAAGGTTATATCAGATGTCATTCTTACCATTGTGTGTATACAAAGAAATTTGAGGAAGGAATTTGTATTATCCTGTGTTTGTATATTGATGACATGCTGGTTGCAGGTAAAAACATGTAGGAAATAAAAGTACTCAAGAAGTAGCTAAGTGAATCCTTTGCTATGAAGGATTTGGGTGCAGCCAAAAAAAATCCTTGGTATGAGGATATCTTGGGATAGGAAGGAATGGAAGCTGACTTTATCTCAGGAAGAATACATTAAGAAGGTCTTAGAGAGGTTTAATATGCAGGATGCTAAACCGGTTGGGACTCCTTTGGCAGGCCATTTCAAGTTATCAAAGGAGCAATGTCCCAAGACAGAGTAGGAGAGGAACCAAATTTTCAAGGTACCTTACTCATCAGTAGTTGGTAGTTTGATGTATGCTATGGTGTGCACTAGGCCTGATATTGCCTTGCAGTGGGAGCTGTGAGTAGATTTATGAGTGATCCAGCTAAAGAACATTGGCAAGCAGTAAAGTGGATCCTTCGGTATTTGAGAGGGATAATGGGGACAATTTTGTGCTACAGTGGATCAGACAACACTTTACATGGTTATGTAGATTTAGAAAAGGCTGGAGATGTAGACAGCAGGAGGAGCACGACAAGTTATATTTACATTGTAGGTGGGACAGTAGTGAGCTGGATTTCACGACTACAGAAGTTGGTGGATTTGTCAACCACGGACGCTGAGTATGTTTCTTCCACAGAGGCAAGCAAAGAGATGATTTGGTTACAACAATTTCTTGAGGAGTTGGGGCATAAGCAGGAGGAATGTAAGCTATATAGTGATAGCCAGAGTGTTATACACCTAGCTAAGAACTTTGCTTTCCACTCTAGGACAAAGCATATATAGTTAAGGTATCATTTCATTAGGATAGCTTTGGAGGAAGAGAAGTTGAAGTTGGAGAGGATTCATACCAGTCATAATCCCGTAGACATGATGACCAAGGTGGTCACAAGGGAAAAACTAAAGTTGTGTTCAGCTTTGGTTGGTCTTCATAGAAACTAGTGAAGGGTTGAGAAGCTTGCTCAGAGGAAAACTAGTCTCCAAGTGGGAGATTGTTAGGTTGTGGAGCCTGTTTTCATGTGTGAAAGTGTTGAATACTGTACAATAAGAGTACTATACACTTTTCATGTATCCTCACTGGGGTTTGGGGGCGCAGCCCCCAAAAAAAAATAATTTTTAGGCATAAATTTTTTGGCCTCGAAAAATTACACCCGAAATATCAAGAAACGTGCTTTTCTCATATGGGCGAGTTTTTTGACCCATAGGTTTATGGGACGGGTTTTTCCCATTGTTTTGATACCCACGGTTTTGTAAAACTACTTAAGCAGTTGCCTATTTATATGGTCTTATGCATATGATAGATGAACAAGCAAATGTATTGCAGATGTGTTTTGAATTTGGGTGTGAATTCTGTAGAGTTTGTTGAGCATAGCTCCAAACGGATCTGGGTATTGTATAGAGAGAGAGGTGGCTTGTAATAAAATTTGAGCAAGTGATTCTTGGTGGATGTAGCCCAAATTGGGTGAACCACGTTAAATACTGTCTCTTTGTGTTGTGTTATTTTATTCTACAATTTTATTTTGAGATCTGTAATAATTTCTGCATATTAGTTTCTACTGTTTTGATTCTGTGAGGGATTATTCTACATATTTTATCCCTTATTTCCTAACAATCCGATGCTCTTGCATAAGAACGGCTCCCAAACCCTCTAGTGATGCATCAGTGAAAACAACAAAATCCTCTGTTAAGTCTAGAACTAATGTGGGTTCTGGCCAATCCATGATAGCCTGTATCTTAGAGGGATCTACTGAGATACCCTATCCTGATATGATGTGACCCAAGTACTGAATCTCTGTCTGAAAGAAGCTACATTTTTCCAAGTTCCCATACAACTTCTACTCTCTCAAAACCTGTAGTACCTCTCTCAAATGCTCCTTGTGTTCCTCCTCAGAATAAGAATATATCAAAATATCATCTAGGAACACTAAGACAAAGTGATCCAGAAAGGTCCTAAATACTCCATTCATGAGGCTCATGAAGATATCTAGGGATTATTCAAACCAAATGGAACAACTATGAACTCATAATGCCTATAACGGGTGTAAAAAGTTGTCTTATGAATGTCTGCATCTGATATGTGCAATTGATGGTACTCTCACTTGAGATCGATTTTGGAGAACACTCTAGCTCCCCACATCTGATAAAATAAGTCATCAATCATGGGGAGTGGATAATGGTTCTTTATTGTGACTTTTTTGATCTGTCTGAAGTCAACACAAAGTCTGAGAGAACCATCCTTCTTTTTCACAAATATGACAGGTGCTCCCCAACAAGATATACTAGGATGAATGTGACCCTTCTCCAAAAACTCCTCTAACTGAATCTTGAGCTCATGAAGCTCTGGTGTCGTCATCTGATAGGGTTCCCTAGAAATTGGTGTATATCCTGGCACTAAATAGATGGTGAAATCCACCTCTCTGCAGGATGGTAACCTTGGAATCTCATCTAGAAACACATCTGCATACTCCCTCAAAACTACATGATCATCTAAGGGGTGAATGCTTTGGGGTGCTCTCTGATCGATCACTAATGGTGATCACAAACAACTAACAACCTTTACGCATGCTCCACTTAAGTTTCTTAGCTGAGATCATATGAAAAGAGATAGGCCTCTACATCCCTGATATCACAACTGCACTCCCAAGATCATCCTAACACTCAATGACCTTATTTATGCAATCTACCTTAGCCCGATGAGCCTCGAGCCAATCCATACCCAAAACTACCTGATATGATCCTAGAGGAATAACTCGGAGGTGAAGTGTAGTGGAGAAGGATCCTATATCAAGTACGCAACTCTCCACATACAATTCCATGGTGATTTTGGCCCCAGAGGCCAACTCAACCTGCCAACTAACTAGTTTCCTAGCCACCACTAGCCCAGACTGGTCCACTATAGAAGGAGATACAAAAGAATCTAAAGCACCTGAATCAAAATGTATTGAGACATAAATACCCCTGATAGTACTTGTTGTCTCAATGACTGTGGCTTGATGCTCAGCCTAGCGGTTGTCAATCGCTGCATAAACATGATGGACATGTCCCAAGTCACCCACCATCTTCTTAGATTTAGGAGCTCTCTGTGTATCCATGGTAGTGGGTTTGTGTGGACACATACGCACATACTGATTTGGGGACCCACAAATAAAAAATCCTCTTGTACCCCTCTAAGATGGGGTACCTCCTGTACTCTAGTGAACTAACCCTACCGGCCCAACTCTAGTAGACTGCTACTAGTGAGCTGGCTGTGCCTGCTAAGTACCCTATCTCCTATCCCTGGATCCACAAAATACTCCTCTAGAACCACCTCTCTGAAAATCCTGTGTCTGTTGAGCCCTCTACTGCTGGTGGCTATGATGTCACGTCTTCTATTGTGGGTATGGTGGAGCCCTCAAAGCTGCTAGCGGAGGCCAGAATCCTCCTCTAGTGGGTGGTGTTATACCCTATGTCCTTTAACTTTGAAAGGCCTATATCCTATCCTGAAACTTTCTTTTGTTTCTATCTGGTGCTCCTGTGCCTTGGTCCTATTCTCCTCAGCTAAGTAGGCCTTCTCAATGGCCTTCTCAAGCATGGGAGGAGATAACATCCTAACTACTCCTGTTATATCTACACTAAGGCCCCTAATAAACCTGTTAACTTGTAATTTCTCATCTTACAAGTAATCCACATACTACAAAAGATCCAGGAACCTGTTCTCATACTATGCTACTATGCCAGATCCCTTTCGTAAGTCATAAAACTCATCAATCCTCTTCTCCATGAAATTCTCTGATATATAGCGGGCCCTAAATCACTCCTCGAACATCTCCCAGGTCACTGTCTCTTGAGTCAGATAGAGCTTCCACTCCTTGTTTCTCCACCAAACACCTGTTGCGTCTTGAAGGAGGTGTATGGCAAACCTAGCTTTGACATTGCTATCATAAGAGTGCAAGCCAAAGCAACTATCCAAGATAAGGAGCCATGACTTAGCCCCAATTCCATCTATAGATCTGGTGTAAGTAAGCGCATAAAAGAAAAGAAGATCCCTGATCACACTTCTTGTATCCCAATCCTGGCGATGCAAACCAATAGGTGAATGGGTCACCTATCCCCAAATTGTCCCTCAAGACTATGTGAATAGCTCTGACGATATGAGGCCACCCTCTCGCGATGAACAGAAGGGCTATTGGACCTCTCTCACCTAGGGGTATCATGCTCTGGTGGCTTCAAATGTGTATCCTCGCCTATCAGCTCCTCGTCTCCCAACTAGATGTCCTCCTCTCTCACCTCTTGTAGTGGTGGGAGACACTGCTACACCACACCGATCAACTATTGAAGAGACTCTAAGATTTGAGGCCCTAACTCAGGTGCCTGTTGTTTGGGTGTTGGTGAGCCATGTCCCAAACCCCTAACTGATCGTCATCTCATTGGTTCCATCCTGTGAATGAGGTAGAAAAATGGTTATTAAATTATAATGGTTGCGGAAATGTGGTTTAATTGTTTTTCGTTAATGTTATTAAAATATTATTTACTAATTAATAAATTACCCAGAGCGTCTGCGTGTGTGAACCTGTGCTCTGATACCAAATGTAATGCCTCATCCCAGGACACCGTAAACACGCCCCAAGCGCATCTAATAATTTGTGCATTTTTTTTTAATCAATGATTACTAATGTGTTTGTTTAAACATCTTCCCTTTAAAATTTATTTTATATCCATTTATAATTTTACTCAGAGTTAAACAAAACATTTTCCCAAAGTAATTTAATTATTTATTCCTACTGAGCTTATTAAGTTCCTCTTAAAAAGACTACAAACCCTTTGAGGTTAATTAATCTTCCTTTTTATTTATTTGTATTTGACACACTCCTTTATAATTTTCCCTCCCATACCCATAAAGTGCCCATGACTTAAAATGTGTAGGGTTGGCTATGGGCCCTTGGATCAAATTTAATCTTGGCCCTTGATTTCGAGCTTGCCCTAAGGTTGCCCTAAATTTCTCTATGTTTTCTTTTCTCTCTTTTGGTTTTCATTTTATTTCTTCTTGCAGGTGGAGGAGCTATAGAAGCTGGTTTTATCCTTATTGTTTTTTTTTGTTTGTGAAAACCCCCAACCACAACCAATATTGAGATGTATAGATTTTAAATTACCTGGTGTGGCCACGTTTTATATTTTTTTTAAAGAGGTGGCAGAAGGGTTTTCCATGCAAGTGGGAATGTGGCAGTGTGGAAGGTGAGAGGGGGGGTTTGGAGCTCACAGTGGAAGGCCTGCGTGGCTAAGGGGAGTGGTACAAAGACCGTGTGGAGGAAGGGAGTGGAGTGGGGCAATGTGGGGATGGGGAGAGGACTGCGTGGAAGTGGTGAGGTGGAAGGTGGGAGTAGTAGTGTGGGGAGGGCAGCGGCAATGGCAGTGTGGGGGGGAACAGTGAATGGGGCTACGCAGGGGAGCAAAGACGTGGAGCAGTAGGGGTAGCATGGTGCGGTGGGAGGATGCACAGGGTTGGGGAGGGGTTTGACCCTCCCCACCATTCTTTTTTTGATTTATTTCTTTACAAACAAAAACATTAACAATAATATAAATTTGAAATAAATAATATTAACATATAATATATTATAATATATATAATATATTAGTTTAATTTATATACAATAAGATGATCTAATCTTTTTTTTTAATATGATAATAAAATATTTATTGCAGTAAAATAAATCCTAATAATTTATAAATAATGAATACTTTGTAGCACATTTTGAAGTCATGTTTACAATTACTATTATAAGGAATACATTTCAACATTACTATATCACATGTTATGGGGTGGAAATAAATATAAGATGTGAGTACTAAAATTTGGTCTTCAACTAGTGAACTATGTGTAGACACCAAATTTGGGTCTTACGACGCCCTTTTACCACATATCTCATCCCGCAACCTAACCCTACCTCACCACCTAAAACCTTACACACCTAATGATTTATTAATTACCTTATAATTAATAAATCCACATCTCTAAACCCACCACCTCATCTCGCCACCTCACCATGACCTAGCCCTAACCCTAAACCAACCTAATTAAGACCTATGACTTGGTCCAGACCCACACCCATGACTCATCACCCCTCACCCACACCAAAACGACCCAAATAATGACTTGACCAAGCCCACAACTGATCCCTTGGGAGAAAAGGAGGGAAAGATGGCTGTTTTACTAAAAATAGCCACTTTGACCTAATTGACATCGATTCCTACTCGACCACCGTCGGTTACGTAACCGTCATCGGTTCCCTATTAATGACCTCCCCCAACCAAAAAGAAAGGATCCAGAACTCATTTGCAAGACAGAGACAAGTGAAGAAAAGAGAAGAGTTTGCAGAAAAGAGCAGCGAGCCGAAGACTGCAATGGAGCAACTGGATCACTGTCACCCTCATTCAAGCCTTGGAAAAGACTGGGGATAGCTTCATCAGCTCGCTTTCCAATACCGGATCATCCCAACTAAGCCTTACTGTTGCCACCACATTCCTTGGACCTGTATCTTCATCAGGAACTAGTAAGTATTATCTTGTGGTTCTTTGTTATCATTTTTCTTTAATTCATATCAAATGGGGAACTGACCACCTTCGAAAGGAAGTCTAATATTTCCTGGGCCTAAGGCAGTTCCCTCACCTATTTTCTAATTAAGATCTGGTGGTCTTGTATTCTTACTTACAGGTAGTCCTTCCCAGACAAAAAGGAGTTCTTCACAATCAATCTGATCTCTCTACGGTATGCGCACACCTTCCCAACATTCAACAGGTATTCCTCCTAGCCCTAACCCTTATCTATTTCTCAAGAGAATGAAAGGATAGTAGCAACTCTATTCTAGAATGAAAATTATGTGCGAAACATTTTGGCACACCTGGTGGGACCCATTTTGGGTTTCTTTCTTTCTTGCTTGCTTTCATATAGGGAGCATACTTACTGTTTCTCTCTTCTAAATATTCACAAAATATTTTGTCATTTTGGTAAAGAATTTGTCTTTCTTTGGAATCTTTGAACTAGTGAAAGTCATCTTCTTTGCTTCATCGAATATCATTTTTGATTTGGGTTTAAAACACGTGCATCACATTCTTGCTTGCTATTTTTAATTCTAGTGAATGTAGATTAAGTAATAGGTCATACATGTGGGGGTGATATCCATGGTATTGACAAGAAATTAATCTTACTCTCACTACACAACACATACCAAATCACATCATAATCAACACAACAGCTCAAACATCCCCCCTTCCCACGGTATTCCTCCACCTGATTGAGGTAACCTTATAAGCCAAAACAAACTTGACATCTCCCTTAGGTCTTTTGTTTAGGATTGACATCATCTTACGTCTAAGGCATAAGCCCACAATAATTAAAAATAATCCTAGGGTTAGTCTATTGATTTACTTGTGCATCTTACTTGTTTTTAGTTCTGTTTCTCTGTCATACACTATTTCAGTGATCACTTCAAGACAGTTTGGTAGGTATATTAAGCATTGTTATCCCTAAACCAGTAGCTTCTTACATCCTCTCTTTTCTTTCAAAGTGACTAACACTGGTCCCATACTACCGACATCGGTTAACTAACCGACGCCAGCTACATTTTGACTGACATCGGTTATCTGACCGATATCGGTTACTGTGTTTAACAGTTCTTGACACACTAGCAACCTATCAATTCCAACATTTTGTTGTTGTTTTCATTCCAGATTGATTAAATCCCTGTTGTGTCCTCTTTTCCATGGTTGTTATCACCCGGAAACAAGCAGCAGCCATGGTTTCACATGCCTGTTCCATGACTTTACCTGAGTCACCCCCTTCGCATCCTATGGGGAATCCTACGGATACCAGCAATTTTCCCAAGATCCTTGTAGGAGATAAGGAATTTGCCAAATTTTTGGATGCTAATCCTAGCGCCGTATAATATTATTTATCTCATACCCCTGACCATGCACCCAACAGTCAGCTCCTCGTTGGTATGCCTATTAGTATCACCGCTCACTTAGCCCCTTCCCCACCTAATAACTCCGCCCTCACCATCTTCATCCTTAGCCCCGTCTCCCAGCTCAGTAGCTTCGGTGGTTCATACTACACCGATTGGTTTTCCTTTGGTTAATCTGGGACCCCACATATCACTACCATCCACTGCCCCTACCTCATCTCTCTCGTAGGTTGCCTCTTTCATCACTTGCTCTTTGCCACCTATACGCACGAGCTTTCCCTCACAAGTTCCACCCACCTTTTCATTTCCACAAATTCATCCAGTGGCCTCAACCTCTTATATAGGACACCCTTATTCGGCTGCCCTAAGGCATTCATCACCATTATCTTATCAACATTCAATCCCACCATTGTCTAATAGCAGCTCTTGGACCAATCCTCCTCTGTTTACAGCGAAAACACCATCATCTAACCCAACTAATGATTTAATCAAACAGATGATGGACAAGATGTAAAATATTGAGGCTTCTCTTTCAGGAAGTTGTAACACCTTGACATATGAGCAAGTTTGTCGGGAGCCTATTCACCCTTCCATCCCCCTTCATACATATCCTCCTCAATGGGAATTACCGAAATTTACTCACTTTAATAGTAATGAGGACCCTCAAAAACACTTGCGATCGTTCAGACATGCCTACTATCTGATTACTCATGACGATGCCTTACTACTCCGTACCTTTCCCATGTCCTTATTAGGACCTGCCTTGGAGTGGTACAGTGCTTTAACCCAGCATTCAATCTTCTCCTTTAACCAGTTAGTCCAATATTTCTTGGATCACTTCTCCATCAATATTGCCAAGAAAGTATCCATTACCGACCTCTATGCCATCCGAAAATTTGAAGACGAGTCTATCGCAGATTTCGTTGGACAATGGCGGGGCCTCATCAACTAACTTACTTATGCCTTACCTTAGGCCGATCTCATCGAACTATTTACGTGGGCCTGTGCTAAACACATTTATCCCACCCTCCAAATTCAAACTTTCCACACATTTGATGAGGCCTTTGCTATGGCTCGGAAACTAGAGATTCGAGCCTTAGAGGAAGAGAAATTGAGGTTATGCAACAAAAGCTCAAATTTCTGGACCCAAGACTCTACCACCAAACCCAACACCACCAATTCTCACACATCGGCTTCTTTGAAATCAAAGGGGGTCGTACACGCTGTGACGGTCAAATCTCAAGCATTGTCTAATACCCAGCCGAAAGCCACCTATAAGTATAAAGCCGAGCCCATCAACTATACTCCCTTTGGAGAAAATTATGGTGTGATCTTAGACAAATTGCTTAAAGCAGGAGCTATCACCTTGCCTCCTGTTAAACCTCACTCTGGGTTTGATTCCACCCATGCTATTCCTTCTTGGTATAAATAAAAAGACTTCTGTAACTTCCATTGCGTGATGGGACACAGTCACGAAAACTGTAAGATGTTGAAAAACATAGTGCAGGAAATGGTTGATGTAGGGGATATAACTCTCGATAATCCTAATGCCCCCGCTAATCGAAATTTAAAATTTTTCAAAAAACCATTTCCTAACCATGCATCTAATAGTAACACAAATCAAGACACCTCAGCCGAGGAGAAGAGTGTTCATGAAATCCATGCAGTTTTCAACTCCCAACCAAAAGCTTCTATCGAGGAAATTCTGAATCAGGCCTCTTCACTAATGCAGGGATCCACACCCCCTACACCACCATCAAGAAAAGATGATAACCTTGCCATTCCTTTACCCATAAAGGAATTAACCGCACAGAGTTCTCTTCTCACGAATGAGTCTTCTTACACCACATCCCTGCAAGACTGTGAGCGGATGTTATCTAACTTATCTATTTCCCAAACATTTCCTTCCACCACTCTTACTATAAAATAAGAAGGCTCGCCATTGTTTCTGTCATCCTTAGAAGAGAAACCTCTTGAACCGACATCACCAAACTCCTTAATCATGACGGATCCCCTCAAACATGCCTTCCTACCTATTAGTTCTTCATCGCCTAAATCTTTTCAGCGACCGGTTGACCTCTTAACACCCATTGATACAGCACCTCATTTACCCCCTATATCACACCGACAGTGGACCGAAATCACAACGCACCTCTCTTCCATACAAAATTTATTATTCACACGTGAATATTTTCATCCCTCAGAAGATAGATGAGTCCTATGGGAGCATTTGAGTACACCATGCTCTACTCAAATACAGATGACTGATCCAGACACCTCTACCATATACCCGAGGTGTTTACAAAAGCTCAAAATACCTAGGTCCTCATCTTCACCCTCCTCATCTCTACCGAATACCTCATCCACCTCTATTAACCTAACCAAACCTTCCCCCATGCTTGGGACTTCACCAATACCCAGCCTAACACACCCACCTAAACGGTTAGATTTATCCAAAAATAAAGTTGTCCATCCACCTAGGAGACAGACCCAATCTCCTCAAGTCCAATCTATGCCTTTGTCACAACTAAAACCCTCTCTATCACACTACCTTCTATATTGGGACCTCACCCCTCCACCTTGCCTCATTACATCATACCTCCTGTGTTTTCTTTAAAATGACCTGCACCTTCTGCACCCATACAGAGATCCACGGGTGTATCAACAGCGTCACCCCAAGTATCCTGTCCACCTACCAACCCTAAATAAACTCCATCATCAAAGGATTTTTTTGCTATCACTATTCTTTCCCCGTGGTTGTTTCCTACCACCACGTCATCTGTGGCCTCATCATCTAACCAGCTAAACATGACTTCTGCGTCGAAGAAGCCACATTTAGTTAATCCAATTATCAAAACCCCTTGTCTAAACCACCACCCGTACGAACCAACCATACCCAACCATTACCAAAACCCACCCAATCAATAGCCTCATATTCCTCTGACTATGACCCGCTCAAAGGATCTTACGCCAAGATCCTTGATATGTTGGTGGAGAATGCGACCATTTACCTACCCCCACGCAGACCCTATGATCCATCTAAATCTCGACCTATAGGTTATGATGAGTCCTAAAATCTGTGCTTACCACCACACACCAAAACATGATGTGGCGGGATGAAAAGCTTTGAAATCCATCCTTTTTTCAGTCACCTATCTCGGATAGAAAGGTTAAGAAAGAAAACTTACGAAGGGAGAAACACTTAGCTTTAATCCCCTCTCTTATACCACATGTCCCCCACCTCACCAAGATCTATCATTATTGCAAACCCCACCTCTCGAAGACAATGACTTATCCTTGCCATCTTCCTCCCTCTCGTGTTCACGAGATCAACATGATTAGTATTACTACTCGAGGGCAGAAAAACAAGGGGAAAGCTAAAGAAAGCACACCTGCAGCATCTCTTTCTCCTTCCGCCATCCCGATCGCACCACCACCTAAAGTGGTTATTCGTGGACTTGCCTACCCCGTCTCTGATGGATTTTCCCATCATACCATGATCAAACAGCTTCACCAATCACCTATAAAAATGACATTGTATAGATCTCATTCAAACCTACCGAATCTCATCGACAAGCTCTCATTGAAATCCTTCAAGGGATAGAGGTCCTACCTAACGAAACCTTTCCCATTGCCTCCATCTTAACACCCAACCATGTTGTTTCTCTCACCAAACAATCTTACCACTTCTGTCCCTATACAGCAAGCCGCTGCTGTCAGTTTCTCTGAAGATGAAATTAGTTATCTTTGGTGTAGAAGATCTTGACCCTACTCTTTTCATCTCGGCTTATGTCTGGGACATCTGAGTACATCATGTTAGGATTGACGGGGGTGCTAGCCTAAACATCATCTCTTCCAAAGCATTCCAACAAATGAATATCCCTTCTAGCTGCATGTGTGCCAACCCCAACCATGTTGCATTCATTCAATGATGCTATTACTTCTACTTTAGGCACCGTGATCCTTAACATTCGTGTAGGGCCACGTACGTTACCCGAACTCTTATATGTCCTTGAGGGATAATTCCAATACAACATGTTATTAGGCCACCCTTGGATCCAGGCTATGGGATGCGTTCCCTCCACCTTACATAGATGCATAAAATTTGAGTATGAGTGTTTCACTCGGAAATGCTTCATTCCTTATAGAAACAGATAAGGTTAGGGTTAGGAGGAATACCTATTGAATGTCGAGATGATGTGCGCGTACCGTAGAGAAAGATCAGGCTGACTGCGAAGAACTCCTTTTTGTCTTGGAAGGACTACCTGCAAATAAGAACACAAGACCACAAGATTTTGATTAGATAATAAATGAGGGAACTGCCTTGGGCCCAGGAAATATGAAACTTCCTTTCGAAGGTGGTCAGTTCCCCTGCCGATATGAGTTAACACAAAATACTGTAAAATATCAATTAAATCACTTCGTTGAAACAGGTAGGGGAAAGGCTGGTTTCTGGTTGTGAATCACAGTAACCGACACCGGTTACTGATAACCGATACCGGTCAGGGTTTAGGAGTCAGGTTAACCGACACCAGTTACTGATAACCGATACCGGTTACTGATAACCGATACCGGTTATGGTTTAGGATCTGTAGGTTGGTTGTTTTGTAGGGTGTTTGTGTTGTTTGGTAACTGTATTATTTGTAAGGCTGTATATGGGTGATATTAAGAAATAAGGTGATGAGAGGTAGATGGATGGCAGTTAGATGTAATATGCACGCTGGGTAGTGGATTCAGGGATGGATTTATGAGGACTGTGGTTCCAAAGGCAAGAGAAATGTTATAACAGAGGACATGCAAGATGTGACTTACTGGTTTTTGATGAAGATGCAAGTTGATCTCCTTGGCTGCCAACTCTTCTGGTTTCTTCACTCGTCTCTGCTTGGTCAAGTGAAGTTCTGGACTCTGCTAATCGCTTTGGACTCTCCTTTGATTCAAAAATCCTTCGACCGATCTCCAAAATGAAATTCCGATCTGTTGTTTTGGTTTGGGGAGCCCATTTACAGGGAACCGATGGCGGTTGCGTAACCGATGGCGTTCGAGTAGGAACCGGCATCGGTAAGGAAAAAGTAGGCTATTTTTAGTAAAATAGCCCACCTTCCCTGCTTTTCTCCCGAGAGATCAGTTGCGGGCTTGGTCAAGTGGCTAGAAGGTCGGCTTTTGGTGCGAGTAAGGAGGCATTAGTTATGGATGTGAGTCTAGACCAAGTCATGGGTCTTAATTAAGGTAGTTTAGGGTTAGGGCTAGGTCATGATGAGGTGGCAAAGTGAGGTGGCGGGTAAGGTGATGTGGATTTATCAATTTACAAGGTAATTAATAAATAATTGTGTAAAGGTAATGAGGTTAGGTTGCGAAATGGGATGCGGGTCACAAGGGGTCGTGAGACACGAATTTGGTGTCTACATTAGCCCCTTATTGTCGTGTAGCTTGTTCTGTAAAGCTGCGCAGACAATAATATGAAGTGGTTTCTCATGTTAAGGATATAGGTAATCCCCCTCAAATCTATCATAGATTGAGTGAACGGGAAATCAGGGATAGGGTTGATAAAGGGTACATGTTGTAGAGAGGATGGTAAGGTGGTGGGGTAGGTCCAAGGAAGCAGACGCATGTTGAAATGCAATAGTACGACTAGGGTACATGATTTGACTAGCAAACCAGCAATGTATAGGCAAAGGTCGATAGTTTATCCAAACAAGGGTGATATAATCCTGGTATCCAAGGCATAGGAAGTAGCTCCAGGGTATATAACAGGTAAGGTACCGGAACGTTTAGGCATGTTCGGCAGTACCAAAAGGTTGGTTTGGTTGAGATAAACGTCACGGTCTAGGTCTGGGCAAAGCTGGTCGACAGATCAAGTCAAGGACCCTAATCATGCTAAAACACAAACAGGTGAGCTTGATTGAACACAAGGTACATGATGGATGTATAAAATAAAACGTTGATTGTGGGTATGGTATGGAAGTGATACGGCCTTGGTCAGGCCAAGTGGTTGGGCGGTGGCCCTGGGTCAGGTTAGGTGGGTAGGTTGAGGCTCTTGGGTCGGGCTAAATAGGTAGGGCGAGGCCTTGGGTCGGGCCAATTGGTAGGTTGAGGCCTTAGGTCGGGCCGAATGGTAGGTTGAGGCCTTGGATCGGGCCAAATAGGTAGGTTGAGGCCTTGGGTCGGGCCAATTGGTAGGTTGAGGCCTTAGGTCGGGCCGAATGGTAGGTTGAGGCCTTGGGTCGGGCCAAATAGGTAGGTTGAGGCCTTGGGTCGGGCCAATTGGTAGGTTGAGGCCTTGGGTCGGGCCGAATTGGTAGGTTGAGGCCTTGGGTCGGGCCAATTGGTAGGTTGAGGCCTTAGGTCGGGCCAATTGGTAGGTTGAGGCCTTAGGTCGGGCCAAATAGGTAGGTTGAGGCCTTGGGTCGGGCCGAATTGGTAGGTTGAGGCCTTGGGTCGGGCCAATTGGTAGGTTGAGGCCTTAGGTCGGGCCAATTGGTAGGTGGAGGCCTTAGGTCGGGCCAGTGAAATTGGTTAGGGCGAGGCCTTAGGTGGATAGGCCGAATTGGTAGGTTGAGGCCTTGGGTCGGGCAAAGAATTGGTGAGGAGTTGAGGTATCAAACCGATGTTGATGCTGCAAATAGGTATCGGTTGAGGACCTGATACCGGTTTCTTAGGGCAAAAAAGAAAGGCAAGGTTAAAGAAGGGCTATAAAAAGAAAAATACGGCCTGTCATTGTCACTTTTGTTATTTGCAATCCAAATTGACTTGTCTGACGTGGAAGTTGATTTGGAGGGGTATTCGAGTGACCTGGAGCTATTTTATTCGGAGAGGTTCAATGGGCCCGAATACCGGTTGAGGAGGGCAGCTTAGGTGATTGGCCGGGGCCAAATCAGGATTGGAGCCATGGCACAGGCAGGAGGCAGCTGGTTAAGGTCAGCTGGACCGCCACTACCCATCCCAACAACGACGTGTCGTCGTACCGGCCTTAGGGTCTAAACTCTGTCATTTTTGTTATTTGCAAACCATTAAGTGACTTGGGGGTCGGGCCATGTCTGTGTATATAGAAAGAAGTAAATGATCAATTTGAGGCCTATCGTAGGTGAGTTGTGTCAGGCAAGATGCATGTAATCGACAGTGACCGGTAGCGGTTAGAGAGGAGACCGGTATCGGGCCCGATACCGGGTATAACCGATAGGTTACTGGAGGAATTTCCAGAAGTTTGAAAAAAAACCCTTAGATTGTCAGGGCTGATTTGGCCTATAGGTTATGTAGGCGGAGGCAGGGTTAAGCCATGAATGATAGTGTGCCAGCGCTGTTGTCGCGAATCGGATGTAACACCAGTGGAATGGACATTGATAAATTACAGGTTAAGTGGAATTCGATATTATTCACGGCACGTAACCATGGTATGTTACAGGCGCTGATTGAGGCCTTCCCAAGACAAATACCTTCAAATCTGCAATAGGTGAAATGAGTAACATTGGAAGATGTGTTTCGTATGCGGAGACTCCCACAGGAGAACCAGTATATCAGGACTAGAGGCGGGAGCGATAACAGAAGTGTTTGGTCCATATGACTTAACACAGAGGTTTGTCATTCACATATGGGGATGTATACCCTGAGGAGAAGGGCATGATAGCGGTAGTATTATGCGTTGGGCAGAAGGGGGAAGATTTCCAAAGGCATTGATGGGTGTTATTTGGGAGATGATAGAAAGGAACGTGACTTTTGCATGGGCACCTGCATATTTGTGCGGAGCTATACAGGGGTTTATGGGCTTGTAGGTGAAATCACAGGACAATGTTGGATTGCTCATACTATAGTACACTGTTGGGCCTATGAGCACATTGTTTGTGTGCGACCAATAGGCCGATCCATCTAGGTAGGAGAGACCGGAGTACAGAGGTTGGGATTCCGACGATGGGTCCAGACAGAACAAGAGGCAAGATCTCAGGCCATGCCGGGTGACATTGAGTATTACAGGCATGATAGGTATGGGAGAGGTTGACGGTTGTGGATATCTGTTGGAGGCCCTACGGGAACTATATGGTAACCGAGAACATAGCTGAGGAGTTGAGAGGTGTAGAGCAATTGAGGTGGATCGCGGGGCACAGGCCAGGTGAATATGAGAGGATTCCTATAGATCGTTGTTGCGGCGACAATTTGGATTTGTGCAGGACATACCACAGGCTTATAGACCATATATGAGGATCGATGCCAAGGCAGCATTCTCACCACCCCGGACAACACCTCCAGAAGGGCCCGAGGAGATAGCTGCCGATCGCAGTGTAATGGATGCAGGAATGACAGAGGCCTATAGGTTATGGTGGGTAGCAGAAGTTGCGAGGTGTACGCGATCGCCCTGACATAGCATGTGATTACAGTCCCAGAGAGGGATCGGCTGCAGTGTTTGGTTCAACAGCTCCAAACGTAGGTGAATGAGACAAGAAGATTGTTAGTGGTTGCGGAGTCACGAGCAGCGGAGACTAGAGGCTGGAGTTTCTCCATGCAAGAGGGCGTATTCAGATGTTACAGGAGAGATTGGCAGATCAGTGGGTGGTACCAATAGCCGCGGTACTTTTGAGGATAGAGAGGTCCTGGCGAGAGGGGTCGACGATCACGATCATCACCTAGGTCGGGATGAGGCATGAGGGTCTAAATAAATGTTAGCAAGGTATGGGATAAATAAGAGTACTTCGACCTGCGTGTCGATGATATAGAAGATGTATTTTTTTTTAACATCTAAATAAAACGAGATATGTATGTTGATTTGCGTTATAATAATAAGAATGTTGTCGTTTTGACTTTCGGTGTTTTGAAAAAGGATCAAAGAGGAATGTGCATTAAATAGAAATTACACCAAAATATTTATTTTACCACACATGATAGGTTATGGTAGGGGATGGTCGAGCTAACCTTGGGAGACCCCATGTCTCCGAAGTGCTGCCTACATAGCCCATTGCATAAAGCAAGGAAGGGCCTCAGACCGATGTAGTTCTCCCTTAGGATCAGGGAGGGGTGAATTTAGGTAATTTGGTATGGTTTAGGCAATTGGTCGTTTGGTAAAAAATTTGATGTTGGTAGGGTAATGTTGTTGGTGCTGGTAGGATAATGTTGTTGGTGTAGGTATAGGTAAAGCAAAGGTTAGCATACCCAAGTAGTAGGGAATAGTGTCCTGATTAAGATCAACACACAATTCTAGATGCGAGGCAAAGCGGAAAGAGTGCGTCCGTAGGTGAAAAGAGCTAAACAAACCACACAACGTAGAACGAGCCTGAAGCCCTAAGTGCACAGGTGCATAGACGAGAAGTCAATAGGTGAAAAGAGTTGTATGATCACAACATATTAGGTGTACGACACGTCCCTTGAGTGGAAGAAAATGGCGAGGTAGAGGTGGATGGTATAGTTGAGGTATGGGGAACTTGTTACAAAGTGAGTGTTCTGACGAGAGAGAACCTACCCTAAATAGACAAGTCCATGACTCAAAAGTTCCTTTGAATGAGGCTTTTATTTTACTGAAGATAGACTGATCGATGCGGGAAGTCTATAAGGGATATTGATTGTATTATTCTTGAGGTCTTCGCGAAGCTGATCAATAAGCGAGAAGCTTCTGATAAGGGATGACTATGTATAGCTGTCCTTCGAGGGAGCAGTCTATTTTATAGTAGCAAATATGATTTTAGTGCATAGCTGTCCTTCGGGGGAGCAGTCTATATATAAGAGTAGCAATAGTTTGGCATATAGCTGTCCTTTGAGGGAGCAGTCTATATTTAATTTAGATGACTAGATGTTCTTTGGGCGTGAAGCATCTAGTTTGGTAGGAAGTTTGACTCAAGAAAATCCCATAAGAATACGGCTTATTTTAATACTTTGAAGTCATGGACTAGACTAAGAAGGGGAAGGCATCGTAAGGGGAGGTGAGGGGTGAGCTTGATTTTATTTCAAGATGTAAGAGACAAGTGTATGTGGTGGTATGTGAGCTCAAGGGACGAGCAGTAGGCGGATAAGAAGTGATATAAACACTAATTTCAACAGTAGAATGGTCGAAGATGCAAGGCATTAAGGGGTTCAGGCTCAGGTTTACCATTAAGCGAAGCTAATTGGGTGGGATAAGTGCCTGATCCATAGGTGTGAGTGATTATATAAGGCCCAATCCAATTGGGAGAAAATTTACAACCTGACGTTTGCTCTTTTCTAGTTTGGTTACATGTTGATTCTCTTTGAGGACGAGATCACCAACCTTAAAGGTACGCTCATGAAGTCGCTTATCATAAGCATGCTTGATGCGTTTTTGATAGATTTGAAGATGATCAAGAGCTGTAAGATGACGTTCGTCAAGAAGCTCCAATTGGGCTAACCGCTCTTGGCGGAAATCATCGTTGGTGAGAAAAGTTAGGAGGGATAGATCTTTCAGGATCCATCGACTCCGTGGGTGACGAAGGCAAAATGGGTGATGATGGTTCGGTAGGGGTGACGTCGTTCCTCTTCCAGAAGGCAACTGTCACGAGGTTCTTTTGGGGTAAGCTGTTCCTGGAAAATCCAAGACCACTACGATCATTATGTTTGCGTGTGGTGATGGGAATGAGAGTATGTCGGCCTTGTTCGTAAAGGCCAAAACCAAAGCCTTTCCACGCACAGCGAGTCAAGAAGGTGAGGGCGAAGCGACGATTTGTCAAGTATTGAAAATCGGATTGGAAGGGAACCACACCAAGAGGAGGTTCAGGGGTA
The DNA here is from genome assembly GCA_019776745.2 of Taxus chinensis. Taxonomy (NCBI): domain Eukaryota; kingdom Viridiplantae; phylum Streptophyta; class Pinopsida; order Cupressales; family Taxaceae; genus Taxus; species Taxus chinensis. The sequence continues at coordinate 552,935,402 of CM034150.1, forward strand.
ATGGAGGATGCGTCAACACCCCCATACGTTAGGTTAGTGCGGCAATGGGGTGGTCCTGTAAGAGATTACCTCCCCCACGCAACGGTCGTAGGTGGGATGCGCATGTAATTGTCCGTACTCCTGCGGGGTAGGGAAAGAACTAACGTTATATAGGCGATACTCCCCCAGCGTGAGGCGATGAAAAACATCTACTAAGGGGTCGGAGGTTGGGATGTTAGCTGCGGGAAGGGAAGTGGTTTGTGCGATGGTGGTTTCATCAGTTGAAGGCGTAGGTGCGGTTGAGGTGGATGGTTGAGGTACATTTGAAGAGGATGGTTGGGTTGAATGTATGGGTGTCTTGATTGGTATAAGCACATCGTTTGGGCGGTATAACATATTGCAGGTTTTGAAGGGGGGAGGGTCAGCTTTTACGGTGTAGGACTTCCCCTCGTACTCAAATTTTATACATCTATGTAATGTTGAGGGAACGCATCCCATGGCTCGGATCCAAGGACGACCCAGCAATATATTATATTGGAACTCTCCCTCAAGGACATAGAAGAGTTCGGGTAAAGTACGTGGTCCTACGCGAATGTTGAGGATCACGGTGCCTAAGGTAGAAGTAATAGCGTCATTGAATGACCGTAACATGATGGGGTTGGCACACATGCAACTAGAAGGGATGTTCATTTGTTGGAAGGCTTTTGAAGAGATGATGTTTAGGCTAGCGCCCCCCCGTCAATCATAACCCGACGTACTCGAATGTCTCGGACGTAAGCGGAGATGAAAAGGGCAGGGTCAGGGTCTTCTGTACCAAAGTCGACAATTTCATCTTCGGAGAAACTGACTGCAGCGCAGCTTGTTGTTACAGAGACAGAAGTGGTTGGGGCAGATGGGTTGTTTGGTGAGAGAGGCAACGTGATTGGGTGTTAGAATGGAGGCAACAGGTAGGGTTTCATTAGGTAAAACCTCTATCCCTTGAAGGATCTCAACGAGAGCTTGTCGATGAGATTCAGAAGTCTGAATGAGATCATATAGTGTCATTTTTACGGGCGATTGGTGAAGCTGTTTGATCATGGTTCGGTGGGCAACTCCATTAGAGACGGGATAGGCGGGTCCGCGAATAACCACTTTAGGTGGTGGTGCAATCGGGATGGTTGAAGGAGAAAGAGATGCCGCAGGTGTGTTTTCTTTCGCTTTCCCATTGTTTTTCTGTCCTCGAGTAGCGACACTAATCATATTAATCTCGTAGACCTGAGATGAGGAAGATGGTTGGGATAATTCATGGTCTTCAAGAGGTGGGGTTGTAATAATGATAGATCTTGGTGAGGCGGGGACAGATGGTATAGTAGAGGGAATTGACGCTAGAGGTCTCTCCCTTCGTAAGTTGTCTTTCTTAATCTTTCTATCCGGGAGAGGTGACTGGCGAAGGATGGTTTTTAGAGCTTTGCATCCCTCCACATCATGTCCTGGTGTGTGGTGATAAGCGCAGATTTTAGACTCATCATAACCCATAGGTCGGGGCTTAGACGGGTCATAAGGTCTAAGTGGAGGTAGGGAAATGGTCGCATTCTCCACCAACATAGCAAGGATTTTGGCGTAAGATCCTTTGAGTGGGTCAAAATCAGAAGAGGATGAGGGTATTGATTGTGCGGGTTTTGGTAATGTTTGGGCGTGTTTGGTTTGTATGGGTGGTGGTTTAGCCGAGGGGTGCTGACACATGTTTTTCACTAAACGTGGTTTCTTGGACACAGAAGTTACGTTCAGCTGGTTAGATGATGAGGCTACAGATGGCGTGGTAGCGGGAAACAACCACGGAGAAAGGGGAGTGACAGAAAATAAATCCTTTGATGATGGGATTGGTTTAGGGTTGATAGGTGGACCGGATACGCGGGGTAACGATGTTGTGATACCCTTTGATCTCTGTATAGGTGTAGAAGGCGTAGGTCGTTTTGCAGAAAACAAAGGAGGTATGATATATTGGTGTAATGTGGAGGGATGAGGTCCCAATATGGAAGGTGGGTGTGACGATGAGGGTTTTAATTGTGATAGAGGCCCGGATTGCGTTCGTCTCCTAGGTGGCGGAACGGATTTATTTTTGGATAGATCGAGTCGCTTAGGCGGGTGTGTTAGACTGGGCATTGGTGAGGTCCCAAGCGTAGGGGAAGATCTGGTTAAGTTGATAGAAGTGGACGGGGCATTTGGTAGAGGTGAGGGGGGTGAAGGTGAGAACAGGGGCATTTTAAGCTTCTGTAAGCACTTCGGGTAGATGGTGGAGACATCAGGATCAGTCATTTGCATTTGAGTAGAAAAAGGGGTACTCAAACGTTCCCATAGGGCCTGTCTATCTTCTGTGGAATGACAGTCTCCAGGTGTGATTTGTAATTTTGGTACGGAAGAAAGGTGGGTTGTAATTCCAGTCCACTGCGGGTGTGACACAGGAGGTAGATGAGGCACTGTATCAATAGATGTTAAGAAGGTCAACCGGTCGTTGAAAAGATTTAGGCGATGAGGGACTAATAGGTAGGAGGGCGTGTTCGAGGGGATCTGTCACGTTTAAAGAATGTGGTGATGTTAGTGTAAGAGATTTCTCATCTAAGGATGTCAAAAGGAGTGGTGAGCCTTCCTCTTGTGTAGCAAGAGTGGTAGAAGGGGACGTTTGGGAAATAGATAAATTAGATAGCATCCGCTCACAGTCTTGTAGGGATGTGGTGTAAGAAGACTCGTTGATGAGAAGAGAAGTCCGGGCAGTTAACTCTTCTATGGGTAAAGGAATAATTTCACTTTGGCTTGATGGTGGTGAAGGAGATTCAAACTCCTGTGTTGGTGGAGAGGCTTGATTTAAAATTTTTTCAATAGAGGCTTTTGGCTGAGAATCGAAGACTGCATGGATCTCATGAACACTCTCCTCAGCTAAGATATCTTGGTTCACGTTACTGCTGGACGAGTGATTCGGGAATGGCTTGTTGAAAATTTTTAGATTTCGGTTAGCAGGGGCGTTAGGATTATCGAGTGTTATATCCCCTGCGTCAACCATTTCCTGCACTATGTTTTTCAACATCTTGCAGTTTTCATGACTATGTCCTTTTACGCGGTGAAAGTTACAAAAGTCATTTTCTTTGTACCAGGAAGGTATTGCGCGGGTGGAGTCAAACCCAGAGTGAGGTTTAACAGGGGGCAAGGTGATAGCCCCAGCTTTGAGCAATTTCTCCAGGATGACGCCATAAGTTTCTCCCAAGGGAGTGTAATTGGTGGGCTCGGCTTTGTACTTATAAGTGGTTTTCGGCGGAGTATTGGATGGTGTTTGAGATTTGACCATTACCCGCGTGGACAGCTCCTTTTGATTTAGAAGAAGTGGACGCGTGAGGAGTGGTGGTGTTTGACTTGTTGGTAGAATCAGGAGTTCGGAAATTGGGGTTTTTGTTACGCAACCGCAATTTCTCTTCTTCTAAGGCTCGAATTTCTAGTTTCCGAGCCATGGTAAAGGCCTCGTCGAATGTGCGGAAAGTTTGAATTTGGAGGGTAGGGGAGATGTGCTTAGCGCAGGCCCGCGTAAATAGTTCGATGAGTTCGGTTTGAGGCAAGGCATACGTAAGTTGGTTGATAAGGCCCCGCCATCGTCCAACGAAATCTGTGATAGATTCGTCTTCAAATTGTCGGATGGCATAGAGGTCGGTGATAGATACTTTCTTGGCAATGTTAATGGAGAAATGATCCAAGAAAGATTGGGCTAGTTGGTTAAAAGAGAAGATTGAGTGTTTGGGTTAAAGCACTGTACCACTCCAAGGCAGGGTCCTGATAAGGACATGGGAAAGGTGCGGAGTAACAAGGCATCATCATGGGCAATCAAATAACAAGCATGTCTAAATGATCGCAAGTGTTGTTGAGGATCCTCTTTACTGTTAAAACGAGTAAACTTTGGCAACTCCCATTGAGGAGGATATGAATGAAGGGGGACAGAAGGGTGAATGGGCTCCCGACAAACTTGCTCGTATGTCAAGGCGCTACGACTTCCTGAAACGGAAGCCTCCAGGTTTTGCATTTTGTCCATCATTTGTTTGATGAAATCTGTGGTTGGATGAGATGATGGTGCCACAGAATAGGGATGTCCCATATAAGGTGTTGAGGTTACTGGATACGTGTATGGGAATGAAAAGGTAGGCGGAGCTTGAGAAGGAAAGCTCGTGTGAATAGGTGGCAGAGAGTAAGTCATGAATGGAGTGGTCTGAAAGAGAGATGAGATAGGGGCAGTTGGTGGTAACGATACGTGGGGTCCAAGATTAACCAAAGGAAAGCTAATCGGGGTCGTATGAACCTCTGAAGCTGTCGGATTGGGAGACGGGGCTAGAGATGCAGGAAGTAAGGTGGTGTTATCAGGAGGAGTGGGAGCTAAATGAGCAGCTATACTAATAGGCATGCCAATAAGGAGCTGACCATCAGGCGTACGGTCAGGGGTATGAGACAAATAGTATTGTACAGCGCTGGGATTAGCATCCAGAAATTTGGCAAAGTCCTTGTCTCCTACCAGGAATTTGGGGGGATCTCACTGGTGTCCGTAGGGTTCCCTATAGAATGTGAAGGGGGGGTGATTCAGGCAAAAGACACAGAGCAGGCATGTGAAACCATGGCGGCGGCTTGCTTCCGAGTGATGACAACCATAGACCAGGACACACAGGAAAGTTTCAATCTATCAAGAACAAAAACAACCTCAGAATGATGAATTTGGCAAGTTGCTGGTTTGTCAGGGGCTGATGGAGACAGTAACCGATATCGGTTTACTAACCGGTGTCGGTCACAGAGCAAAACGACGTCGGTCCCTTAACCGATGCCGGTGTCAAAAATCTAGGATAAGAAGATACAAAGGGCTGCTAATTTGATTTTTAGCAACGTTGAGTATATTTATCAACTTATTGATCACAGAAGACAAAGTATGACAGAGAAAATAGGATTTGAAAACAAGCAAGATGCACACGCAAATCCAGAGATTAACCCTAGGGTTAATTTTAGTTATCGTGGGCTTATGCCTTTAGACGTAGAATGATGTCAGAATCCTAAACAAGAGACTTAGGGGAAATGTCAAGTTGTTTTGGCTTATAAGGTTACCTCAATCGGGCGGAGGAATACCGCGGAAAAAGGGGGGATGTTTGAGCTGTTGTGTTAATTGTGAAGTGATTCGGTATGTGTTGTGCAGTGAATGTAAGATTAATTTCCTGTCAATACCGTGGATATCACCCCCACGTGTACGACCTGTTACTTAATCTATGTTCACTAGAATTGAAAAACAACAGGCCAGGAATGCAATGCATGTGTTGTTAAAACCCAAATCGAAAATTATATTCGATGAAGCAAAAGAGATGACTTTCACTAATGCAAGATGCAAAAACAAAGCAAGTTCTTTACCAAAATAATAAAATACCCGTCGTGAATATCTCTAGAAGAAGAAAACAGCAAGTATGCTCCCTATAATGAAAGCAAGCAAGAAATAAAGATAAACCCAAAATGGGTCCCACCGGGCGTGCCAAAATGTTTCACTCGGAAATGCTTCTGGGAATAGAGTTGCTTCTTCCTTTCATTCCTTTTAGAAACAGATAAGGTTAGGGTTAGGAGGAATACCTGTTGAATGTCGAGATGATGTGCGCGTACCGTAGAGAAAGATCAGGTTGACTGCGGAGAACTCCTTTTTGTCTTGGGAAGGACTACCTGCAAATAAGAACACAAGACCACAAGATTTTGATTAAACAATAAATGAGGAAACTGCCTTGGGCCCAGGAAATGTAAAACTTCCTGGTTCGAAGGTGGTCAGTTTCCCTACTAACGTGAATTAACACAAAAGACTGTAAAATATCAACACAAACCACTGCAGAAAGGGGAGTGACAGATTAAATAAATGCTTTGCTGAACTGGGTAGGGGGAAAGGTTGTTTTTCCTGGTTTTTGATCAAAGGAACCGATGCCGGTTACCTGATAACCGATGCCGGTTACTGATAACCGATACCGGTGGGTTATAGGATCTTCTTGGCTGGACAATGGTGTTTGTAATAGCTGGTTTTTTGGATGGTATTAGGAAATGGGATGATTAGAAAGTGAAAGAATGAGAGTTAGATTGCAATGGCACGTTGGTCTCCTAGGTGGATTCAGAAACGGATTTATTTTTGGAGGACTGAGATTCAACTTAAGCATAAGAAATGTTATAACTGGAGGACATGTAAGATGTAACTTACTGGTTTTAAGTGAAGGGCAAGTTGATCTCCTTGGTTGATAAACACTGGCCGGGGGTATTTTCTTTACTCGTCTCTGCTCTGTCAAGTGAAGATCTGGACTCTATTCCTCAGCTCGCAATGCTCTCTCGCTTGATCCAGAAATCCTTTGACTGATCTCCAAAATGAAATTCCAATCCGTTGCTTTGGTTTGGGAAGCCCATTTACAGGGAACCTCCGTTGTTTTGCATTTAAGGAGCCCATTTACAGGGAAGCGATGGCGGTTGCGTAACCGACGGCGGTCGAGTAGGAACCGGCATCGGTTAGGAAAAAGTAGGCTATTTTTAGTAAAATAGCCCACCTTCCCTGTTTTTCTCCCGAGAGATCAGTTGCGGGCTTGGTCAAGTGGCTAGAAGGTCGGCTTTTGGTGCGAGTAAGGAGGCATTAGTTATGGATGTGAGTCTAGACCAAGTCATGGGTCGTTTAATTAGGTTAGTTTAGGGTTAGGGTTAGGTCATGATGAGGTGGCCAAGTGAGGGTGGCGGGTAAGGTAAAAGATGTGGATTTATCAATTATGAGGTAATTAATAAATAATTGTGTAAAGTTTAGGTAATGAGGTTAGGTTGTGAAATGGGATGCGGGCTCACAAGGGGTCGTAAGACACGAATGCGTGGTGTCACTAGGAAAAGCTTCGTTCTTTTAGAAACAGATAAGGTTAGGGTTAGGAGGTACCTGTAGAATGTCGAGATGATGTGCGCGTACCGTAGAGACCCAGAGATCAAGGATTACTGCGAATTAATTTATCAAATCCATGATGCTATTGATCTGTGGTGAAGGACTACCTGCAAACTAGCCTGAACACAAGTTAGTTCACAAGGCTTGATTTAAAACATTATCAAAGAGGAAACTTGCCTTGGGCTGAGAATGGAAGAAAGTGTGGATCTCATGAACACTTCCTTATCGCTAAGATATTCTTGGTGGTCACGTTACTGCTGGTACGAGTGATTAACACGGGAAGTGAGCTTGTTATCAAGAAAATTGCTTGGCATGAATCATGGATCTAGCAGGGAAAGCGTTAGTTTTTCCTATTATCAAAGTGATATCCCCTGCGTCAACCATGTTACCTGCATAACCGATGCCGTGTAGAAACTGATCTTGCGAGTTTACGATGAGTATGTTCTAGGATCTTTATGCTGCATATGTGCAAGTTACCAAAAAGGCAAATGGTTTCTTGGTAGTATCAGGAAGGCCAATTGCGATGGTGGAGCCAAAGTGGCGCCAGAGTGAGGGCTAGTTACACAGGCAATGGTAGAGTTGGATAGCCACATGCTTTGAGGAATTTCTCCAGGATTTGGGAGGACACTAAGTTTCTCAAAAGCATAGGAAGTGTATAATGGAGGACATGTAATCTGTAACTTACTGGTTTTTGATAAGTGCAAGTTGATCTCTTGGCTGCCAGACTCTTGGATGTGTTTCAGATTTGACCATTACACTCGTGGACAGCTCCTTTTGTCTAAAGTGAAGAAATCTGGACTTCTGTGAGCAGTCGGTCGCAATGCTCTCTGTTGGATCCAGAATCTTCGACTGAGTCTCAAAATGAAATTCCGATCCGGTTTTTGTTTGGCAAGAGAATTTATCTTCTTATTTATAGGAACTCGAATGGCTGAGCTTTGCGAGCCGATGGCGGTACGAGTAGGCCACCGGCATGTGCGGAGAGTTAGGAAAAGGTAGGCTATTTTTAAGCAAATGTGCTTAGCTCACAGCCTTGACGTATGATAAGGTTCTCCCGAGGGATGTAGTTGCGGGCTTGATGGCAAGTGGATTTTAGCAAATTGGCTTTGGGTTGACGATAAGGAGGCATTATCGTCCAATGAAATCTTGAGTCTAGACTCCCGGAAGTCAAATGGGATGGCTAATTGAGGTTAGTGATAGCCATACTTTGAATGGCTGTATAATGGAGAAATGATACTAAGTGAAATGCCCATTGGCTAGTTGGTTAAAAGCGATGTGGATTTATCACCATTCAGTGCTGGGTAATTAAAAGTTCACTAGAGTACCTGTCTAAGGTTTAGGTGCTGAGGTTAGGACATGTGAAATGCGGAGTGTTGCTTGGGCACATCATGGGTCGTAAGACACGAATAACAACCTATGGTCTAAATGAATAGTGTTGTAGGATCAACTTTTGTTAAAAAGGAGGAAACTTTGGACAAGCATCTCTTGAGGAGGATAGATGAAGGGGGAAGAGAAGCAAGAGTAATGTGCTCCATAAAAACACCAAGAAGTCCTTGATAGAACTCTATGAATCAATCCGGTAGAGACTGAGTCCTGGAATGATAATTCGGAGGCCTCCAGAGTCATTACAGTTGTCCATCATTTGTCTGATGCTCAATCCTGTGGTTGGATGACCACTGTGAGTTGCCACAGTAAATTAGGCGATGTGAGACATATAAGGATGTAATTGGGAGATAGTTGACAGGATATATAATAAGGGTAATGAAAAGGCACTTGCTCAGTAAAGTTCCTATAAAAGGAAAAACATTTCCAAGTTACTCTGGTGGCAGAGCAGTAAGTCATGAAATGGAGTAGTCTGATAAAGAGAGATGAGATAGGGGGCAGTCGGTGGTAAGTGATATGTGGGGTCCAAGATTAACCAAAGGAAAGCTAATCGGGGTCGTATGAACCTCTGAAGCCGTCGGATTGGGAGACGGGGCTAGAGATGCAGGAAGTAAGGCGGTAATTATCAGGAGGAGTGGGAGCTAAATGAGCAGACTATACTAATAGGCATACCATGGTAAGGAGACTGACCATCAGGCGTACGGTCAGGGGTATGAGACAAGGCCTAGTATTGTACAGCGCTAGGATTAGCATCCAGAAATTTGGCAAAGTCCTTGTCTCCCACAGGAATTTACAGGGACCTCGCTGGTGTCCATAGGTATTCCCTTTAGAATGTGAAAGGGGTGATTCAGGAAAAGATAACAGAGCAGGCATGTGAAACCATGGCGGCGGCTTGCTTTCGAGTGATAACAACCATGGACAAGAGTGCACACAGGTAAGTTTCAATCTATCAAGAATAGAAACAAACTCAGAATTGGATATAATATTGGTAGAAAGTTGCTGGTTTGTCAGGAGATGATCCTGGATGAAGACAGTAACCAATATCGGTCTAGTAACCAGATTGTCGGTGCACGGAGCTAAGCCGACGTCGGTCAGGTAACCGATGTCGGTGTATATAAAGTCTAGGATAACAAGATATAAAAAGGCTGCTAATTTGATTTTTAACAGCGTTGAGTATACTTGTAGCAATCTATTGATCACAGAAAGACAGAGTATGACAAAGAAAACAGGATTTGAAAACAAGCAAGAGATGCACACGCAAATCTAGAGACTAACCCTAGGGTTAATTTTATTATCGTGGGCTTATGCCTTTAGACGTAAGAATGATGTCAGAATCCTAAACAACAAGACCTTAGGGGAAATGTCAAGATTTGTTTTGGCTTATAAGTCATTACCTCAATCGGGCGGAGGAATACCGCAGAAAAAAGGGGGGATGTTTGAGCTGTTGTGTTAATTATGAAGTGATTCGGTATGTGTTGTGCAGTGAAATGTATGGATTAATTTCTTGTCAATACCATGGATATCACCCCCACGTGTACGACCTGTTACTTAATCTATGTTCACTAGAATTGAAAAACAGCAAGGTAGGAATGCAATGCATTGTGTTTTAAAACCCAAATCGAAAATAGATATTCGATAAAGCAAAAGAGATGACTTTCACTAATGCAAGATGCAAAAACAAAGCAAGTTCTTTTACCAGAATAATAAAATACCTCGTGAATATCCTTTAGAAGAAGAAAACAGCAAGTATGCTCCCTATAATGAAAGCAAGCAAGAAATAAAGAAAAACCCAAAATGGGTCCCACCAGGCGTGCCAAAATGTTTCACTCGGAAATGTTTCGTTCCTTTTAGAAACAGATAAGGGTTGGGGCTAGGAGGAATACCTGTAGAATGTCGAGATGATGTGCGCGTACCATAGAGAAAGATCAAGTTGACTGCGAAGAACTCCTTTTTGTCTTGGAAGGACTACCTGCAAATAAGAACACAAGACCACAAGATTTTGATTAAACAATAAATGAGGAAACTGCCTTGGGCCCAGGAAATATAAAACTTCCTTTCGAAGGTGGTCAGTTTCCCTGCTAATACGTGAATTAACAAAAAAGACAGTAAAGTATCAATTAAATTGTTTCGTTAGAACTGGATAGGGGAAAGGCTGATTTCCCTGGTTGTAAGTCAAGGGTAACCGATACCGGTCGGTTACCTGGTAACCGATGCCGGTTACTGATAACCGATACCGGTGGGTGATAGGATCTGTCTGGGCTGGTTGTGGTGTTTGTGGGGTGGCTGTGTTATTTGGATAGATGTGTTATTTGAAATGGCTATATATGGGTGATATTAGCAAAAGAATGACGGTTAGATGGCAATGATACGTTGGATGTAATGGATTCACGTGAGTAGTGGCTTTAGGAGTACTGAGATCCAAGAAGCACTAAGAAATGTTATACCAAAAGGACATGCAGAGATGTTATACCGAAATACATGCAAGATATGACTTACTGGATTTTGACGAAGATGCAAGTTGATCTCCTTTGTTGTAAACGCTTCTGGTATTCTCCCCTCGTCTCTACTCTGTCAAATGAAGATCTAGACTCTGTTCCTCGCTCCCAATGATCTGTATTGATTCAGAAATCCTTCCACCTGATCTCAAAAATGAAATTCTGGTCTTTTGTTTTTTGTTTGGGGAGCCCATTTACAGGGAACCGATGGCGGTTACGAAACCGACGGCGGTCGAGTAGGAACTGGCATCGGTAAGGAAAAAGTAGGCTATTTTTAGTAAAATAGCCCACCTTCCCTGCTTTTCTCTCGAGAGATTAGTTGCGGGCCTTGGTCAAGTGACTAGAAGGTCGGCTTTTAGGTGCGAGAAACGGAGTCCTTAGTCATGGGTATAGAGTGTAGACCAAGTCATGGGTCTTAATTAGGTTAGTTTAGGGTTAGGGCTAGGTCATGATGAGGTGGCAAAGTGAGGTGGCGGGTAAGGTGATGTGGATTTATCAATTACAAGGTAATTAATAAATAATTGTGTAAGGTTTAGGTAATGAGGTTAGGTTGCGAAATGGGATGTGGGTCACAAGGGGTCGTGAGACACGAATTTGGGTGTCTACAGATGAGGGTTAGTCATAGAAAGAAAAGTAGGTGGGACACTCCCCCCTTCAAAACCTGCAAGGGTGTATGTATAGGGATAAAGGTAATGATGTGAATTGTACATAGGATCAAGGTACCCATTAAGTCCAGGTTAAATAGTGTACTTCAACCATGACCTGGGACCATCCATTTTAAAGGGTAGTACCTACACCTGTCAGGTGAATTAGGTAACCACCACCTTAAGCATGATTGACTGTGGTTGGGTATGGTTTTGGGGTCCCAACCTCAGGTCCCTTGACGGTAGACTAGGTATTAACAATGCCTTACACTGGTTTGATTATCACCTATATAAGGCTAGGGACTTTCCATACCCTACAGGATGTATGGATAGAGTACCATGCGCATCCTATTGGTAGAGATGCGGTCGAGTGTGACTACGGAGGAGTGTGATCTCATATGGAACAGGTAGTTGCCACTGATTAGGATCTAACACTATAGGCATATAACTCAAGCATCCTCCGTTTTATGGTCTACACCTTTCATTGATAGATGGTTACCTTCAACGAATAACTGAGTTTCAATATCTAATAACAAGTGAGATGGATGTCACCCTAGAGGACGTGTACAGGACTCGTTGTGACTACTGGAAAGGTTATTGGGGATCTAGTGTATTCTATGAACAAGGCTGACAGGCAATCAGTCCCATGAAGAAATCGCAAACACAAGGGTCGGAGATGGATCTTGGATATGGGGGACAAGTATCCACCTTAGAAACCTGCATGTAGCAGGTTGTACATGGCCGAGATTGGCCACTACATTAGGCTCAGCTTGTAAACCATTATCAGGCCCAGGTTACAACATAGGCACCTCACACAGGCGATAGGGACCCAGGGTCCCATCACTACAAACTTTTTGTGATGGGACAGAGTTCCATAGTACAAGGAGGAGGATCAGGGATCATACGCGTATAGGGTCCGAAGACCCATCGTTAGTAGGAAAAAGCTTCACAGGTTGTATATCCAGACATGATCGATGAAGCACTCACCTTCAGATGGTGATGATGGTAAGCGTTCATGGATGCCTTGAATGAGGCATAGTCACTTACCAATATCATGCGGATCGACTGCTTAGGATTCAGATGTGCCCTCTTATGTTGAGTATAGGGAACAACAAGCAATGAGTGAGAGGAATAGATCCTGCACTCATAGAAATCAACATCCCCATAGGGGGCTGATCGTGCACATTGTGAAGATAGGGTTAGCATGAGGCTACTTAACGCATCATAGAGGCCATACTACCTTCACTACGTTCCTCCGTGCCCGATTAGAACGAGATCTATGGTAGGTGGAGAGATGCTGGTAGGATGCCGAGATGCCAGGAGATGAGGATCCTGACAGATGATACGGGTATGTCCATATCAGGTGGGGTGATGACCTTAGTCCAATCAGATATGATCAGTTTACTGAGATTTTTGGTATCCACGCTGTAAGACACCAAATTTGTGTCTTACGACCCCTTGTGACCCGCATCTCATCTCGCAATCTAACCTCATCACCTAAACCTTACACAATTATTTATTAATTACCTTATAATTGATAAATCCACATCACCTTACCCGCCACCTCACTTTGCCACCTCATCATGACCTAGCCCTAACCCTAAACTAACCTAATTAAGACCCATGACTTGGTCTAGACTCACATCCATAACTAATGCCTCCTTACTCGCACCCAAAGCCGACCTTCTAGCCACTTGACCAAGCCCGCAACTGATCTCTCGGGAGAAAAGCAGGGAAGGTGGGCTATTTTACTAAAAATAGCCTACTTTTTCCTTACCGATGCCGGTTCCTACTCGACCGCCGTCGGTTACGTAACCGCCATCGGTTCCCTGTAAATGGGCTCCCCAAACCAAAATCAAAGGATCAGAATGATTTTTGAAACAACAGAGATCATTGGGAGCGAAAACAGAGTCCAGATCTTCACTTAACCAAGCAGAGACGAGTGGAAGAAACCAGAAGTGCTTTACAGTAGAGGATATCAACTTGCATCTTCGCCAAAACCAGTAAGTCACATCTTGCATGTCCTCTGTTATAACATTTCTTATGCTCTGTGAATTTCAGTCCTCCTAAATCCGTCTCTGAATCTACTACCCAACGTGTCATTGCATCTAACTGTTATTCTTTTGCTTCTAATCATCCCATTTCCTAATATCATCCATAAACCAGCCTTACAAAACACCATAGCTACTAAGAAGATCCTAGAACCCACCGGTATCAGTTATCAGTAACCGGCATTGGCTACAGGCCATCGGTTCCTTTGATCAAAACTAGCCTTTCCCTCTACCCAGTTCAACCGTCCTAGACCCAACCGACGGCGGTTACCAGAAACCGGTATCGGTTACCCTGACTATAACCAGAAACCAGCCTTCTCCTACTAGTTTCAACCAAGTAATCTAATTGATATTTTGCAGTCTTTTGTGTTAATTCATATTAGCAGGGAAACTGACCACCTTCGAAAGGAAGTTTTATATTTCCTGGGCCCAAGGCAGTTTCCTCATTTATTGTTTAATCAAATCTTGTGGTCTTGTGTTCTTATTTGCAGGTAGTCCTTCCAAGACAAAAAGGAGTTCTTCGCAGTCAACCTGATCTTTCTCTACGGTACGCGCACACCATCTCGACATTCAACAGGTATTCCTCCTAACCCTAACCTCATCTGTTTCTAAAAGGAATGAAAGGATAGAAGCAACTCTATTCCCAGAAGACGAAACATTCCGAGTGAAACATTTTGGCACGCCCGGTGGGACCCATTTTGGGTTTCTTTCTCTTGCTTATTTTCATTTTAGGAAGCATACTTGCTGTTGCTGCTTTTGTTATATATTTCGTAAAGAATTTGTCTTGCTTTCCTAGTTTCGCATTAGTGAAAGTCATCTCCCTTGCTTCATCGAACATAATTTTCGATTTGGGTTTAAAACACATGCATTGCATTCCTGCTTGTTGTTCTTCAATTCTAGTGAACATAGATTAAGTAACAGGTCGTACACGTGGGGGTGATATCCACGGTATTGACAGGAAATTAACCCTAGTTTCACTACACAACACATACCGAATCACTTCACAATTAACACAACAGCTCAAACATCCCCCCTTTTCCGCGGTATTCCTCCGCCCGATTGAGGTAACCTTCTAAGCCAAAACAAACTTGACATTTCCCCTAGGTCTTGTTGTTTAGGATTCTGACATCATCTTACGTCTAAAGGCATAAGCCCACGATAACTAAAATTAACCCTAGGATTAGTCTCTGGATTTGCGTGTGCATCTTGCTTGTTTTCAAATTCTGTTTTCTCTGTCATACTTTGTCTTCTGTGATCAATAAGTTGACAAATATACTCAACGTTGCTAAAAATCAAATTAGCAGCCTTTTATATCTTCTTATCCTAGACTTTTGACACCGGCATCGGTTAACTGACCGACGTCGTCTGCTCTCTGACCGACACCGGTTATTAAACCGATATCGGTTACTGTCTTCATCAGCCCCTGACAAACCAGCAACTTGCCAAATTCATCATTCTGAGGTTGTTTTTGTTCTTGATAGATTGAAACTTTCCTGTGTGTTCTTGTCCATGGTTGTCATCACTCGGAAGCAAGCCGCCGCCATGGTTTCACATGCCTGCTCTGTGTCTTTGCCTGAATCACCCCCTTCACATTCTATAGGGAACCCTACGGACACCAGTGAGATCCCCCAAATTCCTGTAGGAGACAAGGACTTTGCCAAATTTCTAGATGCTAATCCCAGCGCTGTACAATACTATTTGTCTCATGCCCCTGACCGTACACCTGATGGTCAGCTCCTTATTGGCATGCCTATTAGTATAGCTGCTCATTTAGCTCCCACTCCTCCTGATAACACCGCCTTACTTCCTGCATCTCTAGCCCCGTCTCCCAATCCGACGGCTTCAGAGGTTCATACGACCCCGATTAGCTTTCCTTTGGTTAATCTTGGACCCCACGTATCACTACCACCGAACTGCCCCTACCTCATCTCTCTTTCAGACCACTCCATTCATGACTTGCTCTCTGCCACCTATTCACACGAGCTTTCCTTCTCAAGCTCCGCCTACCTTTTCATTCCCATACACGTATCCAGTAACCTCAACACCTTATATGGGACATCCCTATTCTGTTGCTCCAACATACTCATCCTCCATACCTTATCAACACTTAGCCCCACCATTGTCCAGCGGAAGCCCTTGGTCCAACTTGCCTCCGTTTACCACAACCGCACCATCATCTCATCCAACCACAGATTTCATCAAACAAATGATGGACAAAATGCAAAACCTGGAGGCTTCTAGTTTCGGGAAGTCGTAGCACCTTGACATACGAGCAAGTTTGTCGGGAGCCCATTCACCCTTCTGTCCCCCTTCATTCATATCCTCCTCAATGGGAGTTGCCAAAATTTACTCGTTTTAATAGTAAAGAGGATCCTCAACAACACTTGCGATCATTTAGACACGCTTGTTATTTGATTGCCCATGATGATGCCTTGTTACTCCGCACCTTTCCCATGTCCTTATCAGGACCCGCCTTGGAATGGTACAGTGCTTTAACCCAGCACTCGATCTTTTCTTTTAACCAGCTAGCCCAATCTTTCTTGGATCATTTCTCCATTAACATTGCCAAGAAAGTATCTATCACCGACCTCTATGCCATCCGACAATTTGAGGACGAATCTATCGCAGATTTCGTGGGACGATGGCGCGGCCTTATCAACCAACTTACATATGCCTTGCCTCAAGCTGAACTTATCGAACTTTTCACGCGGGCATGTGCTAAGCACATTTCTCCTACTCTTCAAATTCAAACTTTCCGCACATTCGACGAGGCCTTTACCATGGCTCGGAAACTAGAAATTCGAGCCTTAGAAGAAGAGAAATTGCGGTTGCGTAACAAAAACCCCAATTTCCGAACTCCAGATTCTACCAACAAGCCAAACACCACCACTCCTCACGTGTCCACTTCTTCTAAATCAAAAGGAGTTGTCCACGCGGTAATGGTCAAATCTCAAACACCGTCCAATACTCCGCCGAAAACCACTTATAAGTATAAAGCAGAGCCCATCAATTACACTCCCTTGGGAGAAACTTATGGCGTCATCCTGGAGAAATTGCTCAAAGCTGGGGCTATCACCTTGCCCCCTGTTAAACCTCACTCTGGGTTTGACTCCACCCGCGCAATACCTTCCTGGTACAAAGAAAATGACTTTTGTAACTTTCACCGCGTAAAAGGACATAGTCATGAAAACTGCAAGATGTTGAAAAACATAGTGCAGGAAATGGTTGATGCGGGGGATATAGCCCTCGATAATCCTAACGCCCCTGCTAACCGAAATCTGAAAATTTTCAACAAGCCATTCCCGAATCACTCGTCCAACAGTAACGTAAACCAAGATATCTTAGCCGAGGAGAGTGTTCATGAGATCCATGCAGTCTTCGATTCTCAGCCAAAAGCCTCTATTGAAATTTTTTTGAATCAAGCCTCTCCACCAACACAGGAGTCTGAACCTCCTTCACCACCATCAAGCCAAAGTGAAATCATTCCTTTACCCATAAAAGAGTTAACTGCCCGGACTTCTCTTCTCATCGATGAGTCTTCTTACACCACATCCCTACAAGACTGTGAGCGGATGTTATCTAATTTATCTATTTCCCAAACGTCCCCTTCTACCGCTCTTGCTGCACAAGAGGAAGGCTCGCCACTCCTTTTGACATCCTTAGATGAGAAATCTCTTACACTGACATCACCACATTCTTTAAACATGACAGATCCCCTCAAACACGCCCTCCTACCTATTAGTCCCTCATCGCCTAAATCTTTTCAACGACCGGTTGACCTCTTAACATCTATTGATACAGTGCCTCATCTACCTCCTGTGTCACACCCACAGTGGACTGGAATCACAACCCATCGTTCTTCCGTACAAAAGTTCATATTCACACGTGAGGACTGTCATTCCACAGAAGATAGACAGGCCCTATGGGAACGTTTGAGTACCCCCTTTTTCTACTCAAATGCAAATGACTGATCCTGATGTCTCCACCATATACCCGAAGTGTTTACAGAAGCTTAAAATGCCCCTGTTCTCACCTTCACCCCCCTCACCTCTACCAAATGCCCCGTCCACTTCTATCAACTTAACCAGATCTTCCCCTACGCTTGGGACCTCACCAATGCCCAGTCTAACGCACCCGCCTAAGCGACTCGATCTATCCAAAAATAAATCCGTCCCGCCACCTAGGAGACAAACTCAATCCGTGCCCCTATCACAATCAAAACCATCATCGTCATACCTACCTTCCATATTGGGACCCCATCCCTCTACCTTACATCAATATATCATACCTCCTGCATTTTCTTCAAAACAACCTACGCCTTCCGCACCCATACAGAAATTCCAGGGTATAGCAACACCGTCACTCCGCGTATCCTGTCCACCTATCAACCCTAAACAAATTCCATCATCAAAAGATTTGTTTTCGGTCACTCCTATTTCCCCGTGGTTGTTTTCTGATACCACATCATCTGCGGCCTCATCATCCAACATAGCTTCTGCGCCAAAGAAATCACGTTTAGTGAAAACCACGTATCAACACCCCTCGGCTAAACCACCACCCGTGCGAACCAACCACGCCCAAACATTACCAAAACCCGCACAACCAATACCCTCATCCTCTTCCGATTTTGACCCACTCAAAGGATCTTACGCCAAAATCCTTGCTATGTTGGTGGAGAATGCGACCATTTCCCTACCTCCACTTAGACCTTATGACCCGTCTAAACCCCGACCTATGGGTTACGATGAGTCTAAAATCTGCGCTTATCACCGCACACCAGGACATGATGTGGAGGGATGCAAAGCTCTAAAAACCATCCTTCGTCAGTCACCTCTCCCGGATAGAAAGATTAAGAAAGACAACTTACGAAGGGAGAGACCTTTAGTTTCCATTCCCTCTCCTATACCATCTGTCCCCGCCTCACCAAGATCTATCATTATTACAACCCCACCTCTTGAAGACCATGAGTTATCCCAACCATCTTCCTCATCTCAGGTCTACGAGATTAATATGATTAGTGTCGCTACTCGAGGGCAGAAAAACAATGGGAAAGCAAAAGAAAACACACCTGCGGCATCTCTTTCTCCGTCAAACATCCCGATTGCACCACCACCTAAAGTGGTCATTCGCGGACCCGCCTATCCCGTCTCTAATGGCATTGCCCACCGAAATATGATTAAACAGCTTCACCAATCGCCCGTAAAAATGACACTGTATGATCTCATTCAGACTTCTGAATCTCATCGACAAGCTCTCGTTGAGATCCTTCAAGGGATAGAGGTTTTACCTAATGAAACCCTACCTGTCGCCTCCATTCTAACACCCAATCACGTTGCTTCTCTCACCAAACAACCCACTGCCCCAACCACTTCTGTCTCTGTACAACAAGCTGCTGCAGTCAGTTTCTCCGAAGACGAAATTGTTGACTTTGGTACAGAAGATCCTGACCCTGCTCTTTTCATCTCAGCTTACATCCGGGACATTCGGGTACGTCGTGTTATGATTGACGGGGGTGCTAGCCTAAACATCATCTCTTCAAAAGCCTTCCAACAAATGAATATCCCTTCTAGTTGCATGTGTGCCAACCCCATCATGTTGCGGTCATTCAATGACGCTATTACTTCTACCTTAGGCACCGTGATCCTCAACATTCGGGTAGGACCACGTACTTTACCCGAACTCTTCTATGTCTTGGAGGGAGAGTTCCAATATAATATATTGCTGGGTCGTCCTTGGATCCGAGCCATGGGATGCGTTCCCTCAACATTACATAGATGCATAAAATTTGAGTACGAGGGGAAGTCCTACACCGTAAAAGCTGACCCTCCCCCCTTTAAAACCTGCAATATGTTATACCGCCCTAACGATGTGCTTATACCAATCAAGACACCCATACATTCAACCCAACCATCCTCTTCAAATGTACCTCAACCATCCACCTCAACCGCGCCTACGCCTTCAACTGATGAAACCACCATCGCAAAAACCACTTCCCTTCCCGCAGCTAACATTCCAACCTCCGACCCCTTAGTAGATGTTTTTCAGTGCCTTACGCTGGGGGAGTACCGCCTATATAACGTTAGTTCTTTCCCTACCCCGCAGGAGTACGGACAATTACATGCACATCCCACCTACGACCGTCGCGTGGGGGAGGTAATCTCTTACGGACCACCCCATTGCCGCACTAACCTAACGTATGGGGGTGTTGACGCATCCTCCATTACCCCTGAACCTCCTCTTGGTGTGGTTCCCTTCCAATCCGATTTTCAATACTTGACAAATCGTCGTTTCGCCCTCACCTTCTTGACTCGCTGTGCGTGGAAAGGCTTTGGTTTTGGCCTTTACGAACAAGGCCGACATACACTCATTCCCGTGACTACCCGTAAACATAATGATCGCAGTGGTCTCGGTTTTCCCGAAACACCTACACAGGAGACACCTCCTGTCAGCTGTATCCTGGAAGAAGAAGACGTCGCCCCTACCAAACCATCATCACCCACTTTGCCATCATCACCCACAGAATCTATAGACCCTGAATCCATCCCTCCTAACTTTTTTTTTTCATAAATGCTATCTTCATAGGTCCTCTCACTTATCAACGCGATAATGAGGACCCATCTTCTCTTCCCCTTCTGTATCCAGACATGATCGAAGAGGATTCGCCTTTGATTAATGTTGTTGAATGCCAGGATGATGACTCCATCCTCACTTACCTTGGCACGGATGATTCTTATATTCAACGAGCCTTACCATCTGAAACCCAAACCATGCTGAACGAATCTACTATAGAAATCAACATCCACACGGAGGAGGATCCTCACATTGTGAAGATTGGACAATCCCTTAACACATCAGAACAAGCCGCCTTTACTACCTTTCTCCGTGCTCGCAACCAAGCTTTCGCATGGTCTTACGCTGACATGCCAGGAATTGATCCTACCATTGCCGTCCATAACATCACCCTAAACCCCGATTCCAAACCAGTCAAACAGAAATTGAGAAAAATGCATCCACGCATTGCTCTCTTGGTCAAAGAGGAGCTCCAACGACTCCTTTCTGTTTCCTTCATCTTGCCTATTGACTATCCTCAATGGATTTCTAACATCGTACCTGTCACTAAAGCGACAGGGGGACTTCGGATATGCACAGATTTCTGGGATCTTAACCTCGCTTGCCCTAAGGATGACTTCCCCTTACCTAGCATTGACCAACTTGTTGATCTAACTGCAGGTCATGAGATGCTCTCTCTCATGGATGGCTTTTCAGGATACAACCAAATTTTGGTTGCCCCTGCCGATCAACACAAAACTACCTTCATAACTCCTTGGGGAACCTTCTGTTATCGTGTCATGCCATTTGGCCTTAAGAATGCTGGTGCTACCTATCAGCGGGCTATGACCTACATTTTTCATGACATTATGCACACTATCCTTGAAGATTATGTCGACGATCTTCTCGGCAAGTCTAAACATCGTAGTGAACATCTCGATGTTTTAACCATTATTTTTGATCGCCTGTTACAATATTCTGTCCGCCTTCAACCAAAGAAATGTGTCTTTGGTGTTCTTTCGGGAAAACTTCTTGGCTTTATCGTCTCTTTGCGTGGCATTGAGGTCGATCCATCTAAAGTCAAAGCTATCCTAGAAATGCCCCCACCCAAAAATCTCAAACAATTGCGTAGTTTACAAGGTAAGCTCCAATCTATCCGACGTTTCATCTCCCAACTCTCGGATCGGTGTCAACCTTTTCATCACCTTCTTAAAAAGGACATTGCCTTTCAATGGAGTGAGGAGTGTCACCAAGCCTTCGAAGCTCTCAAATCCTATCTCTTGCAGCCACCCGTGCTTATCCCACCCCAGGACGACCGCCCTTTCTACCTTTATCTTTCCGCCACTGACCATGCTATAGGTGCTATGCTCGCACATCGGGATTCGGCACGATGAGAACAGGCCGTTTATTATATAAGTCGTACCCTCGTGGATTATGAGACTAGGTATACACATGTAGAAAAATTGTGCCTTGCCCTATCATTTGTAGCCACCAAACTCCGACATTACCTCCTGAATCACAAAACTTTTGTCATCACCAACACAGACCCCATTCATTATATGTACGCCAAACCGCATCTAAACCAACGTATCGCTCGATGGCTTATGCTCCTCGCTGACCTTGACCTTGAATTCGTACAACAGAAGTCAATCAAAGGACAAACTCTTGCAGACCAACTTGCGGAGGCCCCTTTACCTGGGGAACAATTTACCAATTTTACCTTCCCCGACGAACTCATCGCCACTCTTTCACTCCGGGAAGAGTTGTATCAAATGACCCTCTTCTTCGATGGATCTAAATGCCAGCGTGGCGGAGGAGCCGGCGTTGTTCTCATTCCTCTCGACGCTGAACCTATGCCTCTTTCATTCCGGCTTGATTTCCCTTGCACTAATAATACAGCGGAATACGAGGCCCTTGTTCTGGGTCTCCAAGTTGCGTTACACTTAGGCATCAAATCTATCAACATTTTTGGCGACTCTCAATTGGTAGTCAATCAAGTTATGGGCGTCTACCAATGCAAAAATGAGGAACTTCAAAAATACAAACACTACGTGGATTCACTTCTAGCCTTATTTACTCACTATTCTATACAAACCATTCCACGCTCCACTAACAAATTTGCGGACACTATGGCTTGCTTAGCCTCGCAAATTCCCGCCGCACCAACTGACTCTGAATTATTCGTCGTGGTCCAACAACTTTTTGTCCCATCCTATTCAACCCCGGTAGTTTGTACGATAAATACTGTGTCTACTAGTTCGCAGGATACCTGGTACCACCAATTTCACGACTACCTTACAATCTCTGTCCTCCCACCTGACCTTACTAGTAACGGCAAACGTGCTTTTCTTAAAAGTGTTTCACGTTATGTTGTCATGGGGGGACTCCTCTATAAACGTGGCTTTGATGGCATCCTCCTTCGCTGTCTAACTGGCGCGGAGGCCACTCATACCATCCAACAGGTCCATGACGGTATTTGTGGTGGACATTTTAGCGGCCTTGCCGTGGCCAAACGAATCCTTCGCCTTGGTTATTATTGGCCTACTCTCAATAACGACTGCTACGAATATGTTAAGCGTTGTGTTATGTGTCAGCAACATGCCAACCTTCAACATACTCCTAGCCACCCGCTCCAGGTCGCTCGAGATCTTTGGCCCTTCTCACAATGGGGTTTAGACCTTATTGGTGAGATTCACCCGACCTCTTCACAACGTCACCGTTGGATAATCACAGCGACCGAATATTACACAAAATGGGTGGAGGCTATTCCACTCATTTCAATCAAAAAAGAAAAAATTGTCGAATTCATTAACCATCACATTATCTGTCGTTTTGGTATTCCTCATCGCCTAATAACAGATAATGGTAAATCTTTTAAAAACAAGTTGTTACAAGACCTTTGTGACAACTTTGGTATCAAACTTAGTTTCTCATCACCTTACTATCCACAGGCCAATGGTCAGGCTGAATCTTCTAATAAAACCCTAACCAAAATCCTCATGAAAGTTGTCAATGACTCCGGCAAAAATTGGCACGATCACATTCCCTTTGCCCTTTGGGCTTATCGTACTAGTATTCGTACCTCTACTAATGCCACACCTTTTTCTTTGGTATACGGTACCGAGGCTGTTTTGCCTCTCGAAATACAAATACCCTCCCTTAGAATATCTCTTCAGGATATTCTCACCAACGATGATTTCCGCCAAGAGCGGTTAGCCCAATTGGAGCTTCTTGACGAACGCCGTCTTACAGCTCTTGATCACCTTCAAATCTATCAAAAACGCATTAAACGTGCTTATGATAAGCGACTTCATGAGCGTACCTTTAAGGTTGGTGATCTTGTCCTCAAAGAGAATCAACATGTAACCAAACTAGAAAAGAGCAAACGTGGAAAATTTGCTCCCAATTGGATTGGGCCTTATATAATCACTCACACCTATGGATCTGGTACTTATCGTTTAGCTTCGCTTAATGGTAAACCTGAGCCTGAGCCCCTTAATGCCTTGCATCTTCGACCATTCTATTGTTGAAATTAGTGTTATATCACTTCTTATCCGCCTACTGCTCGTCCCTTGAGCTCCCATACCACCACATGCACTTGTTTCCTACATCTCGAAATAAAATCAAGCTCACCTCTCACCTCCCCTTAACGATGCCTTCCCCTTTTTAGTCTAGTCCATGACTTCAACGTATTAAAATAAGCCGTATTCTTATGGGATTTTCTTGAGTCAAACTTCCTACTAAACTAGATGCTTCACGCTAAAAAGAACATCTAGTCATCTAAATAAAATATAGACTGCTCCCTCGAAGGACAGCTATATGCCAAAAATTATTGCTGCTATTCTCTATAGACTGCTCCCCTGAAGGACAGCTATGCACTAAAATCATATCTGCTACTATAAATAGACTGCTCCCTCGAAGGACAGCTATACACAGTCAGCCTCTAGCAGAAGCTTCTCGCATCGATCAGCTTCGTGAAGACCTCAAGAATAATACAATCAATATCCCTTGTAGACTTCCCGCATCGATCAGTCTACATTCAATAAAATAAAAGCCTCATTCAAAAGGACTTTTGAGTCATGGACTTGTCTATTTAGGGTAGGTTCTCTTTCGTCAGAACACTCACTTTGTAATAAGTTCTCTGCACCTCAGCTATACCATCCACCTCACCTCACCATTTGTTTCAACTCAAGGGACGTAATGTACGCTCGATATATTGTGATCACACAACTCTTTTCACCTATTGACTTCTCGTCTATGCACGGTACCTAGGGCTCCAAGCTCGTTCTACGTTGTGTGGTTTGTTTAGCTCTTTTCACCTACGGAGCACTCTTTCTGCTTTGCCTCGCATCTAGGATTGTGTGTTGACCTTAATCAGGACATGGTTCCCTTCTACTTGGGTAGGCTAACTTTCGCTTCCCTTATACCTTTTACAACATCACCAATTCATTACCAACACCATCAACCTTACCTTTACCAATCTTAATATTTTTACCAACCAACCAATTGCCTAAACCGTACCAAATTGCCTGAATTCACCTCTCCCTGATCCTAAGGGAGAACTACATCGGTCTGAGGCCCCTCCTTGCTTTGTGCAATGGGCTATGTAGGCAGCACTTCGGAGACATGGGGTCTCCCAAGGTTAGCTCGACCATCCCCTACCATAACCTATCATGTGTGGTAAATATAAATATTTTTGTGTATTTCTATTTCATCACATTCCTCTTTATCCTTTTTTCAAAACACCGAAAATCAAAACACAAACATTCTTATTATTATCGTAACTCAAATCAACATACATATTCAGTTTTATTTAGATGTTAAACAAATACATCTTCTCTATCATCGACACGCAGGTCGGACATCTTATTTATTCTTATACCTTGCTAACATTTACTTAGACCCTCACGCCTCATCCCGAACTAGGTGATGATCGTGATCGTCGACCCCTCTCGCCAGGCCTCTCTGTCCTCAAAGGTACCACGGCTATTGGTACCACCCACTGATCTGCCAATCTCTCCTGTAACATATGAATACGCCCTCTCGCATGGAGGACTCCAGCCTCTAGTCTCCCCGCCCGTGACTCCGCAACCACTAACAATCTTCTTGTCTCATTCACCTGCGTTTGGAGCTGCTGAACTAAACGCTGCAGACGATCCCTCTCTGCTGTAATCACAGCTATGTCAGGGCACTCACGTACACCTCGCAGTTCTGCTACCCACCATAATCTATAGGCCTCTGTCGTTCCTGCATCCATTACCCTGCGATCGGCTGCTACCTCTTCAGGCCCTTCTGGAGGTGTTGGCCGGGGAGGTGAGAATGCTGCCTCGGCGTCGATCCTCATATATGGTCTATAAGCCAGGGGTATATCCTGCACAAATCCAAATTGTCGCCGCACGCGATCTATAGGAATCCTCTCATATTCACCTGGCCTGTGCCCCGCGATCCACCTCAATCGCTCTACACCCCTCAACTCCTCAGCTATGTTCTCTGTTACCATATAGTTCCCGTAAGGCCTCCAACAGATATCCGCAACCGTCACTCTCTCCCATACCTGCCTGTAATACTCAATGTCACCCGTCACGGCCTGAGATCTTGCCTCTTGTTCTGTCTGGACCCATCGTCTGAATCCCAACCTCTGTACTCCGGTCTCTCCTGCCTGGAGGGATTGGCCTATTGGTCGCACACAAACAATGTGCTCATAGGCCCAACAGTGTAATAAGTATGAACAATCCAGCGTCGTCCTGTGATTTCACCTACAAGCCCATAAACCCCTGTATAGCTCCGCCAAATATGCAGGTGCCCATGCAAACGTAACGTTCCTTTCTACCATCTCCCAGATAACACACATCAATGCCTTTGGAAATCTTCCTCCTTCTGCCCTCGGTAATGCATAATACCCTACCGCTATCATTAATATCACTGCTAACCTTGTCTCCTCAGGGTGTGCTGCATACATTACCCCATACGTAAAGGATAAACCTCGCTGTGTCAAATCTCGTGCGTATGGACCAAATACTGCTGTTATCGCTCCCCGTGCCGCGCTAGGTAGTGCCTGATATACTGGTTCTCCTGTAATAGGGAGTCTCAAAATACGGAACACATCTTCCAATGTTACTGTCATCTCCCCTGTTGGCAGATAAAAGGTATTTGTCTCGGGATTCCATCTCTCAATCAACGCCTGTAACATACCATGATTACGTGCGATTCGTGAATAATAACGGATTCCACTTAACCCCAAACGATTTATCAATGTCCATTCCGCTGGTGTTACATCCGCTCGGATCCGTGACAACAGTGCTGGCACATTATCATTCATCCTCAACCCTGCCTCTGCCTGCACACATCAAAATAACAAACAACCATTCAATCCATCAAATCCCCACGAGTTTCTTTCTCACCTTCTGGAAATTGCTACAGCAACCGGTATCGTTTATAGTAAACCGGTACCGGTTTAGTAACCGATACCGGTTGTCCCTAACCGATACCGGTCACTGTCACCTTTATACAGCCTTGCCTAAACCAACCACCTACGACAATAATTTGATCGTTTATTCCTTTCTATACATACACAACATACCTGAAACCCCTGATTACCTACCCCATAACACTCACCTCATCTATACCCCTGGCTATCATGTTGTCTTTCTCATATCTACTTACCTATTCTCCTCTAGCTTATTCCCAAAACATGCAGTAGTTAAATCACAAACAAGCTGATACCTCTTGGGTTGCAGCAGCTTGAGGTGGCCCTTGTCTTCCCTCTTGTCCCTGCCTGCTGGATGCTTCTCCTCGTTCTGCCATGATCACCACCCTTTTCAACTTTGTCTTTCTGCCTTCTGAATCTCAGATCGCATTCACCTTCCCAGTCTCTTTTCTTATCACCCAAATCTCTCCTTGTCTCTTTTCTCCTTATCACTCAAATCTCTCATGCAAAAACCTGTCTCAGTCGTCAAAAAGCGTCGCGTTCGCGTATTTAACCTCTTGCATGGCTCTAAAATTAAAACTTAAGTTGCCACCCTAGCTTTTCTATTTTTAGAAAAGCTCATACCTAAATAACCGGTATCGGTTACTTAACCGATATCGGTCTATCAGCTACCGATATCGGTTCCTTAACCGATATCGGTTACACACCTATCTTTTCTCAACAGCGTTCTTTTCTTCATTTCTCACCTAAATTTTTGTCGCGCCCGCCTCTTTTCCTGCATAAACAACACAATTTACCACATTTGTTCATCCACCACACATAGCATTACAATTTCATTAACATCATTTATTTTATACAAATACACAAACCATCAACTACGGATATCAAGAAACTATCAATCTATACATCATTTGGATCCAACTCATCAGTTACATATATCACAATGTCACAAAACCACCAATTCATCACATAACCTGACATTCATATATACGTACAAAAAAACAAAAACATCAGCATCATCCATCTATCAACATGTCAATTAAACTCATCACACATTCTATATATTACCAGCCATTAACCAAATATTTAAACACATTTTGAACACTGCATGTGGATCAAAACATCGTCTCTATATATATATATATATATACAAGTTTTCAAAAATACAATGTGCCCTACATCGGGGCCTCTGTGATCTCATCATACAACAAAGCCGGCACGCAGGCCGCAATAACTGTCAAAAAATCTCGACTCGGCTCGCAGGCCGGTCCCTCGTATCAAAAATAGCTATATACTCGGCTCGCAGACCGGTATCCACTATACAACCCCTACTCGGCTCGCAGGCCGGTATACAATAAATGAATGAATGAATACATGAATAATACATAGGCACGCAGGCCTCTATCAATACACCCGGTTCGCAGACCGGTGCCCATCTCTAAAATACAACAACCATGTCTGGGATCTCTCAGCTCTCCCCACCGCCCTCGGCACCTCTCCCCGCTGGTCCCTGTGGTGCCTCTCGCCTCCTGCCCGTCACGGACACGCCAGCTGTGGCTGCACCTCCCTGAGATCTCTGGCTGTGAGAGGTCTCTGCCCTATGCGCTGCATAAGCCTGATACTCGACTCCGGTACCATCAAGAATATCCTGATAATATCGGGCCTCTGCTCTAACCTCCATATAGCGCTCTCGAGCCACTGACGGAGCTGGGGCTGGTCCCCTGGCACCTACAACCAATGCCCCCTGAGCCTGTGCTGGTGCTGCTGGTGGTGCCTGTGGCCGCGGTGGTGCCGGTACCTGTGCTGCTGCCTGTACCTGCACCTGTGGCTGTGGTGCTGGTGGTGGTGCTGCCTGTGCCTGTGCCTGAGCCTGGGCTAGCTGCCCCTGTAAGACCCCTATCTGTGCCTGCGCAGCAGCTAGCTGCCCCTGTAAGAGCTGCACCTGACCCCTGAGCTGATCTCTCTCTCCTATAACTGCAGCCAAGTCTGGCTGTGCAGGCGGTACTATCCTGGCTGCTCTCTGCCCAGCCCACCACACCCTGTATGCTCCCGTGCACCCAGCATCATCTACACCCTCACCTGCTGACCTCTCCGCTACCCAATCTGGATCCAAAGGCTGTGGTGCAGGCAGTGGGGCCTCTACATCATCCCTCCTGTACTGAGGGAAGGGAGGTGGCTCATCCTGTCGCAGCCCCATCTGCCTGCGTACCCTCTCTAGGGGTATCCGCTCGTACTCTCCTGGCCTCCGTCCTGCTATCCAGA
Organism: Taxus chinensis; assembly: GCA_019776745.2. NCBI lineage: Eukaryota > Viridiplantae > Streptophyta > Pinopsida > Cupressales > Taxaceae > Taxus > Taxus chinensis. The sequence goes on from CM034150.1 coordinate 552,964,120, forward strand.
ATGTGTACTGGATTAGGCGCAACTGTAAGCGGGCTCCTCTGCCAGGGTGGTGACCTCTGTAGGGTCTCCATACAATGTCTACTGCTGTAAGGCCCTCTAGCAAATGTCTATAGTATGCCACATCCCGACCTGCAACAACTGCTCGTGGCTGGCCCACGACCCCCAACCACCTCTGAAAGCCATATCGGTATATGACCTGTGGCCCTGGCTGCTGGGGTAACCCTACTGGCCTGATACATACGATGTGCTCGTATGCCCAACAATGCAACAAAAATGTAGAGCAAATACCGAATCACCTCCTCCGGCGATAGCCCCATAGCTCCCTGTACAATTGCACCAGATATACTGGTGCCCAGGCGTAACAGGTGTGCTCCTCCACCATCTCAAGCAGCACCCCCATCAATGCTCGTGGGAAGCGGCCTCCCTCTGAGTCCGGGAGGGCGAAGCAGGTGATCCCAACCATCATCAACACAGCCAGTCGTGTCTCGTGTCGATGCGCACGGTACATGTCACCGTACCCGATACTCGCGCTATGGTAGGTCAGTAGCGCGGCTGCATCCCCAAAAACCTGCAGTATGCTGTCCATGGCAGTCTCTGAATCTACCTGGAAGACTGCCTCTCCCTCGATAGGTAACCGAAGGATGCGATACACATCCTCCAATGTGACGGTCATCTCCCCAGTCGGGAGATGGAACACATTGGTCGCCGGATCCCATCTCTCGATGAGGGCGACCATCAGGCTGTGATCTCTCTCTATCGCTCTGTACCTCTGGACTCCACCGAGTCCCACCTCGCGCATGATGGCCCAATGAGCCGCAGATACGTGTGGCCTCATCCGCACCAACAGCGGGGGCATCCTATCCCGCATCGTCAACTGCTGACGTGCCTGCAAAACCAACCCACATCCTTAGACCTACTCTTTATTACAACATCTACTTTATCATCTAAACACCCTTTTTTATCCCCCCGACCATACCCCGACTCTCTACCACCCCCCTCTAGCAACCTACCACCCTAAAAACCCAAAACCATCCCACCCAAAACCAACAAAAACAAAACCCAAACAAAACACATGCAACCCAACCCCAACACAAAACCAACCCAAAACCCAACTCCCACACAAAAACCCCCAACCCAACACCCACACCGACCCACAACCCAACCCAAAAACCCAAAACCCAACCCTACACCAAACCCTTCTCCCACCTCCAACTCAAACCCAACCCAACCCTACACCAAACCCTTCTCCACCCCTAACCCAACCCACACCCACCCACACCCAAACCCTTCTCCACAACCAACCCACACCCACCCACAACCCAACCCAACCCCCACACAAACCCACACCCACCCACAACCCAACCCAAAAACCCAAAACAACCAACCCACCCACACAACCCACAAACCAAAACACACAAGCCACCGACGCCGGCCGATACATGACCGACGCCGGTCACCAACAACACTCCCTTTCCCTAAAATTGTGCGACCGATGCCGGTCGCTTAGTGACCGACATCGGTCACTGTCTTCTCCCGGAGCCGAACCCCCGCGCGGCCCCCAAAACCCATTTTTTACCTATTTCTACCCATCTACCCACCCAAATACCCTAAAAACTTACCCACCTACCCACCTTAGCCTATCTAGCCTATCTACCCTCTCCCTTTTTCAAATCATTTCCATTTTCTCATTATTTCCTAAAAAAGGTTAATTCCTACCCAAACCCCCAATTTAGCATAATACAACCAAATCACCAAATTAAAGAGTTTCGAATCTACCCGAACGACGACACGTCGTCGTGGTGGGATGGGTGGTGGCGGTCCAGCTGGTCCAGCCCCTCCAGCTCCTCCTGCCTGTGCCATGGCTCCAATCCTGATCTGCTGGGTCCCCGGCCAATCAACTGCTGCCTCCTCCTTAATCGGGCCCACTATCAACTCTCTCCGCCAATACAATAGCTCCACCTCACTCAATCAAGCCTCTAATCTCAACTCTCCACGTCAGACAAGTCGATTTGGTTTGCAAATAACAAAAGTGACAATGACAAGCCGTATTTTTCTTTTTATAGGTTTTTCGCCTTTCACCGATATCGGTTTCATTTTGCCCTAAGGAACCGGTATCGGTCCCTTAACCGATATCGGTCATGCAGAATCGACATCGGTTCTCTACCCAACTTTCACCCCATTCTTTGCCCTTATTTACTCCTTGCCTCTTTTTCACCAATATCGCCTCTATCCACCTTTGCTGCACACCATTTGTTCACTTAAGGCCTCAACCTACCTATTCGGCCTGACCTAAGGCCTCAACCTACCTATTCGGCCCGACCTAAGGCCTCAATTACCTATTTGGCCCGACCCTAAGGCCTCAACCTACCTATTCGGCCCGACCTAAGGCCTCAACCTACCTATTCGGCCCGCCTCAACCTACCTATTCACCCAAGGCCTCGCCCTACCCATTTGGCCTCAACCTACCCGACCTAAGGCCTCAACCTACCTATTCGGCCCGACCTAAGGCCTCAACCTACCTATTCGGCCCGACCTAAGGCCTCAACCTACCTATTCGGCCCGACCCAAGGCCTCAACCTACCTATTCGGCCCGACCTAAGGCCTCAACCTACCTATTCGGCCCGACCTAAGGCCTCAACCTACCTATTTGGCCCGACCCAAGGCCTCGCCCTACCCAATTTGGCCCTGACCCACGGCCTCAACCTACCTATTCGGCCCGACCTAAGGCCTCAACCTACCTATTCGGCCCGACCCAAGGCCTCGCCCTACCCATTTGGCCCGACCCAAGGCCTCGCCCTACCAATTTGGCCCGACCCAAGGCCTCAACCTACCAATTGGCCCGACCCAAGGCCTCGCCCTCACTATTTGGCCCGACCCAAGGCCTCCCTTTACCCTTCTGGCCCGACCCAAGGCCGCAACCCAACAACTTGGCCCGACCCACGGCCGCACCACTTCCATCCCTTACCCAAAATCAACACCATACACTTTTATCCACCCATCCGGTAGTTTTTTGTTCAATCGAGCTCACCTGTTCGTGTTTTAGCATGATTAGGGTCCTTGACTTGATCTGTCGACCAACTTTGCCCAGACCTAGACCGTGACGTTTATCTCAACCAAACCAACCTTTTGGTACTGCCGAACATGCCTAAACGTTCCTGTACCTTACCTGTTATATACCCTGGGGCTACTTCCTATGCCTTGGATACCAGGATTATATCACCCTTGTTTGGATAAACTATCGACCTTTGCCTCTGCACTGCTGGTTTGCTCGTCAAATCACGTACCCTAGTCGTACTATGGCATTTCAACATGCGTCTGCTTCCTTGAACCTACCCCACCACCTTACCATCCTCTCTACAACATGTACCCTTTATCAACCCTATCCCTGATTTCCCGTTCACTCAATCTGCGATAGATTTGAGGGGGATTACCTATATCCTTAACATGAGAAACCACTTCATATTATTGTCCGCGCAGCTTTACAAAACAAGCTACACGACAATAAGGGGCTAATGTAGACACCAAATTTGTGTCTTACGACCCCTTGTGACCCGCATCTCATCTCGCAATCTAACCTCATCACCTAAACCTTACACAATTATTTATTAATTACCTTATAATTGATAAATCCACATCACCTTACCCGCCACCTCACTTTGCCACCTCATCATGACCTAGCCCTAACCCTAAACTAACCTAATTAAGACCCATGACTTGGTCTAGACTCACATCCATAACTAATGCCTCCTTACTCGCACCCAAAGCCGACCTTCTAGCCACTTGACCAAGCCCGCAACTGATCTCTCGGGAGAAAAGCAGGGAAGGTGGGCTATTTTACTAAAAATAGCCTACTTTTTCCTTACCGATGCCGGTTCCTACTCGACCGCCGTCGGTTACGTAACCGCCATCGGTTCCCTGTAAATGGGCTCCCCAAACCAAAACAACGGATCGGAATTTCATTTTTGGAGATCAGTCAAAGGATTTCTGGATCAACAGAGAGCATTGCGAGCGAGGAACAGAGTCCAGATCTTCACTTGACAGAGCAGAGACGAGTGGAAGAAACCAGAAGTGTTTACACCAAGGAGATCAACTTGCATCTTCGTCAAAACCAGTAAGTCACATCTTGCATGTCCTCTGTTATAACATTTCTTATGCTCTGTGAATTTCAGTCCTCCTAAATCCGTCTCTGAATCTACTACCCAACGTGTCATTGCATCTAACTGTTATTCTTTTACTTCTAATCATCCCATTTCCTAATATCATCCATAAACCAGCCTTACAAAACACCATAGCTACTAAGAAGATCCTAGAACCCACCGGTATCAGTTATCAGTAACCGGCATCGGCTATCAGTAACCGGCATCGGCTATCAGTAACCGAAACATCGGTTCCTCTGATCAAAACCAGAAAACCAGCCTTTCCCCTACCCAGTTCAACGAAACAATTTAATTGATATTTTACAGTCTTTTGTGTTAATTCATATTAGCAGGGAAACTGACCACCTTCGAAAGGAAGTTTTATATTTCCTGGGCCCAAGGCAGTTTCCTCATTTATTGTTTAATCAAATCTTGTGGTCTTGTGTTCTTATTTGCAGGTAGTCCTTCCAAGACAAAAAGGAGTTCTTCGCAGTCAACCTGATCTTTCTCTACGGTACGCGCACACCATCTCGACATTCAACAGGTATTCCTCCTAACCCTAACCTCATCTGTTTCTAAAAAAACGACGGGGGGACTTCGGATATGTACAAATTTCTAGGACCTTAACCTCGCTTGCCCAAAGGATGACTTCCCCCTACCTAGTATTGATCAACTTGTTGATCTCACTGCAGGCCATGAGATGCTTTCTCTCATGGATGGCTTCTTGGGATACAATCAAATTTTGGTAGCCCCGGCCGATCAACATAAAAATACCTTAATTACTCCTTGGGGAACCTTCTGCTATCATTTCATGCCATTTGGCCTTAAGAATGCTAGTGTAACCTATCAACGGGCTATGACTTACATTTTTCATGACATTATGCACACTATCCTTGAGGATTACGTCGATGATCTTCTTGGCAAATCTAAACATCGCAGTGAACATCTCGATGTTTTAACCATTATTTTCGATCACCTATTACAATACTGTGTTCGTCTTCAACCAAAGAAATGTGTCTTTGGTGTACTTTCTAGAAAACTCCTTGGTTTTATCGTCTCTTTGCGTGGCATTGAGGTTGATCTAGAAAAATTCAAAGCTATCCTAGAAATTCCCCCACCCACTAACCTCAAATAATTGCGTAGTTTGTAGGGAAAACTCCAATCTATCCAACATTTCATCTCACAACTCTCGGATCGATGTCAACCTTTCCATCATCTCCTTAAAAAGGACATTGTATTTTAATGGAGTGAAGAGTGCCACCAAGCCTTTGAGGCTCTTAAAGCCTATCTGTTGCAGCCACCTGTGCTTGTCCCACCTCAGGATGATTACCCTTTCTACCTTTACCTTTCTACCACCAACCATGCTGTAGGAGCCATGCTCGCACATCGTGACTCTGAGCATCAAGAACAAGCCGTTTATTACATAAGCCATACTTTTGTGGATTATGAGACTAGGTATACACGTAGAAAAGTTGTGCCTAGCCCTATCATTCGTGGCCACCAAAATCTGACATTACCTCCTGAATCATAAAACTTTTGTCATCACCAATGCTGACCCCATCCATTATATGTACGCCAAACCTCATCTAAACCAACGCATCACCTGATGGCTTATGCTCCTCACTGACCTCGACCTTGAGTTTGTACACCAAAAATCAGTCAAAGGACAAACTATCGCAGACCAACTCATGGAAGCCCCTTTACCTGGGGAACAATTTACCAATTTTACTTTCCCCGACGAACTAATCGCAACTCTTTCACTCAGTGAGGTGTCGTATCCAATGACCTTCTTCTTCAATGGATCCAAATGCTAACGCGGAGGAGGGACAGGTGTTGTTCTCATTCCTCTTGATGCTGAATCTATGCCTCTTTCATTCCGACTTGATTTTCCCTGCACTAATAATACAGCGGAATACGAGGCCCTTGTTTTAGGTATCCAGGTTATGCTACACTTAGGTGTAAAGTCTATTAACATTTTCAGCGACTCTCAATTGGTAGTCAATCAAGTTACGGGCATCTACCAATGTAAAAATGAGGAACTTCAAAAGTACAAACATTACGTGGATTCACTTTTGACCTTATTTACTCATTATTCTATCCAAACCATTCCCCGCTCAACTAATAAATTTTTGGATACTATAGCTTGCTTGGCCTCGCAAATTCTTGCCTCACCAACTGACTCTGACATATTTTTCTTGGTCCAACAACTCTTTACTCCATCTTACTCAGTCCTGGATGTTTGTATGGTAAATAATGTATCTGCTAATTTGCAAGATACCTGGTATCACCAATTTCACGACTACCTTACAACCTCTGTTCTCCCACCTGACCTTACTAGTAACGACAAACGCGCTTTTCTTAAAAGTTTTTCTTGTTATGTCGTCATGGGGGGACTCCTCTATAAACGTGGCTTTGATGGCATCCTCCTTCGATGTCTAACCGGTGCAGACGTCACCTATACCATCCAACAAGTCCATGACAGAATTTGTGGTGGACATTTTAGTGGCCTTGCCGTGGCCAAACGGATCCTTCGCCTAGGCTATTATTGGCCTACTCTTAATAAATACTGCTACGAATATGTTAAGTATTGTGTTATGTGTCAACAACATTCCAACCTTCAACATACTCCTAGCCACCCGCTACAGGTCGCGCGAGATCTTTGGCCTTTCTCACAATGGGGTTTAGACCTTATTGGTGAGATTCACCCACCTTCTTCACAACGTCACCATTGGATAATCCCAGCAACCAAATATTACACTAAATGGGTAGAGGCCATTCCACTCATTTCAACCAAAAAAGAAAAAATCATAGAGTTCATCAACCATCACATTATCTATCATTTTGGTGTTCCTCATCGCCTGATAACAGATAATGGAAAATCTTTCAAAAATAAGTTGTTACAAGACCTTTGTGACAACTTTGGTATCAAACTTATCTTCTCATCACCTTACTATCCACAAGCAAATGGTCAAGCTGAATCTTCTAACAAAACCCTAACCAAAATTCTCATGAAAGTTGTTAACGATTCTGGAAACAATTGGCCTGATCACATCCCCTTTGCCCTTTGGGCTTATCATACTAGCATTCGTACCTCCACTAATGCCACACCATTATTTTTGGTATATGGTACCGAGGGTGTCTTGCCTCTCGAAATACAAATCCCCTCCCTAATAATATCTCGCTAGGATATTCTCACCAATGATGATTTCTGCCAAGAGTGGTTAGCCCAATTAGAGCTTCTTAATGAGCATCATCTTACAGCTCTTGACAACCTTCAAATCTATCAAAAGCACATCAAGCATGCTTATGATAAGTGAATTCATGAGCATACCTTTCAGATTGGTGATCTTGTCCTCAAAGAGAATCAACATGTGACCAAACTAGAAAAGAGAAAACGTGGAAAATTTTCTCCTAATTAGATTGGGCCTTACATTATCACTCACACTTACGGATCAGGAACTTACCATTTAGCTTCACTTAATGGTAAACCTGAGCCTAAACCCCTTAATGCATTGCATCTCCGACCATTCTACTATTGAATTTAGTGTTACATCACTTCTTATCTACCTTGCACTCATCCCTTGAGCTCATTTAGCACCTCATACACTTTGTTCGTGCATCTCAAAGTAGAATCAACCTCACATGATTTGATCATCACCTCCTCTTAAAGATTCCTTCCCCTTTTTAGTCTGGTCCATGACTTAAAAGTATCAAAATAACACATTCTCAATTATACAATTATGGGATATTCTTGAGTCAAATATCCTGCAAAACTAGATGCTTCATGCCAAATAGACATCTAGACCTCTAAGTTATACATAGAATGCTCCCTCGAAGGACATCTATGTGCAAAGCCACATCTACTATTATAAATAGACTGCTCCCTCGAAGGATAGCTATACATAAAAGTTGCATCTGCTACTATACATAGACTGCTCCCTTGAAGGAAAGCTATACAAAGTCATCCTCTATCAGAAGCTTCTCGCATTGATCAGCTTCGTGAAGACCTCAAGAACAACAAAATGCATATCCCATATAGACTTCCTGCATCGATCAGTCTATATCCAGAACAATAAAAGCAATATTCAAAAGCACTTTTGAGTCATGGACTTGTCTATTCAGGTTTATTTTTCTCTCGTCAGAATAACTCACCTTATAACAAGTTCTCTGCGCCCCAGCTATACAATCCCACCTCACCTCACCACTCTTCAAAACAACAAAACTCAAGGGATGTGACGTATATCTGATGTATTGTGATTATACAACTCTTTTCACCTATCAACTTCTTGCCTATGCAAGGTACCTAGGGATTCAAGCCCATCCTACGATAATGCATGGTTTGTTTTGCTCTTTTCAATTACGGGACACTTTTGCTTCTTTTACCCGAATCTAGGATTATGTGTTAACCTTAATCAGGACACGATTCTCTATGCTTGGGTAAGCTCAACCTCGCTTCACCTATACCCACACCAACACCACCAATACCTTACCAACACCAACAACATTACCCTACCAACATCAAACTTTTACCAACCAACAAATTTCTTAACCACAACCAAATTTCTTGAATTCACCTCTCCCTGGTCCTAAGGGAGAACTACATCGGTCTGAGGCCCCTCCTTGCTTTGTGCAATGGGCTATATAGACAGCACTTAGGAGACATGGGGTCTCCCAAGGTTAGCTCAACCATCCCCTACCATAACCTATCATGTGTTGTTAAAATATACATGATTTCGCATATTTATATTGATAACACTCACCTTGGTCTTTTATCAATTCAAAACATTCGAAACACAAATATTCTTATTATTATTGTAAACTCAAATCAACATACATATTCAGTTTTATTTAGATGTTAAACAAATACATCTTCTCTATCATCGACGCACATGTCAACATCCTTATTTATTCTTCTACCCCTATGAAATTCACTTAGACCCTTGCGCCTCATCCCAAACTAGGTGGTGATCGTGATCGTCGACGCCAGCCCACCTGGCCTCTCCATCCTCAAAGGTTCCACTGCTATTGGTTCTTCCCACTGATCCACCAATCATCTCCTGTAACGTACGAATACACCCTCTTGCGTGGAGGAATCTTGCCTCTAGTCTCTCCACTCATAACTGCGACAACCTCTAACAATCTCATTGTCTCATTCACCTGTGTTTGAAGCTGGTGAACCAAATCCTACAGGTGGTCTCTCTCCGCTGTAATCACAGCTATGTTAGGACAATCGGACCCTCTCCCGTGCACCTCGCATCTCTGCTACCCACCATAATCTATAAGCCTCTGTTGCTCCTGCATCCATTACCTTGCGATCGAAAATCGGCCTCCAAATCCCTTTTTTTTCTGGTCTTTTTAGACCTATCTACCCAGCTCAATTGCCTAAAAACTTACCCACCTTACCGTTTTGACTTAGTGTAACATATTTACCCACTCCATTTTATGATTTACCTTCATTTATTCATTATTTTATCACATTTTAGATTCCTACCCCCAAAACCCACCTCCTAGCTAAATTCATCAACTTCACACGAAATAGAGATTTAGAATCCTACGGGTCATGACTACATGTCATCATGGTGGGATAGGTGGTGGTGGTCCAGCTCCTCCAGCACCTCCTCGCTCCTCCAGGCTGTGCCATAGCTCCAAATATCCTCATCAGGGTCCTCAACCAATCAAACTCTGCTTCCTGATCATTGGGGCCTACCAATAACTCCCTCCTCCACTCAATTAGTGCCAACTCAGCTCACAAACTCAACAAAATCACTTCAAAACTCAGACAAGCAATAGGTTGGCACTCACATTGACAATGTGACAATGACATGCCGTATTTTTCTTTTTATAGGTTTTGTACCTATAACTGATATCGGTTATAGCACACCCTAAAACAATGATACCCGGTCATAACTTACAGATATCTGTTACATGCCTAGTTTTCCCTAATTCTTGCCCTTATCCACCAATTTCCTTTTCTCATCACAATCACCCTACCCCCGGCTTTGCTAAAATAGCCTTTATTTTGAATTCATGGGCCCCAACCTAAGGCCGTAACCACTTAATTGGCTGACCCAAGGCCGCAACCAATCAATCGGCCTCGACCCAAGGCCGCAACAAACCAATCGGCCTGACCCAAGGCCACAACAAACCAACTGGCTTGACGCAAGGCTACAACCAATCACTTGGCTTGACCCAAGGCTGCAACAAACCAATTGGCCCAATCCAAGGCCGCAGCAAACCAACCAGCCCGACCCAATGCCACACCCAATCAATTGCCCGACCCAAGGCCATAACCAATCACTTACCCTAACCCAAGGCCACAACAAACTAATCGACCAGACCCAAGGCCGCAACAAACTAATTGGCCTGACCTAAGGCCACACCCAATCAACTTGGCTCGACCCAAGGCCACACCCAATCACTTGGCCCGACCCAAGGCCACAAACCAACCACTTGGCCCGACCCAAGGCCGCAATAAACCAACTTGCCCGACCCAGGGCCGCACCCAATCACTTGGCCTGACCTCAGGCCACAACCAACCAATTGTCCTAACCCACGGCCGCACCAATTAAGTACCTCGACTGAATCCCACAAATTACGATTCTATCCACCCATAACGTAGTCTGTTTGTTCAATCTGAGCTCACCTATTCGTGTTTTAGCATGACTAGGATACTTGAATTGACCATCCAACCAGCTTTTCCTAGACCGAGACTCGTGACGTTTTATCTCAACCAAACCAACCATTTGGTACTCGCCAAACATGCCTAAACATTCCGGTACCTTACCCGTTATATCCCCTAGAGCTACTTCCTGTGCCTTGGATACCAAGATTATATCAACCTTGTTTGGATAAACTATCAACCTTTGCCTATGAATTGCTTGTTTGCTCTTCAAATCATGTACCTTGGTTGTACTACTACATTTCAACGTGCGTCTGCTTCCTTGAACTTACCCCACCTTCTTATCACCATCTCATCATCATTCACCCTTTATCAACCCTATCCCTGATTTCACGTCACCTCAATCTGTGATAGATTTGAGGGGGATTACCTATACCCTTAACTGGGGCAACCACTTCTTATTATTGTCAGTGTAGCTTTACAAGACAAGATACACGATAACAAGGGGCAAATGTAGACACCAAATTTGGGTCTTACGATGCCCTTATACCCTGTATCTCATCCCGCAACCTAACCCTACCTCATCACCTAAAACCTTACACACCTAATGATTTATTAATTACCTTATAATTAATAAATCCACATCTCTAATCCTGCCCACCTCACCTCACCACCTCACCATGACCTAGCCCTAACCCTAAAATAACTTAATTAAGACCTATAACTTGGTCTAAACCCACACCCATGACTCATCACCCCTCACCCACATCAAAATGAACCTAATATTGACTTGACCAAGCCCACTAACTGACTCCCTTGGGAGAAAAGGAGGGAAGGATGGATATTTTACTAAAAATAGCCAACTTTGACCTAACCGACATCGGTTCCTACTCGACCCCCATCGATTACATAAATGCCATCGGTTCCCTGTTAATAACCTCCCCCAACTAAAAAGAAAGGATCGGAAAATTCACTTGCAAGACAGAGACAAGTGAAGAAAAGAGGAAGAGGTTCGCAGAAGAAGTGCATCAAGCCGAAGACTGCAACGGGAGCCACTGGATCACTGTCACCCTCATTCAAGCATTGGAAAAGACTAAGGATAGCTTCATCAGCTCACTTTCCAATACTGGATCATCCCAACTAAGCCTTACTATTGCCACCACATTCCTTGGACCTGTATCTTCATCAGGAACCAGTAAGTATTATCTTGTGGTTCTTTGTTATCATTTTGTTTTAATTCATATCAAATGGGGAACTGACCACCTTCAAAAGGAAGTCTAATATTTCCTGGGCCTAAGGCAGTTCCCTCACCTATTTTCTAATTAAGATATGGTCGTCTTGTATTCTTACTTATAGGTAGTCCTTCCCAGACAAAAAGGAGTTCTTCACAATCAATCTGATCTCTACACGGTACGCACACACCTTCCCAACATTCAATAGGTATTCCTCCTAGCCCTAACCCTTATCTGTTTCTCAAGAGAATGAAAGGATAGTAGCAACTCTATTCCGGAATGAAAATTCTGTGTGAAACACTATGCAAATAATGTATGAATTTTATTGTTGACAATATTAAAATAAAAAAATATTCATTCCATTATGTGAACAGAAATGCATATGGTAAAGTATGTTGATATAAGAGGAGAAGCAAAAGAAATGTCTAAAAATTTATAATGAGTGATAGAGCAAGAAAACTAATATTCTCATACAATGAACCCACAACCTCCATATTGAACTAACTTCCTTTCAAATTCAAAGCAAATTTAAGGTTTTCATATTTACACACAAGTAAGATCTCTTATTAAGTAATATATTTTCTTTTGAAGAGACATGTTTTCAATAAACAACTTTTCCTTTCAAAAATTGAGTTTACAAAACAATACATATTCAAATAAATAACTCTTTTACAAGGTTTCCTCTTCTTCTTTCTTTTTAAAAAAAAAAAGATTAAGCACATCAACCCAACATGTTTCCCAAAATACATAAAACACTCAAGATATCATACACAAGCTTTAACATAACTTAAGAAAATCATGGAAATATAACATTCATTACAGTATGTAAACATGTTAGAAAACTGATTTGTAATGTAAAAACCTACAAAATGGAATTATAAAACCTGTAAAACAACAACAAACACCAAAAATTATATTCTAGAATTTCTTGAAATCTGAACCAAAATTTTACATAGAGTGCATGAGTTTTAACGGTAGTGATAGCTCATGAGGATCAACACTAACGTAGAACGGTCAACACTAACGTGTGGGTTTTTCTATGCAAATAGAGAAGAAAAATACAGAATATTGTTTGCGCATGAGGATTAACACTAGCTCACATGAAGTGATGGTAGAACAATAGTTTTAATGCTAGTGCACAACAATTAATGCAGATGTAACAATATTAACGCTAGCACACAGGGCTTGTGTAACTTCAAGAACATGGGATTTTGACCAAAGAATTATAAAAGCTCAAATCTTTGCTAATTAGCTTCAAATTTGGCAATTCCTCACCTCTCTCACACCTACAAAGAACACTCAACACATGAAAACTCAAAAAACAAATTAAGAAATATAATATTTATCAATAAGTGCTAAAAAGGGGTTTAGTAAGTAAAAAATGAAACTAAACTAAAAAAATTGAGAAAATGTGCATGAGACAAATAAGTTGTCCCACCAGGCATGCCATATTTGTGTATGTGAATAAATCAAACTAAGTTCATGAAAGGAAACTAACACCAAGTACAATCCTAACCTAGTTAATCTACAAAAAACACCATGATAAAGCTATGCATGGATAAAAGCTAATTAATGTATCCAAATTAAACTTGAAAACACTAAGCCATACCTTGCTAATTTAGATGTTCTTTCTAGATTATAGTTTTTCTCATAATGAGATAAAAGGATGGCTATATCTAAGAAGAGGAAAGGATCTCAACAATATGGCTTAATTTCCAAGTATGCATCTTCATTTACTACTTTTTGCAAAGAGAGGATAAACGGGTGCAAGATCAATAAGCTTCTTCAATGGTGGAGAATGATCTTATCATGTGCATATAATAACACTAATAAAAGTGTGGTGTATTTTTGAGAAGGGTATACTAATTTCTATATATAGCTTTCTAATTTTGGAGAAGCTACAATCCTAGTGAATTTGGGATAAAAGATAAAGTAGAATTAGAAGGGATAAACATGATTAGAAATAATTAAGTATAATTAGCAACTCACGGGAGTTGGAGATGATTTAATTAATCAATTAGGATTAATTAATAGGCCAAGATAAGCTTAGAAAGCTATTTAGAGGTGATTTAGGAGGAATTTGATAGAATTTAGAGGATTTCAAAGAGACATTTATCCAATAAGAAGGTTTATTGATTAAATACTAGATTTAAAAAGGATTAATTAACTAATGAAGTGTCGTTAATTGGCATCTAGAATGGGGGAAAGCTAGTTAATTAATGAAGTATCGTTAATTGACCAAAATGGAGGGGAATATTAGATCATTATTGGAAAGTCACTAATTATAATGGAAATGGCAAGAAAGAGGGCAATCAGTGTAATTTTAGTATTAAAACTGTGTAGTCAGATTTAGGTGTCTACACAAATAGTAATGGAATCTAACCAATCAATATCATATCATAATACAACTAAAAGGTGATCGTCAAGAAAAAATCATACTAATATAACTATTGTATATATATGCTCATGTATACATCTATATATGTATATGTATATGCTTTCACATATATATGTATATTTATTAAAATAACTTTTATAGTTAAGTAATTCATCTTCAATCAAACATTATGACGAAAAGTAAATTAAATTTGGGGGAGTGAAAGAGATTACCAATAGTGAAAATAACACAAATAATCAAGTAGATAAAGAAGGAGTGATTCAATTGAAAGGTAAAAAAATTCCAAAAGGGTTGGTGTTTCTATAGGAACTGTTTGACAAGCATGATATGTTTATCAATTATAGAAATCAACCTAGCTCTTCATCTGAATGTGATAAAATAAACATTGGTACAAGTGAACAACTAAGGATGGTGAACATAGGTAGATGTTTTTCACCTAAGGAATGAAGAAAATTCTCAGTCTTGTTGAAGAAGTATTTGGATGTACTTGCATATTTGTATGATGATCCCAAATCCTTTCAACCGCAATCAATGCAACACTCCATCCCTCTAAAACCATATGCTAAGGCCTTCCAAAAAAATAAAAGACAGTATAATCCAAAGGTTGTTAGGACCATAAAATAAGAGATCAAGAAACTACTGAATGCCCTCTATCATTTTCCCTATCCATCACTCAACCTGGATAACACATAGTGTACCAGTTTGGAAGAAGAATAGAGAACTCCGCATTTGTGTGGATTTCCAAAATCTGACCCAAGCCTCTCCAAAGGATAACTACCTATTTTCGGTCATGGATAATATCATACAAGTAGTGAATGGTTTAAAAATGATGTCTATACTTGACAGATTATTTGGATACAACTAGATTGATGTAGCCAAGGAAGACCAATTTAAGGCTTCTTTCACCACTCCATGGTGTGCATTTACATATCATTGTATGCCCTTTAATATGATCAATGCACGTGCCACATTTCAAAGGGATATGGATCTAGATTTCAAATATCTAAAAGGTAAATTCATAGTGGTGTATCTAGATGATCTCACGGTGTACTCTAAGAAGATAGAATAACACTTGCAATGTCTTGAACAAGTCTTGATTTGTTGTAGAATGAATCATATCTTTCTCAATCCAAATAATTCAATATTTGGAGTTACTGAAGGAAAAATACTTGGTCACATTGTGAGTAGGGAAGGCATAAATATTGATCCAGAAAGAATGGAAGCCATCCAAAGATTGTCTCTACCCACAAGAAAGCTAGGTGTGCACTCTTTCTCTGGAAAAGCAAAATTCTTAAAAAGATTTGATCTATACTTCACTAAGATTACAAAATAAATAATCCATATGATGAAACCTAATGAATATTTCAAATGGATTAAAGAATGGAAATAGTATTTCGAGTCTATCAAAAGTTCTATTGCAAAATTACCCCACATATTTCTACCCATATTTCAATAAAGAGTTTATTTTGTATTGTTATGCTTTGAAACATACCATTTCAGTTGTCCTCGTTCAAGAAAATGAGGATATAGTTCAGTCACCCATTGCATTCATGAGTTCCCCCTTAAAGGCCCATGGGCTTAACTATTCACAATGCGAGAAGTATGCTTATGTTATGGTTAGAGCCTTGAATAATTTCAAGTTTTACCTCTTCAATTCTCATACTAATGTCATGGTCCCTATCTTGGTTGTTAAATCTATTTTGATGCAACAAGACCTCAGTGTAAAAAGAAGAAATTGGGTATAAAAAGTACACTAGTATGAAATTGATATCAAACCTTCCAAATTTGTACGAGGTAATGGATTATGTGAAATTCTTTATCAAGAAGCATGGGAAGATTGTTCCAACTTCTATGAGTGATTGATCAAGGATCTCCCTCTCATACTCTTCCCAAGCACCACCAACCCTTGGTAATTAGACATATCATACTTTTGACTTGTGGGGACTGTCCTCTGGGTCTAGATTATAAGAAAAGGTGTACTCTCTATCTCAAAGTAGTTAAATATGTCATTTGTGAGAACATACTATAAAATAAAGGAATGGATGGTATTGTCCTAAGGTGTATTGAGGAAAAAAATCTTAAGTAAATATTCAAAGCATATCACGATCAAGTATGCAGAGGCCATTTCTCAAAAATGGTAATAGCAAACAAAAATTTTAGAGGTGGATATTATTGTCCCACCCTCTTTTGAGATGCACAAAAATGGGTGGGGAAATGTGATTTGTTCTAGAAATTTGTAGGAAAAACAAGGCTTGTTACTCTACCTCTCAGGATCGTAATCATTAAAGAACCCTTACAATAGTGGGGTTTGGATTCCATTGGTGTATTAAAATCACACTCTAGTGTGGGCCATATGTATGTCCTCACTACTACTGATTACTTCATAAAGTGGGTGGAGGCTATTCCAATCAAGCATGCAAATTTGGAAATAGTATGAAACTTCTTGAAGGAAAACATCATTTTCCAGGTTCGGAATACCAAATAAAGTACTAGTGGAAAATGTTATTTAATTATCTTCTGGCGAGTTGTTGTATTTTTTCTATAACCATGATATTTCATTATCTCACTATTTTGATTACTATCCAAAAAGGAAATTGTCAAGCGGAGTCAAGTAATAAAACTATTTTCACTATTGTCAACTAAGTAATAAAAATTATATGATTCATTAAGAAAAGATTGCATAACACCCAAGATGGCTATTGGGACTTCTCCTTTCCAACTGTGATATGGAATTGAAGCTCAGATCCCAATTTATCTAAAGATACTTACCTTACAACTGGATAAGGTTGTAGAAAATAAATAATACTCATATTCTCTTGAAAAGAGAATTTACTACTTAGAGAAATTGGAAAAAAATAGATAGGTAGCATTTGATCTACTAAGAAGACATAAATAAAAGGTGAAGAGGCTATTTGATCAAAAGACACAAGATACAGGTTTTAGATTGGAAACATTGTCCTCCTTTGGGACAAAAAGAGAGATCCCAAATGAATCCATGGAAATTTTTACTCTCTTTGTCTTGTCCCCTTCAATATTAGGCAATTCTATGGAGAAAACACATACTATCTTGCATACCTTAATGGACCCCATTTGAGCTACTTTGTAGAAATAAATATATAAATCTCTAGAAGTAGTAAGGTTGGTTATCCCCAACCATGTACCATAGGTGATTTAGGATTTTGTATCATATTTTTCTCTTTTGTTGTGTGTTTCCCTTTCCATTTGGTGTGTTTGTTTATTTTTTTCCTTGTGTTTTTTTGTCGCTTGTGTTAGATAGTGAATAAATGATTATATTACCAATTTTCCAAGTACACTAGCATGTCCACCCATGAGTTATGAGGTTATTAATTAGCACATACAATATAGTGTCCCTAAGATAGAGCTAGTTGTTGTCATGCTAAATTTACAAATGAAAAATTAAAATTTTTGTCCATGATAACCATTCCCCCACTTGAAAATTCCTCTCTTGTCACTATGAACCCTTCCTCTAGCCAATCTACCCATAATGTAATCCTCATTTTGGATATTAGGAACATGTTAACAATATTTCAAAGTTTGTTTCATGTTCAGGGAGGTTTGTGTAAGTTCATTGGCAAAGTCATTGAGGTTCAAGGAAGAATGACTATCCCCAGAGGCCTTGAAAGAGCCATTTCTGGCCATTTTGCAACATAGAGATACCCTCTAGAAGGTGATGGGAAAGACCTAAACCATTTTAAGTTTATGAAGGATATCTATGATGTTATCCAAGGAATTTTAGGGAATATCTAGAGAGATAAGTGATCTTAGGAATCAAATAGGTCAGACTGAGACATTTTAAGTGTTGGAACACCCTATTCCAACAGTGGAAGTTGACTTATTTGTATGACTTTGGAAGCTCCAAGAATATTTGAGAGGAAAAAAATATTCATTGGGAAGATACTAGAACCCTCTCCATGATGGACACATCACTTTTTTTCTAAGACCTAAGAATCTTTTGTGATAGCTTAAGACAATGTTGTTGTTGCTCCTCCATGTTAGAAAGGTGAATGGTGTTGTTATCATAATATCAATGAAATTTCAATAATTTTGAAGTCATGGGAAAATCCTCATGTTTTGGTCATGTTTCCATCCTCTTACTGAGCCTCACAATCCAGGTTTTGGTCAAATTTTGGAAAATTTAGGGAAATATAGGAAAAATCAACTTTTTGAGGAATGGGTGGAATTTTTCCTCTATTCCACCTATTCCCCTCTTTACCACATTAGTTGCATTGAGAATAGGATTCATTTTATCATTATTACTCTTTTTCCATGTTCTTGGATCATGACAAACGCCGAAAAAGGAGGGAAGGGGCAGATTCAGATGTGTTATCCGATGGTGAAATTGTGGGAACAATTCCATGGTTACATCAGTGTCCCAAATACCCACAAAAGATGATATGAGGAGGTTGGTAGCATAGTTGGTTAATTCAGCCATGGAGGGAATAGACATAACTATTTTTTTATTCCACTGAAACCCCGATTACCCGTCATCACCACTAAGGAAGAGAAAAGGTGCCCAAATCAGTTATGTTAGTTGAATGAGGAAAAGAGGGAATTTTTCCTCCATTCCCTCTATACCCCAATTCTCCACCCAACCTAAAAAAAATTAAATGGATAATTCCATGATGGAAGGCCCATGAATAACATTATTTAGTTCCTCCTGTTCTTGGGATTATCACCTAGGCCAACTATTGAGCTTATTTTCACAATATTTCCCAAATTTTTGTTGAGAGGA
Source organism: Taxus chinensis (assembly GCA_019776745.2). NCBI lineage: Eukaryota > Viridiplantae > Streptophyta > Pinopsida > Cupressales > Taxaceae > Taxus > Taxus chinensis. Next base: position 552,983,258 of record CM034150.1, read on the forward strand.
TAAATATGAAGGATCCCCAGCAGGGAATATGGTATTTGTGCCCAAATTAAATGTATCAACTAAAGTTTAAGAAGGTGAAAGGTTATGTGGAGAGAAGATGAAGGGTCACATTAAAAATCTATAGATTATAATGTTTTCTCCATTCTAAAGGGTTGTCAGTTGTTGATTGTTATATGTTGTTGGGTTTTATATCACTAATACTACACAAAAAAAAGATAAATTTCCTCTATTTCATTTGTCTATGTTCCTCCATACTCTATTTTCTAATTTTTCAAGCATGGTGATCTTGTACAACCAAGAAATAACTGTTTGTCCTCGATTGATGGATCTATAGAAATTTGTGTCTCTAGTTGCTAGTCTTGTTGTTGCTTTCATTTTTGTGTTCTTCTAATTGAATTTATACCTACTCTATCTAATTCAAGTGAATTCTGTAAGTCTAATCACAACATTAACCCCAACTAATTATTTCTCTTAATCCCCTTTACCTAGCTCCCAATAAAATTCCTCCCTTATACATTGTATAAGTGCTTTGCCATAGATTTAGTGGAGTATTCATGTGTGATTCCTAGTATAATGATCAACCCAATATTTTTTTTAGTTTATATTCAATAATGGGATCCTCCCTATACTTAAGAATGAGAGGCTTAGCCTCGGGACCATTGGTGGAAACCAATAATTTTCACTGCAACAAATTATTTCACCAACACAATCCTATGTAATTAAGAGTTACACAATGATAACTTTATTTCCGTAGTAATGTCTTCCATACCTATCTCTCGAGTGCAATATTTTCTATACTACAGGTAGTTGACTTTGTTTTCTTCACAATTCTTGAAAATTTCCAAATAATTTAGACAACCCATGTAATCAATTCCTTATATGGCTCTAGGGACATATATCCTAGAAGATGTGTATTATCATCTTCTACAGGGCTTTGTACATTTAGTATAATTTGTTTACTGTGGATTGAAATTTATTTCTCTACATAATACCATGGTCTTCATGATGGTTTATATGAGTTTAATACCAATTTCTTCATGAATATTCTTCTAACTAATTCTACTCTCCTATCTTCAACTTCCTCTTTTGGTTTCTTAGTTTTCTCCTCGCTATACACTCATGGTCCACACCTCATTACATAATGTTGTCACTTACCAATAATTTTTTTTAAATTACTAAGTCATGGTAAAAATTCAAAAATGGTTTTGGTTACCTTCCTTCTGGTTAAACATCTAAAAAAGACAACCATTTTTCTTTTAAAATGTCTTTTCATCGGCTAAGTCGACTTTTCATGGAACAATGGAACTGTTCCTTGGTTCAATTTTTTCTTTGGATCAACACTTAGACCTATGCACAAGTAATTATTAGGAAGATCAATTATTTTATGAACATTTGTAAGCATTCCCTCGTTCCTTCATTTTGCTGAAACATTGTCTTAACTGATTCCTTTACAAAACAATATTGATTCAGACATGTCAAGTTTTAAGGGAACCTCTGGAAAAGTTCCCATATTCTCTTGTTTCTCCACATCTCCAAAATTGGCAATAATTTATTATGGTTGGATAAATTTTTCTTTAACATAACTTTTGGAGTAATTCCTTTGTTCCTCCCAACCTCTGAATGGTCAATTTGATGGCAATAAAGGGAATTTTAAATAAATTTATATAAATAAATCAAGTTATTCTTTTGCATTTAGTTTGTAAATCATGTTTGAGTTATGCCATGTTGTTATCACACCCCTCACAGCCATTTTTTTTATCATAACTCCACTATTTTCCCATCATTTTCAAAAAATTTAGTTGTATTGGGATCATGGAGAAGGTGCCTACATTTTCATCCAAGTAAGAAATTTCACCATTATTTTCCCTTATTTTGCTTTATTTTTTGTTATGGTATCCCTTTACCCAAGTTTTTCCCAAAATTTCTTCTGAGGATATTTATGCTCTTATCAATGCTCATAATTTAATCAAAATGAATTTCTACTACATGGGTTATGATCCAATCTCCTCCCTGGATAATTTTGTACCAAAAATAAGTGATAGTGACATAAAACACATAAATTTCATGAGTGATTTCATAGAAGAATGATAAGATATGATTACCCTCCTAGAAATATTTATGAGCCTTCCTTCTACCCATGAATTTCAAGATTGGATGTGCATTTTCATTAATATAATTTTTGAAGGTAACAAATATTGAATTGGGGAGATTTCATTTTCCAAAATCTGACTTAGCAACTCTCACAAGTATAAACAAAATATTTCTATATGAATTCCTATCTGATGTATAATATTATTGAATACAAAATATAGATTGGTTAATCAAGTCAAGGTAGTATGAATAATACCCCAATCTATCACTTATACACTTAATTAATTTTTGACAATAACAAAATTCATTTTTGAAGGTTTAATGATTAATTTACCATGTTCCTAGTCAAATTATTGAAAGGATGTGTCACTAATAATATTTATCCATAGGACAAACAACTTATATCTATATATGGAAGCGTGTTTATTCAATTTCATAGGTTCTCATATATCAAGACTGCAAGTTTTGAAGGGATTTGATAAAAAAGTCCCAATATACTGCAATGATAAGATCATTCTTATTGAACTATGTAAATAGCTAAATATCCTACATAGGACTTATAGGGAAAAAATATTTTGTGGCATTTGGTTCCCAATTTCCTTTCAAAATTACATCTGTAGATCAACCATTGATGCATAGAACATAGAGAGAACTATTTCTCCTTTTCACATGCATCCTTACAAATGCTTCATTAACAATAATATTTGATTTTCATATCATTACATGCCCACAACTGAGGATTATTGGGAATATTGTGATGATTAATTTGAAATAAGGAAAAGAATGCATGGGAGGATGACCCTTCAACAAATTAAGGACTTAAAATTATTCAAGGTTCCTGAAGAGATGATTGGTGATGATTTAAACTTTTGGACTCCTAAATTTGTGAATTCTATTCAATATTATCCTCTCCCAACCATTGATTGGTCAAACAAATAAAATGATGTTATTTATAATCTTATTGCTCTTGTTCTGTCTAGAACCAAAAAATGGTTTACAAAGAAGTTGGATGAATTCAAAAAATCTCAACAAGTTGTCTCCCCTCAAAACATTCCTTCCTCCACTCGGCCAAAATCTAGTACAAAAGCGTATGCAAGAAATTCAAAAGCTGAAACTCAAAAGGAAGGCAACAAGAAGGAACATATTCAGTAAGAAGAAAAGAAGGGGGATGACGAACATGAAAAATATAAAAGAGAAAAATAATTAGAATATAATCATGAGGAAGAGATAGAAGAAGGTGAAAAGGAAATAAATGAAGAAAAAGAAGAAGAAAATGAAGAGGAAGAGGAAGAATTATAATTAGTTGAAGTCTCAACTCAATATTTTGGGAAAACAAGTACTTCTCAACCCAAGTTAGATGTACAGATACCCTCTCCTACTCTTGAAGCATCTACCAAAGGTTCTCCTTCCTTTATGCTCATATTCTAGAAACTTATCCTCTTCCCTTAACACTTGGAATAACAACAATATGCACATCTTTTAGAGATATTTCAAAATTTTCATTCTCTTGGGTTCAGCTCATGGTTGAGAGCAAAAGAAGAAAAAATATATCAAAAATTGAGATTCCCAATTATAATGTTGTATCTACACTTTATGGTACCCCTTATCCTACCAAGAAATAAAAAACAATTTCTCATCTAGTAACTGACACTTTGGGTCAACAATTTTTAGAAATTACTAGGCCAATAGTAGAAAAAGAAGAACCTAAAATTTCCACCACCAACTATGAACTCACAAGGATTTCCTTGGGAGAATCTACCCCAGAAAGAGATGTTCATGATTTGAAAAAAATGTGATAGAGATGGTTGAGAAAGGGAAAGAAACTTAGGAACAATTATAGGAATAAGTAAAAACACTCTCAAGCTATATCAAATATTTTCTTTCTCCAAATCCTACCCCTTTGGTTTTTCTTCCACCATCTATCCTAAAATCTAATATTAATGTAAAATAAATAACTAAAGTTCACAAGAATACTCTTCAAGGAAAGTTTGTTGAAGCCTAGGTTGAAAATATATTGATGAATGGTCTACTTTGCATTGATGAAGAATGCAAAGTTTATGAAAATATCATTATATCACAGAAGCAGATTAATTCTAGAATTGAAAATATTGAGAAAGAATTCAAAGTATGGGAAGACATAATTGAGGATATTATAAATGAAAATCTCTTTCTTTCACAGAAAATATTTGATGATTCCAAGAATAATATGTCTCACACATGATATTTTAGTATATAATAGAGATTAAAGGTTCTTGAAAAAACTTCTACTAAATTAAAGAACATAATTCACAAAGTTAAATCTATAAAATATAAAATCTTCATTGATCTCAGAGCTCTTCATTATGATCTCTTCTAATAATATTATTCCTAATAGAACATATCATGTGAAATCAAAGAACATCTCAGAAAATCGATCAAATAATATTTATACAAATATGATAACCTTCATCAGAATAAGATGGAAGAAATTTCTGAGTTAAGTAATGTAATAATTATAGGTTCAAAAGTCTTAGCTCAATATGGTGGAACAAGCTCTGAAATAGAGAAATCCTTGGGAAGATAGATGAATAATCTTGCATGAAACACTATATTACCAAAGGAATTAGAGATATCAACTGCAGTGACTAAATTCAGAATACATGTGTTAAAGCTCAAATTCCCAGGTCCTTCCATTTCTTCTCTTCCTACTTCTAGTGGTAGTCAAAACTAGTTATGTTTTATTTTATTCTTGAATTTTATTTTTGAAAATAAAATTAGATGTAAAAGTAATTTGAGTGAGTTAACTAATCAAAAGATTAGTCACTTAAATAAAAATTAGTTATTCTAGGTAGTTATTCCCCCCTCATTCATATTAAAGGATTCTTTTTCATTTGTAAATGGGTTGGATGCTAGAAAATTTATGTAAAGCCAAAGAATTCTTGAATACATAATATTTCTTTTTCTCTTCTACCATCTTTTCTCATATCTTATTGGTTATATTCTACATCATTTACATATCATTGAACTGTGAAACTTTGTTTTTATCTTTGTTTATCAAGGGTTATTGAACTTAGAGTTGATATATATCTTGTTTAGAAAAATAATTTCCATAATATATGAATGTGTATATTTTGAAATTTTTATCAACATGCACAAGTAAAGTAAGATCTTATTTATTTTTATTTAAAAATGTTATTTTTTCCTCATTTCCTTCACTACTTATTTAAAATGATTTTTGTCCTAACCTATTTTTCTATATATTTAATCTTATATGTTTACACAATTAAACTAACATCCTCAAAATAAATTGCATAGAATAACTATATTATGTAAATATATTAGGAATAGTTTTTCTCTAGATAAGGGAACCTCCCCATTAAAGAGGAGGGAATTTTTCCCCTTGAACTATTGACATTTACCTCCTTACATTTTTTTTCACTGACACACAACCTCTTGGTTACTTTGGTGTTCTTCTCTGATAATCTCTTCAACTTCTCTATGAGGTTCCTTCCCTCCTTCTTCAACAACTTTCCCTACTTTACTCCTACTCATAGTTGGTTTCTTCTTCCCTTCTGAACTACTAGAACTTCTCTATATATTACACTATCTGGCCTCTCTCTACATTATTTAAATCCTTCTATTTTATTTTTTATAATCCTTGAAGTAACCTTTAATAATCCTCTATAATTCTAGCCCATTCCCCTTCAGGTTTACTCTTCTAGAATTGCATCCCTTTGGAGCCTACCCAACTACTCCATATTGTGCAAAATTGGCACCATGGAATTTTCCATAGCTAACATCTTGACCCATAAAGAAAATTTTCTAAAAAACTTCCATATTAATCCAACTAGAAAATGTGCTTTAACAAAATCAAACGAACAAAAAATTTGGACAACAATTTTAGTTATGTATCTGTCAATTGTAATTTTCATCCAATGATCAACAACACAGATCCATGGAACATCAAATTTTTGCAACTTTTAATTTTTTCCTCCATCAATTTGCAATCCTCTTTGTATTAATGGATAAAGTAGTAAAATTTCAACTAAGATAACTAGGCACAAACTATTCAAGAAGCTTGCACTAGAAAATTTCATGAATGTATTCGTACATGTAATCTAAATGAATAATTTTAGCATGAATTCCCATCAAAGTCTCTTCAAATTACAAAAATGGATTCATCTTCTCCTACAACCATTGTTCCACATCTCTTTGAACCGGTAGCCATATTAACATTTTGTGGTCCCGACAATGGAACTATTGTTAGTAGAGTCCCTGGATCACGACATCAACTCTTGCAATGAGTTGTAGTTTAGGTCAATTTATGATAAGTCCATAAAGTAACACATACATGATGTATAAATCCTTAACACACAATGTGCAATAACTATAATAAATACATTATCTAATGAACAAAGAGACTATGAATGAGGAAAGGAGTAAGATAATAAGATTACTTAATATTGAATTAGAACACAGACATGCTTTAATAATGGAAGGAATTAGATATATTTCTATTAGGATCCAAGATCAACCTTTTATGCATAGTGCTTACATAATTTTGAAATTATGAGGAAATTATTGATGTATAGGTCCCTTATTCCTTTTTTTTACAAAAATAGGTTATTCACATTCTATATTTATCTAAAAGAGCATTATATCTTCTATTATTTTTCTTATCTGAATCATACATTACAATGGGATTGTGTTGTCATACAAAATATATCCATGTCAGCTTTCTAATCCTTTTTACAATCCAACAGGTTTCTCAATATACACTTGAATGAATAAAATTACATTGAATAATCTTATCTACTTTTTCCATCTTCTGCAATTAATTCACATATTGAATATGTAACTTTTAATATATTGTTGTTTGTTTCAAATCGCCAAGTTGGTCATCAATTGAGCATGGATTTGAGTGCCCTTTTAATATTTTCTCCACGGTTTTCATGTAAATATTACATATGCAAGTAATACCAAGATTACAAGTGTTTTAAATATATATTGTTTTATTTCATTGTATATCCATCCAGTTAGTATTATACTAACTAGTTCTATATACATGAAATTATTGAATATATAATTGTAATTTTGTAATTTTTATACTTTGCATTCAATATTTGAATCTTTTTAATTTTATACTCTGCATACAATTTCAAACAATGCTTTAAATGATAAAATTACACCTATATAATTGATGTATATTCAGTAATTTCAGTGTGTATTCCTATTCAATATATTCAACACTAAACATGAAATTCTATATTTAATATATATTTAGTAATATCAGTGTATGTTCATGTCAACACTAACTCAATTGATAAAATGTATGTAATTCTTGGATTAGTAGCCTATATTCAGTTGATCTAGAACTTGATATCTAAAAAGCTATTTTTGGAAAGTCTTGAAAATCTAGTTTAGCAGTGTTTTTCAGTAGCTTTTAATACTTTACAATTTTGAGGGTCTCCGAAGCATTTTTGGAGTTTGGAAAATAACAAAAATGAAACAAAGTGTAATTTTTTTAGAACTTTCCCTCACCAATTTTTTTATCTCTTTCCAATTGTTCTTGCAATTTGCAAAATGGTTCAACGAGCTAGGAGATATGACCGCGACAAGGGGCACTAAATAAAATAATAGTAATAATGTGATAGATTTCATATTTTTCCACATATATTTTTAAATCCATCCTCGAGGTGGATACAAATGGTCTCCATCTAGGATTACCTTTTTATTCCCTATGAAACCCTTCATATTCTAATTTTAGTATTGCTTTTCATATTCTCCTTGTATAGCTATAAAACAACTTGTTTTGAATAAAGAGATGGATCTCCATGCATATATCTCTCTTATGGAGTTTTCCAATTTATATACATTTGGAATCACAATAAAATTAGTTTGTGTGTATAGCTCTTTCCTTGTGAATTTATTATTATAACACATTAAGTATCATCATTAGTGTGTTCTCCACTGGGTTGCACCTTAATGTAGATCATCAGTAAATTTCAGTGTATATGTAATATTTGAATTCACTATGAGTCTTTGTGGAAAATTGAACACTAAATACCCCATTAAAATATGATGCATGTTAAAAATTCAACATTAGAGGGTCAATAGAAAAATATCCATTTCCGCCTTAAATGGCGTATACAACCATGTGGTGTATAGAAAAATTTACATCCATACATAAACCCAAATGGATTCAAACATATTCATTTTGACATTATCACTCTTCCTGCCTCATTCTTCATTTTCAACTGCATCAATTGCCACATTCAATGCTACTATTAACTTCCCATGTCTATTCATAACCCTTCATATTTTTGACAAATGGAACATTATACAATCAATATGTTGGGGTGATAATGTCAAGTAGGTTATCTACCACTACAATACGCCCCCATATTATTTTAAAAGTTTGTCCATCAAATGTTATTATGAAGATCTTCCAAAAATATATTATAAATTTAAGAGTGAAGCGGCTTGATTGATTCACCCACTCTATTGATTAGGTTGATCCCTCTCGGGATTGGCTATAAATAATGAATAGATTTGTACCAAACTGAGATTCAGATAGGGATATCAGACTGGGAATGATCTGGTTTAATCAATTCTTTTATTGAATGAGTGTGAGACAGAGCTCTACAATCATTCTGTAAAATACCAAGGAGAGAATTAGAAGTGATGGGTAAAATCTATATCAGAAAATTCTTAATATAGAGTGTGATTTATTACAGTGGGATTTTTTTTCTTCGAGTTTCCCCATTTAAATTTGGTGTTACCATCTCTTATTCTTATCTATTATTTTCTTTCACATCTTTCTCATTAAACTATGAAATTAACTATTTATTTCAAGCTAATTTTGTGTCTTATTTAACTACACATCATAATATATAGTCTTCATATTTTTAATGGTGGAACTGTAATTTATCAATTATATTTCCCTTAGTAAAATATAACATGGTATCAAAGCTTGACCATTATGCATGTGCAAGGTTGATTTGGAAGATTTTAATTTACTAGAGAGAAGTAGCTTTATGTCTATTCTCAAATATATGAAACCCTAAAATTTCCACATTCATTTGCAAGAAAACCAAGTTTAAATTTCCAATTCCTACCTAAATTTTTTATAATATTGATTAAATGGTTGTTTAGATCTTGTCTGAGTGTTTTCTTTCTTAAATTTGTGACTCTGTGAATGGTTTTGATCATTTGTTATTTAAAACTGCCTTCTCCATGTTTTTTAAGTTTTCACACCATTTATAGCTATTAGGGCTTCTTTTGTCTGTGGATCCAAAAGATCTCTTTAGATCTTGTTAGTTTGGAGCATTTAAATCCACCCCAATTTTTTTAAATATTTTTTTCACTTGATTTGTCCTTGCAAATCCCAATCCAATAATTTTAAGCTATCTAGCTTCCCTTTGTCATTCTTTATTGACCTTTGTGTTTTATGTGAAGTTCTATTGACTGCGAAGCTTGAGCCATTCATTTTTATCCAGCTAGCCTTCACATTATCAGTCATTTAATTAAACCCTTCCATTTTTTTAAATGCCAAGCCAATAAAAAAATCTCCATCTGTCTTTGTGTTTTTCAGGCATACTATTTATCTGATTGTCAGTTGCAAAACATGAGCTAATAAGGGATTTTTGCGTGTCTTTACATTTTCAGGTGCTTGGTTTAGTTTTCCTGTGTCATTTGCAAAATCTGATCCAATTAGGAAACTCCAAGTCACTTTATATTTCATGTTGTTAGATCTATTATTGCTTGTTTATGTCTTTGCGAAATACGAACTGATAGAATTGCTCGATATTTATCATTGTCAGTAACTTGTTATTTGTCTCTAACATTTTTAAAATTTGAGCCAATAAGATTGCTCCATATTTCAATTTTTCAGTTATTTTGAAATACAAACCAATAGATTTCCTCCAATTATTTCACGTTTTTGGGCCTTTTTTTTTTCTTATTTATGACATATGTGAAGTTTGAGCCAATTAAATTACTCCAAACATATTTATATTTCGTATTTATCATATTTGTGAAATCTGAGCCAATAGAATTGCTCCATATTTCGCACTTGTCATTCTTTTCATTTGTGGAAATGGCTTATCCAATTAGATTTTGCCACTTTTTTGATTTTTTTAGTATTTATCAGACTTACGAAGAGTGATCCATTTAAAAGGATCCACGCATTTTAGTTTTTTGCAAGTTTCAAACTTTTTCTTTTGGGGTTTCATTTTTTGCTTTGGCTCAACCACTAAAATTGCAACACCTTCCTTTTAATTTCAGACACAAATTTTTCTTTTAAATTTTGGCTTATTCCGGGGATGTTAAGTCCTCCCTTTGCAATCTATTTATAGTTTTGCAGAAAACGACCAAGATTCTATTTATTTGTCATTAGATTTTTGACATGTGGTTTTATTTGACTAAGTCATTGCTTTCACATTTTGTTTATTCTATCAGAGTACGAAGAAGCAAACCAATTAATTAAATACACTTGTATACTGTTTTGAAATTTGTATAATCTTTTAATTAGTCTTTTGACTTGTTTGACTACGAAGCGCTAGCTAATTGAAAAATGACACTTTTCATATCCTACTTCAGCCGCGAATTTTTTAAAGGTTCTTTGTTCTGCAAGTTTTTCATTTTTTCTTTATACCGTAGATTTTTTATTTTTCCTTTGTTCCACAGATATCAATTTTTCTTTATCGCACGGGTTTCAAATTTCCTTTATTTCACAAGTTTTTTAAATTTTCTTCATTCCACATTTTTTTTCAAAGTCTGTGTTCTGCAGTTTTTCTAAGTGTCTTTGTCTCACGGATTCCAAAATTTGGAAATCTTAGAGCTTAGCTTTTTGGCCTTCAGCGGATTTTCTGTTTTCTTTCATTTAGCTATTAAAAACATTTTTAGGTATTTTTTTCTTCTATTTAGCTTCCTTGACTCATTTTTAGCTGAATTTGTCTCCATTTTCTATCTGAGCATTAAAATGGCTAGTTCTACTAGTTTTTCTTTAGAAAATTCTCAGTTATTGAATGGAGCAAATTATAACATATGGAGAATGTATTTAAAATCCTTTTTTATGGCTATAAATTTCTAAGATCTTGTGACATGTATACAAAATCATCCCACAGGGAGACAAGCTACCCCTGAAAACCTTAGTTCTTTTTCTCAGAGATCTCAGGAAGCTATGTCCATCCTTTTTCAAAGCATTAAATATGAATTTTTAATGCATATATGTCATATGGATTCACTTGCATATGCTTGGAAGCAATTAGAAACTATGCATGAAGGTAGTAGATTGTATAAGATAATTAAGTTATTTTTAGAGTTGTTCACAACTCCTATGAAAGGGGATGAGAAAATTGTCAACTATTTAGCTAAAATTAAGAACATTAAAGCTCACTTATATGGTTGTAACATTGAATTGTTTCAAGATAAGATTCTATATTTCATTATTCAGATAAATATTCATGACCAATTTAGAAACTACATCTCAATTATTCATTATAAGTATCAAAATGAGAATGACACTTTGTCCTCTCTATTGATTCAAGAAGAGAGATTCATGGAGAATTTTGATTCAAAAGAGACTGCTTCTCAAGCCTTGTTCTCTAATAATTATAAGGAAACTAAAAACAAGTTTAATAGCAATTCTAATCAGAAATATAACATCAGATCTAGATTTGAAGCAAATCCCAAGCCTAATTTTGCCAAAAATAGTCAAAACTTTAAAGTCAAATTTAGTGGATCTTGTAACAAATGTGGAAAATTTGGGCACAAAAATCCTAAGTGTAGGGTAAAAACTAAAAAATTAGTCAAGAATTCTAAGAAAAAAAAGTTTAACAATCAGAAGAAAGGTCAAAATCAGAAGTAAAATCAAGCAAATGTAGCTAAACAATCTATTTCCCTGTATACTACCCTTTCAACTTCAAGTGACAATGAGTGGATTCTTGATAGTGGTGCATCTAGGCACATGTCTTGTACTACTATTATCCTCTCAGATGTAGTTAAATGTGAAGAAAACATCTATCTAGGAGAAAATTCTATCATTAGATCTGAAGCTTGTGGCAATGTTAAATTGGCAAATGGTGTAATTAGGAATGTCTTTTATGTTCCTCAACTGAAAAATAATTTGTTGTCTTTCTCTAAGATAACTAAGGAAAATTGTAAAGTTTTCTTGTTATAAGAAAAATGGTATGTGAAATATAAGTTTAGTAATATTATTGCTTCTGGAATTCAGAAAAATGGCTTGTATATCTTTGTTAGTTTTGTGTCTGAGTCTTGTTTTTCTTCTTCTTCTTCTTCTTCTTCTAGAAATGATATTCAGCTTTAGCATGAAATATTGGGTCATTTAAATTTCAAAATGTTGTATGAAATGTCTAGATTGAATCTTGTTGTTGGTCTTCCAAAGATAAAATCAAATCATGAATCATGTGAAAGTTGTGTAGGTGGTAAGAAACATGTTGAACCATTTCACAAGCATCATGATCCCAATTCTTCTGAGTTGTTAGAATTGTTTCATAGTGATTTGAGAGATCCACTTGAGGTTCCTTCTCTCATTGGAGCTTTATATGTTGTTTTCTTTATTGATGACTTTTCTAGAATGAATTGGTCTTACTTTATTAAGAAGAAGTTTGATGTCTTGTCTAAGTTTCAGGAATTTAAAGTTTTATTTGAAAATGCTTCTAATCTAAAAATTAAAAGAATTAGAACTGATAATGGAGTTGAATATGTCAGAAAAACTTTTGATGATTTATGTGTGTCATATGGGATTCAAATAGAGTAGAACACTTCTTATTCCCCTCAACAAAATGGCATTGTAGAAAGAAAGAATAGGATTTTCTTAGAAATGTCTAGGACTATGATTCATGCATCTAATGTGCCTAAGTTTCTATGGGAAGAAGCTATGAATAATTTATTTCATATTATTAATATAATTACTATAAAATCCCTTCATCAAACTATTCCTCATGAACTATAGACAAAGAAAACACCAAATATTTCCCACCTAAAGATATTCGGTAGTCCTACCTATATCTTCATTCCAAAAGTTAAAAGGAAGAAGCTTGATCCAACCTCTTACTCTTGTATTTGTTTTGGATATGGTTGTAAAACTAAAGTAATAATATTTTATGATCCCTTTAAGCATGAGATTGTTGAAAATAGAAACGTTCAAGTCTTAGAAAAGACATTTTGTGATGCTTCTCATGAACCCTCCTCTGATAATCCTTAGATAGAGCCTGATAATCCTTATCTAAACATTATGGAAATAGAATTTCAAGAGGATAATTATCTTGATAAATATATTAAGGAGATTGAGGGGGAGTCTTCTCAAATTGTCTTGCATCACAAGGTTCCTAAATGGGCTCAAAGTATTATTCAAGAATCTCATCATATTAATCTTGGAAAAGTAACTTGTAGTCAGCATATTTATCATGCCTTGGTGAACCTTTATGAGGCTAGGCCAAAATATTTTGAAGAATCATGTCATGATGATAGATGGATTTAGGCTATGAAAGATGAATACAATGCTCTTAATCAAGAATAATACTTGGGAACTAGTTCCTCCTCCTTCTAAGTGAAGCATTGTATGATCTAGGTGGTTATACAAGATCAAATATAAATCTATAGGAGAAATTGACAATCTCAAGGCAATGTTGGTAGCTCATGGTTTCACTTATAAACTTGGTCTTGACTATGTTGAAATTTTTTCTCCTGTAGCTAAAATGAACATTGTTAGATTTATTCTTGCATTGGTTGCCCAATATGATTGGGAAATTCACCAAATGGATGTTAAAAATGTTTTTCTTAATGGTGAATTAAAAGAAGAGATATACATGAGACATCCTAAAGGTTTTGAACAACCTGGTAAAAAACTTTGTCTGTAAGCTGAAAAAAATATACGTATGGTCTTAAACAATCTCCTAGAGCTTGGTATCCTAAGATTAATAGTTTCTTTCAAGATATTGGTTTCACTAATTGTTGTTCTAATCATTATTTATTTGTCAGGTTTTAAAATAATCATATTATCATTATTATTTTGTATGTTGATGATCTTTTGATTACTGGCAGTAATAGAAATTTAATTATTAAGATCAAAGAAATATTAAAAAAAAAATTGAAATGACTTATTTAGGTTTATTAAATCATTTTCTTGGCATGGTTATATTTAAAAATCATAAGTATATTGTTGCATCTCAATCTTAGTATGATGTAAATTTTGTTAGAAGATTTAACATGATTGACTATAAGCCTATTGTCATTCCTATTGAAGTTCGTGTTAAGATAGATCCTAAACCAACTTGTGCTAAATTTGATTCTACTTTGTATAGACATCTAGTTTGTAGTCTAATTTATTTGACTATTACTAGACCTAATATTTCTTATGAAGTAGGATTTGTTTTAAGATTTATGCAAGAGCCTTATGAGGTTAATTGGAAAATGGAAAAAATAATTTTGAAATATGTTAAAGGAACGGTCAATTATGGTATTTTTTATTCTTCTTCTAATGATGCAAATTTATTTGGCTATTTGTATTCTAATGATGTTGGTGATGTTGCAGATAGAAATTATACTTCTGGATATGTTTTCAAGTTGGGTTCAGGTGTCATCACTTAGAGTAGCAAGAAGCAACAAAAAATTTCTATATGTTTTATTGAATTAGAATATAGAAGTGTTATGGAAGTTGTAAAAGAAGCTATGTGGCTAAAAAAATTGTTGCATGAGTTGCATATGGAAGTCACAGGGAACACTACTCTTTTATTTGAGAGCCAGAATTGCATTTCTCTTGCTAAGAATCTATTTTAGCATCAAAGGACCAAGCATATTGAATTTCATATGCATTTTATTCAAGATAAAGTCCTGAATGGTGATATTGATCTCAATTTTTGTTCAACTAAAGATCAAGTTACATATATCTTTACATAGTTGTGTGTCATAAAGTTTTGCTAGTTTTATGTCTTGTTTGGCCTATTAGATTTTCCAATGAGGGAAAGTGTGCATGAAAATTCCACCTCTTAATGACTGCTGTAAACTTCCAATAATTCCCTCCATTTTTAAATAAGTAAATGTGTCACACTATATGGGAAGTTACTTGTAAATCCCAGTGAAGCTTTAGTTATGGGTATGCCTTAGTTTACAAAAGGATCTATAATCTGATATAAGTCTTCATATATAAAGCACTAGTCTTAAGAATTTACTGTATGGGAATATCTGTATGATTTCCCTAGTTTGCATGCTAGCCAGAGTCACTACTGTTGATTCTTGGATCTGTAAATCCTTTTGTAGAAAAAGGTAAACTTGGCATATTTTGTTTTGTTTCTTCCCAATTAATATTAAGGGGGAGTATTGGGGTGATAATGTCAAGTGGGTTATCTACCACTACAGTACACCCCAATATTATTTTAAATTTTTTTCCATCAAACTTTATTATTAAGATCTTCCACAAATATCTTATACATTTAAGAGTGAAGCATCTTGACTGATTCACCTGTTAGAGTAGGTATTTACCTTAGCTCATGTTCACCTAGGTACATTATTTACCTTTACTGTATTTATCCTCACCCACTTATGTGTGTGGATATTTATTTTTATTTATTTTTATATAAGAAGATATTATCTAGTTGTTAAGTATAGTTCTTTCCTTGATCTATGGTATTGACTAGATCCTTGATGTCTAGTTCTCTCATAAATCTATGGACTTGACTATTTCTTTGATGAATAGTTATTTCCATGATTTATGGCTTGATCGATGACCTTGACTGATTCTTACATTGTCATTCCTTGCCTATAATAAGTAAGGCCCATTCTCATTGTATTTCATTGAGTTCCATAATAATATATGATATTGTTACTCATTTGCTTGCAAAGGTTTTATGTAAAGTTATTCTAGTGAATTAATTTCATCTTATTGATCATGGTGTTTGATTAGCATCTGTGTTCTTGGCTTGGTATGATCTGGTTATCATTCCTTTTATGGCATCAGAGTAGGAGATTGATATTGACATCCGTCTGTAAGTTTCATTTTGTAAGAATTATTTGTATATTCATATATTCAGGATTTGTCCGTATTTTGTTGTTACGTGCATTTTTATGCAAAACAAAGGTGAATATTGGATCCAAAAGGTGGGAAAACCCTAATATCAATTGTGAACTCGACCATTTCTAGAGGTGGTTGTTTTTTTGTTGTTGTAGAGAAATGCACTAGTTTGCCTCTAGATTTGTGCCGAACAACAAAGAAATCATTTTTTGGGTTATGTTGGTTTTTTCAAGATCCGCATTCTACATTTTCATGAAGCATGCAACAAACTGTTTCTTTCTTTCCTTTTTTGGCAGGGGTCTATGGACTAGTGTGCAGAGTTTGCTATTTCAGGAAAATCCGTGGTCATATGGTATGGTCATATGAGGGATTAAAGATTGTGATTCCTACTAGTAGGTGCTTAACTCCATCCCCCTTTCATTTTATTTGTATGGTGAAGGAAATAGCATTTTATTCTATTTTAGTGGCAACTAAAATAATAAGTAGAGCATAATATTGAAAAGTTTGTAACTTTTGATCGGTAACTCAGTTTTTAGAGCCATTTTTTGTAAAAGTGCTTCTTTTTTTGTGCTCTTTCCATTGGAAATATTTATTTTAAGAATAAAAATATAATTATAAAGCACCATATTGTAACACACACTCATTATAAAGTACCAAAATCTGGGAGGGTCTTGTTGCATTGCTTGGTTCTTGAATTTCTTTTGGGATTTTTTGAGGATGGCATCTACTTCTGCATTAGATCATGTTGAGCCATTAAAAACACATAATTACTATACATGGAAACCAAGAATGGAAACAATAATTAAGTGGAATGGATTATGGGATTTAACTTCTTTAGAACAACCAGTGTTCACTAGTGAATATGAGAAATTTCAGTATCAATGCAAATTTGATGAGTGTATGGGTTTTATAGGAACTTATCTAAGTTACAGTATTTTATTTCATTTAGAAAAATGTGACTCTCCTTTCAAAATTTGGGAGAAATTGGAGGATTTATTTAGTAAGGTGGATCATATGAGAACCATGCAACTTGACTTTAAGATCACCTCTCTCAATCCTAAATATTTTCCAACAATTATAGACTATCTTACCAAGTTTAAAAAAAATTTGACAAAGTTGAAGGGAAGTGGAAGAGATAAGAAAAGATGAAGAGTGTGTTAACTTGATTTTATCCAAGTTGAGAGGACCATTCCAAATTTTTGCTTCTACCTTTTTCTCTAGCAGGGATGCCTTATATGACACATTCAAAATACCTAACTTAGAAACATTTTTATGAAAGAATTACTAGGGAAGAATCCAAATTGTCTCAGCTCAAGAGTCTTTCACCTCTCAAAAGCAATTAGTTGCATATAATCCTAAGGGAAAGGGAAAACCAAGCAGTAAAACCAAATCCACACCTTCTCCAACTCAAAATGCTCCTAAACCCAAAGAAAACAACTCAAAACCCAAGGAGTATTCTAAATCCAAGAATAAGTCTAGCCATTCATGCTCTTGTGTGGGGGTATTAATCATGAAGAATATAGGTGTTATAAGTGAATGTAATCCTTAGAGGATGCAGTCAAGAAACAAAAAATTTCTATCTCCACACCACCTCCTTTTAATCAACATGGAAAAGAACTTAATGTTTTTGGGAGATCTCAGTCACCACTTGCAGACAAACTTGGTTATAGATTCTGGTGCTTCTCATCACATGACTTCTTCCGAGGAGTCTTTTGTTTCTCTAGGTTTGAGTTCTACTTCCAAATTTTAGGTTGGAGATTCTTCCTTTCTTTCTATTAAAGGAAAAGGTTATATACAACTTGATGGTGGCAGTATCCAAAATGCACTATATGTTCCTAACATCACTACAAATTTGTTTTTTGTATATCAAATTTGTCATTCTAGTCAAGGAAAAATAGTGACTTTTACACCACATGGAGAAGAAGTACAAACTTTTTTGGAGCCTCATTCATTGGTTTCCCAAGGTATTTTTGATCATATTTCTAGACTATATCACTTTGAGGGTTTTGATGAAACTTCTTCTATAGGGACAGGGTTGGTTTCTCATGCAGATTCAGAGAGTAAGCTTTGGCATGAAAGATTTGGACATCTCAATTACAAATATTTGAAGGATTTGAGCACTCATGGTATGGTAGATCGTCTTCCTAGATTTAATTGTCTTGAAGGATTTTATCATGGTTGTGCATTAGGGAAACAACACCAAGATCATTTTCCTAATAATTTTTCTAAGAGATCTTCTTCACTACTTGAGCTTGTGCATAGTGACTTGATGGGTTTTCCTACCCCATCTTTCAATGGAGGTAAGTATGCACTTACTTTTATTGATAATTTCTCGAGGTGTGATTGGGTTTATTTTCTCAAGTACAAAAGTGATGTTTTTTCACACTTCAAAGTATTCAAGGCTTTGATCGAGAAACAATATTCTAGTAGCATAAAGAACCTTCGTACTGATAATGGGGGGAGTACTTTATCAATGATTTTTTCTAAATTTTTGGCAACTCAAGACATTATTCACCAGTATTTTGTTCCTCATACTCCATAATAGAATGGATTAGTAGAAAGGAAGAATAGAAATTTGAAGGAAATGGCTAATTGTATGATGCATTTTAGAGATTTACCTCCTATCTATTGGGCAGAAGAAGTTAATTGTGCTAACTACATTCAAAAGTGCACACCACACAGAGTACTTGAGAATTTGACTCCAAAGGAAGCTTGGCCCAACACTAAGCCAGATATCTTATTTTTTTAAGTCTTTGGCAGCCAAGCTTGGGCCTTTGTGCCAAAGAAGAAAATGAAATATTTGGATAAGAAGAGTAAATCCTTGATCTTTGTAGGGTATTGTGAGGACATGAGAGCTTATCGTCTTTTAGATCCTGATACACATGATGTTCTTATTTGAACACAAGTTTAGTTTGATGAGTGCTTCACTCCTCATGAGTCTTCATCTTCTTCCATGCCTCCTCCTTCTTCTTCATCTCATCTTGAGGATCCTTTCTTTGAGGATGTTGATGAGGAGGATATAGATGTCGTTGAGGATCTTATTCCCACTAATGTTGTCACTATTTCAAAGTGGGCTCAATACTATAGTTTATGAGGAAACACCTTTCATAGAGGATCTTCCACCTACTAGGAAGCATCACACACATTATAAAGGTTTCTAGAATTTTGTGTCAGGAAGTTTCTGAGGATCCACAGTCTTTTTCAAAGGCTCGTGGGATATAGGAGTGGGATGATGCGATGGTAGCTGAGTATTCTTCTTTGATGAAGAATCATACTTGGGATTTGGTATCTCTTCCTAAAGATAAGAACGATGGTTAGGTGTAAGTGGGTTCCATACCTGAACCAAATACCTAGCTAATGGGTCCATTGACAAGCATAAGGCTCATCTTGTTGCAAAGGGTTTTTCACAAGTTGAAGGTATTGATTACTCTAAGAACTTTTACACCCGTCGCCAAGATGGATTATATATGCCTTGTACTTTTTATTGCTGCATCACAGGGGTGGCCCATATACCAGATGGACATGAAGAGTTCCTTCTTACATGGAGATCTACAAGAGGAAATATACATGGAGCAGCCGGCTACGGATTTTTTCAAGATTCTTCTCTTGTTTGTAGGCTCTGAAGGTCTCTCTACGGTCTCAAACAATCCCCTCATGCTTGGTATGAGAAGATGGATTCTTTTCTTCTATCTAGTGGTTTTGTTCATTTCCACTCTCGATCATACAATGTATCTCTAGCATGTTGATGAGGATATTGTGATACTTGTCTTGTATGTTGATGATCTGTTACTTACTGGTAGCTCTTCTTCCCACATTCGGAGTATTCAAAGGGCTCTTTCTACATAGTTTGACATGATAGATCTTGGGATATTGCATTATTTCCTTGGTTTGCATATTTCTCAGAAAAATTCAGGGATTCATTTGAGTCAACAAAATTACACCCATGATCTTCTTAGGAACTTTGATATGGCTGATGGTACAATCCAAGTCCATCTCCTTTTCAATTTGGAGTTACTCTTACTTCCACATGTACCACACCACTTTGTGATCCTACGTTGTATAGGTAATTGGTTAGGATTCTCATGTACTTGACCCATACTCACCCTAATATTTCATTTGCTAGTAGGGCTTATATATCAATTTGCACATTCTCCTCATATTAGTCACTGGGAAGCTACTAAAAGGATTTTGCACTATTTGCATAACACTTCCCACTTTGGCCTACACTACACTAGGGGTTATACTTAGTTGGTTGGGTATACAGATTCATATTGGGTAGGTTCTATTGATGACAATCATTCCACTTCTAGCTATCATTTTCTGTCTTGGTTCTTTTCTAGTTGTTTGGGTGTGCAAAAAGTAACAGGCTATTGCACTTTCATCTTCAGAGGCATAGTACAAGGTAGCAGTTATAGCAATTCAGCAGATTCTTTGGCTTTGACTAGTTATTGACAAAGTTTGGATTACCTACAGGATTCACTAACTATACTTTGGTGTGACAACAAAAGTGTAATTCACATTTCTTGTAACCCAGTTGAGCAGCAGTGGACCAAGCATATTGAGATACACATCCACTTCATTCGTCAGTACACATTCAAGATGGAGTTCTTTTCTTGGAGTACATTCCAGACTCGGCAACAGGTTGCAGACATCTTTACAAAGCCTTTTGCATCACCTCACTACCTTGAGTTGCATGGAATGCTTGGGGTTTCAAAAGTTGTTCTTGGGGGGGTTGCTTCATGAGATCATCTTGCTTCTTCTTCTTCTTTCTCTTTCCTTCTAACAGGATTATTTCCTTCTTTTGGTTTGATATTTCTTCATGGATATATTGTACATCAGTACCTCATCAGACCTATTTTTCAAGGACTCATTCTATGGACATGCCACTTCTATTTTGGTCCCTAACTTCACTTGAGGGGGGTGTTAAAGTAGGTATTTACCTTAGCTCATGTTCACCTATGTACTTTATTTACCTTTATTGTATATATCCTTACCCACTTATGTGTGTGGATATTTCTTTTTATCTTAATTATATATTAGGAGATATTATCTAGTTGTTAGGTATAGTTCCTTCCTTAATCTATGGTATTTACTAGATCCTTGATGTCTAGTTCTCTCCTAAATCTATGAACTTAACTAGTTCTTTGGTGACTAGTTATTTCCTTGTTTTAAGGATTGATCTACGACTTTGATTGGTTCTTAGATTGTTATTCCTTACCTATGTAAGCAAGGCCCATTCTCATTGTATTTCATTGAGTTCCATAATAATATATGATATTGTTTCTCATTTGTTTGCAAAGGTTTTATGTAAAGTTATTCTGTTGAAAATTGCTTTCCTCTTATTGATCGTGGTGTTTGATTAGCATCTGTGTTCTTGGCTTGGTATGATTTGGTTATCTATTCCTTTTAGCCATCTCCACTATAGCGTATTAGGGTGATCCCTTTCGTGATTAGCCATAAGCAATCCATAAATTTGGTACCACATTGAGATTGAGATAGGGATATCAGATTGGGCACATGATCTAGGCCTTAATTAGCATGTTGTATTGAATGAGTACGATGACATATCTCCACAATCATTATGTAAAACTATCCAAGTTGAGAACTAAAAATCTTTGGGCTAAAAGATCTATCATCTATTTGTTAATCTAGGTTGGTGCTTACAACCCTACAACCCATTGGGTTAACTTTACTTCGGTTTATCTTTCACTTAACTTCAGACATTAGTGCCAAAATAGGATAGTAGTTCATAGGTTCTCATGTCCCCTCTAGGCACCTCTTGATCCTTAAGATTTACAATTCACTCACTTTATTTGGGACTATTTTATCTTTTGGGCATCTTATTTCACTTATGGTTTGGCACTTCATAGTTGTTCAGTCTATGAACTTTCAAACAAGGGAACCATATAATTTTACATATTATATGTCCCTTACTAAAATCTAACGAGAATAGGACGTAGAAAATTACTATCATCACCTAAAATTGCATTAACCCAGGATACCTAAAGCACGATATCAAAGGCATCCATCTAATGTATTTTCCATTCAAGGAACTATTTTCATGACATGCATACACTTTTGCATAGGAAGGGTAATTTCATAAAAATAATTGCCATCCATCATGGTATTCAAAACTACAGTGGGAAGGCTGACATTCTAGTGAATAGTCTACTATCAAGGGGTGTCAAACTTGATTATATACCCGCATCCTAGGGCACAGAGTTATCTACACACACTCACAAAAACAAACATGGATTTATGAGAGTATAGTGCAGCATTTAGGTAACTGTCGGGGATTATTCTGACTCCTACAATACTTTCATTTTCCATTTTCCATGTCATGTACATTACTATTCAAACTAAACATTCAGCATGTCTAACCATTTATGAGCTTATTAGGTTTGCAACATCCAATTATAAGAACATGAAACAAGATACACAACACATGAACACCATATTGTAAGTGGGAAACCCTCAAGGGGATGAAAAACCAAAGAATTATCTTCTTATATTACATAAAAAAAAAGGACTTGTATGAATATTACACATCATTGCAAGATTTCTTTAGTGAGGCTCCAACCCCACAAGGAGCACCAACCCATAGTTTAGTAGGGCACTAACCCTACAAGGAGGTATAAAACCCCATAATGTGATAAATCATCAAACTAAACCCTATAAATGGATTAACTGAATATGGATTTCATTCATGAAACTAATAGTGATCCAAATTCATCTCTAAACACACCAAACCCTCATCAAAACAAGCTCTCTCCTAACTCACTCAATTATTCTTCTTCATGGGCTGAATAGGTCAATTTATCTTACACATATGATCCTAAATATTTTTCAATGGTATTATTCACTCTTATAATATCTATCCATTTACCCATCTTCACTCTTCTTCAATACTTCTATAGGTCACTCAATAACCCATAGACATCAACTAGTCACAAATGACTATATACACTTGCTTATATACCAAATACACTAGGTAAAAACACCTATAGGTCAACCATGAACAAATAGGTAGGTAACCCAAACAAAAAAATATATAAACATCATCATATAAATTAACTCAAATGACCCAACTAGGTCTGTAGGGGTCAAGATATCAAACAAGCACCAAGACTTTCCAACAGGCTCAAAATAAGCTCCTCCAAGAACCAACTGAATGCACCAACAACATAAAGGGCATATAGAAAATTTTCAAGACTAAAAAAATCCACATGAAAGTTAGGCACATCTCCACAGACATCATCAATAGTAAAAAGAAGCACTAAAACATCCATCTCCACCATGAAACATCTCAAGTTGCAAACAAACACAACTAAGGTCTTCAAGCACCCAGAAAAAAGTCCTCAAGAATGACTATACTTCACATATAAAAATTCATCATAATTAGATCAAGTAATATGCCATTAAAAAGGTATATGAATATTAATTTTTGGAACAACTCACTTTAAGCTTTTACTCATAGTGAAAGGCCTCCAAACAACTCAATTTCTGAAACTGTTCCAAACTACCAAATTGGACTCAAGAAACAATGTTGAGGAATCAATCTCAACACATATTAAAGACACTTCCAAGCTCAAGAAAATCATGGATCACATCAAGGTAGACCTAGAAAACATTTGCAAGCAACTAACATGCATAGCTCATGTGGAGATAAATATGATCAAACACACATGTTACTTCATTGCTTCTTGAGAGACCTAACTAGGGCTAATCTAGGCCATTAGCATTTCAACTAAAAACCACTTCATCTCATATAATACCAATAATATAAACAAATCATATCAGGTTTCCATACAAATTATTCATGACTAAAAACCATTTGCTTCATGATGTAAAATCAACTTGAAGCTCACTTCAAACCAAAAGACAAAGATTTTAGCCCTTCTAGGCCAAAATTGCTAGTGCTTAATTTGAGGACCTATATCTTACATTTTATAAGAAAACTATTAAAACTATTTCATTTTGTATATCACATCTCCTAAGGATTCTATAACAAGTTTAATTTTCATCTTGAATCTTCCATCTTAGTCCCTAAAACTACAATTTTCTTCAAAACTAGGGTTTTTATCTCTCTTCCTGAAATAGATGGAACACCAAACCACCACTAAAATTATCTCTGAAGAATAATATGCATCAATTTTTAAGAATTAATTATACATCAATTTTATTTCCAATACATTTTTGAGACTAAAAAATTCAAATCTTCTAAGTCACTCTACTATGAGGGTTTAACTAGGGTTTCAAACCACTTTAGCCTTGTTAACGATTGTTCATAAAGATTCAGATGATCCAAAATCATTCATTATTTTTTCAAAATACTCTTAGCTGAATGAAAAAATCAACCCCAAAATCCAAAATTTCCCATGAAAAAGTGTGTGAGAGAAGGTGAGCAAAACAAGTTGCCATATCGAGTTGGATTTCACCTTCTCTAGAACTCAATTTTGTCAAAAATCACATATCTTACAAAAATCTATTCAAAATGACCTAAAAATTGTTATAAAGCATCATGACAACATCCTATATGCATGAATCAAGTCTCATCCATGCTCAAATATTCCTATAACTCTCCATCCACCAAGACTTACATGTGTCTACTGAGCCTTATTCTCAAGAAACTTACTTCAAAGGACCATAAAAAATCATCATACCTCTGAGTAATGACATGAAAATCATCATACATATTCCATGTAACCTCAAAACACATCCTCGCATGCTTTTTACAAGTAATTTCCTACTCCAAATTTCTTGTCACCATACCAAGCCACATGCTCTAGGACTAGGAATAGGCCTAGAATGATCTAACTCAACCTATAAATCACTCATGAACTAGACCATGATGACCTCTTACATGACTCATTAACACATATTACACATCATACTAACCATTTTAGACCTCATTAAGACTTCATACCAACCTTTAGAGAACTCATACAATGACCATGCCTACTAGACCATGCTCCAAGACACACTTAAACAACATGCTACTTCACCCAAGCAACACTCACCAATGCAACCTTCAACATCATAACACCTCATGGATACTCATATGAAAAATCAACACCCTTTTCCTTTAATGTCCTTTGATATCAATGACAACCTAAGACACAATGGCCAACAATATCCCCCTTTTTCATTGATAATAACCACCTTTAGAAACATTGATGGCAACCAGTAAGAACAACCACACCTACTAAAACCTATTTTCATGTTTCAGATTCTACTCTCCCCATTTGACATCTATGACAAAGGCAAAATGATAACTAGACATGAAAAATTACAACTCACAATGACAACAATGACTGAATACATGCTTATAATGACTCCCCCTTGGACTGTACTTTCTCTTCTTCTCTTTTAAAACAATAATGAAATATCCATGGACCTAAATCAACCTACAAAATGTCTCCCCCTTCAGCTACATCACCTCCTAGATCTGTGTCATCATCAACATACCACATTTTGGCTTCATACTCAATGACCTAGCTAGTCCTCCAATCCTTAGGTGTTTGAGACAATTTCAGCTCAGATGATAATTATTCCTTTCAAGAACACAAAATCATTTAGAGAAACTCAGCCCTTACAAAAACCAACATTTCTTCATATATCCAAAAATTTCACATACACCTTCCTCTAGGCATGTTTCATGCTTGAAGACACAAAATCTATCTCTAATACTTCTATACATCATTTAGGACCAATATCTCTGAAATTCTACTTCATCCTAGATTTATCACATTTCTCAAAGCTCATAAAAGCATGTCAAGTGTATGAAACACAAGCTAATTGCTCCCCTTGACCTTATATTATCAACCTCTAACATTAAAAAAACATGAGATTACAATACCTCTACCAACTATCATGGAAATGGATCAACATGAATATCATAGTCCTAAAGGAACTCTTCAATGATCTTTACCTCATTTATTATCATCTCAGATCTTGTTAAACCAACTAACAACTCTGCTATCAGAAACTTCTTGGTTTTAAAATTAGATAATCCTTTTCACTTCACACTTATACCTGCAGATTCAGACTTCTCTAACTTATGACATGCATAGCCATGTTTCTTGCTTAACAAAATGATCTTGAGTTATCTTTCTCATCTAACACAATACTATCCTCAATACTTTAAGCACATACCTTAATCATTCTTGAATGTTATAAATCACCATTCAAATCATGGATCCCACATTTCAAGACTACTTGTAGATCTTAGAGAGCCATACATGACATCAAACTTAACAAGCCTCCAAAACAACACATACCTGAACACAACTAGGCATGGTTATAAACCAATACAAGGTATTTTGAATTTATTTTTTCATACCTTCCAATAATCCTTATCCACACCTTATTAGTCCTTAAGACACATTCCAATGACTCAAAATATTTTCAACTTTGGTGATTCTCTATCAGAACCTATAATTTCTACAACAATTTCTTGAACACCTTTATATTATCCCCCTAAGATAATATTCCAATAGCTTATGCCCTATAGCTTTGTCACATACATGATTTTGTTTCTACATCAAACAAGTATATTTAAACTTTGGCCTTCATGGTAGTATCAATCTTTAAGATCACAATATCACTCTTTCAATGTTATCATGTTGTTCAAAGCATTCTTCAAACTCAAAAAGACCTCTATCTTATCTTTATAACACTCATAACACACTATACCCTTGAATCTTATGATCTTGCACAATTTTCTCAGACCTTCATCAATGTTCAAACATTATTCTACATTATTATATCCTTGTAAACTATCTTGATATACCATCAGTATGTTTGATATTGTACTACAGACCCTAAGCATCCACATCCATCTTTGAAGTAATAACCATCAACTAAGAAATTCATCCTTTGTATTTGAAAAAAATGACATCAGTTTAAATTTCTCCATAATAACTCTAAAATGTATGAGAACACTTGATACACCCTACTTCTGATAATCAAATCAAGTCATAATTGTAATTATTCAACATCTTTACTTCATGATAATACAGACTCCCCGTACTATAAAGAAGAGACAAAAATCCTTATTTTTCATTAGATCTCCTTGCGAAAAGAACATACAAATATGCTTCCAACTTGTCTAAGAACATAGAGTATACAAACCTGTAACTTGGCTTCATGGTGATCATACTTGCTTCTTTTATAGCTAGGAAACCACTATACCTTGAAACAATAATTTTACTTCTTTAAGAACACACTCTGCATTTAGGTCAAAGACTCCATAATAGTGACACCTTGTTCAAAATCAGTACATGCTCCCCCTTGGGGAGAAAATTCTCTTGAAAAAAAAACCATTACTTCTAACTTAGATCATATACACTTAAATGTGTAAGAACTAGATCTCCACTAAAAAATATTGAATCAGGACCCTTTACAACCTTGAAAAATAGACTTAAACACATTTTTGTAAACTTATAGACATGGTTCAAAACAATCCTAAATCCCCTTAGAAACCTTCATAGAATGATGATGCAGATTACAAGATAAATGGAACAGAGAAAGAAAGACACAAATACATATCTTATGACAACACTTCTCAGCAGAGACTGGCCTTAAAGTGACACACCCAGTCCTCATTTATACTTCATATTTTTTTTATACCTCCATGATATAGACTTCCAAGAGGTGCAAGAATTTTGATACTATACATTAACAACTTGAGAGTCAACCATTGGTACTCATAAATTGTGACAACATAGACCCTTTTAAATAGATAACTTGACTTAACACCAATAACTTGACAATCGTAGACCTATATTGAGACACAAACTCTATCAAACTTCAAATGACTCATTACCTTGAAGTATCACTCTAGAAAAAGACTCTATAACATCAGACTCATACCAAAACCTAGCTTATGTTACAAAATTTATAATAGATGATATAGAACAAGACAAAGACACTAACCTTCCTTTCATGGAACAACAAACTTAGGGAGCTTCATACCTTTTGTAGAGACAACCAGTCTTCTATACATTTTTACCATAACAACTAACAGTATTTCAACAACATACAATACATTATCATCATCTTGGAAACCCTAAATATTCTTAATCACCACTGTAATCTTTCACTAAGCTCATAATTTTACTATGAGAGAAACTATCATGAGATTTAGACCATAAATATTTGTTTTGGAAAGACCTCCAAGACATCTTATAGATCAAATATTGTTATCAAGAGTGCCAACAATACACAGAAATTTTAAGGTGTTCAACATTCAATCCAAAGAACACTTATGAATGCTAAGTACTTATATGCCTTGAGACATATTTTTCAAACATCTCCACATATCTCATTCCTGTAGCATGTCTCTTAGATTGAACAATCTTCAAGTGAACCTTGATCAGATTCACCTTATTTTTGTGATATTTGCATAGCTCTATCAACAAACACCTCTTTCAATTGTCATGAACTTGTACCATACTTCTAAGATATTGTGAACATATTCAAGAGTCAATTAGGTCAAAAAATTCTCCTCAATGTTATATAAAAAAATTGAGTACCACCTTGCTCCTTTTCCAAATTATCCAGAGACCTATATTCACACGGTTCAAATAAGAAGGAATATTCATAAAACAAAAGCATATACCTTGGATGAAATCCTCTCCTTTTCTTCTTCCTTGATGGTGGATCAACATCTTAATGCCTTATTAGGAATGCCATTCCCTTCTTTTCTCATTGGTCACACTTTGATTCATGAACTACATATGATCTCTTTCTCATAGTGTCAACATTTCTTAACACACAACCTTCATTTTGTGATATCTCAACCATTCTGACTAACTCCTCAAAATTTGATATCTTTGCTTCAATACTTTATTGAATCACTCCATAGATTTTTTACATGGTTATGGTTTCATTACTCACATTAGCTCCTATGGGATCAATCATAACCCGAATATCCTTAAACATTTCTTCTAGGTCATTATCAACATCTTCACCATCTTCTTTGGGGCCACATTTGTTAGGATCAGCTTCTAGGTCATTTTTTGACTTCTTTATCATCACCTTTAGTGCAACATTCTCCAATATCAACATAAGAACTTGATTTTTCTTCTTCATGAGACTTATCATCAAATAAATTAGGTGGAAGCATTTGAAATAGGGAAATTTTTATGGGTCCCTCTGAAAAAAACCTTACAAAATATTTGGTGAATCTGTGAAAATTATTTTTCACACGAGTGGTGAATAACAAGACATCACAACATCACTATAAAATTCTACCAGATATTAGCTTTTTTATATAATACTGGTCATTAGAATAGTTTATGATATCGTTCAACAACATATAGTATGTTGTTGGTCGATAGCATAAAAAATTCTATCGGTCAGTAGCATATTTTATGCTACTGGCCAACAACATATAGTATGCTTTTGGATGGTACAATTTTTATGCTACCATTTGATAACATACTATATGTTTTCAGCCGGTAACGTAAACTATGCTACAGAATGATTGTATTTAGGAAACGTTTATGAATTTCTATTTCATGGGAATGGTGAACTGACCCCTAAAATTGACTTTTACCTAGAAAATTTTGGCAAACTGGTCCTAACTTGTACCCTAAAAATTTTCCAATTTCAAATTTCAAAAACTGAAATATTCATGAATTAATGAATATTCACCACTAAAATTTTCCCTGATTTGAAATGGGAGTGAAAACACCAAGAACATTCTACCAAATGTCATCATGCTCTCATTCTGACAAGAGGATTATCTTCAACTTGACCTATTTATCTGTCATATTTGTGCTTCAAGAGGATCTTCTTCAAGTTGTAAAAATTACTTCACAAGGACCATTATTGATTTAAATTGTTATAATATCAATGGAGTAAGAGGGGGGATGAGTCAGTCCTACAATAATTTCATTTTATTTTCCATATCATACATTAATATTCAAATTAACTATTCAACATGAGTAACCATTGTGAGCCTATTAAGTTTCCAACATCTAATCATAAGAACATGAAACAAGATACACAACAGATGAACACCATATGTAAGTGGGAAACCCTCCAGGGGAAGAAAACCCACTGAAACCTTTTCTTATATCACATAAAACAAAGGACTCACATGAATATTACACATAATGCAAGATTTATTTAGTGAGGCACCAACCTCATAAGGAGAACCAACCACTAGTTTAGTATGGCACCAACCCTACAAGGATGCTAAAACCTTCTAAGGTGATAAATAACCCCATGAACACAACTAGTCACAAATGACTAAAAACACTTAAATGCTATTAAATATTTCCTCTACCCTCCTCATACATTTCCTTTACCCTCCTCATATATTCCTCTCCTCATATATTTCCTTTACCCTGATTTACGCTTTTCTTCAACCTCCTATAGGTCACTCATAACCCCTTAGTCACAAATACTTATATACAACACTAGGTCAAAACACCTCTAGGTTGGACATGACAAAATAATTAGATCATAAAAACTAAAAAATAAACAAAAAATTCATATAAATCAATTCAAAATACCCAATAGGTCTGTAGGGGTCAAGACAACATCAACAAGCACTAAGACTTTATATCAAGCTCAAAACAAGCTCTCCAAGAACCAAAAAATGCATCATGGACATAAAAAGAATATAGAAACTTTTTCATGGCTCCAAAATCATCATGCAACTTAGGAATAACCTCTAAGAATCATAAATAATATCAAGAAGAACTAAAACATCCATTTCCACCATGAAACACACCAAGTTGCAAGCAAACACAACTAGGTCTTCAAGGACCCAGGAAATAGTCCTGAAGAATGACCAAATTCACATATAAAACTCATCATCATGAAAAAATTAATATACCATTGGAAAATTATCTAAATATAATTTCTATAATAACTCACTTTATCCTCCAACTCATAGTGTAAGGCCTCTAAATAGCTCAATCTCTAAAACTGATCCACACTAGAAATCTAGACTCAAGAAATAGTATTAAGGAATCAAGCTCCAATCACCTTAAAATTCACTTCCAATATCAATCAAAGCATATAAAACATCAAGGGAGACCTTACACACCTCTTAAATCTATTACATGGATATGTTATGTGAAGAAAACCATGCCTTCATACTTGTTCCATCACACATTCTTGAGAAGACAACTAGGGCTTTCTAGGCCATTAGGTATTCAATAGAAAACCATCACTCCATATCATAACAGGAACTTCAACACATAATATCATGTTTTTATTAATTTTTCATGACCAAAAACCACTACTCCAAGACGTAAAATCATCAAACACAACTCAAACCTCAAGACAAGAATTTTAGTCCTTAAAGCCAAAATCAGTAGGTTAACTTTGAGGACTTTTATCTTCCATTTTCTCCAATAAACCTATATGAAATTTTTCATGGTTATATATAAAGTCTCCCAAGTATTATGGAATAGTTTACTTTTCATCCTGAACCTTCCATCTCAGCCTTGAAACTACAAAACTCCACAAAACTAGGGTTTTTCTCTCTCTTCTTGAAATAGTTGGAACACCAAACCATAAACAAAATTATCCCTAGATAATCCTCTTCAACCCTAATGTATCACATTTTCTTTCCTAGACATTTTAGAGACCAAACAACTCACTTCTTCTAAGTCACTTTGCTATGAGGGTTTAACTAGGGTTTCAAACCACTTTAGCTTGTTAATGATTGTTCATAAAATTATAACGATCAAATCACCTCATTATTTTTTAATAACACTCTTATCTCAATGAAAAATCAACCCCCAAGGTCACAATGTCCCTTGAAAAGTGTGTGAGATCATGTGAGAAAAACAAGTTGACATATCAAGCTGATTTCACCTTCTCTAGAACTCAATTTTACCAAAAATCACATATCTTACACAAATATATTCAAACTAACCTGAAACATGACATGAAGCATCATGAGAATATCTTCTAACTAAACCAAGTTTCATCCATGATAAAATATTCCTATAAATCTCTAGCCACCAAGACTTACATGTTCCCGCTATCCTTAATGTTAAGAAACTTGCTCCAAAGGACCATAAAACATCATCATACCTCTAAGTAATGACCTGAAACTCATCATACAAGTTATATACAACCTAAAAACACATATCCCATATTTTTTCATGATTTTCCTACTCCAAATATCATGCCACAATACCAAGCCACATGCTCTAGGACTAGGAATAGGCCTAGAATGACCTGACTCAACTTGTGACTCTTCATAAAATGACCATTCTGAGCACTTACAGACTCATTAAAACCTCTTACACATCATACTAACCATGATATACCTCATTAATACTTTATACAAAATTTTGAGAGCTTTTACTATGATCATGCTTACTGGATCATGGACCAAACACACGTGAACATCATGCTACTTCACCCAAGCAACACTCACCAATGTAATACACTATCATGACATCTCATGGATACTCATATAAAACCTCAAAACCCTTTTACATTAATGTTCTTTGACATCAATGACAACCTAAGACACAATGACCAATAATTAGCTTAAGGAAATAAAAAACAACAATTTCATACTATTCCACATCATTAACTTGAGCCAAAACCAACACCACAAGTTGAGGTAAACATTAATGAATGTGGAAAACATAAAACACCATTAAAATTTATTTGTTTCATAACTAATTGGATGAATTAAGACATGGTTAGAGTAACAAGAGTTGTTAAAGACAATGGATTTTCCATTAGGGATGTTATAGAAAAATGGTGAGTCTTAATAGGTTCATTATCAAACAGGCTAAGTTGTATCACAACCAAAAAACACAAAGGATCCCTAACCATTTTAACAAATCAATAAGATTATGAAATAATACAATATTTTAAAGATGTGGATGATATGGGTCATGGTATGTAAATAAACTCATGTGACACACATATATGAAACAAGGTCTACTCCATCCATAGATGGTATGTCTAGTAGATCTTGGTGGGAAAGGTTTATAAAGATTAATTTAGTTGTCTTTAAGGATTGTAGAAGGCATATATTTTGACATGATAGTCATGCTTAGGATTGACATAGTTTTTGTATTTTATAACAATTTGGATACAATATATAAAACAAATAAGTATGGACCTCAAAGGATATGGAACTGCGATGAAATTGGTATGTAAGCTAGTATGAATTGTGGAATGAGGTTTATTTTAAAGAAAATAAATAGAAGTTTACCCCACATAATCCCAAAGAGTAAATAGTGGATCATAATACTTTATTGTGTGAATGTAGCATGCTAGAGTATACCACGTTTTCTACCTATTTAGAGCGCAAAGGTAATTAGCAAATTACATTTCCAATTATGAACTTGGTGCATGTATGAAAACCTAACCACACACATGGATAACAAAGAAATTATTTATAAATTTGTTGCACCACTTTACTAGATCAGTTATAAGTGGTTTTTCAACATGGACTACACATCTACTCATATTTTATGGCCATGACAACCATGTGGTGTATGGGACAATCTAAGAGGTGAGAGAAATGGGCACATATCTAATCAAATTAATTATGCATGCCATCCATAGGATGTAGCCATTACATTTTAGTGTGTTTTCACCATTTAAAACATACTTTAAGGATGAGAGATCCAAATGGATGGTTAAACATCACCAAGTATCTATGAGGATATCATAATTTGCAGTACGTGGCAGTAAGGATTTCAAGAGAGCTTTAACTCCATCCAATATAAAATTTGATTTTAAGAGGATTGGAATATAGCCTCTCAAATGAGATGTATTGGTCAATGACATGCACCCCAATGATGCATTCAATTTTGATTTGATAGAGGAGGAAACAAAAATGGAGAGCATTCTCAAAATGGTTGGATATAATAGTGAAAAAATTGAATAATTTATCAAATTCAATGGTCAAGAAATCCAAAATTAAGTTGACATATTTAAGTTAGTAAGATAGGGGTACATGTGAAACAATCCAACAATAGGCTGAAAATAGTGAACATGAAGTTATAATTGGAAAAAATCAGCAAGAAAAGGTACAATTAATAGATTAGAATGAGCAAGACAGTTAACTTGAAATTGTTATTCAAGTTGAAGACAACAAACACCAATTAATGTAATTCAAACATGAGAACCCATTGCAGATGTTGATGGGATGATTATGCCAACACTACTTAGCTAACTAGAATGTTTGAAATAAATTTCTATAAACTTGGGGATTCCAATCAACCTCCCCAATGACAACATATCATTTTCCATGCCATCCCCTCTACCTACCATGCCAAGTGGAATAGTTCACTATTATGCATAATGTAATGAATTGAAAAATGAAGACGATAATCATTTGGAAGCTTCATTTTTGAAGTTTTTGTAGAAATTTATACAATACATACCATAACAACCGTCCAATGTGGAAATAGGAAATTAGTTCAGTCAATCACTGCATAATGTTTTTAAACTTCTAATTGACATGGTTAAGGAGAGATCAGAATGTGCAAAGGTACTATATGATTGAGTAAGAAGTCACAAATTCTCACATCAAGTTACTATTTTCAGTTGTTTGATAAACAATAATCATGAAGGAAGGAAATATATGAGTTAAAATCCTAGAAGAAAGAGAAACTTGAGGATATAAAGGTAAGTAGAATTGTCAAACAAGAAAAATGGAAACAAAAAAAATTGAAAGGAAATTGAAAAAAAAAGGAAGGACGTGGAGAAGATAAAACAACAACAACTAAAATAGTAAAATAAGTAAAATGGGATGCTTCAATGGGAGAAATAGAGGATAGAAACATAAATGTAGAGGTAAAAACATTTGAGTAGTCCAAGAAATCCTATTCCTACACAACACCCAATTATGATGTATTTCTACAACATATACACTCTATCTTTTCTAGATGTCACCAATTACAAAGTCTGCAACACCTTTGCTCCTACAAATAAAATATAGTTTCCTTCAACAACAATGTAGATTCTGTCAACACAAATACAATTTTCTCATATAGGTAATATGCAATTTTATTCACCAAGCACAATAAACATGCAATTTCCTACTTCTAATCTTATGCATGTCACTACTTCTAGCCAAATACAATTAGATCATACAAGAAATCCACAAATTTCTTCACTAAACA
The DNA here is from genome assembly GCA_019776745.2 of Taxus chinensis. Classification (NCBI taxonomy): domain Eukaryota; kingdom Viridiplantae; phylum Streptophyta; class Pinopsida; order Cupressales; family Taxaceae; genus Taxus; species Taxus chinensis. The sequence goes on from CM034150.1 coordinate 553,018,490, forward strand.
CAACCAACACACAAATTACATGCCAAACAGAGAATACAATAGTAGTAAACAAAAAAATAAGTGATATTGTAGATGGTCTTGAAAAATAATTCAAATTTCGTACAATATAGATTTGTGTTGCATATGGCAAGCTTAATTCAATTATGCATTTTTTTATGTGAATGAGTTCCTTAAATGTAACCATTTTTTATGTAATAAATTATAACCTTATTCTAAAATATTAGAGACATAATTTTTTTAGAATTTTTTGGAATAATAATAGGCCAATACTTAATTTTGTTAATTTCATCCTATCAATATACAAGTGGAAGTTTTTGTAATGTGTATATACATGTATTAACCTCATAAAGATGTTTTTTAAATGTGTATAAATGTTTTAATAATGAAGGCAATAAAGGAAAACCATTGCCTAAGTAAGGTCATAGATGACCTTACCTGAAGAAAGAAAACTTTTCATTTCCTAAAGATTAATGGTGTTGAAAGACACAATTTTAATAGTCTCTCCTATCCTCCCAATCGAACAATCATTCGTAAACCCCCTTCTATCTTCCAATCCATAAAAAGAGAAACCCAAGATCAATCAACACATTTGTAAATAATACCAAGATAAACATTTGTGGTTGAAAAATACAAATTTACACCCATATATTCAATGTATGTTTAGTAATTCTAGTGTATATTCAAATAATTACTAAAATATGAACCCAATATACTTAGATATTAACTGCCTAAAAAATACCTCACTTGTTAATACAGTCTAGTAAATTGACACAACATATTTGAGCGTGTTGGCACCTTACTTAGACCTATGTCTAAGTGCTCACCCAAAGTGTATGGAAATTCTTCCAGTTCCTTCTAGGGCGGTAATCAATACATGGTTTTTGAAAACATGATTAACATAACATGCAATATATTCCATATGAAAATTATGAGTTATTGTATTTGTAAATACATTTGTTATCAAAGGATCTTGTATTCATTCCTCAACATATACAATCAATATGAGTATCTAGATACCAAGGACACCACATTCATCCTTTCACACTTTGGAAATTCATATTATATTATCCATTACAAACACATTACAGGATCATACACTTGTGTATGACTTAGACACTTAGCAGTGCACACATATACTCACGCATACTTACATACAAATCTGAACACACACTTATATTCACACTCCACACACTCATTCAAACACACACACACACACACACACACACACACACACACACACACACACACACACACACACACACACACACACACACACACACACACACACACACACACACAAACTCTAACCATTTATTTACATGGAGATCTACACATATATATAGGGTGGGAACTTTTCCTTCACCGCTTACATGCTTAACTTAGTCTAATATATATATATATATAGTATGCATACATGCATTTTCCTATAATTAGGTGTCATCCTATGGTTATCTATAAGTGAACTATCATGTACTACAAATAGCCTCTACTGCATTACAATTACATGTGCTATAAGAATATTTGTCCCCATGTTATAAGTAAATTACTTTTTACCCCACATGTGCTCCATAATTAGATTGGTTCATGCATAATCCTTGTTTATCCTAAGTCATGCATGTGCCTTATCCATACTTTATTTTTGGCTTGCCTTGATGAATACGTCATCTTCTATATGTCCAATTTTTAGCCCATTCCACATTTTTGGCTAACTCGTGTTTCTTTTGTTCTTGTGTGCAAACATTTACACATATTGTATTTACCTTCCTATGCCAAAGTCTTTATACTTGTATTAAATTTCTGTTCTTGTGTGCATCTCCTCACGTAACATTCTGAATTATAGATATTATCCTTATGGTTAGACATGACCTTGTATGCATGGTATTTCTCCTACACGTGTGGCTTATACTTAGCCACTTTTTTAACCCAACATTACCCCACACTAGGGATATTGTCCATCCTCATAAATATAAAAAATTAATGAATAAGGAATAGAATGAAGGGATCTAGTTTGAAATTACATGTTCAGTCCCCAAAATAATCAAGAAATAAAAAATATCTTCATCGCACGCTCAAAATTAGGCTCAGGGTACTTGGAGAAGTTCAAGGAACTCTAGGCTAATGGAATTCTCCAATCGTCTCCATTCTTCAATTCCAATCTCTAACCTTCCTCGTGTTGATTCAACAATGTTTGGCATCCTTTCCATGGTTATTTTGTTAAAATTTTAATATAGCTCATTTAAAATGATGTCCCATTCAATAGTCATCCCCTCCATGATATCTACTTTCCTCATTACCATTATTTAAACCTTGGCTAGTCTCGCCTCTATACTCTTGCGTTTAGCTTTTATTGCCTTCCTTAGGTCTTATACCTCTTCCAAATTTTCTCATGCGATGCTTTATCCCCTATGTACAATGAGGAATCTAACTGGACCAACTCTACTTCATCTTCTACAAGATGTGCATCTATGACTGTGGCACCTTTGAATCTTTTGAAGATTTTCTCATCCTTATGGGCAACTTCTTTTATCTCAGTGCCCATCTCCTCTGTAGTCTTTTATTTCCACTAAATTGCTATGAACACTAGCACCTCATTCAAATAGATCTGAACACTCACCCAAAGTACGTGAAGCTACCAGGTCCCTCCTTTATGCTTGTTTTTCAAGATTTTAGCATACATATCCATGATAACCAATATAAAAGCATACATTTAAGTGCATATTATTACAAACATTATATCAAGAACTTGTATGGGAAATACATGTAATAAGGAAACATAATAGATTAGATAAAAACTAAAATCAATTATAAGAACACATATCCATATTCAGATACATCAATGACCATAATCCATCCCCCATAATCCATAATAACATAATGTATTACATAACAAAATATAAATATATCACCATAACTAAGCACTAGTACATGCGCAAGCATCAAATCCTAGAACTCAGACATAACTGATGATCTCTAAAACAAGATTGTTCACAGTCCCCAAAATAATCACATACACAAATATATATATATAGGGGTGGGGACTTTCCCTTCACTTCCCATGCACTCTCAAAATATACTGCAAGCTCAAAATAGACAACATGCATGCTTTTCAAGAAAACTAATAATAGACGTTCCTATAAATAAGACACATTCTTATATTATTAATAACTCAATCCATGTATCACTCTTCATCTTTGTACTGCATGTGATTTATCCCAAAAATAGAATTTTCTTAGTCCACACTCCATCTTACTTTTTCTATTTTTAAACCACCATTGCAAAATCAGCTAAGTCCTAGAATTTATCCTCATGGGTGCAAACCTCTCATGTGCCACTTTATTGGTCCTTGCACACCCCATTTCCCCACATACTCTTCATAATTATCCATTTTGTTAGTATAACATTTACATTTCCATCCTTGACAATGGGGTTTCTCAACGTATCTCTCTAAGACACAATTAATAAATAATGAATGAATGTACAAGAATAAGGTAGAAAGAGTAGAAGAGTCTTTAGGGTGCACCAATATCCTTCTCCTTAATCAGATGCAAAAATTATGGGAACTCATTATTGATGGTTCTCTCCAACTCACCCCACTCTACCAAGCACTTGGTGGTTGTTTCTGGAATATTACCTATCTTCTTTGCCATCTCCTCAGCAGTCATGTTCTCACCCTTATGCTTAAATTCCCTTATTACTCCTGCAAGACCTGAAATTAGTCCTTCTACGTGACGAGGGAACCCAATTCATTAATCCTATCTTAAAATTCATCCTTCTTTTTCTTCAAGGATTCTCTCTTCTATGCAATCTTTTCCAGGAGCTCTACTCACCTGATATTCCCTTCTTTATTTGCAGCCTGTGCATGCACCAAATCAGCTTCCTCCTAAGTAGTATGCACTTTGAGGATTGCATCAAGGTGTTGATGTGATTCAAAGTCCCATCCCACCTTCCTTAAAGTATCCTTTATAGTCTGCAACAAGGCTTCAAGCTCTAGCACTACAATCTTCTTATTCTTCTCCCCTTTTTGCCACAGTGTCTTCTTTAGTTTACCCTTGCACTTTTGGCTTCTCCTTAAGTAATAGGTGAACTCAATCTTGCATAAAATGCAAGACCAATGGTTACATATATTTTTTCTCACAAAATTATGGATGTGCCTCCAAAACCTCATTTCCAATGTCGACATCAAAATCCAGAATATCCTTGTTATACCTCTCAGCTTTGTCACGTGTCTAATTCAATTACTAGATTTCATGTTCCTTATTCTTAATATCTTCCAACAATGTTCTGAGTGTAACCACCTTATCTAAATTTCTTCAAGACACTTCTGCTACCATATTGGTTAATACATTGTTGGCCTGCTCATTAGTGAATTCAGTCAGCTTTAATGTCACATGGGTCACTTGAGGTGCCTTTTTCATTCTGCACCTTATATATGCTTCCTGTCTAACTTCGAAATCAGGTTCATCCATTTTTTCCTGCATTATCCAGCTCAACATCTTTCTTATATGTAACACAACCAAAATGTAGTATTTTATTTCCGCTGAACTTCTATACGTGCTAGCACCTCATTCAAACAGATCTGAATGCTCACTCGAAGTGAGCAAAGCTACCAAGGTCCCTCCTTTGTGCTTTCTTATCAATATGGTAGCATACATATCCATGATAACAAATATTAAAACATACATTTAAGTTCATATTATTACATACAAATATATCATAAATTCATATGGGAAACACATGTAATAAAGAAACATAACAGATCATATAATAACTAAAATGAATTGTAAGAACACAACTCCATATTCAGATACATCAATGACCATAATATATCCTCCATAATCCATGATAACATAATTTATTACATAACAGAAGTTGAATATATCACCATAACTAGGTATTGGTACATGTGTAAACATCAAAACCTAGTACTTAGACATGACTGATGATCTCCAAAACAAGAGTGTTCATGGTCCCCAAAAAATGACATACATAGATATATATATGGGTGGGGAATTCCCCTTCATCTCTCATGCACTCTCAAAATAGACAACATGCATGCTTTTCAAAATATATAATAATAGACATTCCTATAAATAATACTCACTCTTATCCTATTAATAACTTTTCAATCCATGCATGACCCTTCATCTTCGTACTGCATGTGCTTTATCCCAAAAATAATTTTTTCTTGATCCTAGCACTCCATCTTACTTTTTTCTATTTTTACCCCGCTATTACAAAATCTGCTAAGTCCTTAAAAATTTATCCTCCTAGGAGAAAACATCCCGGTATGCCACTTTACCGGTCCTTGTGTGTGTACACATGCCTCATTTCCCCACACACTCTTTATACTTAGACATTTTGTCAGTATTTTCTGAAACATTTTCTTTATTTGTGTGTGCTAACTCATCTACTTTAGACCCTTTCCCTTTATTTACCTTACCAATCAAGAAAAGAACCATTTCCCCTAGGGTATCAATCTCCATATTCTTATTCATGTCAGCATCTAAAGCCAAGTCCAGACAATAACTCACAATGTGTGTGATTAGTTCTTTCTCCTTTTTATTCTATAGCACTAAGCTAATCTCTAGTGTTTCTCAACTCTATAGCCAAATTCTTATTTTTCTTTCCCACATCCTTCAATCCCTCTCATGCATCATGTAGTATGGCTCCCTTGTTAATATCCTTTCACTCTACTTCAGAATCCATCTTATTTAAGGAATTTCTTTTCTGTTCATTTGATAACCTAGTTGAGTCTCACAATTGTAAATATATTTGATGGATTCTTCTTTCCATGAAATTCAATGACTGACTCTTTCCTTACCATGAAATCTAACTCCTCAATGTGTGTTTGCATCACAAATGAAATCATCTTAGATGGGTAATTAAGGTATTTGTTCTTATTGAACATATCCCAGAAATATAGTTTTTTGAGATCTAGTCAATGTAAAGATCTACCATTGATAAGTTTTTTTTTTAACGTCTATGTATGACAATCTTGGGTGTGGAGGTGACCATGGTAGAGAAAAATGTTTCTTCTTCCTCCGTCGTGATGATTCAAGTCCTGGTTCCAAAATCTATGCGCTACTCACGTGGTGATTATCATGTACAAAATGGTGTCCTCATATTCTTCATCTCAAATTAAACTAAAATGTGATATTCTAGTGTAATACTCCATTCTACATGCATTTAAGCAGTAAAAAATCCACTAATTTTCTCAAAGTTATAGGAAATGTACACATAAGAAACTCATTTTTTAGAAATAGGGTACTGTGCGATGGAAATAGTGACAAGCGAGCATGGGGAATCTACAAGTAACTCTTCCTTGCACCCGACCTCCCGAGGTCATGCCGAGACAGCCGGTGGGGATGGACTATGCGTGGGATGTAGACAAGCTAGTTAGGAAATCTTATGTCTTCAACATGCACTAGTGGAATCTACGAATCTAAGGCAAAGAAGGCCCTCCTAACCTGAACTGGCATGATAGATCGGTCGGTGAGGATGACTGCTCGAAGGCTCCAATCAATATCGAGCTCTGGCGTAATCCGGTCTATAGGTTGTGGGATACGGGAAAATGACCTGGGATTGTTTCGTGTATATCTCCAGATAGGGTCATAGGATGGATGATGGATATATAGTGGAATCTACGGGTGATTCTCTGGTCTAGTCCAGAAATCCTTAGCTTCGTTAGCTACTATATCCAACAAGGATAACTATGTGATGATGATAGGTGGAAGTGGAGTGGATCTAAATACTAATGTGCATAAGCCATCGAATCAGATGTCTGACTGGTCCTGTGGACTCGTTGGGTTGTGGGATTTGTGGATCACAACCGTAGATTCATGTTTTTTGTGGACCTGCTATGGTCATGCGTGGAATCAGTCCCTAATCCCTAGTATCCAATAGTCGTATGCCTTTTCGGCCTCTATGTTTAGAACTACAAGTTGTGCAATCTTCTCAGAGTACCTTACAGGTGTTCTGGCAACCTGAATTCTTAAGCTAGTGTCTATATCAGTGAGAATGTCTCCTGCGTCTGGCTATGGGACCAAAGGGTCACAACTGAACGTTTTCTCTCTTTCAAGCCCTTCTACAGTCATGTGGATTTTTATCTAGGGTAATCTGTAGATTTGGCTGGTTTGACAAAATGTGTGTGCTTGGTCTGTCTTCTACGTTTAACCCTCTTAACTGTGAGTTGATCTGTTGTAAGTCTGTTGTTGTTTGGAAGACTTGGATTCTAAGATTCTGATCTATATTAAGCTATTGCTGTAACAAGATTGGGTTGAGGCATGATTGGCTCGAATATGTATTCTCTAGGCTCTCTAGGTCCCGTGATTGTCATGCAAAAGAAACAATGTAAATCTAACTGTAGCAGAGTAAAATTAACTATGTAAAGTATATCTATGGCATATATAACTTATCTATTTTTGTATTTTTGATGAACTATTGAACATAATTTGAAAGATCAATTATTTAAAATATCTAGAAATTAACAACTAAACTAATAATGAATTTAAAACAAACAAAGCAACCAAGTATAGCTACTTGCCTGTGTAGTTGTAAATCTATTCTAAATAACCAGATAACTAATCTAATCTATTTGAAAGACTCTCGATCCTACCTCAGAAGTGAGGAGTGAATCATAGTTTCTCAGAAACTATCAATCCCCACAGCTTCCCCGGCAATATTGAAAGTGAGATTAACTAAAATGAAATGATTGACTACTCTATTTGATATGTTTTAACTAGAACTTTGAAAGCTTGAACCTGGATTTTGCATAACAGTGGCGAATCCTAGTTGTGTGTGGCTTTGTCCCCTCAGTGTGATCTCCTCATTCCTTCATGCTCACGTGAATCCTAGAAAAGCATGTGATGTTAGCATCAACAGAAGTTGGTATCGAAATAACAGGTAGCTTAGGATGCAGACTGAATATAATGTGAGTAGGAGAGGGATAGCGCAAGAGAATAGAGCTTGGCTTATGCAATTCCTAGCGGGATTTATTGCGAGTCATACAACATAAAACGTCCAGAACCTGAAACTATCCTGCTTGACGAATAAGACTTGTAACTTTAATGGCTTCCTACTGAAAATCAAACTATCATATTCCAATGAATTGCATGAAATAGTAACTACACTAGCACAAGAAGATTATGTGGTTTCCTAACAGCTAAACAACACTAACCATGCATACAACAAATGAAACTATGAATCCTAAGCAAAATTGAAAGGCTAAGCTATTGAAATGAGAAATTGAGAGGCAAATTTAAGGGGCCATTTGCTTGACCACAAGCCAGCTATTTATAGAATTCTCATTTACCCAAAGGTGAAAACCAAATTGATCTCTTTAACCATAAACAATGCAAAAACACTATTCCAAGGAACCAGAATCATAAATACAAGCAAAGGCGGTGAAAAAAGCTAGTAAATGTTGAATTTTTACATGAGTCGCATTAAAAAGAACATTCTAGAAAACACGTGAAGGACCGCCACCTTGAGTAGGGCGGCAGTTACAAGACCACCGCCCTGACTGGGCAGCGATCACGAGACCGCCACCCAGGCAGGGTGGCGGTTTTGTCACTAAAGACCAAAACGTAAAGAAAAGGATGGGGGAAGAGAAAAAAAACATGTAGGGGCTAAGTGGGGCATGTGGGATGTTAACGCATACTTGGAGAGATTTTCTAGATCCCAAACACCTTGCAAGGAGACCTGAATCATCATTGGGGCACGTGTAACATTGTTCCAATGGTGCAACACCCTACAATTTTGGGTACGTACATATTGCCCCCTCAGAGAAGCATTTTAGCCATGAAGAGGCATAAAATGGTGGGTCTGAGTATGGTGGTCCCGAAATGGGAAGTAAGAAATTATAACTGATATGCCCATGTTTCGAAATGACGCCCTCCGAGATTCCCACTACCTGTAAAATGAAAAGAGGAATCAAGTGTTGATAGAAAAAATAGATCGGAAAATAAATACTAAAATAATATGAAATGAGGACATACCATTTGTGCGGGGATAAGAACTTACCTCCTCCGTCAACGCTCCAAACCTGTGAAAAAGGGGCATTCAAAACAAGTCAGGATGCTATATATGTAAAAGTGGGCCCATTTTCCTAGTCATTTGTGCGTGTCGATTTTATTGATTTTGAGCTCTGGGACCCATGGTGATGGTTTCTAACATGAGTATAGTCAAAACGTTTAGGACGAGATTGTGATCATGCCTCCACAAACAGAACACTGACCCACGAAATCACAGGTTAGTTTTTCTCGATTTACCATTTTTATCCCCAAAATGTTAAAATGGTGAAAAATTTGTCATGGGGGGATTGTTTTTGAAAATGTCAATTTTAATAGGGTCACTTAGGGGGGGAACCTAATGGGTAGGCTTTGTTTTGGTCAAAATAGTATTTATTTTGTGTTTTTAGGCATTCTTAGGGCACATGACCCGTGTGGAAATTTGGGACACGACTGCTACCCTGAGCAGGGCGGCGGTTACACGACCACCGCCCTGATCAGGGTGGCGGTTACAAGACCGCCGCCTTTAAGGTGTCAATTATGCAACCGCCGCCCTGCTCAGGGTGACAGTCCTTCACAGAATGCATAAACAACACTTATTTGAATTTGTTTTTGCATTTCTAGCATTCTTATATGTTTTCATGATTTTTCCAATGTCGTTTGAATACTAACTTACTCCATTTTGTGTGCTTTTGGGTGTATGCAGGTGAAGGAGGAGTATATCCGATGGAACCGAGAGAGATTGTGTGATTGGCTTCTGGAAGTATTGGATGCCCTTTCTTAGGATGAGTAGGACACTCTTCAGAGGGCCGGTATATTGTGCATATCATGGGTCCCGCATGTTACACCTTCTTGTCACATACTTTGTGACTTGTTTTCATATTGGGATGCTGATTGGAACACTTTCCAATTTCCAGGAGTTAGGGGTGAGTGGACCATCACTTTTGAGGATGTTTACTACATCTTGGGGGTCCCGATCATTAGGAGATGACTCACACTTGAGACAGAAGGTTCACGGGCTCAGATAGCACAGTGGGCTTCATATATGGGAGATGCAGTTATCTCTACTGGTTTGAAGAAGAGGGTGAGGGTCCAATCTATTCCTAGCCTGCCTATCCCCTTGATTTACCAAGAAATTATGGGGATCCTTGCCTTGAGATTGATCAGGGACAAGGGAGGAGACACTTTACTTTATTGTTGGTCCCCCATCATTACACAGATTGAGGGACATGGCCAGATTTATGCCTGGGGAGTTGACATTGTTGGGACCACTTATTATGATCTGCACCGGGTGGTTTGTTTACAGGGGTAATCCTTGAGCCATCTGACCCTAGTTATGAGCTGGGTCTATGAGCATTTCATCCCCTATGGGAGGGGTGTAGAGGTGGCAGATCCTAGAGCCATGATGGCAGCCAGATGGAAAAATATGTCAGTGCTCAAAGAACCCCACCAGCCAGTCACCTCCTTAACCACTGATGACATGGAGGCCACACCCTATCAAGCCATGGTAGGGTTATGGGGTGAGGAGGCTCTTACTTTGATCTCTTTCTCCACCACATGGTAGCTTGTGGATAGGACAGGGAAGGTGGAGATACATCCTTTTGGTCAAGTTCCTTAGTAGTTTGGCCTTCCTTACATGGGTATGTTTCCCCCAGTGGTTCCAGTATACAGATCAGTCTGGGAGGCTAGAGGAGGTCCTAGAGGCTGGGGTTGGATAGTTGTTAGTACTGGTGTCCCAATTGTAGCTAGGAGGGTAGTACGCGCTCAAGGGAGAGCCGGTGCTACTTAGGCACCCTTACTTCATATTACTGTTGGTCCCACCCACAGCAGTGATGACCCCATTGATATAGACTCTGAGTCCGAGGAGTTCACAGGGGGAGAGATGGAGGAGGAGACTGAGGCTGAGGTTAGTGAGTCAGGAGGAGAGGAGGACAACGATCCTGAGTGGCATAACACTCAGGATATCTTACAGGCGGAGAGGGCGGAGTAGAGTGTGGAGAGGGTGACCCTAGCTTTAGAGGAGCCACTTTCTCAGGGCTTAGGCAGAGAGGATGAGTCCGTAGTAGGATGTTATGTGGCCTCAGGCACAGGAGGAGTGCATCAGTCAATGGCGGCATCTGTGGCAAGTGCTGAACCTAGAGATCCATCTTGGAGGCCCGGAGATCTGAGTGAGTTATTATCCTTTAATGTTTGTTTTTAGCTATGATTGTCTTAGTTTCTATCTCTCATTTTGTTTTTATCTTTTGATTATTTCTAATTTGTTTTCTCCTTTGCTTGCAGAGACTGCTGATGAGTGGCGAGACCTGATTCGCTAGGTATGCACTGATACCCTAATGATCCCCATGGAGAAGGCCCGTGCGGAGCTATCCGTGGATACAGGGGAGCCCTCAGCAGCCGGTAGGCATACCAACATTTTTTCCCCTATCTGACATGTGGCCAGGATGGTGTCTACCCTCTGTACCGAGTTGGTAGGATATAGGACAGCAGAGCACTTGATGAGGAGTCACTCTCATGGTGAGGCCGCAGCTGCTCCTCGGAATCGTGAGCCCTCCGTGCACTCAGAGCGCTGGCATAGCCGGAGTCCCAGACGTGGGTGTACACCTTCATAGGGATCTCATAGGGGTTGAGAAGCGACTTGGATTTCTTAGATTATTTGTATGATGTATTTTGTATTTCCTTGGCTCTTTGAGTATTTTGACCATGCTTAGCGCATGATGACATTGTACAGGAAATGTTGATTATATATATATATCGATATTCTTTTTGGATCAGACTCTTGGTATCTATGTTTTTATGATTCATTTCCGCATGTAAACTATAATGTTGTTTTTATATGCTTTTCAGAATGTATGCAGTGGAGAACAAATGATACAAGTGCTTTATTTCTTTTTGTATTTCGTGATGTTGATATATGATAATGTAGACATAATGTGATCTTGAACTTTAATTTCTATAAGCAATTATTTGGTACTTCATATTTGTTTTGAAAAAATTAGATGATAAACCGGTATGATGAGTAGATGAAATTTCCCCATTCCTAACTCCACGCAACTAGTAAGATGTGAGGGCTCATCATCGAGAGCTAGAAAGGGCACAAGCTATGAAATTTGTTGAATGATAGTGATGAGAGATAGAAAAATAATTGGTGGAACCAAATTAGGATGCTACAAACCTACTCTACTCAAGTGACTCCATAGTTTAGAATTTTACTTGCTTTGTGGTTTATCTAGACTTAGATCCGTAGATGGCCACATGGTAGACAAAATCTGGTTTTCAGGGTTTTGAGCTCTCTTGGAATTTGGACATCTAATTCATTTGTTTTTGACTCAAGATTTCAAAGGTTTATTTGATTTTTTTTCTTATGACCTTCAACATTTATTTGTTAAGAGGACCCCCTACACCTTGCCCCATCCTACTAGTAAGAAGCGTGGGATTATCACCATGGACAAGGTATAGGCGAGTAAGGGCATTCCCATCCTTTCCCAACCCTACGTCACTAGTAAGAGATGCAAGCTCATCACTGAAGGTTGGTAGGGAAAGGAAATGTGTAAGATAAAATTTAATGTTTGATCTATGTTTGACTTATATACTTGAGAAAAATGTCAGTATGTTCTTATTTCCAAAGAGATATGCGTACGGGATAGATGTGACACTATGAAGCTTCTAGAATAGACCATAGGCAAGACACCTATCCTAGGGAGAAACCAAAAGTGAGAACAAGCATGCAGAACTTGGTATGGTTACCATTAAGACTTTGTCATATCTAGCTTTATTTGATGAGATGATTCTGAAATGGTGATGATACTATGAAAATGAATAAGTATGATTGGAATTCTTATGCCAATACCATCAGAAGTTTGTAATGAATTACTTTGAGAATAAGTTCCTTGATCACAAAATTGTATGAAACAAGTGGAAAAAATGAACCTAACTAATGAAGATGCAATGTAGATGTAATTATACAAATAGTGCTAGTCACTTATGCATAGAATCATTTAAGGTGTAGGGAATTAATAGTTTCACCAAATTCCTCACCTTCTAGTGTACATAAGAGATATGCACCATTTCCATAGTCTTTCATGACTCGGTATGGGCCCAACCATTTGGGCCGGAATTTCCTTCCTTCACCAGTCTTTTTGTCAATTCGGTTGTCTAGTCTTAGAACCAAATCTCCTTCATATATATCTCGTTCATAGACCTTTTTGTTATACTACCGGCACATCTGATCAGCATAGACGCTATGCCACTGTTCAACATCTAATCTGGCCTCATCTAGGCTTTCTAGTTGGGAGAGACGTGCTTCTCTATAAGCTTCTTCATCTAGAATCCCTTTTAGTGAGATACGGAGACTGGGTATTTCAACCTCAAGTGGGAGAACTACTTCTACTCCGAATACAAATGAGAAAGGAGTTGCTCCTGTGGGTGTTCTTATTGAGGTTCGGTGGGCCCACAAGGCTGGGTATAACTTCAAATGCCAATATCGTTTATTTTCTTTTACCGTTTTAAGGAGAATAGCTTTTAATGTCTTGTTTGTTGCTTCATCATGTCTGTTGGCTTGAGGGTAATACAGGGAGGCTGTATGATGGCTTATTTTAAATTTATTGCATAATTCATGAACCTTTTCATTCTTAAAATAAGTTTCATTATCTGAGATAATGATTTGTGGGACACCATACCTGCAAATGATCTAGTTCAAAATGAACTTGGCAATCACAACACCTGGTACAGTGGTAAGAGGCATAGCCTCTACCCATTTGGTAAAATATTCGGTGGCCGTGATTATGAAGTTATGGCCATTTGTAGATGAGGGAGAGAATTTCCCTATCAAATCACAGCCCCATATAGAAAAGGGCCATGGATTTGTGATTGGTTGTAGAGCTTGTGCCGGCATGTGAATCTCATGGGAAATTTCTTGGTATTTATGACACTTGCGTACAAACTCTATTACGTCATTCTCTAGAGTGGGCCAGAAATAGCCCATCTGATGTATTTTGTGAGTGGTAATGTGACCACCGAAGTGACCTCCACATATTCCACTGTGGGATTCATGGATAATCTTCTTGGATTCTTCTGTGTCAACACACCTTAGAAGCATTCCATCGAAAGCCTTACGATAGATCACTTGTTCTATAATAACGTATTTAGCCACGATAATGCGTAACCACCTTCTTTGTTGTGGTGTAGCACCTTCTGGATATGCATGTCCCATGATATAATTAATAATATCAATATACCATGGACATTCAGAGATGGGAGGTCTAGTTTCGACGTAGTATATGCATTCATCGGGAAAGTCCAGATCTACTAGATTGCCTCCGTCTAATGGGTTATCATAACCAATCCACAATGATTTGTCCCTTAATGGAATTCTGATTTACAAACTTTAATTTGAATTCACCCATTAAGGTTATTAAGCATCCAGCCTTTTTAGACAAGGACCCTTGTGTGAGGAAGGTTCGTAAATGGTCTGTTTTTACAATGACCCTTGTTTCTTGATCTAGCATGTAATGTCTTAAGCATTTGGTTGCGAAGACTATGGCGAGGCATTCTCACTCTACTTGCATATAACATGTCTCATTATCAAGTAATGTTAGGCTAATAAAATAGATCACACGTTCTCTCTTTTCATCGTCTTCTTGAGCTAGCATACAGGCTAGTGAGACATTAGTAGCTCGCGAATATAAGATTAAAAGGTGGTCTGGCTTAGGAGGAATTAGTGTAGGTGGTGACAAAAAAAAATTCTTAACTACTTAGAAAGCCTCATTGCAGTCTTTGGTCCAATCGATACTGTACTCTTTCTTGAGTAGATTGTTTATTGGATGAATGGAAAAGCTTAAATCTAGGATGAATCTTCAGATTGCACCGAGTTTCCCAAGAAACGACCCGATTCCAAATTTATCTGACAGTGGGATCATTTCAAGAACATCCCAGATTTTAGCTGGGTCTACATCAATCCCTCGTGATGATATAATGTAACCTAGGAGCTTCCCTCCTGTCACACCAAATACACATTTTTCTGGGTTTAGTGTGACTCCATATTCTATTAAACATGAAAGAATGATGTGGAGCACTTCCGGGTGATCACATCACTTCTTGGATTTGGCCAACAAGTCGTCTACATAGGATTCCATGATTTTGTGAATAAGATCATGAAATATATATGTCATTTCCCGCTGGTATGTAGTGCCATCATTCTTGAGACCGAATGGCATAACAGCGTAGCAATAAGTTCCCCAAGGAGTTATAAATGTGGTTTTGGCTTGGTCTTGCTCAGATATGTTGATTTGATTGTATCATGAGAATCCATCCATGAGAGACAAAAGCTCAAACCCAGCTATTGCATCAATGATGACGTCAATGGATGGTAATGGGAAGTCGTCCTTGGGGAACGCTTTGTTAATGTCTCAGAAATCTATGCAAATGTGTATCTTCCCATTCCTTTTTAGAACAAGAATGATATTAGATATCCACGGAGAACAATCAACTGGCTTGATGAATCCTACTTAGAGGAGTTTCATTACTTCTTCCTTCACCATGAGAGCCACCTTGGGTTTCATTGGCCTCGATTTTTGTTTAACTGTCTTTATATCTAATTTGGTGACGAGGTTGTGTACCGTGATGTGTGGTGTAACCCCTGTCATTTCTTTATAATTAAATGCAAAAGCCTTCTGATGTTCTTTGAGGATTCGAGTGTGTATTTCTATCTCTTCAAGAGTTAACGAAGATCCTAGTTTTAATATCTTTAGTTCATCCTCCGTTCTGATGTTAATATCAATCATTTCTTTGATTAAAGAAGCATTTCCTTCTTCAAATTTAGGCGGGGATGGAGGTAGTTCTAGATCGTCTCCATTATCTACCATGTATATACTGAGTTATTTTTGTGGGGGAAGCTCTATCATGGGATTCCTGAAGTAGGAAGATGAATGTGGGATTAAGGACAAGTCTACCACATGATGGGTGAGATGTAATGCTTCATAGGCATTTAAGTAATCAAGAGTAGCTCTATCACTATCAATTTGATCCACGCTAGTAGATTTGTTCTCATCTATGTTCATTAAAAGTGGGTCTGAAACTTTCTTCACTAATGGTTCAGTGCGAAGGGATACTATGAAATGGGTGTCCTCCAACTCACTGCTTGGGGTGAAATGTGAAGCTAAGGTTGCTATCAAATCTACGAGAAGATTTTGTTCTCACGGGATTGCTTCAATTGATATGAAGTCAAACTCTTTGCTCAAATCTAATACTTCTATTTTGTAGAGCTATAAGTGTTCAGCTCTAGTCTCATACACCTCAGAGACTTGGTTTGCTACTAATTAAGAGTCTCCTAACACCCTTATGTCATTAACACTGATCCTTTTAGCTAGGATGAGGCCAAGGAGGAGGGCTTTGTATTCAGTGTCATTGTTTGTACATTCAAAGTTTAATTTAAAGGCGAATGGTAAGATCTTTCCTTCGGGTGAAGTAAAGATCACACCTGACCCAACCCCATAATGACATCTAGCTCCATCAAAATGGAGATTCCAATATTTAGTTGGGAAGATGGATGTTGGGACATTTACTACGTCAACTTCTTCGGTTTCAGTTACTTTTACCATGCAGAGATCCTCTTCTGGAAGAGAACCAATACCTAGGGTATATCCCATGCCTACAAAATCAAATGGTAGGAAAATTGGTAGATCCTATTCTAGCAATTCAATAATCTTCATAGTAGTTCCTAATGATACTATTTCGAAAATGTTAGCCTCATCCTTGAGGGCTAGGATATTCTTGACTAGGCTCATAGTTTCTAGTTCTGTTGTAGGTACCATCTTTTCTTCTGGTTTCTAGCCAGTTGGTTTATTAAGTTAGTTTGTTGGGAGTTCAAACTCATAGTGAATTCCCAGCCTTCTCTTTAAGTCAGCTAGGTGTATATCGAATGGTTTTGGATCGCCTTTGGCTACGAATACCTTTCCTAAGTGCAAGAATCTTACTTCTTGGAATAATGTAGAAGGGATTGCCTTCATACGATGTATCCACGGTCGGCCGAGGATCATATTATAGTTGGTTTCTTGATCTATAATATAAAACTTAGTTAGGATTGTTTTGGGTCCTAAGGTGACTGGTAGTATTATAGTCCCAATTGACATGGATTTAAGGCTATCATAGCCTCTTAGTGTATTTTGAGTCGAGGAACAATTTGTTTCTCCATACCCTAGATTTTGAAGGAAAGAGAAGGGGACTATGTTAACTGCTGCCCCATCATCAACCATTGTGTGTTTAATGTAATTTTTATAAACCCACACTTGCAAATGTAAGGCTGGATCACCTCTGCATGCAACCTCAGCATCTATTGGCATTTTGTTTATTTTGAATATAAACTCAGTATCCCTATCTTGCTGCCCCGGAGGGTGGATATCAAAGTCTATATGGTTTACCTATGTTTCGGGAGGTGGAGTGATGTTAATTAAATGACCTAAACCTAATGCTTCTAAAAGAGTAGCCTTGTGGGCAGGAGATTTCTTTAGTAAGTCCAAAAAGGAGATGTGAGAGAAGGTTTTTGTTAGGTCATTAATTAAATCATAGGCACCTACATGTTTTACTAATATTTGTTAGATGTTATCTGCCTCTAGCGGGTAACTTGTATTTGGCTAAGAGGAATACTCTTGTTTCCTTGTTACAACTTCTACGTGTAGTTAGGTGTCTAACTCCACTAAACTGACTATCTTGGGTCATGGCTGACTCCCTAATTGTGGTGCAACTAGTGGGTTTAGTGAATTTGAGGCTTCATGATCATTGTTTCCTGCCATTATTCTCTTATTCATTCCATTTGGATTTAATTTGTTGTTATCGTGATTTGGGAGTGGATCGTTGAAGATCTTGAGGGGTGTGTTTTGAGGGGAAACTGCCCCTATAAAAGTATTTGGTGCTGGTGATGCAGGATCTGCCAAGAACATATCTATGAAAAGTTGTCTTTGTTCCTCTGGAAAGTGTTGCATGAAATTATTGTAATTGCGTAAAGTCCTAGTGTCATGGCCTCAAATTTTGTGGAAACCACAATACGGATTGGGATTGTAATTCCTAGGTTGCTGGTTTGGTACATATTGTGGTCCAAAACTCTACTCAAATTGTTGCCTATTAGGATTAAAGTTTTGCATTCATTTTTTTTGGTTTTGGTTTTGATATCCAATTGAGTTTTGGTTTGGACCCTGTGTCTGGATCCACCTTTGTTGTTGTTGTAGATGAATAAAATCCACCGAATTGATTGTTGGGGTAAAGTTGTTGTTTCGTTGATTATTAATCGGTGGAGTATTTACAACATTGTCCTTTTTAGTTTGGTTAGTTACTCCATTTTTGGTTATGTCATGATTTTTGTTAAGGATCTTAGGTCCTTGGTTGATGTTTGTGGTAGTAGGATAAGTCGTAGTATTCTGGTTGAGGGTGATTAGCCTCCCATTTGTTCCATATGTCTTGCGACTACTATCTATTACCGCTTGATCTATTCGAAGAGCACTCTCAAGTACTTCATCGTAAGTCCTTAGTGGGAACTTCTGTACTTCTTCCTTTACCTCTCTGTTGAGAGAATGAAGGAATAAATCACATAATTCCATTTGGTCCATATTTGGAGCACTTTCCAAAGAATAAAGGATTGTACGCCATCTTTGGATGAAGTGAGCAACAGATTCATTGTGTTCTTGTTTAATGTGCAAGAACTCCCTGATTCCTATTCTCAATAGTTTGTTCATGTCAAACACCTTGATGAACTATGAAACGAGTTGTTTAAACGAATGTATTGAAGCTTCAGGTATTTTGTAATACCAATCGAGGGCAATGCCCTCTAACGTTTTGGGAAATATTTTAGCAACAACCCCGTCCCAAGGGAGCAGTTCTTGAATAGCTGTGGCGTAGGCCTTGATATGTGTATTCGGGTCTCCTTCCCCTTCATATTTGGGCAATTCAGGAAGAGTTCTTGGAAACATGATGCTTCGTATAGTGAAGTCTAAGGGTTCTTTCAAATATTTTGAATAAGTCCCTATCACATAGGTTTCGACCATCGATGGTGCCTGCTGATGGGGTGGAGGTGGAATGGGTTGTTGATATGGCGTAGCATATGCATTTGCAGGGGTAGAAGGAAATAACTATGGTTGAGAAAACATGCTAGGAGAGGAGAACACATCTCCTTGTGGTGATTTGGAATACATGTTTAAGTATGAAGGAGTATTGCCTAGGAATGGATTATTTTGTACTAGATTGGGAGGTATCATGTTCGCCACCGGAACGGTGTTAGAAATGGCGGTTCTAGTTGGCATTTGTTGTGAATACTGAGTAGGCATGACCAACGTTCCTATTCCTATGAGGAGGTATACTTGGCTAGAATGATGTGGAGGATTGGAATTTCCTGCCTGTATGAATTGAGAATTTTGACTTGCTTGAGCAAGCTCTAACCCTCTAACCTTTTCTACTAAAGTTGAGATGACTTCATCTGGCGAAGTTATAGTATTTTTCCTTAGTGGCGTTTGTCATATATCCTAAGGTTATATAGGCATGTGGTACCCCACTATGAATTGATCATTTCCCTGCCATGTTTCCCTGAGGGTATTTCCTATAGGTAGCGATATGGAGGTGTTTTCTTGAAATGAGACCCTGGGTTGTGTTTGTAAACTTCCTATAGGTGGGTACATACTCCGAGAGCATTGTTCATTCCTAGCATAATGCACTGAATGTTCATCATCTAAAAATGGATATGGATCTGATTGTCTACTAATTTTTGGTCTAAGCAATACCTGAGGAGACGAACCAGATTCTCCTATAAACGTCATGGCATCTGAGCTTGAAGGCTCTAGGTGTTGCATTTGAGTGAGCTGATCCAACTCCTTTATTTGGAAAGAAGAACTATATCTAGTCCTTAGGGGTGAAGTTTGTGCTGACAATTGGTTAGTTGAATAATTTTCACCCCATGCTGAGAGCAAGGGTGATGGCTATCTATTCAGTTGATCGTAATATGCTTCAAGACCTAGGAGAGGTCTGTCATATGCGTCAAATCCCAACATATTCGGGGGGTATATGAATACCCGCAGAATAATGGGAAAGAGCGAAGGTGGATGGAAGAAAATGAAACACCAAAAGGGGAAAGGTGAGAGTGAAACAACTGTTCCTTTCATGTTGGGTTCACCAATTTTGTTGGTGAAGCTGATGTGAAGGCTAATGAGGTGGAAAAGATGAAAACGTTGTTTGTTCACACCAGTTTACCAATTTTGTCTGATGCAAAAGTGACAAGTGAGCATGGGAATCTACAAGTAACTCATCCTCACACCCGACCTCTCGAGGTTGTGCTGAGACAGCCGATGGGGATGGACTATGCATGGGATGCAGACAAGCTAGTTAGGAAATCTTATGTCTTTCACGTGCACTAGTGGAATCTGTGAATCTAAGGCAAATAAGGCCCTCATAACCTGAATAGGTGTGATAGATTGTTTGGTGAGGATGATTGCTCGAAGGCTCCAATCAATATCGAGTTCTGGCATAATCTGGTCTATAGGCTGCGGGATACGGGGAAAATGACCTGGGATTGTTTCGTGTATATCTCCAGATAGGGTCATAGGATGGATGATGGATACGATGGACTCTACGGGTGATTATCCGGTCTAGTCTAGAAATCCTTAGCTTTGTTAGCTGCTATATACAACAAGGATAACTGTGTGATGATGATAGGTGGAAGTGGAGTGGATCTAAATACTAATGTGCGTAAGCCAGCGTCAACATCAGATTGACCTGTGGACTCATTGGGTTGTGGGATTTGTGGATCACAATAGTAGATTCATGGTTGTTGTGGACCTGTTATGGTCATGTGCAGAATCAATCCCTAATCCCTAATATCCAATAGTAATATGCCTTTTTGGCCTCTATGTTTAGAACTACAAGTTGTGCAATCTTCTCAGAGTACCTTACAGGTGTTCTGGCAACCTGAATTCTTAAGTTACTGTCTATATCAGTGAATCTTCTCAGAGAATGTCTCCTGCATCTGGCTGTGGGACCAAAGGGTCACAACCGAACATTTTCTCTCTTTCAAGCCCTTCTACATTCATGTGGATTTTTATCTAGGGTAATCTATAGTTTGGCTGGTTTGACAAGAATGTGTGTGCTTTGTCATCTTCTATGTTTAACCCTCTTAACTGTGAGCTGATCTGTTGTAAGTCTATTTGTTGTTTGGAAGACTTGGATTCTAAGATTCTGATCTATATCAACTATTGTTGTAACAAGATTGGGTTGAGGCACAATTGGCTTGAATACGTATTCTTTGGGCTATCTAGGTCCTATGATTGTCATGCAAAAGAAACATTGTAAATCTAACTATAGCAGAGTAAAATTAACTATGTAAAGTATATCTATGGCATATATAACTTCTCTATTTTTGTATTTTTGATGAACTATTAAACATAAATGAAAGAGAAATTATTTAAAATATCTATAAATTAACAACTAAACTAATAAGGAAATTAAAACAAACAAAGCAGCCGAGTATAGCTACTTGCTTGTGCAGTTGTAAATCTATTCTAAATATCCAGATAACTGTTTTAATCTATTTGAAAGACTCTTGATCCTACCTTAGAAGTGAGGAGTGAATCATAGTTTCTCAGAAACTATCAATCCCCACAACTTCCCCGGTAATATCGAAAGTGAGATTAACAAAAATGAAATGATTGACTACTCTATTTGATATGTTTTAATTGGAACTTTGAAAGCTTGAACTTGGATTTTGCATAACAGTGGTGAATCTTGGTTGTGTGTGGCTTTGTCCCCTCAGTATGATCTCCTCATTCCTTCATGCTCACATGAATCCAGAAATGTGTGTGATGCTAGAATCAACAGAAGTTGGTATCGAAATAACGACAGCTTAGGATGCAAACTGAATACATTGTGAGTAGGAGAGGGATAACAAAAGAGAACAGAGCTTAGCTTATGTAATTCCTAGTGGGATTTATTGTGAGTCGTACAACATAAAACATCCAGAACCTGAAACTATCCTACTTGACGAATAAGACCTGTAACTTTAATGGCTTGCTACTGAAAATCAAACTATCATATTCCAATGAATTGCATGAAATAGTAACTACACTAGCACAAGAAGATTATGTGGCTTCCTAATAGCTAAACAACACTAACCATGCATACAACAAATGAAACTACAAATCCTAAGCAAAATTGAAAGGCTAAGCTATTGAAATGAGAAATTGAGAGGAAAATTTGAGGGGCCATTTTCTTGAGCACAAGCCAGCTATTTATAGAATTCCCATTTACCCAAAGGTGAAAACCAAATTCATCTCTTTAACCATAAACAATTAAAAAACATTATTCCAGGGAACCAAAATCATAAATACAAGCAAAGGCGATGAAAAAAGATGGTAAACGTTGAATTTTTACGTGAGTCGCGTTAAAAAGAACATTCTAGAAAATGCATGAAAGACCCTCGCCCTGACTGGGTGGTGGTCATGAGACTACCACCCAGGCAGGGTTGCGGTTTCATCACTGAAGACCAAAACGTAAAGAAGAGGGGAGAAGAGAAAACAAAACATGCAGGGGCTAAGTGGGGCATGCGGGATGTTAACGCATACGTGGAGAGATTTTCCAAATCCCAAACACCTTGCGATGAGACCTGAATCATCATTGGGGCATGTGTAATGTTGTTCTGGTGGTGTAGCACCCTACAATTTTAGGTACTTAGAGAAACCCTAGTGTGCAATAGATATTTAAGAAGTCCTTAGCTGATTTGAAGAAGGTATGGGACTGAGTTGTAGTGCAAACTAGGTGAACAAAAGGAGGAAATGACTGCACAAGAGCCTAAGAAAACATAGATTTGAGCTATCTGACTTTACTGGGTGCTTGGAAGAGGATAGGGGCACCCGTGGGCATCTTAGTCTAATATTTGGTCACCCTGGTCTATGGAAATGGCCTAAAAACATCCTTTCAGGTGTCACTAGATGTTCACCTGTATTTTCTTCTTGTTACACTAAATTCATTGGACTGCATTAGATGTCGTTATAAGACCTGCAATAAGGAATCACCTATAAAACCCCAGAAAAAGAATCAAAATCCTAAAAAATAAAGATGCATATGAAGGGGTCAAACTTTCCTTAGCTACCAAATGGATGGAATTATCATAGAGTGTTACACTACATCTCAAACCCAATGTAGTTCTAGGTGTGTGTGCAAATCGTTCCCTAGGTTGCTCTTGTTCCAGTCAAACTTTGTGAAATAGTGAAAAAATAACTAGATGTAAAATGTAGTAATTATGTGCATGAAACAATAGACTCCACTCCTATGAAGTGTGATGTAGATGAACCATCCTTGTGTGCCTTTTGATGGAGTTAGATGGATGCAAATGTAGTTTTATGTGCCTTTGATGGATGCAAATCTAAATGGTGATAGTAGATGATTAGTGCTTGGTCCTTCATTATAGTCACATAACTTTATATTTATATGGTTCTCTTGATCTAATTTTGTAATTAACCTCAAAAAATTTGACCACCAAAAATATGAAAAGCTTAAATGACTAGAGAGTGCTCAAAAGATGAAATAAAACTACAAAGAGGATTAGGGCACCTAGAGGGGACCAGGGTGCCTCAGTAAAAAATAGGAAAGGTGAAAAATGAAAATACAGACTAGGTAAGTAAAGGTGTAAGATCGTAAATATGATAGTAGAAAAAGTAAAAATGGCCAAAGACATGGGTTAATTATTACTCTTTTCACTCAACAACCATATGAAAAGTAGTATAAGACCGAGACTAAATATTGACTCAAAGTGTGTGATTTAGTGACTCTATTTGCCCCACTTTATGTTAGTGAGCGGAAATATTGGTAACATAAGGTAAATAGATATGTGTACCTAATAATCCATGTAGAGTGATGTAGGGTGCATGCCAAAGGACTAGATAAAGCGTCGAGTGATTAAAAAAAATGGAATGTAGAGACTAAAGATGCAAAAGTGTAAAAAGTGATGAAAGTGAACCTAGGGAGAAAGCAAATTTGTAGAGGTCAAAGTATATAGTGTACATGCATGGTTAGTATTGTGTGTGATGTACTTGACATGTGTGTGTTGTTGTTGAATGCTTTCTTCTCATTAGACAGACCTGTAGAAGAGAAGATGATCAAGTAGTCAAATACGCATGTATATGTGTAAAAATACATGTATATATGTATTTAACATGAAAAATGAACGTGCACCTGATCCGTGATGGGACAAAAAGGGTGTAGAATTTATATCATGTAGTTGTCTGTGAAGTGTGAGTTTTTTGGCTGATCTCACGCCATTGTGGCCAAAGAAGTGTAGGGAGAAAGTTATGTTATTCTCCAACCTATAATTTTTTCCCTGAGATTGGTGAAGATATCTTTGTACTATCTAGTTTTTTGGGTGATATGACGCTGCTGGCTGAAGTAGTGTAGGGAGGAAACTCTATTGTATCCTCCAACTTGTAACTACTCCCCAGAATGTTAAGGACAATCTGCCCTGTAAAATTCATTTATTATGGGTTTCATAGTGTAATGCCCCTATTATGTTGATATATGTACTTAATTCTTTGACCAAAGTTTACAAATTTTGAAATGTGATTTCATTTCTAAGTTGTTGTGCTCTTAGGAACTTGTAGATAATATTTGATGGATTAATATCAAAATATGTGAAATTTGACTATTAAATATTCTTATGGCATTGTTGCACTTATGATTATTACCTTTGAGTTCTCACTTGACTAGTTTTTAGAAATAAACCAAGATATTTCAGCTTTTGGAAAGAGAAATTGGATTCTTGGGATAGATGGATAGACAATCAATCTGATAAGCTATCCAAGTTTTAATATGATTTTATGTTCCGTAGATTGTTGCACCTATATTTAAAGAAATATTATACCTTGGATAAATTCAACATGTAAATAAAAGTATGAAAATGAAAATAAAATTATGAAAATGAAAAATGAACGTGCACCTGATCCATGATGGGACAAAAAGGGTGTAGAAATTATATCATGTAGTTGTCTGTGAAGTGTGAGTTTTTTGGTTGATCTCATGCCATTGTGGCCAAAGAAGTGTAGGGAGAAATTTATGTTATTTTCCAACCTATAATTGTTTCCCTGAGATTGGTGAAGATATCTTTGTACTATCTAGTTTTTTGGGTGATCCGACGCTACTGACCGAAGTACTGTAGGGAGGAAACTCTATCGTATCCTCCAACTTGTAACTGCTCCCCAGAACGTTAAGGAAAATATTTCTATAAAATTCATTTATTATGGGTTTTGTAGTGTAATGCCCCTATTATGTTGATATATGTACTTGCTTCTTTGACCAAAGTTTACAAATTTTGACATGTGATTTCATTTCTAAGTTGTTGTGCTCTTAGGAACTTGTCGATAATATTTGATGGATTAATATCAAAATATGTGAAATCTAACTAATAAATATTCTTATGGCATTATTTCACTTATGATTATTACCTTTGAGTGCTCACTTGACTAGTTTTTATAAATAAACCAAGATATTTCAGCTTTTGGAAAGAGAAATTGGATTCTTGGGATAGATGGATAGACAATCAATCTAATAAGCTATCCAAGTTTCAATATGATTTTATGTTCCCTAGATTATTGCACCTATATTTAATGAAATATTATACCTTGGATAAATTCAACATGTAAATAAAAGTATGAAAATGAAAATAAAAGTGCACCTGATCCGTGATGGGACAAAAAGGGTGTAGAAATTATATCATGTAGTTGTCTATGAAGTTGAGTTTTTTGGCTGATCTCATGCCATTGTGGCCAAAGAAGTGTAGGGAGAAAGTTATGTTATTCTCCAACCTATAATTGTTTCCCTGAGATTGGTGAAGATATCTTTGTACTATCTAGTTTTTTGGGCGATCCGACGCTGCTGGCTGAAGTAGTGTAGGGAGGAAACTCTATTGTATCCTCCAACTTGTAACTGCTCCCCAGAATGTTAAGGACAATCTTCCCTGCAAAATTCATTTATTATGGGTTTCGTAGTGTAATGCCCCTATTATGTTGATATATGTACTTGCTTCTTTGACCAAAGTTTACAAATTTTGACATGTGATTTCATTTCTAAGTTGTTGTGCTCTTAGGAACTTGTAGATAATATTTGATGGATTAATATCAAAATATGTGAAATCTGACTATTAAATATTCTTATGGCATTGTTGCACTTATGATTATTACCTTTGAGTTCTCACTTGAATAGTTTTTATAAATAAACCACGATATTTCAGCTTTTGGAAAGAGAAATTGGATTCTTGGGATAGATGGATAGACAATCAATCTGATAAGCTATCCAAGTTTTAATATGATTTTATGTTCCCTAGATTGTTGCACCTATATTTAAAGAAATATTATACCTTGGATAAATTCTAGTGATCTAATGCATGTTCTTTGATCGATATATTATTGCGATCATATTTTATAAGTCTATTTGATTTCA
Source organism: Taxus chinensis (assembly GCA_019776745.2). Taxonomy (NCBI): domain Eukaryota; kingdom Viridiplantae; phylum Streptophyta; class Pinopsida; order Cupressales; family Taxaceae; genus Taxus; species Taxus chinensis. The sequence goes on from CM034150.1 coordinate 553,044,952, forward strand.
TGGTGTCTTTCCTACTAGTTGTACCTGATAATGACCTTGATAACTTACGTCTCAAGCTGGAAGTAAAGACTTACAATTTATGATGAGGTTTTACATGCTGAAATTTTTTATTCTTGTGGAAATGGGCTGATTAATAAAAATATACTAACTTCTCTGGTTTTGTGATGGAAGAAGACAATAGTGTTGTGTTAAAACCTTCTTTTCAAAATTAGAGATAATTTTGGTCATCTACAGGTAATGCTTAGTCAAAGGTTATAATAAAATGATTTAAAGGTATCAAGATCTTGTTGATATAATCAATGTCACCATGGACCTATAGTGTTTGATTAAGGTGGGACAATGTTTCTGACCATATAAATGAAGATATTATTATAAAGCATGAGGGGGTCATTACAAAGGCAAATCCAAGTTTTGGTCATAGACCATAAGGGACCTATCGATGATTAAATGAGCATGATATTTTGAATCGAGCTAGGCTCTAGCTAATGTGGTGAAATTTTAGGCATAGTATACATGGGCCTAAATTTTTGCTAAAATATAGTATATGCTATGTCAATTAATCAAGTCCCTACTAGATAAGGGTAGGTCATAATTTATTTCCCATATATTGAGTACCGACTATGACTTTAATATGAAGTATTTAATGCACACCGCCACCAGATTTAGGGGTGGAAATAGTCAAGAGGAAGATTGGTTAACAAGGATACCAAGCTAAATTTAGAGGACTATTTTTTAAAGGAAATTGGCACCACTAAGTTCAAATAAAAATAAGGTAGTGGCGGTAATTTTTTTGTGATGAACACCACCTCTATCATGCATTAATTTCATTAAAACAACCCCTTGATCTCAGCGCATCCACCAAGTGTTTTTGGAAACTTTTGATTATTTGTGGGTTCATTTGTTTGATGGGTTTGGAGTTATCAAGCTCTGCATGTTGAAGGTATCTTCTGTCTTTGATTTAGCTGTTATTTTTGCAAGCCATTGCATGCATATTGTGACTATTGAATAAGTGATACTCTGGGAGTTATATAACCTTGATTTGTAAGTGTTTTAGTCTTTATAAATTTTACGAATGAGGATCCTTAGTGATTTATGGTTTTGGATTTGATTCCAAGCTTTAGGTTGTTACAGAAGTTGACAAAAACAAGAAGAAGTCAAAACTCCTATACGCAGGCATGATGGGCTCTAACTCATTATAATATCTTTCTCTATTTAATTATTTCACAAGAAGAACTCAACTCTTGAATGACATTGCATTCTTTGGATATGTTTTTATGTATTTGAGTTAATCGATTATTATCTTGATGTGTATGAAATATATTGTTTGATTATTGATGCATGTTGAATTAGAATAATGAGTGGCTTGGAATGCATGAATGTGAATAATTATTTTAAACAAATAATTTTTTTCCTGGTTCCTGGGTTGTGCATTTTGACTGAGATTAAATGGTTCATTCTTAGTTATGTCTTTCTAATTGTGTAATGTTGCTTTGAAATTTATGTATAAGTACCTTTTGAAGCACTGTAACCTTGTTATTGAGACCCATCCTTGTTGGGTCAATACAAAATTTTTATTGGATCAGTCCCAAACTTGGGGTGAATGGGTTAAGAAAATGTAATTTGTTCTTATTCCTAACCCAGGTATTCATCATTTTGGAAAGTTATATTAAACTAATTCTTGTTTTTTTCCTTCTGGATATTATATCTTTGGCAAGCTTGTTGATTTGTTAATATCAACTATAAATTGTGAAGTTGACTTATATATTTTCTTGAGACTCAGGTACTGATTCAATACCCTTACGGGTGTTTTTTGTTTAAATACTTGATGAACTCCATGGTTGGAGATAAATTTTGTTTAGGTGATTTTGTATTTGAGTCCATTATTGATGCCCTCAAATTTGAAGATGGGTTTTTTTATTGAGTAGTACCTGAACCATTAAATGTTCCTATGTTGTTAGAATTACTACAAATCTGGTACTTAGCCTCCCTTGCATGTACTCCTCTATAACCAAAAAGATATTAAGCATGTTTAGGTTTGATCATGGTCGGGTAATCGATCAGTAACAACATTTGTAGTTTAGGTTCCTTCTATGAGTGTGGAATCTTAATGCTTCTATTAGTATCCTTGACTGAATGTATTAAAGTTAGAGTGCTTGATTAGATTTATCTCCAAAAGTGTGAATTTGATAAAGCTTAGTTGCTTATTTTCAATGATTTTTTGCTGAGTTTGACATGAAATTCCATTCATAATAAACTCTTCCATTGATGATATGTTTTTTTTATTATGTTTAAGCTAAACCTTAAGAACTTAGTATATAACTATTGATTAGATTATCAATGTACCATACCCTTCTGACTCCTTTCAATTATAGTTTAGTGAACCAATCCTTACTTGAGAGTAGTCTAATTTTATTAGGTATTTTGTAATAGTAACCCGGTATTCATGGTTAGTGGGAGGAATCACTTGACTGTTATGATGAACTCAAATTTTGTATGGATGGTTTTTAATTTCTTGATGAATATAGTAGGGCTCCTATAGTAAAGTTGTACAAACTTTATTAAAATGATGCATGATTACAATCATATAAGTATGGACTTATACGGCTGCAATATTTTACATCCGTACTTCTAATATCAATAATTTATTACGTTGTTGTTATTTCTTGACTGAGATATTAAGTTGTAAAACTTAATTTAATAAGATGTATGATTACATTCATATAAGTATAGACTTATATGACTGAAATCATATCATCCTTACATTTATAACTATATGGTTGATTAGGACTAACTTCATCGTTTGGATAACCTTTGTGTGACTTAATATTTTATCTGATTTGAATTACTTGAAGGGTTTGTATGTGTTAAACGTGTCCTCTTTTAATGGATTTGATATAGAGATCCTTTTTGGTTAAGATCTATAAGATCACTTTGGTCTGTAAAGGATTCATGATTTAGTTTATGTTTTTCCATCTAATATATGGTTCAGTTGATATAATTGGGCACTATTATTGAAATGATTATTGGGTATGTTGAGGTTCTTGTTTAAAATGATTTGATCATACTTCAGGTATGACATACCATTCCCTTTTGATTTGATATTAAACTTGGAATGTGTTGGGTACACATTATCAATTAGACTACCTTTGAAGAACAACTTGAGCCTAAAATCTCTTTGGATTTTGATCCTTAGTATTGATCCGCTAAGTTGTCTCTTTGATATTGTGAATTATTTTAATCCTTAAATAAGAAGACCCATGCTGGGTAAGCATAATTGGGAACATTGCTTAGTTTAAGGCTAATCTATTATCAATGTATGACTAAAGATTTGGACCCTTAGTCTCTTGTTACAAGCTTTTGTCTTGCTTAAGGAACTCATAACTTGGAATATGAGGTAACTGTTGACTTAGGAAATCTTGTTTGATTTTATAGTTGTGTTAAAATTCAATCATTATGATCAGCTAGTTTGTGCAAAATGCAATGAAAGGCTAAGGAAGTTTGGAGTTATAAATATTTATGTATGTTAAAGATTCAGTTATGGTCATGCTTGAATCTATATCTTATTACAACTGACTTTAATAAGAAATAACTCGTTATGGTGTGTTGTATTAAAGATTATTCAAGACTTCATGCTAAGTTATGAAGTATATTTTTCCTTGATATGTATAGTTATTACTGTATATAGAAATGGATATATGTTGAATAAGGATTTTATGTGGTGAAGGTATTGTTGGATCAATTTGAATATACTGTTTGATGAAGATATGTTACGGATTCCTATGGACTGGGTATAATATTAGTAATCCAACTTTTATTTTCTCTAATTGAGTTATTAATGTTTTGCAGTGTTGATTGAATATAATGTAACAGAGATATAAGTTTGGGCTTATATGATTATAGCATTATTATTCTAGTTTTTGAGTTTCTTGGATTAGCTTTGATACATTTTTTATGGTTGAATTTCTTAAGTTGACTTAAGTAGATACTTGCCTAGAATCACTTGATTAATTCCCTAGTATATCACATCTTCTGTATCTAATTTTCTATGACACCCTTGTTATTTTATCAAAAGAGTTATGTGTAGTCTTTTGAACCTGAGAATAATTTCATTGAAAATTTGTGTTCCTTTTATGAAATTATTAAGTAAAGCATGATGTTCTAAAGAGTTAGTGTTTATCATCCTTAATTCATGCGAAATAACTCATGCTAAAAATTTTACAAATGGAATTTGTGAAAGAAGGAATACCTATAAGGTTTCATTATTCTTTTGATTGAAAAAATTTGATTGGAATAATTGATTATTGTATTCCTAATTGAATTGATTTTGTATAGAAATGAGAAAGGCCTTGGCCATTTAATGTAACCTTTTGAAAGGAAATATTATGATCAATTTTATGAACATGATTTGACACCTATTTTTGGAAAGTAATAAAGTAAGATTACTTGTTGTAGCACCTTGATTGGAATTGATTATTTGGAAATTATGGATTTGTAGTTCCACATTTAATAAAGATAGGGGTTTTTTATGTAAGCTACTACTATAAAAAGCATATGTGTAAGTTAAATAAAGAGCTACATGAATTATATGCTTGAATACTATTATGAAAGAAGTAAATTTATGCATGGGTTACTTGTATGTTAAACCTAAGTATTAACTAATGAAGTGTTATATACTTGAAGTTATTATTGGATTATTACCTAAGTAACATATGAATTATATCAAGTTGATGGGACTATATGGATTAAGTTAATATAGTGATCGTGTATAAGATGTGCTTAAATGGTGAAGGGTGTCTTGTAAGAATATTGTCTAACTATATGACTACTAATAAGTAAGCAGTTGTGTTGAAATTAGGAATTATAATAAAGTTATGTTAAGTGAATAGATTCATGATACAACTAATGATGAATTGGAAGACTAGTAAACCTTATTTAGAAGTTGTTGAATTATAATTTTATGTTCATATGGAAATTGATATTATGTCCTTTATAAGGGTTATACTATAGTGAATTATTATGAGCTTATGAATAAGATTATGTGTCCTTAAAGGGAAGGAAAGGAAGTACACTTATAAGGTTAAAATAATCTTTAAGGGATGAATCTTAAATACATACTTGCAATCTAAGTACTTGTTTTAGATAATAGTCAATGACCTAATGAAAGTATGTACAAATGAATACCTTTAATTAAGTTTGTAATTAAAGAAAATTTGTATGCTTATGTGGAAGTGTTGACTAACATTGATAGCATAGGATATTTGAAAAAAAATGTATGATACATGCCTACACATTAAGCTATGTATGAATGCACTACCTCTATTAATGTGAGATATAGAGTCATTTTATTAGTGATGCCCTATATTGATATAACTAAAATAGTGGCATGACACTGAACTTTGGTAATGAGAAATGTTTTTTTAACTGAATTAAGCTTAAGGAAAAAGTAAATGTGTAATTTTGTACTTAAATAAAAATATCATTTTGATCCATACTTAAGGATATTATAACATGTGATTTAATAGGTTGAATAATCAAATTTGGGAAATTAAATATCCTTGGATCAACTTGAGATAGGACCTTAGGTATGACTCATTCAAGGTGAAAGTGTTGTAATACCTAGGTTAACCTATCGCAAATTAATTATTACTTTGAAACATTAAGATACATTGTTCTAATTTAGGACCCTTGGTGGGTCCACTCATTATGGCCGCTACATAGTCGTATCCATTTAATGATGGTACTCACTATTTGGATACTGCTTCTAAGTAGCTATACTAAGTTGCCTCATCAAGACCCTCAATTGTGACATGGTATTGCTTTAAGTACTAGATTTTTTAGAGCTACCAAGGTGGATTGAACCTCATAGATATGTACCTTGATGTCAACTTATGATGGTTGCAGGAGGGGAAGTGGTCTTGTAATGATGTAAATCACTATGCAGACACTTACTTATCCATAGGCATCATAAGGTGACATAGAGGTACACCTCCTTACATGTTAATCTAGATTTATACCTTGTACAATGCTTGTAGTTGTTTATAGCATCATTGACTACTAATCTATATAACTGAACAAGTGATTAAGGTGAGATGAAAAGTTCCCAATGGTGAGTTTTTCATTATGGAATTGAGCATGGCATACATGACTTTGAAACCTTGTTCAAGGTAGTGTAAGCTGATGATTACACTGTCTTGACTTCACCAAGATCTAAGCTGAGATATGCCTAGTGGGATTCCATTGCGGAACCCAGGCAGACACTTAGATATCTTCACTTAATTATCATATCCTACAAAAGTAAAACCAAATGATACATTTGATGTATTGGCTTGTAAAGAGTATTGAGGGGGATTGAGTAGGATCTATTTATTCTCATGTAGTTATACAAGGTTTATGACCATTATCAAAAATGGATTGCAATAAGGTTTATGTTGGATTTAAATATATGGGTATTTAAATTAGCTACATAAAGTAAAAAAAATTACCTGGTTGTAAAGTGATAAAATGTGGTTGTTAAATTTTGGTATCAAATTTGAAGGTTACAGCTCTTGGGCCAAATGATTTCTTATGCTTTTTAAATTCTGATTTTATAAACAAAATAAAATGAATGAAGTATGTACTGTGGATAACGAACCAGGTCAAACTAAGCTTTGGGTCTGGGGGTAAATGAGTTAGATAATGATCTAATAGTCCTTTGTGACACACTAAACTAGATAGATGCGTAGATTAGCTGGTAAGTGTAAATATGATCAATCAAGAAAAATAACTTGGGTTGAATGATAACAATCAGCAAGGGAGTTGTTTGATCATTGAATTGTCTTAATGAAACATTTGGAACTTAAATCCAAAATGAATGAAAAAACCCGTATAGGGTAGGTGAATTAGATAAGAGAGAATTATCTATTATACTTACAGTAAACTAAAAATTCATTCTAGGATAGAATGAAAAATGCAATAAATGATGATTCAAAAGATAAAAACAACAGTTTTCTTGATGTTGAGAATATTGGAAACTTTTTTTTTGGATAGTTTATTCTGGATTTTCTGTCAAATATTGATGTACTTGAGATATTCAATTTAGTAATTATCTTTGATTTTTTCATTTTAGAGAAAAACAATTTTGAATAAGTATTGCTATATCCTTTTAAAGCTGTAATAAACCTTTGAAAACTTGAAATTTGGGGAAAATTATGTTTTCTGTTAAGAATTGTATGGTTGAATAAATTATAATTTTTAACTATGTTCCTAAAAATGTGATTAGACTAAGTTGATCATCAGGATGATGATGTTTTTAGAGGTGAGGTATGTAATGCCCCCTGTTATATTGATATTTGTACTTGCTTCTTTGATTGAATTTTGTAAACATTGACGTGTGATTTCAATTCTGATTGTTGTGCTCTTAAGAACTAGTAGATCATGTTTTCTAGAATGATATCAAAATCCGTGAAATTTGACTGTTAAATATTCTTATGGAATTGGTGCACTTATGATGATTACCTTTGAGTGCTCACCTAACTAGTTTTTAGAAATAAACCGAGAGATTTCAGCTTGTGGAAAAAGAAATTGAATTCTTGGGACAGATGGATAGACAATCAATCTAATAAGCTATCAAAGTTTTGATATGATTTTTTGTTCCCTAGATTTTTTCATCTATATTTAAATAAAGATGATACCTTGGATCAATTATAGTAATATAAGGCACGTTCTCTGATTGATATATTATTATGATCATATTTTGTAAGTCTATTTGATTTCATGGTTCCTTTCCTAGTAGTTGTCCCTGATAATCACCTTGATAACTTACTTCTTTCTGGAAGTAAGGACTTACAATTTATGATGAGGTTTTTTCATGTTGATATGTGTTATTCTTGTGGAAATGGTTTGATTAATAAGAATATACTAGCTTCTTTGGTTTTGTGATGGATGAAGATAATAGTGTTGTATTAAAACCTTATTTTAAAAATTAGAGATAATCTTGGTCATCTATAGGTACTTCCTAGTCAAGGGTTTTAATCAAATGATTTAAAGATATCAAGAACATGTTGATATAATTAATGTCACCATGGGCCTATAGTGTTTGACTAATGTGGGACAAATTTTCTTGACCATATAAATGAAGATATGTTTATAAAGCATAAGGGGGTCATTACCAAGGCAAAGCCAAGTTTTGGTCATAGACCATAAGGGACCTATTGATGAGTAAATGAATTGATATTTAGAATCGAGTTTTGTTCTAGCTAATGTTGTGAAATGTTAGGCACAATATATATGGGCCTAAATTATTGCTAAACTATAATATATGTTATTTTAATTAAATAAGGCCCTACTAGATAAGGGTGGGTTAGCATTTATTTCCCTTATATCGAGTACTGACTGTGAATTTAATATGAAGTATTTAATGCACAATTTCATCAGATTTAAGGATGGAAATAGTCAAGAGGAAGCTTGGTTAACTAGGATACCAAGCTAAATTTAGAGGACTATTTTTTAAAGGAAATTAGCACTGCTAAGTTTGAATAAAAATAAGGCGGTGGTGGTAATTTTTTTGGAATGAACACCACCTCTCCCATGCATTAATTTTATTAAAACAACCCCTTGATCTCAGAGCATGCACCAAGTGGTTTTGGAAACTTTTGATTATTTTTGTGTTCATTTTTTCGATGGGTTTGGAGCTGTAAAGATCTGCATGTTGAAGGTATCTTTTGTCTTTGATTTAGATGTTATTTTTGCAAGCCATTGCATGCATATTGCAATCTTGAATAAGTGATACTCTGGGAGTTAGATAACCTTGAGTTGCAAGTGTTTCAGTTTTTATAAATTTTACGAATGAGGATCCTTAGTGATTTCTAGTTTTGGATTCGATTCCAAGCTTTGGGTTCCTGCGAAAGTTGAGAAAAAAGGATAAGAAGTCAAAACTCCTTTAAATAGGCATGATGGACTCTAAATCATTATAATATCTTTCTCTATTTAATTATTTCACAAGAAGAACTCAACTCTTGAATGAAATTATGTTCTTTGGATCTGGGTTTTATGTATTCGAGTTAATCGATTATTATCTTGTTGTGTATGAAATATATTGTTTGATTATTGATGCATGTTGAATTGGAATAATGGTTGGATTTGAATGCATGACTGTGAATAAGTATTTTAAAGGAAGAATTTGTTTCCTAGTTCTTGGGTTATACATTTCGATTGAGCTTAAACAGTTCATTCTTAGTTATGTCTTGTCAATTGGATAATGTTTTAATGCTTTGAAATTTGTGTATAAGTACCTTTCAAAGCATTGTAACCTTGTTATTAAGACCCATCCTTGTTGGGTTAGTATAAGTTTTTATTGGAATGGTCCCAAACCTAGGGTGAATGGGTTAAGAAAATGCAATTTGTTCTTATTCATAACCCGATTATTCATCATTCTGGGTAGTTATATTAAATGGATTCTTGTGTTTTTCCTTCTGGATATTCTATCTTGGGCATGCTTGTCGATTTGTTAATATCAACTGTAAATTGTGAAGTTGACTTATATATTTTCTTGAGACTTAGGTACTGAGTCGATACCCTTCCGGGTGTTTTTGTTTAAATCCTTTATGAAATCCATGGTTGGAGATAAAGGTTATTTAGGGATTTTTGTATTTGAGTCCATTATAGATGCACTCAAATTTGAAGCTAGGTTATTTATTGAGAATTACCTGAACCATTAAAATTTATTATGTTGTTAGAATTACTACGAAGCCTGTACTTATCCTCCCTTACATGGACTCCTCTATAACCGTAAAGATATTAAGCATGTTTGGGTTTGATCATGATCAAGTAATCGATCAGCAATAACTGCTGTAATTCAGGTTCCTTCTATGACTTTAGAGTCATAATGCTTCTACTAGTAGCCTTCATTGAATGTATTAAATTTGGAGTGCTTGATTACAATTATCTTCGAAAGTGTGATTGTGATAAAGCTTAGTTGTTCATTTTCAATGATTTTCTACTAAGTTTTAAATGAAAATATATTCATAATAAACTCTTCCATTGATTATATTCTTTGTTATTATGTTTAATCTCAACCTTAAGAACTTAGTATATAACTGTTGATTAAATTATCAATGTATTATTCCCTTCTGACTCTTTTCGATTATAGTTCAGTAAACCAATCCTTACTTAAGAGTCATCTAATTTTATGAGGTGTTTTGTAATAGTACCTGGCATTCAACGTAAGTGGGAGTAATCACTTGACTGTTATGATGAAATCAAATATTGTATGGATGGATATTATTGCTTGATGAATATAACATGGTTCCTCTAGTAAAGCTATACAAACTTTATTAAAATGATACATGATTACAGTCATATAAGTATGGACTTATATGATTGTATTATTTTTAATATGTACTTCTAATATCAATAAGCTACTATGGTGTTGTTATTTCTTCACTAAGATATTGAGTTGTAAAACTTAATTTAATAAGATGTATGATTATAGTCATATAAGTATGGATTATATGACTGAAGTCATATCATCCTTACATTTATAACTATATGGTTGATTAGGACCATCTTCATCATTTGGATCATCTTTGTATGACTTAATATTTTAGCTGATTTGAATTACTTGAAGGGATTGTATCTCTTAGACTTGTCCTCTTTTGATGGATTTGATATAGAGATCCTTTTTGGTTAAGAGCTATAGGCTCACTTGGGTCTGTAAAGGATTTATTATTTACTTTACTTTTTTCTAGGTAATATTGGATTTAGTTGATACAATTAGACATTATTATTGAAACAATAATTGGGTAAGTTGATGTTCTAGTTTAAACTGATTTCATCATACTTTAGGTATGACGTACCATTCCCTTTTGATTTCTCATTTGATTTGATCTTAAACTTAGAATGCGTTGGGTACACATTATCAATTAGACTTCCTTTCAAGTACAACTTGAGCCTAAACTCTCTATGGATTTTGATCCTTAGTATTAATCCTCTAAGTTTTCTCTTTTGAGACTGTGAAGTATTTTAATCCTTAAATAGGAAGACCCATATTGGGTAAGAATAATTGGGAACATTTCTTAGTTTAAGGCTTATTTATTCTCAATGTATAACCAAATATTTGGATCCTTAGTCTTTTGCTACAAGATTTTTTCTTGCTTAAAGAACTCATAACTTGGACTATGTGGTAATTGTTGAATTAGGAAATCTTGTTTGAAGTTATAGTTGTGTTAAACTTAAATAGTTATGATCAGCTAGTTTTTGCAAAATGTAATGAAAGGATAAGAAAGTTTAGACTTATAATTATTTATCTATGATTAAGATTCAGTTATGGTCATGCTTGAATATGGATCTTATTACGACTGACTTTAATAAGAAGTAACCCGTTATGGTGTGTTGTATTAAATATTATACAAGACTTCATGCTAATTTATGAAGTATATTTTGCCTTAATATGTATAGTTATTAATGTCTATAAAAATGGATATATGTTGAATAAGGCTTTTACCTGGTGAAGGTATTGTTGGATCAACTTGAATATACTGTTTGATGAATATATGTTACTTCTTCTTGTGGACTGGATATAATATTAGTAATCCAGTTTTATTTTTTTCTCTACTTTATTTTTTAATGCTTTGCAGTTTTGATTTAATTAATTAATACTTTATACTTAAGGATTAAATATAATGTTACATAGATACAAGTTTGGGCATATAAGATTACAACATTAGTATTCTAGTTTTAGAGTTTCTTGGATTGGTTGTGATCCATTTTTTATGGTTGAATTTATTATGTTGATTTAAGTAGATACTTTCTTGGAATCACTTGATTAATGCCCTAGTATAGCACATCTTCCTTATCTTTTTTTTCTATGATATCCTTGTTGTTTTATCAAAATAATTTTGTGTCTTCTTTTAAACCTAAGAATAATTTCTTGGAAAATTTATGTTCCTTTTATGAAATTATTAAGTAAAGCATGTTGTTCTAAAGATTTAGTGCTTATCATGCTCATTTCATGTGAACTGGCTAATGCTAACAATTTTTATGATGGACTTTATGAAAGAATGAATACGTATAAAGTTTAATTATTCTTTTGATTGAAGAAAGTTGAATGGAATAACTAATTATTTTATTCTTAATTGAATTGCTTCTGTATAGAAATGAGAAAGGCCTTGGCCATTTAATGTAACCTTTTGAAAGGAAAGATTCTGATCAATTTTATGAACATGATTTGACACCTATTTATGGAAAGTAATAAAGTTAGATTACTTGTTGTGGCACCTTGATTGGAAGTGATTGTTTGGAAATGATGGATTTGTTGTTCTACATTTAATAAAGATAGGGGGTTTATATGTAAGCTACTACTATAACAAGAATATGTGTAAGTCAAATAAAGAGCTACATGATTTATATGCTTTAAATACTATTATGAAAGAAGTAAAGTTATAAATGGGTTGCCTTTATGTTGAACCTAAGTATTAACTAATGAAGTGTTATATACTTGAAGTTCCGAAATAAGTTATTATTAGATGATTACCTAAGTAACATATGAATTATATCAAACTGTTGGTACTATATGGATTAATTTCATCTAATGATTGTGTATAAGATGTGCTTAAATGGTGGAAGGGTGGTCTTGTAAGAAGATTGTCTAACTATATAATTGCTAATAAGTAAGCAATTGTGTTGAACTCAGGGAATTTTTATAAGTTATGTTAAGTGAATAGATTCATGATACAACTAATGATGAATTGGAAGACTGGTAAACCTTATTTAGATGTTTTTGAATTATAATTTTATGTTCATATGGTAATCGATATTATGTCCCTTATAAGGGTTATATTATAATGAATTATTATGAACTTATGAATAAGATTATGTGTCCTTAAAGGGAAGAAAAGGAAGTACACTTATAAGGTTAAAATAATCTTTAAGTGATGAATCTTAAATACATACTCGCAATTTAAGTACTTGTTGTAGATAATAATGAATGACCTAATAAAAGTATGTACAAATGAATACCTTTAATTAGGCTATAATTTAAAAGAAATTGTATGTTTATGCGAAAGTGTCGACTAGCATTGATAGTATATGATATTTGAAAAAAAAATTATGATACATACCTACACATTAAGCTATGTATGAATGCACTACCTCTAATTAATGTGATTTATACAATCATTTTATCAGTAATGCCCTATACTTATATAACTAAAATAGTGGCATGGAACTTAACTGTGGTAATGAGAAACGTTTGCTTAACTGAATTAAGCTTAAGAAAGAATTAAATTTGTAATTTAGTACTTAAATAAAAATACATTTTCGATCCATACTTAAAATGATATTAAAGCATGTGATCTAATAGGTTAAATAATCAAATTTGGGAAATTAAATATCCTTGGATCAACTTGAGATAAGACCTTAGGTACAACTCATTTGAGGTGAAAGTGTCATGAGACCTAGGCTAACCTATCACGAATTAATTATTACTTTGAAACATTAGGATACAGTTATTCGAATTCAAGACCGTTGGTGGGTCCACTCACTATGGTTGCTACACATTTGTGTCCATTTAATGATGGTAGTCATTATTTGTATATTGTTTCTTAGCATCTGTACTGAGTTGCCTCATCAAGACCCTGAATTGTGACATGGTATTACTTTAAGTACTAGCTTTGTTAGATCTACAAGGGAAGATTGAACCTCATGGATATGTACCCCGATGTCAACTTATGATGGCTGTGAGAGGGGAAGTATTCTGGTAATTATGCAAATCACTACGCAGAAACTTACTTATGTAATGCCTCTAACATGACTGGTACTTGTGATGACTTTTAATTTAGAAGGATCAAATGTTGATAGGTGATTTTCTCTTAAGATGTTGTACTCTTATGACTTAATAAATCATTTTTACAGAAGATAAGAGTTTATCTATTGGGAATAGGTACATTCTATTCTATTTTTTCTTAATAAAAAATGAAGCAATCCATCTCTTTTATGTAGGTTAAATTCACTTCTCAGGATTAGGAATTTGAGTTTCAGTTTTCATAATTTAAGGGAAATCAAACAGCATTACCTTGGATCAATTCCATTGATCCAAGGTATGTTTCTAATTGTCATGTCTTGTTGTCATGATGTCCAAGTTGGATAGATGGAAGAGTTATGGATCTAGAGCATGTGAAGGTTATGAATGACCCTCTTCATGGATCTCTGCTTCATATTTAATCTAGTAAAAATATGGTTCTTTTTTTCTATTATTTTATGATGAGTTGTCATTAGGGACTTTAGACCTAATATAAATATGTTTTTAAAACTAGTGACTCTATCCTAAGGGTTAAACATAACCTAAGTTAATATGTTCTTATGTTAATTTGGATGAACAACAATTAAGAGGGACTAAAGACCATCCTATGGACATAACTTGATTTCCTAACTTAGTGTCTAACCTAACCAAGGGAATGGATAACCTAAGGGGGGGAAAGGAAATGACATGGGGAAAGAGGAAAGTGGGAGGTAATAAGTTTAAGGAAATTAAGGAAATCAAAAATTTAAGATGTTGAGTTGGCATTTCTCGCCAAAGTTTTAGGATGCATGTTTTGGTTTGAATTAATTCACTCCAAATTTGGAGATGGTGGTGGCGAGGAAAGGAGGAAAGGACTGATAGTCCTACTCTGCATTTAATTTTTGGAACTTGGAAAAAATGCCTAGGAAAAGGAAAGAGGATTAGTTTTTTTTTATTCATTTGGTTTTGGAGATCTGCATGAGGTTGTTTTTGTTCTTGAACCTCCAGTTTGATTTTAGCACGCAATGTGTCAGTGTATGAGTTTTTCTCCCTTGCATTGCGTGGAAGAAAAGGGTTGGCACTGTGATACTATAAGGAGGAGATTGAAGAATTTTTTGTGTGATTTTTCCATTTCAAAAAGAGGATTGAGGCTCTGCTTGGATACTTCTTTAAATCGGTGAATGTGAAGCACTATCAGGCATGATATGCTCTACCCATTAAGATTCTTACTTTTTGTTTAATGTTTCATAAGAACAACTCTACTCTTTGGAATAGACTGGTTTTTGTTCTTAGTTTCTTTGCTTGAGGATTCGTGTTATTTATTGGGAAATGCTTTCGATTCAATTTAAATGAGGAAAGGTGGGTTTAGGTTTTCAATTTCTTGGTTTGATAGTTGGGTTATGTTGTAATCCTCATGCATGGGCTTGTGACCAAGTTAAAAAATGTGTGTGATCTTATTTGAGCTGTTTAATCCTGTAGGTAACTTGGTTTTCTTTGATCTTTGGATCTTTCTCTAGAATGATCTTGTTTCCTCTCTGTTGGGAAACTGCATTTTTTAAACTGTTTGAAATACTAGAGTGTTGATCAAATATTCATGATTATTCAGATAAAAGTTATGTGACACCTATTTAATCGTATTCCTTTGAGTGCTGAAGGAATGTTAAAAAAATAGATGAGCGTGATTGTTTTTCTATTACTGTCTATATTTGTGAATCTGGGTTTTGTTTGTATTAATTTGGTTGCAGGATTTCTGACTCTGGGATTATTTAGGAAAGATAGTTGTAGGGTTTTTTCTTCGCAAGAGATATAAAGTTTCGTGGACTTGTTTAAGTCTTTTGGTTATATTATTTCAAATTTGCTAATGTGTACCTTCGTTTTTTCTTTGAAATTCCTCAGTTGTTTTCTCAAAGCTAGATTTTGGAATCCCGTAAGGGAAATTTTATTTAGTTTTCTACTCTATTGGTTAATATGGATAACGTATGAAATTATGGCATTGTGTGTTATTGTTTTCAACGTAAACTTTTTGATAATTTCTATCGACATTGTTTTTATGTCCTGTGTTATCCTGTTCTTCGATCTTGGGCCATTAAACTTAGATTCGAATCTTCACATCTTAGGTAATGTTTCTTCGTGAAAAGGGGAATCGATTACTCTTGTTTGGTTTAATCATATTGTTCACTTCTTTACCTATTTGGGTCTGAGTTGGGAGGTTGGTTCAAAAATTACCCTTCTATTAAATTCTTCTTTACATCCCTGTACCTTTTGGAAGATGGTTTAATTGTTATCTTGTGGTAATCATGGCTATATGTACCATCTCCTTGAATGATGGGAGGTAATGGATTGTGTTGCTCTTTATTCTTTTTGTTCTCCTAGTTTGTTGATCATTCAACTCGAACCCTGATTTGATTTCTGTTTGGTATTTTGGTTGATACATTATATGTATGACCATGTCAGTATATGTTGTTGATTTTTATGGTTCTCTTTTGATCATACAAAGGTGGGGGGGTAGTGATATCTCTTCCTCTCCTTCATTTAATTTTCTTTTAGCTTCAACTTGATGAAGATGTTGTACTTCTTTGGTCTATTTCATTATGCAACTTCTTAGTTTCCTGGTAAGAATGTTTGTAGAAAGTTGTTAGGATAGTATAGCTGAAGTTGAATTTAATTGGTTGAAATGTTTAAGTTTGGTTGAAATTATTGGGTATGGTTTTAATGTGTTTTTCTAGAGTATAAACTTAACTATTGTAATTACTTAAGCTAGTGAATATAATGGTGCATCATTTTGACAATGGAGTGTAACTTGTTTTCTTGTTGGAAGTAATCCTACATATTTTAAGTGGTATGATTTATCTTATTTAGTTGTTAACTTTATTTGGATCCTAGTTTTGAGTTTGGGTATTAGGATATTCTAAACCTGGACATTTTAAATGTTATGATGATTTGTTTTTTTAACTTATTCTTATGAAATTTATGTTGAATTGTTGGCAGCTCAGATTTTAGGATGAATATAGGTTAAGGAAATATTGAGATGGAATTATTGTTTGTAAATGATCTACTACTGAACTATGCCTAAAAGCTAGTTAGGATAGTTACATTTTTCTATTAAATGGTTTTAACTAAATGAGTAATCATGAAAAAGAAATGTAAGAAAGTGGTAGTGAAATTATGATGATATTTTTCTTATCTGAATTCTATTTTAATTATTTTAATATAAATTCAATAGCATGGAATGTGTTGAAGTTTGTATATCTTATGACCTAACTTTACTTTTGAATTGTTGTAAATATCTCTTTCTCTCTCTTTTATTGATTATTGTAACTCCTTTTGATTATGTCCTTCTGAATTGCTTTAGGACTATTTCATAATAGCAAAGTTCTTTTTATGAAACATTCAGTTAAAAACACATTGTTTTAATGTTTAGTGCTTATCATGCTCAGTTCAATAAACTGACCAATGCTAGTCATTTTATAGACGGACTTCGTAAGTGATGAAAGGAGAAATATTTTAGGAAGTTTCATTTGTTTATCAAGATATTGGATCTTTGTATGATGAAAAATGGTTCATTACTGAAATGTACTTGATGGAAAAAAAGTTGTATCTGAAAGTGATTGAATGTTGTTATTTGATACTTAACACTGTCTGAAGTGTTTGAACTTGTAAATGTATGAGTCCTCCATGTTGAATAAAATATGTGTGATATTTGTTTACACTTGATGTAATTATTTTTGGTATGAATTGAATGGAAATGTTAAGTAATACTTTATCTTTCAGATAGTAACATACCTTATGATTTGGAATAGAATGAACATAGATCTAAAATAATGTTGTACTACCTTCTCTAAGTGAAGAGGGAAACTTGTAAAGTTGACATTCTTGCACTAATTTTCAAACAGTTCATTAGGCTATAAATAAATAATGATTGTTTATAATTAAACTTTAATAATATTCAAGAAGTACATAAGGTTTTAAAATGGACTTTAACCCTCAATAAGGGAAAGGAAGGACAATTCCCTTGAAATGAATCATAGTCTTAATTTAAGACATTTTTGATATAAATCCTGAATGCTATCTGTAAATAGTGAAGTTGTGATTTCTCACAAAGGATTCCTTAACCAAAACAGGGATATCGTGAAAGAGAAATAAAAGGGGAATTAGACTTCATTTCAATGAATTATATTATGGAAAAAGGACCTACTCAGATCTTATATAAACTAGGTCTGAATTAAGTAAGTAATTAAATGTAACCTCCATGTGTGATGGGCCTTTTATGTAAAACATGAATCAGGATGTTAATAGTTTAAATCATGGCATATGAATTATATAGAAAGAATATTTATCTGCATAATTTCATTTATTGCAATCTTAAATTTTGAATCTTAATGATTAAGGAACCTAGTTGCTCAGTAGGGTTGTTGTAATTAATCTATAAAAAGGAAACTAATAAGATATAAATTTTTAACTAAGTTATGTTCATCCAAGTGAGGAAAACTCATATGGATGTTAACACACACCAATTTTAGTAAAGTACCTTCATGATGACTAGGGTCCTTCATGAGGATAATATGTTGCAGTTAACATGTTTTCAACACCCTTTTGAGTTTTATTCAACTAGACTAACATAAATTCTAACATTATCACCATTCTGCCCTAGGTAGAAATAGGGGCATGGCCTAGTGTTGGGGTCAAATCATGTTGACGTAGGATTAAATAGAAACACCCAATTGACATAAGTTGATTGAGTATGTATAAGTACCCTTGGTCACCATAAGCAGTTCTCCACACTAGGCCATGTTGCTAACCTTGGCTAGGGTTAAACCTTAAACAAGTGGATTGACAGAAGTCAGTGAAGACCATTCTAGATAACAGATCAAGTAGAGTGAAGGATGTATTTCGTTTGACGAGTATGTCATCTAGGAATATAAACACGAACAATATGTTTTAAAATCTTAGTCCAAAGTATTAGAAGTTTGTTGGTTGTGTTGTCTTATGTCACTCAGTTTAAGAAGAAGGATTTCAGATGAATATCGGTAACATATATTCAAGTAGGCCTCTTTAAAATAACACTTGATACCTCTAAAAGGGTAACAAAACCAAGTATATGTATTATAAACATTATAAAGCTAACATGAGAGATTTGTATGATACCGAGCCATGAAATGAGATATCGGTGTTTCACTAAGTCATTTATAGCTGCATATGGTCTTCTGTTATGAGATTGATTGGCTTTGGAATGTGTGGTTCTAAATTATGTTAATTTAGAATAGAGAACATTATGCAAAAGAAAAGGTTTTCCCTTTTTTTAAAGTCATAAAATGGGGAATGTTACAACTTATCCATAGGCATCATAATGTGACATAGAGGTACACCTCCTTATAGGTTAATCTAGATTTGTACCTTATACAAGGCTTGTAGTTGTTTACAACATCATTAACTACTAATCCATATAATTGAACAAGTGTTTAAGGTGAGATGAAGATTTTTGAATGGTGAGGGTGGTCGTCATGAAACCGAGCATGGCATACATGACTCTGAAACCTTGTGCAAGGTAGTGTAAGCTACTAATTACACTATCGTGATTTCACCAAGATCTAAGTTGAGAGATGCCTGGTGGGATTGTGTTATGGAACCCAGGTAGACACTTAGATATCTTCACTTAATTATCATATCCTGAAAAAAGGAAAACCAAAGGATACATTTGATGTGTTGGCTCGTAAAGACTATTGAGGGGGGTTGAGTAGGATCTTTTTACTCTCATGTAGTTGCACATGGTTTATGATAGTTATCAGAAATGGATTAGTTATTGGAAATGGATTGCAATAAGTATTATATTGGATTTAAATATATGGGTATTTAAATCAGTTGCATAAAGTAAAAAAAAATAGTACCTGGTTGTAAAGTGACAAAAAGTGGTTGTTACATGCCTATGGACGATGAGCGTAGACTCAATTGTAGACTAAAACTATATTGGTACCATGTGTAAACCCCAAATGATGCCCCCCCCTCTTTGGGAGGAACATGTGATGTTGCGGATAGGAGAATGTGGCCCCAAAAGAGGACTAACTATGTGAACTAAAACTATGCCCTATAGGGGGAAGGGAATGTGCTTGATAAATATCAAGGCACATGCAAACAAGTGGCTAGAAAATAAGTGTACGTACAAACAAGCATGCATGTAGAGAACAATTATAATCCAAACAAACAATGTGTAAGCTAGAAAATAAGCACATAATGTAAACACACATGAAGACAATCATAAACCACAAAGTGGGTTGCAAATATGGAACACCACTTATGATGTTGCATGACTTTCAATGGTCATCATGGCCACAAACAAACAAGTGTGTACACACAAAAAGGGAAAGGCCTGCAGATAAGACAAACAATAGAATATAATAGCAAATAATGTAAAAAGTATGGAAACAAGTATCCATGCATAAAAAATGTTGCACATGAAGCACCCATTAGCATGTTATAAAAATAAAAAGTATGTCAAAGCAAGTATAAACCTAATAATGGAAAGTTCTAAGTACAAAATGAAACAATAGCACATGTAGTGTACAAATGCGGATGCCCCTAGTAGGTAGGTGTGTGAAGCATCAGTGTTGTGTGTAAAATATTTGCATATTCTATCACAACTATAAAAAATACGTGAACGTGCATGTGTGTATGATAAAGATAATGACATACAAGAGATTTATCTGACATGTGTAGTAAAGTGAACATGTAAAGACAAGTACAAGTAAGAGTAATCACAACCATAAAATGTAATATGTTGTGGATGGATGGAATGTAATACAGTGTGGATGATAGGAGCCATGTACCCCCTGAGTGAATGGATTTATATGCAGTGAGGTTCATTTGGGTTTCCCCCTCAGAAGTTTAGAATGAACTAAAAATGAGATTATGTCATCGAGAAATGGTCCAGCTATGTGTTGTGGGTATTACATTGTAATGAGTGTGTAGTATGAGATGTGACATAGTGATGACATATGCATGACTCTATAGACTAAGCATATATCATGATAAGATGAATAGAAAGGAGCTAGTGATTTAGCCTAAAAAATTATACCACTAAATAATGTAAGTGAATGTGATGATTAGCCAATCACAAGATGATGCTATAAAATGTTACCCTATAGCCTAAAGTGTATATCACTAATCCTAGGAATGTCACATGATAAAAAGAAAATCGAATGATGAACATGTCAGGTTGATGAGATCCATTTGTGATGTATACCCTCAATAGTATAGTATGGACCGTAAGACTAGAGTGTGTCATCTGGGTAGTGAGTACAGTGTGTAGAAGTTAATATGCAAAATGTGTACTATGTGCGATAACATTTAATGGAGTATGTGTAATTGACCTAAGATGTGTATCATAGTAGATATAAGACACAATATTAGAGGACATGTATGAAGTATAACAACATGTAATATACAATAGCTATGGAATGATGTGTGTAGGACAAGATGTATGAAAATGCTCAACGCCTATAGCTTAGAATATGTAGATGATGTGTGATGATTTGTGGTGCCTAATGTGTAGTGACTATTGTGCAGTATGTGGAGTTAAAATGTATAGAATGCCCTCAACATTCAAGTGTGAACCTAAACACAAGAGTGTGTCATCAAGTAATGACAACGTAGATGCATATGTTAAGATGTACATGCTAGAAGGAAGGTGTGTAATAATTTCAATGATAGGGGGAAGTATATATGTATTTCCCCCCAAGTATGTAAGTAATGAAGGTCTTATCAAAATACACTAAGTGGATCAATGTAAGGAGTAGTTACCTTAACAAAATTGATGGGATGCTGAGGTGATAAAGGAGTGTTTACAATCAATTGGTTTATCATCATAGTAAGCTTCATATGGTTCCCAGTTATCAACATAGGTGTGGGTTTTATAGCAGATTTCAAAATTACAAGTTTAACTATAGGAGGTGGTTGTTGAGCATGATATGGTGATGTCACAAGTACCTTTAATGGAGGAGGTGTGAGCTCAACCTTAAGAGGAGGTTTTTTAGTTTGACTTGATAGCATTGTAGGTGACTAAGGAGAAGGAAGTGGTAGAAGACAAGCCTTGAGAGGTGATTGTGTAATTTGAGTGGATTCAATAGGCGGTGCTTGAATGACCGAAGAAGACACATGACAAGTGGTAACATGATGCTCATTGGACATAGGAGTAGATTTATGAGCCTCGTTGGGTACAATATTTATAGGTGGGCATGCAACATAATGTTGTATAGAAAACGAGATAATTCCTTGATGCTCAAATATTTTTTATTCTTCGTTGTAAAGCCTAACAATCATTGTCATTATGTTCATTGATTTGATGATAATTGAAAAATGGACGACCTTGATATTTTGCTAGCCGATAAAGGAGGATGGTAATGAGAAGGTGGTAAATTTATCAATTGACAATTAAGGAGCTCAGTAAGAATGCCATGTTGCTTAGTTTTGTTTTCAAATATGAAATGTTTTGGTAATGGTATAACTTGAGGTTTCACTAATATGAGCACATGGAGCAGACATAGACTAAGAATGAGATGTAGAAGAAGAACAAACATGAGCCTGAGAAGCATCCTTAAGATGTTGGATTTAAGATTTGAGGGATGTAATCATGGATTCCATAGCCTTAAAGTTTTCTACAAAGCATGTAAATATTGAAATTGAGTCCAATATGCATTTATTAGATGAAGGATCGTGAGGACTAGGGTCATCAAATAAATGATCAAACATGTGAATTATTTTTTATGGTGGGGTATCTTTATGAAGATATGAGGTGTCTAGGGATATTTGAAGAGTAGTGTGGCAATTAGGATGCATCTTAAGCAAATAAGATAAAGAAAATTGCACAAATTTGGGAGCCATGATAGGGGTAAAAAATGAGGTTCACCAAAGTGATTAAACTAAAAAAATAATATCCTATCCTAATTTGATGCTATGTACAATAATAAATTATATCTAAATACATAAAGGAAATGACCCAAGCAAACTAAGCTAGAAAATGTGAAACCCTAATTTGCAAGTCCTTAGTTGATTTGATGAAGGTGCGGGACTATGTCACAATGCAAACTAGGTGAATATGAGGAGGAAAATATGGCACAGTAGTCTAAGAAAACATATATCTGAGCTATTTGATTGGATTGAGGCACCTAGAATAGGATAGGGGTGCTCGTGGGTTCCCTGGTCTAAGATATGGGTACCCCTGGTCTGAGAAAAATATCATGGAAAACCTCCTTTGAGGTGTCACTGGATGTTCACATGTATTTTCTTATTGTCACACTAAATTCATTGGATTGTGTCAAATGTCATTGTAAGACCTGCAATAAGGAATCACCTGCCAAATATGAGACAAAGCATTAAAAATCCAAAAAATAAAGATGCATATGAAGGGGTCAGACTATCCTCGGCTAACAAATGGATGGATTTATCACTGGACTATTGCACTACATCTTAGACCCAATGTATTTCTAGGTGTGTGTGTGTGCAAATCTTGCCCTAGTTTTATCTTGTGCTAGTCACACTTTGTGAATTAGTGAGTAAATAACCTATATGTAGAATGTAGTTAATGTATGCATGGAAACAATAAACTCCCCTCCTATGAAGTTTTATATAAATGAACCAACCTTGTGTGCCTTGTGATGGAGCTAGATGGATGCAAATGTCGCTTTAGGTGCCTTTGATGGATGCAACTCTAGATCGTAATAGTAGTTGTTTAGTACTTAGTCCCTCATTTATGGTCATATAAACTTTATATTTATATGGTCCTTTTAATATAATTTTGTAATTACCCCCAAAAATTCCAACCATTAAAAATATGAAAAGCTTAAAGTGGCTAGGGAAAGTGCCCAAAAAGATGAAAGAAAAGTACAAAGAGGATCAGGGCACCCAGAGGGGATCAGGGTGCCAAGGGCACCCCAGTCCGAAGTTGGGGCACCCGAGTCAAAAATAAGAAAGATACAAAATGATAATACATAATGGGAAAGTCTAGATGTAATATTAGAAATACGACAGCAAACAATGTAAAAATGGCCAAAAGACATGGGTTTTTTATTACTCTTTTCACTGAAGAACCATATGAATAGTAGTATGAGACCGAGACTAAATATTGACTCAAAATGTGTGAATTAGTGACTACACTCTCCTCCAAGTCATGATACCTATTGTTCTTCCTCATGCTATTTACTTCATACTCCTCTTCACATGTGGTGCTCTTCATAGTGAAACAGTCTCTTCTACTCATACTCCCAGTTAGATTGATTATCCTCTTCTTCATGAATATTGTTTATCACAGGGAAATCCCCTTTTCTCTTGTGTTCCTTTATCTGTTTGAACTTCTCTTCTTCTTATTATGTGGGGTTGGGCCGGTCATGATGTTCTAACTGGAATAGTTAGAGAAACTCGAGGAGTGTGTGATGTATTTTCTTCTTATTTTGTGCTCACATCCTCTTCTTTTCTCTATGATCTAGCTTCCATTATCTCACATATTCCTCTTCTTCTTCTAAAGTCATTTCATTCTTGCACTTTGGTATTACTAAAAAAAATTTCCTTGATGGGGTGGTGTAAGATTTTTGTCACGTAATTTGACCACCTTATGATCCTTTAGCTTGGGATTTCAAGTATATATAGACCTAACATGCCTCCCTTCTCTACCACCAATGTCATGAGGGGATTAAGGTCAATCATATTCAAACTCCCTTGTCTCTATGTATGATTCCTTAGTCACATATCCATATGTTTTTCACAAGGTGTGGTAGTCATCATCTACCTTATCCATGTTAAATTTAAGTGGTTGCACAATCCTCGATCATGTTGACAATTCTCTTGAAGTATTTGGTGGTGAATGCAAATGAAATTTTGAACCAATGGCCAATTTCTCCACTCAACAATAAAAACATTCCACAGCTGAAATGTTGCATAACCACATAATCTACATGCCCTTATAACTTTGTGGAAAACTATTTGGGCACATGTCATTCATTTTATAAGGCATCGCACAACCTCTTATACCATTTATCCAAGTGCACCTTATAAACATTTGTGACCATGCCATGATAAGTATACTTTAAAAATATTCTTACTAGCGAACATTGTTCCAGGGGATACTCCCATTCTTTTCCAGTTGGTCCATCTGGCACTCTAATCTCCCAAAATACTATGACAAGCAATATTGACCCCCCATGTAAATTTATCTCATTTTTCATGCTAGGTTTTTTCCTCTTCAATGATGCTCTCAAGAATGTACAGAGTGATGTTTTACTTTGTCCCTTACGAGATGTGCAAGAATTTCTTGTTTACTTTGGACCATCACTCTTAGGCGCATAACTTTTAACTTACTAATTGTGCATCTACTCTTGTCCCAGGGTCTGCAATCTTGGTAATATTGAGTACAATACCTCCCCTCTAATAATGCAATTTATTTATTGTATCTTCTACTACATACTAAACATGCATATCTAGAGTGATTTCTGAATTATTATCATGAAACCCAGTAAATTTGCTAATCAACTACGTGGTGATGTGCATCCTTCTTCCTACGAAATAAAAGTAATCCTCATGGAATATTAACATTAGCCGCTGAAATAGGTATGTGGGTTTACCAAAAATGGTAATCCAAAAAATTGTAGGACCCCAACATTTACCAAGTTATTATGTAATTCTTCATCTATCAAATTTTTCCCTGCTCTAGTTAAATGACATGTCTCCTTTATGAAATAATTTCTAATATCACATTTATGCCCTAACATGTGTTAGTGATACTCATTGATTTTTCACTTCTAGATTTGTGACGTCCACAGTTTTCCAGCTATTACTTCCTGTAGGTACTATATTTCTGAGTACCAGTCATCGTGGGTTTCCTCCATTGGATTTTGTTTGTAGGTACCCTCTTCACTAGTTCCATTTCTTACACATGTGATCTCTTGTCTACTAAATTCACTAATTGTGTGCCCTATATTTTACAAAAAAAATTCCCTAGATATAGGAACACTTATCACATGGTTTCAACTGCTTGCTTAGCCTAAACCTTTCATTCCACTCAATGTTTAGATTCTCCTCGAACCTTTCTACTAAATGATGTGCTCTAACTCTGCAAACTATTTTCCCTTGACCTTATAAACCTTCCACGTCTTCCACTCATCATTTTCCCCAAATTCAAGAATATCTATGATTCTTAAAATAATCTTTGGTTACTTCCATCATCTTCATATTCACCTATGTCATCACTTTTATTCACACTATTTTACTTGAGCTCTAAATCACGCATGTTCTCAATTTGTAAGGTTATAATTACAACTACACTTGCCATCCTTTTACATATTTCCAATTTTTTATTGCATTAAATGCACCCAAATACCGCTAATTTTTATATTTTACCTTTTTCCATAGAACCTAGGATCATCATAACCTTCTCCTTTGCACAAAAATCCATAACTTTCTGGCACACAACTACATCTCAGGCTGCAAAACCCTTTGTGCACATCTCCCTATGCCACACCTATTCTTCCTCTATGCCACTTACCAATTATTTTTCCACAACACTGCCTCCCTTGTGTTATACTATTTTTTACTCCACATTCACCAAGTTTCCATATGAGAAATTCCACCAATCTATACACACTCATGCATTATTAAGCCAATCATAAGAATAATTCCTCTAGAATGAAACTCTCACTTGGTTAACCATTTCAAGAATTTTTCCCTCACGCACCTTTTCCTTCTACCCCACATTAAAATCATGCACGACCCTCTACACATCAGTCTATAATAAATAGAACATCTCCTGAGTGTGAAGCGCTTATTACAAAGCAATAAAAAAAAAGAAAAACTAAAAGGGAAACCTCGTATAAATGGAAAGACATCCTTATTGCAAACATAAAGGAAGTTTATGTATAGTAGGGCTTTAGCCTACTCCTATTAAAGTAACCAAACAATATATTTTCATCCAATTATTACAATTGGAATGCACCAGATTCCAAAATCTTGGTTACTTTTGTAGACACAAAATCACACACTTTGGGTTTATATCTAGTCTTGATTACATACTACTATTCATATGATTCCTAAGTAAGAAAAGTACTAACTAACCCATGTCTTTGGCCATAATTATTTACTTTCTATTTCCACTTTTGTTCTTACACTCCCTTTTTCCCAATCTATCTTTTTATACTTCAAAAATTCTCATCCTAGACACTAGTGCCTAGCTAGGACACCAGCATCAAGAGCCCCCGACCTCTTTGTACTTTCTTCACATCTCCTCGGCCCTTTCTAGCCATTTGGACATCTTATATTTTTTGTAGTTGGCCTTTTCGAGGTTAATTAAAAAATCCAAACAAGGGATTCATATAAATATAATGTTATGTGATCATAATAAAGGACCAAGCACTAGCTATCACCCCCTAAGGTTGCATCCAAAGGATATTCAAGAGCATCCAAGCATCTATTATAGCATCCATTCAAGGGAAAGGGACTATATTATTTTTCATACACTTCATAGGAGGGGAATTTCATTCTATTTCATGCACACATCTACTTACATCTTCTACATCTAGATATTTTCTCTCTATCAAGTTTGATATGCACAAGATCCACCTAGGGTACAATTCCACACACACACATACCTAGAACTACATTGGGTCTAAAATTTAGTGCAATGCTCATTCGTAATTTCACTCATTTTATAGTTGAGGACAGTCCAACCCCTCATTTTCATTCTTTTCTTTTTGGGATTTGATGCACTCTTGATAGTTTTACAATTCAATCTTTCATTGCAAGTTATCAGCAACATTGGTGATCATTTTATAACTTAACTAGTGATAATAAATGAAGGAAAACAAGTATCTTGCAATGTTGCTAAGGATTTTTCCTTAGGGTTTGAATAGTCATGGGATCCCAGAGAAGGTTTGTAGCACCCGCAGCTTCCCTTGACCCATTCCAGGCATCCCAGGCTAGGTAGATCTTCCATCCGCACATTGTTTTGAAGCTCTGTGTGACACTTCTCCCTCTCTTTTCATCATCTCATCACTATGGCACAATCTAGGATTAATTGCAAAACAAAAAATTATTTTGATCCCTTCTTTGTAACTAGGATTTCATATTCTCTAGCTTAATTTTTTTGGGTCTATTTATGTACTTAATTGTTTATTCATTTACTACTACATTTCATTATATTTAGGCATCTATTTATTCAATATTTTCTTAATCATTTGGTGAACCTGAACTCGATCTGAACACTCTTAGGGTCCTCATACTTATATTTATTTTATCTTCATAGGATATTCTCATCATGAGTATCTCTATTAATGATTTCCTACTCATTAATCCTAATTAAGAGATAAAATCATAACCCTCCTAGCTACTACTCACATTCTTGTTGATATTCATCTGGATATAGTATATAACACATTCCCAGATGGTTTTTCTCAGCACATTTCTTTTCCAAGGAATCCTAATGTTGATCTTGCTATTTTCAATAATGACCCACATTTATACATCATGCTTCACATTTATAATGTGGGTTTTAAATGCACCATCGTTGATAATGTATCTAAGCTTAATATTTGCACTATGTCATTCCTTAAAAATATTGGTCTTTCTACTACTAATGTTAGTCCATCATCTCTTTCTCTTTGTGATTATGGTGGCTCTATTTTTCCATTCATAGGTCACATTACGTAACCTGTCATTATTGGGCAAAAAACTGTTAATACAATTTATTTTTTGTTGACTTCCTAGTTTCATATAATTTTTACTTGGTAGGTCATGACTTCATCTCATGCAAGCAGTTCCTTCTATGGTAAATCAATGTGTCAAATTACTACATGAGAGCGTAGAATATACACTTCCTAGTGATCATAAACCATTCAAATATTGCAACCATGATTATTGCAACCATGATCCCAACACTACACTTCCTACTACAAACATCTGGTACCACTAATGAACCATAACCTATGGATACTCTAGCTCATTTTCCACCACTTGAAGGTGTTATTTACATGTTAGATATTATCTCATCTACACTATCACCTCCTCCTACTTCTACTATTTCTATAATTATTTATCAGGGCTTGTCTGGACATTTGACTTCATTCCATATTCTTCACCTTCTCATGAGAAACCTTCATTAGTACGTCCTCCATTTACATGAACATTTTTCATGAATGAATCTTATTGGAAACACATCTCATTTGATCCTACTTTCCCAAATAATATATGCACACATGATGGGTTGGCTCGGATAGGATTTATAGTTGAAGAAATCTTTCCTCCACCCCATGATCATCATCTATACTAACATGTATTTGTTCACATTATCACTTCTTATGGTCATCAAGTCTTTTATCTCATAGTATTTCTTGCACATGCTCCTTGCACTTATCCATTTATACTTGGATAGTCTTGGCTTGATTACATTTGGGGCATATTAGACACTGATCATATTGATATATCATTTCCCATGCCATTTGGCCACATTTTTATTTATAATGACTCATTTCTTGGATATTCACAAAATATTACTCGATGGCATGCACATGGTTTTCCACTACCCCCCTTCATTGATGAAGAATATGCTATGGGCATGTATAATTTATGTCGCAATGGCTCCCTACTCAACCAACCTAACACTATTGCTTATCAAGTCTCAGATGCTTCACCTTTCGGTTTTAATCATTACAATGATGACCTCCTAGATGACATTACTTGATATATTTTATCATCACACACTTAGAGGGGCATCACACTTATTTCTCCCCCCATTGCATCGACACATGCCTTATATTATCATCATATAACATACACATCTTGATACACGCTCTTATCATCATTTCCTGATGATGCAATTTCATGCTTTGGTTCACTCTTGACTGTTGAGGGCATACTATAAATATGAACCTCACACACTTCATACATTCTTGGCATCCTCTTATCGCAACATCTATTCTACACATTCATGACATATCTTTATGGCATCTACTTTCACATGTTGTAGTCATTACCTTATTATGCACACTAGTTACATGGTCCATACTCAACTATTTAGGGTTTACATATCAAATGGACCTCACCACACTCATGCATTTAATAACTCACCCATTCTTCATGCTCTATGATCTATTGATCACATCTTTATAGGACACCATTTAGACCATTTCCTAATCATGCACTCATGTTCTACAGTTCATTCTTGATTGTTGAGGGGGCATGTATAAATTAAATCCCATCTCATACATACACATCCACTCAGGGGCATGTTGTTCCTATCACACTCACATTGCATTCCATTTCGTTTCATCCACAACATACTACATATCTTGGCCACATTTACTTTTACTTACTTATGCTTTTACATGTACACTTTATTACACATGCTAGTCAAAATACTTTATATGTAATTGTCTTTATCATACACACATTCTTGTTCACTTCCATTTATATTTTTGATTGCATATTCTATATATCGATACACCAAGCAAGGATGTTTGGCACAGTACATATTACCAGTCAACAATGGCTCTTGGGGGCATCCACTTTCATATACACTACAGGTTTTATTATTTCATTTTTCATAGCATGCTCCCATATCATATTATACATTCTTTAAGATACTTGTTTATCTTTTTAACATGTTAATGGTTGCTTCATGTGCATCATTTATCTTGTAGGTCTATTTATTTCTAAGGTTGTTTGTTACATTGCTTGTTTTTTTCCTACCATTTTTACCATTATTTGTGGGCTTTGTTGTCTTGTGTGCACACTTGTATGAATTTTTCCTAGTAATCATGATTATCTTGTGACATCGTGAGTGATGTCCCATGTCTGAAACCCTCTTTTCATGGTTTACATTTTCTTCTTACGTGTTGTCTTCTGGCATCTTAGCTTACACATAGTTTGTTTGTTTCCTAACTTACATTTTACATACATGTTTATCTTTCTTGTACTAACACTTGTCTCCTATCCACTTCATTTGTGTGTGCCTTAGTTTCTACCAAGCACACTCATTCCCCCTATAGTGCACAGTTTCAATATAGTGATCGATCCTCCTTTGGGCTACATACTCCTCAGTGACATCACATGCACCCCAAACAAGGGGGCATCATTTGGGTGAATCATTCTCAAATAGGGCTCAGAATCAAACTTGGGTCCTTAGCACAGCACCAAAAAACTAGAGCCCAGACCCAAATAGTAGCTCTTAGGTGGTCCCTGACCCTTCCTAGATGCTTGTGACTAGGGATCAGTTACACAACATTCTTCAGTGCATCACAGTCTACAGTAGTTCACAAAATAGATTTTACAGGGCACACAGTCCTTAGAACTCAACATACACACTATACAACATTTTATTTTTATGCATTGGATCAGAATTGGTCAAATTGGATAATATTTTTACACACCATTTGTACTGGTGTTCCATACTTTAGGAAGCAGTTAAAGGTTTGAGGATGACACCAAAGTTTTCTCCCTACACTTATTTTAGTTCTTGGTGTGAGATCACCCAAAAAACTTGTATTCTTTACAGTTGGCATGAGATCACCTAAAAAAATCATTCTTCTACATCATCTTCAAGACCCTTTCTACACTCTTTTCTCATCACAGATCAGGTTCACATGTTCCTTTTTAACATTTTACATTCTTTTTTACTCATATACATGTGTATTTTACTACTTGTTCATTTTTCTCTTTGGCATGTATGTCATTATGAAAACCAGTAGTCAAAATCATCCTACATCACAACACACATCAACAACACCAATCATGTCAACATTGACATCAAAAATAGGTACAAATGGTGACATCTACACATAACATTGCTACCCTAGGGTCATCATCATCACTTTTGCACTTTCTCCTCTCTAGTTTCCACATTCAACATTTTTTATTGCTCCATGCTTTTCATGGTCTCTCGGCACACTTTTTTCATCGATTTACATGGTTATTAGGTATGCATATCTTATCTAATTTATGTTGTTGAGAATTCACTCAAAAACATAAAGTGGGGTAAAATGTAGACATAAAATCACAAACTTTGGGTATATATCTATTCCTCATTGCATATTATTATTCATATGATTCATAAGTAAGAAAAGTACTAATTAACCCATGTGTTTGGCCATCTTTATTTGCTTTTTTATTGCCACTTTTAGTCTTACACTCCTCCTTTCTCATTCTATCTTTTTATACTTTAGCATTTCTCATCCTGAACACCAGTGCTTATCTAGGACACTAGCACACCAGCACCAGGAACCCCTATCCCCTCTGAGTGCCCCTAACCTTTGTGTACTTTTTTTCACATCTTCTGGGTCTTTTCTATCCATTTAGACATCTTATCTTTTTGGTAGTTTCCCTTTTCATGGTTAATTAAAAAATTCAAGCAAGGGAATCATATAAATATAAATTTATGTCATCATAATAAAGCAACAAGCACTAAGCATTAGCTATCACCACCTAAGGTTACATCAAGAGGCTATTAAAGAGAATTCAAGCATTCATTCTATAATCCATTCAAGGGTAAGGGATTGCATTATTCTAAATACACTTCATAGGATGGGAATTTCATTTTATTCCATGTACACATCTACTTACATATTCTACATTTATATATTTTCTCGCTATTAAATGTGACATGCACAAGAGCCACCCAGGGCACAATTTTGTGCACACACACCTAGAAATACATTGGGTCTTAAATGTAGTGTAGTACTCATTCGTAAGTTCACTCATTTAACAGCTGAGGAAAATTCAACCCCTTATTTATATTCTTTTCTTTTTGGGATTTTAAGCACTCTTGAGAATTTTTTAGGTCAATATTTCATTGCAGGTTATCTGTGACATTGGTTATCATTGTGTGACCTACTAGCGAAAAGAAGTGAAGGAAAATGAGCTTATTGTGACCCTACGAAGGATAAGTTATGTCAAAAAAAGTAGCACCCTGGTATTTTCTCATTACATATCCCTACTTTTGGTTAACATGTGACTATCACTCAAGAGAAGGATGGTTCCTCTTCCTAAACTACCTGCCACGAGCTACTTCAGTGTAAGAAAACTAAATGCTAACCTAATCTAACCATTCCAAGGAACCAAGGAGAGAGAAAGAGGTAAAAATAGATCCTACACTAAAGTGGTGATACACTACCAAAGGAAGCGAGATATTCTGTTGAGGGAGTAAGAAACAGAAAAAATGGAGATGAGGGAGGTCAGACAGAAGTAACACTACCCAGATCTTCAAATTCACCATTAAACTCCATGAAACACAACATCCTGCACCTGCAAATGTGAAATACATGCACTGAAAAACAAATCTAGAAGGGAGAGGCATAGAGAAACAACAAAACGATGCAAATGGTTGAAGAACACCACAAAAAACACATTTTTATTACTCTAGAAGGTGCACAGACCATTACATTTATGGAATAGAGGCACAAACACATTTTCCAAGTGTAGAAGAATGTTCACTACTCAAAAATGACATCGAGAAACAAATTTGACAGAGTTTCTCTATGTCCAGAATGTCTCTTCTTTCCAAAACAATAAATGTTACAATATATAGAAAGAATAAGAGAGAGAAGAGGGAAAAATTGAATCCTACTCCAACCACCATGAAATATGCATCGAATCCCACTTTAAAATTTTAACCATTGAATATCAATTCCTTCTACAAATCCACCCACAAAATATTACTTCTTATTCCATTGCAAATTGAATCGAATAAAATCTAGTAGTTGAAGAGATTGGATTCTACGTTAATAGCTTAGAAGACTCTTCTTCATTTTTTACCTAATAGGGATTGAAAATTTATTTTTAATCCTTTCATGGCATAGAGGACATTGAGACACTTCCAACAGTGTTAGATTCACAATATTTCGAGCCCTAAGTCCAACGATATGCCCCTTTGAATTTTGTATTGGGTCCGTACAGGAGGGTGGGAAAATAGCTTGAAAAATGGGTCCCCTTTGATATGGGACATGTGGCATCTAGATTAGAGAAAAAATAGGGTTTTCAGGTTTGTAATTTACTTTTTCCCCCTTTTCACGAAACGTAAAACTTAGAAAACCCCCGTGGCCCCGAAGCTCTTCCTTTTGACTCTGCTTAACCATTTGCCCCCTGCCTCCGTTTCATACTGAGACACATGGTGATGCGGCACTTGTTTAATCTTATCTTTTTTGGATTCACCTTTGGAGGAGCATCGTTAGGACACGTGGTTCCCTCTATTGGCTCTTCCATACTTAGTCAATTCTAGATTCTTTCCTAAATGGTTTTAAGCCCGAAGACCTTGAAACTTCACCGCTTCTTTGCCTTCTTGTTCCTAGCTTCTCTGCGACACTGCTCCTTCATTTCTGACCCTTCTATTTCATTTCCAAGCCCATATATAACTTGTTTGATGAATTTAAGGCACATGTTCACTTGAAAAATATTTTTCTTCTCTTTTTTCTCACACATGGTCATTTAAAATTTTGTAGGCCCCGTCATTCCATTGTAGAGTCTCCCTGCAACCTTGTTTGTCATCCTGGAATGTGATATTGCAGGTCTGAGTCATTTCCTTCATAATTTCCTTATGTGTAAGAGTTTTCTTGACCAATTTTATTGGGAAGGTGAATTTGGGATAACACCTACACTAAAGGAGGTGATCGTACCAAGAAAAAAGTGGAGAGACACTCTCAAATGAGGAATAATAGAAGCAAAATGATGAAGGAGAGGGAAGACATAAGTACCACAGTCAAAAATAACCTTGAAACTAATATTTCTACAAAAAAAAAAAAAAAAAATTGATCCCTACAAGGAGAACAAGAGATGCACAAAAACCTATAAATGTAATGGAAGGTAAGTTATTGCAATAGAACACAAGCTACAACAAATTGATGGCCAAAAAAAAAGAATTTTATTACTTTAGAAGGATGCACAATACACTACAATGAAATTGAAGGCTAGATTCACCATGTAGATGCTCAAATTAGAGGTTTGTAACTCACAAACACATGTGCAACACTTAAAAAATATTTCACAAGTATTATAAGAATGTCCAACCCTTACAAATGGCCACCCCTTTATAATATATAACAAGAATGGGAGAGAGAAGAGGGAAAATAAGAGAAGGCAAAATATTTTTTATAACCACAAAAAATTAACATTAAATCCACCTATAAAACACATGGGAATTTTCTAAGGCCATTCCTACATCCATTTTGTCCTGCAGAAGGAGATGGAGCACCATTTTTTCATCAATTTTGGTGGTTGAGCTACCTGCAATTATGTTGTTTCAATGCTTGGGTCCTTTTTCCATTTTTTTCCACCAAACACCATAAAATTATGAATCTCATTATACTAATTTTAAGGGATCGAAGATATATCTCCAACAATATCAAGTTTTCGTGATTTTGAGCTATATGGAGGAAGTTATGGTGATTTTAAGTTTGCAGGGTCGTGGAGAACATGAATGTGACATGTGGCGGTATTTGATTGGCCTAGGATATTTTCATTGTCTACGTGTGCACCACTTTATCATTGCCACATGTCACTCTCCCATTTGTTGTAGGGTCAAGCCTTTGATTTGCTGCAAAGTGTGAGCTAATGAGAAAGCCCCACGTACCCACCTAGACCACTTTTCCTAACATGACCCAACACTTTCTATCAAACCTAGCTCATTCTATGAGCTTGATGTCCACTAGATTCCATCACCCCAAAGTGTGACAAAATATCACCATGTGTCTACCTTAGACTACTGATCTTGCACCATGTGGTGCCATTTAATTGGTCTATCTATTTGTTGAATTTACCTTGCCCCACTACATACCTGAAAGATTATGGAATGAGTTTTGTTTTGTAGATCTCACGTCCACTAGAGCCTATCTACTCACCCTATGCTAGAATCAGCGTTCATTTTAAGACTCCCCTCCCAAAAATTAGTTTAGAATTGGTGGTGAATCTCCAAAATTGACTTTCGCATCAATGATGAATTTCTAAAAAATTGTTCCATGGCAAAGCCAACTGGGTTGGACGTTCATCCATTGTCTACCATAATAACCTATATTAGAAGTCATCCAACCTAGGTTATACGGAAGATGATGGATGACCATCCAATATGGTTTGGATGGTTGTCCACTTTCTGTTGTCCAACCCCACCATCCAACCTGGGTTGGATAGTCTTCCATCGTCTGCCGTCCAGCCCATCCGTCCAACATGGATTGGAAGGTAGGAATCTAACCTAGGTTGTACGGTAGATGATGGACGGATTTCCAATCTAGGTTGCATGGCCATCCATTATTTTTCATCTAACCTAGGTTGGATCATTGTCCATCATCTGATGTCCATCCTATGTTAGACAATCATACATTATTTTCCATCCAACGTGGGTTGGATTATTTTCCATTGTTTTTCATCCAACCTGGGTTAGATGACTATACATTATTTTCTATCTAACCTAGCCATCCAACTTGGGTTAGATGACTATTCATTGTCTATCATCCAACCTAGCTATCCAACCTAGGTTGAATGACCATACATTATTTACCGTCCAACCTAGGTAGGACGACAACCCATCATATACCATCCAACCTAGCCATCCAACCTGGGTTGGACAACAGTACATTATTTATCATCCAACCTAGTCATCTTACTTGGGTTAGAAGACTATCCATTGTATGTCATCCAACCCAGTCATCTAACCTGGGTTGGATGACCATACCTTATTTTTCATCTAACCAAGTCATCCAACCTAGGTTGGATGATTGTCCATTGTCTTCCATCCAACCCAGTCATCTAACCTGGGTTAGATGACCATACATTATTTACCATCTAACCCAGCTATCCAACCTGGGTTAGATGAGTATCCATCATTTGTCATCTAACCTAGTCATCCAACCTAGGTTGGACGATCATACATTATTTTTCATCCAACCTAGTCATCCAACCTTGGTTGTATGATTGTACATTATTTTTTGTCCAACCCAGTCGTTCAACCTAGGTTAGACGATTTTCTATCATCTCTCATCCAACCCAACCATCCAACTTGGGTTAGATGACCATACATTATTTTTTATCCATCCTAATCGTCCAACCTGGGTTAGATGGTCATACATTATCTATCGTCTAACCCAGGTTAGACAGCTAGGTTGGATGATGGACAATGGATGACCATCCAACCTAGGTTGGATGGCCATCCACCATCTGTCATCTAACCTAGGTTGGACAACAAATAATGGCTATCTGTCTAACCTCAGTTGGATAGACATTCGTTCTTTTTTTGGATGTCTTTATTAAATGGGTAGCCCCCTGTTACCCCCAGGCTATATATTATACCTCAGCGATTACATGTATAAGTTAATTTTTACATATAAATCATAGGTGAGATGAACCGTACAAATGACTTATCGGCTGAAATTTTTGGCGAATTGGGCTGCAGTCGAATAATGAAAATTTTCCATTTCCAATTTCCAAAATCCCTAGTATTCACGAGTTTAAAAAATTTTCCACTAAAATTTTCCCTGGCCAGAATGGTGATGCCTGTCCTTTTGGATGCTTAATATTTTTACATGTGGTCCTGTATGATTTGCTACTAACAATTTTGAATTTCCTCGCTAATCATTTAACCCTGTGAGATCTAGACCTAAAATTCTATAAACCTTGGTTGATTCCGTGGACTTGACATTTGTCAGGTACATTTGCTTTGATTTTTTTTAGAATGTCAATCTGTGTCCTTTTGGATGCTTAAGATTGTGTCACATGGTACTGTGTGATTTGTTGCTAACTATTTTGACTTACCCGCTAACCCTTCAACCCTATGAGATCCAGACCCAAAATTTTATCAACCTTGGTTGATTGCACAAACTTGACGTTGGCGAGGTGCATTTGCTTGAGGTTCACCAGAATGACGATGCGTGTCTCCACCTTGATAGTTGATCTTCTGACATCTATCATATTTGTGCTTTGCCATGTCTCCCATTGACCTTGATGTCTTTGTCTACCCTATTGTGGACCAAAAATTATTACAGATCTTTGTTTACGTCGTGGGCTTGAGGTCCACCAAACTCTTTGGATATGGAAAGTGCCAGAATGCTTCCACATGTCCCTTCATTTCACCCTTGAAATTTCTCCACATGTCCCTACTAAACTTGGCATTGAAATTGATGGCCAAAAGAACATCTTTGGATTTTTAAATATATCCCACTAATGGATTTGTTGATCCTCCTGTAAGTTTTTAAATGTCAATCGTCAATTCTTTTGGAATGGAGAATTTGATGGTAATTTGAATGTTCAAGGTTGTTTTATAGCCTAGTACATTTAAAATAAGTTATCCATGTTGGGATTAGCACACAAGTTGTATAGATAATATATCAAATCCAAGTATACATGCAATAAAATTGGGTATTCTACCAAAATAAATATATAAAATAAGAGATATAAATCAACACTAGATTTAACGTGGTTCACCCAGTGTGGGCTACATCCACCAAGAAACAATCCAATCTATTATCCAAATATTTCAAAAGATATACAATGAATATTTACAATCTTCCACACCTCTCATGATGTACAGTACTTTCTTTCTCTCAACCTTATCCTTCTTCTCCAAGAATTCTCTCTCACACAATTATTTTGACAATAATCACTAAATCTATCTTCTAACTCTAGATTTCTAGCTTATAAATACCTTATACAAACTTAGGGCACTTAGCCATGCAATTACAATCAATAGATCTGTTTTAATACTAAAATTAGCTCTAATTCTCATGAGTTAATTAAAACACTCATGCACAGGTAACCAATGTTGGTTAGCCGTAACCAATAATGGTTCCTATTTTCTTGACCGATGCCATTCATAGGTGACTGATGTCGGTCCCTTCATAACCAATGTTGGTTACAGTGGTTTCTAGTAAGTTGATATAGCGTGCTAAACTGAAGTAATTGAGCTCTGCATCTCAATAATCTCCCACTTGGAGATAAATTACTAAACTATACATGTACAACGTCATTCTTAGATCCTTTCCTTAGCTTTGATTCTTCCTCTTAAAGTCTCAAAGTTGAAGACCAACAGAAGTGGAGTGTAGCTCCAAATTCTCTTTTACTAATGACTTCGTTAGCATATCTACAGGGTTTTCACTTGTATGAATCTTCTCCAGTTTCAGCTCCCCATCCTCCAATACTTGTCCTATGAAGTGATATCTCAACGGAATCTGTTTCTTTCTAGAATAAAATGCTGAGTTATTTGACAAATTAATTGCACTCTGACTATCACTAATTAATTTTTCATCATCTTGCTCCTTTCCCAACTCTTTCATGAACCTACTCATCCATATCATCTCTTTTCTAGCCTCTGTAGTTGTAACATACTCTGCCTTTGTAGTAGACGAAGCCACAACCTTCTGTAATCTTGAAATATAGCTAAATGTCATCCCACCTACCGTGAAAATATATCCAGTAGTGCTCCTTCTACCATCTATATCTCCAGCCATATCCAAATCAACATATCCACATAAAGAAATATCTTAACCTCCATAACATAACTGCATACTAGATGTCCCTCTCAAATACTTGAGTGTCCATTTGAATGCTTTCTAATGCTCTTTACCTAGATTGGTCATAAATCTACTCACAACTCCCACTTCCTATGTAATGGTTGGTCTGGTACAAACCATAACATACATGAGTGTAGTCATTTTTATACCCTTAGACTAAAAGTATAAAACCATAGCATACATGAGTGTAGTATGCACACTGAGTGTTAGTCTGGTATTACCCAATGGGAACTGGGTGCTCACCCGAGGCATGCGCGGGCACCAAGTCTCTCCTTTATGTGAGTCTTGTGAGAATGCATCATCTTATAAAAAATTTCCAAGTGTAAGTGAATAGAAAATAACCTTGCATCATTCTAAGAACCTATGATGAGTTGTTACATCAATGCATCCATAGAAAAGAAATAACCAACATATATAAATGGTTCTTACATAAAGGAAATACATAAGGATTATGCTCATGAACACAAATATACCTTAGAATAGTGCCTTCCATTTATATTAACATGTTTACTAACCATATTACATTCCTTTGAAGTTATAATAGGCCCGTATA
Organism: Taxus chinensis; assembly: GCA_019776745.2. Classification (NCBI taxonomy): domain Eukaryota; kingdom Viridiplantae; phylum Streptophyta; class Pinopsida; order Cupressales; family Taxaceae; genus Taxus; species Taxus chinensis. Next base: position 553,084,772 of record CM034150.1, read on the forward strand.
AACATTACAGAGAAAATTCATACATCAGAGCTACATTATGTCCCTCATATTACAAAGATGATTACAAAAACATCCCTCTAAATGTGCCATCACTCCTATATTTTCACTAATCCCAACCCATAGACTCCTTCATGGTATTTTTACAGAGCTTCGCCTCTCTCTAGTGCACTATTCTCTCTTAGGATGACTCCATGTATATCTCCCTTTTTGCTACCCACACACCTCATTATATAGCCTTTCTGCCTTCACCGCCATGCCTTCTAAGGTAGTAGATCGGCTGTCAAGTGTCCAAATGGTCCTAAAATGGAACATGCCTCCTTTTATCTGAGCTCTCCACTATGTGCAATGATGTTCTTCTAGAACATTCCATTGCATACATGGAATATTTCCTTTTTGATCCTACAGTCACCAGGCTGGCACCTTATCCACTCTGTATGCTAGAAGGGTCACGTTTTTCTCATGTGCTTCCTGGGACGCCGAATATGGATAATTCCAAAACTTTTCTTTCCTTGCATCTGTACATTGTGTGTTCTATAAAACCCTGCTAGAAAATTTCCCTATGCACCTTCTACCCATGCACTCTTCTTCAACTAGGTCCCACGCACCCACGCGTGTTCTTATACTTAGCCAGTATTCTGAGGCCCAACATCACCCCACACTATGCCTGTTCTCCATCCTCAGAAACACTCTTCAAAGAATAAATAATGGTGGTCTCTTATAATGGTTAGAAGGAAAGAAGAAAGAATGAAAGAATGGGGAACTTGTTTATTACTAGAGGAGGAGAGGGAAATCATTCCCTAATTATGCCTCTAACTTCTATCTCCTTTATAATCTCATCCATGCTATGCTCAAACTATTGTTCTACTAACTTCTTCATGATGCCTACCACTTCTCTCTCAACAACTATCTCTACTTTATCATTGGTGAGGCTTTGGGTTCTTTGGTTTTTGGTGTTTACTTCTTCGCTCATCCCCTTGCCTTAAGCCTTAGCTTCTTCCTCATCATTCTTCTCCTCATCTTTCTTGTTATACTCATCTTCATCTCCTTCTTCCTTAGAATCATGTATATCATAGATTCGATGGTCTTCACCTCCTTCAGGCTCTTCATAATCCCTATCACCGATGTAGGCACCTAAGCTCTTAGTCTCTTTTGACTCTTCCTCATCTGTCACCTTCTGCTTCTTCCTTACTGGGGATTCCAATACAGGAGATTCTTCTTTTTATTTTTCCTCCCTAGGTGAAGTATCACTTAGTGATTTCTTATGGGTGAGGTTCTCTTCATGTTCTGGTGCCTCTTCTTCTAGGGTCTTTTCCTTGACAAGGGTCTTCTTTCTTCACGCATAATTTCTAGGCTTTACGACTGCTTCAGGTACGCCCACCGATTGTGCAGTCTGCACACTTGGTGCTTTCTTCTCCTGCCCCTCTTCTCTTTTTCTCTTCTTTGGCGTGGCCTTCTTTATTCCTATGGGGTATTTTGTAATGGAGACATCTTTATCTAGGTATGCACCTTTCTCTAAATTTTTCCTTATGCGAAGTTATAACCTTGTTGCATCCCTTCCAACGATTGGCAATGTTATTGGTTTCATCATTTGAACCTCGTGGGAGACATACTTCTCCACATACGTGTGCTTTTTAGGGTACACAAGCTTTCTACATAGCTTGCGGTGGTCTTGGTCTACCTCACTAAGGTTGAACCTTAGTATTTTTTCTTCTTTGAATCTATTGACCCCTTCCTAGAAATATTGTGCGGTGAAGGAGAAGGGCAGCTTGCACCATAGACACTTAGTCCCATTTGTTAAAATAAATCTACCAATGTAGAAACATTGTTACACTGCAAATTTTTCATCTCCATCCATGAGCACAGGAAAATACTCTTGGATCCTCCACTCTGACCTAAATACATCATGCATTCATTTATACCACTTCTCTAGGCATGTCTTTTGAGCGGTTGTCATGGTTTCACAAGTGTATTTTTCAAACCTCTTTGCAGGAAAGGGATCCTCATCTAGATACTCCCAAAAAAAAATTTATGGCCCATCTGACACTCCAATTTGTGAAAAGACAATGGTGAGGAGGACGTTACCAAATAATATCTTTTCTCCTTCCTGCGTGCTACTTTTGATCTCATCCGTGATGAAAGTGGACAAGTTATAGATGGTTCCCTATGATATCTTTTGGCATACATTTAGCCATGCCTTGTTCACTTGCGTCCATCGTTCCTGATCATTGATCTTAGTCACCAAGTGTGTGGCCATCCTCATATCAGGGTCTGGAATCTATGTAATTTCAAAGTATCGTGAACCCTTCTTGTAGTCATATATTGTTACAGTCTCCTTAATAGTCTCCTTGTCACTTAGATCATCATCTATACTTTTTCCTTCACAAATAAGACTTGTGAACTTGGATATCAGCTATGGTGTTTGTGCATCTTTCACCCTGCAAAATAAAAGTGATCCTCATGCACGCGTGATGTCAACCATTGATAAAGGTGCTAAAGATTACCAAAGTAAGTCAACTCATATAGTTGCAATAACCCTATTTTCTCTAATTTGACTTTCACTTCGTCATTGTATATAGGCATCCCATCCAGTGTCCTTTTATTAGCTAGGTGAACCAAATCTAGTCCCATTTCCTTCTCATTTGTGCTTGTGCAATGGTTATAATCACTCACATTCATTTTCCTTAGATACAACACCCATTCTTTTCCTAGCAATACTCCATCTTGGTATTGCATTTCTACGTACCATTCTTCATTAGAGCTCATGACGGTAGCTGTTTTCTTTCCTTTTCGCTTTCTGTTAGGTTTCTTCTGTGAAATGGTTACCTTCTTAGGTTCCATGTTTCCTGTCAAGATAAAATAAGAACTCCTTACTCTTCTCTACTACTCTACTTAACTCCAAACTCATCTCCAAAACTCAACTCCTGGAATAAATCCTTCTCTCTCTATTCCCTAGCTACCAAACCCTAATCTAGGAAAACCTTCCACAAGATGGCACACTTCACACAGCCTTTCCTCATGCCTGTGTACTCCTTCCTCCTAGTTTGTAGATCCACTCTAGTCACTTTTTAATTCTTATGATTCTTCTTCCTTGGCAAAAATTTCTCTCTACAGGCCCTAGTTCGGAAGAGTGCTTAAACTTTGTAATAGCAAGGTAGAAAAATGACTTGCCTAACCTTATATTTATAGTTTTTGCTTCCCTCCAGTAATACATGTTATGCCACCTACCAACATACTTTAATATTAAATGTGGATTTTTCCACTAAGTTATCTTTAAGTGCCCTCACCCATGTGCCCAATCCATCACAAAAAAACTTATACAACCTTTTGGTGTGCGAAAAATCCAATCTGACCGAAGACTCTTACACACATGTCTACAACACTAAAGGAAATTCTTATGTCCTTACCTAATTTTTTAAATCACCTAGCTCATGTTGTTCCTGCATTCTTCATCCTTTATACGTGGTATTTATTAGAGCCTCCTTGACACCATAATTCATTATCCATCGTTTCCTCATGCACTTTATTCAACCTTACGCGCTTCCTTCTACTAGGCCATTCAACTCGTATTGTAGGATTATACTTTACTTTACATTACTCCACCCCACACTAAACAGATGTGTGGTCCTCTGCACATAAACAACTTTGGAATAATAATGTGGTTACCAATGCACAAGGTGGAAAATGAAACAAATAGAAAGGAACAAGCAACGAGAAAGGGAAAAACAAGAAAATAAAAGCATAAAGGGAAATTCTAAGCTAATTGGAAATACTACCTTATTACAAACACCAAGAAGACTTATTTATTTTGTTAAATGCCTCAGCAGTTCCATTTGCTTGAGGGTGATAGGAGGTAGTCTTGTGATGGGCCACCATAAATTTTGCTAACAGAATCCAGACTATTTCATCGAGAAAGTGTGTACCTCTATCACTTGTTAAGCTTAAAGGAAATCCATACATGTTGATTATGTTCTCCCATAAAAATCTAGCAGTTGTCATTTTGGTGCAATCCTTTGTAGGCACTACCTCTACCCAGCGTGTTAAGTAAACAATGCAAGTAATGATATACCGCAAACCAGTTCTTTATGTGGCTGGTGAAATCGGCCCTACAAAGTAAATTTCCCATTTTTCAAATGGTGCAGTACTGACTATTGGTCACAAGGTAATTTCATCCCTCTTTCCAAGTTTTCCAAGGTGTAGGAAATGGTCACAAGCCCTACAAAAATCAATACAATTCTGGTACATGGTTTCCCACCAAATCCCTGTTAGTAAAATATTCCACATGGTAGTGTGTCCTCCTTCAATCCTACCATGTACTTCCTCCATAATTTCCACACACTCATGTTCCAATACGCATCGGTGCAGAACCTCGTCATGGCCTAACTTATATAGTTCTCCACTAATCAACATGTAGGGTGTGGTGAGTTTTGCTAACTGCTTCCTCTTGAAATCCTTCATCCCTTCCAATGCCACACCTGTTTTTAAGAAAATTGTGATATCTTTCAAGTTTGAGGTCATGCACCACAAACTAAATAGTTGTGCATCTGGTATTATCTCCTCAATGCTTTACACTTATTCCCTTGGGTTAATCCTTGATAAGCAGTCAATTCCTGAATTGCTTTTTCCTAGTTTTACAACCAATGTGAACTCAAACTCTTGAAATGATAGGACCCAAAAACATATGTGCCTTATTTTTCAATGCCATGTGGTCCATGTAGAACATAAATGGTGTTTCCAACAGATACTACCTAAACTTGTGTACTACGTAGATCATAGATAATGCTTTGAGCTCAGTAGTTATGTAAAAAAAATTCTGTTGGTGTCAACTTTCTACTTAAAAAACACAAGGGATGATTAGCAATTCCCTCATCAGGTTGTGTTATTATTGCTCCCATAGTTGTTCCTGACGCATCAACATGCACATGGAAAGGTGCATCCCAAGAAGGAAAACATAATATGGGCACCGTGATAAGCTTATCCTTCAAAGTGTCAAATTCCTTATGTTGTGTATCTCCCCAATGAAAGCAACTCTTTTGTTTTAACAATTCCTCCAAGGGCACAGCAATCTTGGCATACCCCTTGATGAATTTCCTATAGTACCCTATATGCCCAAGGAATCTGCAGACTACGCTTTGACTAGTAGGCTCCCCTAATCCCACAATAACTATAAATTTGGTGGGATCTACTGGTAAGCCTTCTTTGCATATAGTGTGTCCTAATAGGGTTCCAAATGGAGTAGTAAAGACACATTTCTTAATGTTTAGGGATATCCTTAATTACAGACATCTCTCAAAAATTAGCCTCAAATTTTCATTATGGTCTTTTACCAATCCATACACAATCCATTCATCTAGGTATACTTAAAGGAAACTATGGATGAAGTCCTAAAATGCTTGTTCCACGATGCGTGAGAACAAAGCAGGAACATTCTTTAATCCAAAAGGCATAACCATTTAGGAAAAACTTCCCCATTCAGTGGAGAAATTTGTCATCCTTTGGTCTTCCTTTGTAATCCTAACTTGGTGATACCCTGAGAACCCATCTGTGAAAGAGTATAATTTTTCCTCACCTACTCCCTCCAAAATTTCTTCAGTAAAGGGGGTTGGGAAAGGATCGATGACACATACTGCATTTAGATCCCTGTAGTCAACAAAGATTCTTATTCTCCCATCCTTCTTGATACTGATGACCATTGGGCTGATCCATTCTAGTTTTTCTGCTGCCTCAATGATACCAGATGTTATCATCTTTTTTATTTCTTCCTTGACCCATATGCACAAATTTATATTCATCTAATAAGGCCTCTTCCAAATTAGGTGCACACCTTCCTTTAAATTGATCTTAATCTCCCCAAAGGAATGGTGGATGCCTTTGAGTTCATGGTACCCACAAGGGAAAAAATCCTGGAACTCACATGCTAGATCAATGACCTTTGAGACTTATTTTCCTGACCAATAGTCCCCACTGATAACTTCTTTAGGTTTTGTTTCTGTCCCAATGTTAACCTTCTTCGTTTTCAAGGGCTCATGGTAGGTGCATGCTCAGTCATCAGCACCATCTATAACTTTGTGTGTACCTTTAGAAAGGTTAACATCTAAAGTTTCCATTTCTTCTCTGTCTACTACATAGATCATTTTTCCTTTTTATTTTTCCATGCATGCGCACTCAAGTTGTACTTCCTCCAATTCTTCTTCATTGAGACACATCTCCAAATCATACTCACTCAGCAACTCCAGTATCCTGTCCTCTTCCATATCACTATCTCCCATAATAAGGTGCTTGATTACTTGCAATGCCTTATCTACTAATGGTTTGGTACTCCTATACTCGAAATCTTGAATGAGATCAACCGCCAAATCTTTCCAATTACTTGTTTGACGACGCATCTCTGAATGAGTATACCATGCACATGCATAGCCTTGTAAGGTGGAATACAACTTATGCACCCATAAAAAATGTGGTAACACTTATGCGCTTCCCATCCAGGCCTTCTCACATGCTTAGATATGAAATGAGGCAGTCTCTTTACCATGGTAGTCTTGCATGATAGTGAGCACATTGCTCATGGAGAACCTTATAGAAAATATTATTATTACTTCATGCCACTCTAGGAGGCTCTCCTAATGTGTATCCCACCAGTGGATTGCAGTTATGAGTAGGTTATAATTGAGCATTCCCCTTCTCTCATCCTCATTTTTCCACTGAGCCTCCATTTCCCACAGGAAAAGTTCAAGAAATACTCCTCCAGATTAATTTGGAAAATTCTTCCCTCCTAGGTGCTTAACTGATCATGCCTTCATTACCCTTGTTATAGATCCTCTCAACTGTCACCTAATCAACTCATAAGTCCCATGTGCCCAATTTTTTCATGTCATGCTAGTAGTATCACTCAAGGACTGAGCATATTCAAATTGGATGACTCCCTCCATGGGACGAATTATCTCAGGATATCTGATGGAGCGCACATATATTTTGTCAAGGACTTCTTCTCCTAAGGGATCAATATAGGGCACTGACTTCCCATCTGTCAAAGGATTGATCACCCTTTCTTCCTTGTTATCAGCATTATTCTTATAACACCATGGGTTCCCAAGTAATACTAGAAAGCTGTTTGCCTCGGTGAGTCCCAAGACTTTGAAGTCTCCAGTGAACTTGTCCCCTTGAATGGTGATAACTGCATCCTTTAAGATGCCAATGGGAATCTCCTTAGTCTTTTTTTTCCATATACAACACATTTGAGGATGGCTGTAATGTGGGTCTTCCCATTTGGTGCCAGGAATATAAGGTAAGAACATTAACCTCTACTCTCGTTTCGATGAGGATGTTACTTAGAATTCATCCATTAATAACTGCATTCAAAGTAATCTCCTTATCATAATTAAGGATGTAAGGAGGAAGGTTCAGATGTAAAACCTTCCTTTTACGCTCTGCTCTAGCATGTGGTACCTTCTCCCTCATCCATTCTCCTAGCATGGGAATAATATTATCTTGCCTTAACATCCTACATACTTCCTTGACCTCATCTAAGTCATCCTTTGGAGCCTCGACATTCTTCCTTTTCTCCAACTACTTTGATTGCTCCTTTAGACATTGGATCTCCCCTTATAAACTCTGAATCACATCTATAGTATCTTGACTCACCTCCTTCTGATGAGCAGGAACTGGATACTTTCCATGTACCACTTCCTCCCTTGAAACCAATGTCCTTTGTCTTGGCATCTCCCTGGTGTGTGTGGCCTCTACTCGCATCATCACTAGTACAGGCTCTTGTCTTGACTCACATGCCACTCTTAGCATCTACTATGAATCAGCATTCTTGATGCTCACCATCTCATCACCTTTGTTTTTCCAGTGCTTCTAGTTCATATGCTCATAGAGCTCTAGACAATCTTTATACTTGTGTTTCTTTCCGCACCATGAGCTTTATAATAGATTGGGACACTCACACTTGTAATGTTCTATAGATCCATAGTTATAACAGGTTCCTCATGGGAACTCACTTGTCCTCTACTACAGTTACTACAACCACGAAATCCTCCACAAAAACCTCTTCCATGCACTCCTCCATCTGCGCGTCCTTCATAATGACATTCAACATCCTTGGAACTATTTTCAAGGTTATTCTGGCACACACCCAAATCAATAGCATCATAGATCTAATCAATCAGTTTGTAATCCTTGGTATCATGGGTCATAGAGGTATAGATCTTGCAAATACAAGAAACATTCTTGCAGATTGCACGTTGTAGTAGAGGACATCTACTTACATCATGATCCCCATGGAAAATTTCAGTCTACCGCCATAATGTGTACCAACTTCCAAGGGAAACTATCCTTTGCATGCCCCTTCACTTCATAGTCTATACATAAAATCCCACTACGAACTTCATTTGCTGAGTTTGTAGACAGCTTCTCCAACTGCTTAGCCATTGCAGTAATTTGAACCTCCAGAAAGGGACTAACACCAGTATCAATGCTCCCAACAACCTTAGCACGCAGGGTAGCTTCCAATGCCTTGTGTGGGTCTATAAAAGTCTTTTGTGATAGACCCTTTCAAAACAGTGTTATCAACCCTCTAAAAAACCATTGAGCATGTTGAGAAGGATGAATGTCATAGGATATTTTTGACAAAAGATTCTTGAAACATGCATCATAATCTCACACAATCTCTGTCATTCATTTTTGGATTTCCTTAAGAGTATTCACACTCTTCTACTCAAACTCAGTGATATGGAACTCTTCTAGGAAGGAATTCTTCAACGTGGTGTATTCTACCACTATATGATGGGGGTCATACTTCATATACCAACTATGCACACACCTTTACAACATTGTTGCAAACTAACTTGCCTTCCACTCTAGGGTAGTGATCCCTTTTACCCGCCATAGTAATTCACACTTGTGTACATGATTTGTAGCATCTTCAATACCCCTATAGTTTGGTAAGTGTAAAGACATATCAAATAATAATTGTGGAGGTGGTTGAGGCCCTTTTCCTCCTGATCTAGAGCCTTGGTTCCCTCAGGTGTTTCCTGCTCCACCAAATCTGTTGGATCCACCACGTTTTGTTCCTCCTGATCCACTAGATCATCCTCCTGCAGTCGGTAAATGTTCTTAAGTGGTTGTGCCAAGTGTTCCTAGTGTCCCACTGAACTGCATGCCGATGGTTTGTGATATTTTCCCACTACTAATTATGTGTCCCGTTCCACTCCCATACGTGATACCCAAACCTTGTGTACTCACACCTTGTACAAATATTCCTCCAAATATCGGAATGGATTATGCAGCCATGGATGTTCCAAACAATAAATTATATCTCTTGGGCATAGATCGGTTACTCCCACCGATGCCAACTAAGTTAACAATACTTCTCCATTAATCTAGAAAACCAAACGCTAGGGATTGGTCATCAGGTGGGTTTAGATGCACACATATGGCTCTCCTTTATCCATGTGATGAAATATCAATAGAATCTGAAGGGGTTTCTCTCCCATGCTTTCCAAGATGGGGTAGGATAGACTACTCATGTTCCATGTCCTATGCATGAACCTCAACTCCTTCCTGTTACATCTACCTCCATAGATCCATCACACTTGCAACCTCACGTTGTATAGTCATCTCCCTTTTACAATATGTGTTATACTTGATTCATCTCTCCTCCCTTTCCTTTTCAGCCACAATGTCTACCATTTTCCTCCAACCTAGCTTCGTCTCCTAGCACTTAGATAAGTTTAGCTGGCCATGGAAAATGTCTCTAAACTCAAGACAATGACCAAGATATTCATAGCCAAAGGAATAACATGTAAAAAAAATCCTCTGGGATCCCTCAAAAACTCAAACTCAGTAACTTTTGGGCAAGAATACGTAGAAATGGCATACTCTAGAGTATAACTGGTTAACACTCTTTTCCACTAGTGATCAACAGCACACATCTAAGTTAGATTTGCATCCTACAATCTCTGATAGTCATCTTGGGTCCATATGCGTGGTCTGTAGTACCATCTTGATTTGGATGCATATGCTAAAATCCATTCATATAGTTCTTGTTGATCAGAGAACACTTGACAAAAAGCACACAAGAATTCTGCATCAGAAAGCAGGTCATATTCAAAGGCGTGAACAGATAAGGAGAACATGCGCATGAAATAGAAGTTCAACTTTTTGGGACTTAGCCATTTTTCACTCATAAAGGTCTATTTTTAGAGATGGCATGTAGAGCACACAAATAAGGAAAAGACGTGTGTGCCATGCATTGGCTATTCTTGGAGGATCGGATATGAAGCACTTTGCATGGACACAGACTGAAAATAGATCTACTACTATTAGTTAATTACTAGTAGTCTATTGTTAGCACACTTACATGTGTGGTTGTTTTCATAAATGACGCGTCACTAATAATAGCATGTGACCTATTTTTGGAATAGATAAGAGGTGAAGGGAAATTCCCCACCCTTATAAATATGTAGTAATCTGTGTAGTAAAAGAGAGATCGATATATACAGAGATATGTATACATAGTGAGATTCTGTTGTTACGTGCATACTATTGTTACTATAATGAAGCTTATGTATAATTGTTATCTTTAATATAATGTAGGATATTTTCTGAATGTGAATGTTAATTCTATGTATATCTGAATCTAGTATGTTTTTTATCTCATCATGGTTAATATTTAGTTATGTTCTCCCTTAGATATAGATCTGGTATGCTCTGTAGAATGATTTGTTAGTAAATATAACCATATATGTTAAGTATTCATCATGCTAACATCTTCCAACATCAACCCTAAAGAGGTACCTGGTACCTTTACACACTTTGGGTGAGTTCTCAGTATAGGTTGAGTGAAGACATATCGGTTAACCTTAGCAAGTATTGAAGAATGGATACGTAATCTAGAAGAAGAATACGCACAATGATTCAGCACTGGATCTAAGTATAACACATGCATATGGGTGGAATAGAATCTATATGACAGTTTATATGAGATTTTTTTGCTATCCTTCCTTTATAATTATACGAGTGGTTTATTTCTTATGCATATAAATGCAATTGGAGGTATCGCGCACTTTTCTGGTCACATGAAGAATTTTAGGCCCTCTATGATGCTGATTTGATTTGGACTTGAGTTGTGGATACATGGTTTTGTGGTGTCTTGAAAAATTATATCTTGGAATAATCAATTTCCACTCATTTGATTCTAGAGGTAGCTGAATTCAAATTTTTACGATATCCAAGGGGAGCTTACCTACAAGGCATTCCATTGCAATCAAGATCTAGATGGTAACCTTGAATCTAGAGAGTAAACCAATGGCTAACTAAACCTCACCACATGTGGGGAAAGGAGTAGGTTTGGTGAAAGATGGCAGACATAGTGAAAGAAAGGCAGAGAGAGGAAAGGAGGCTTAATTATAATGAGGCACACAAGAGGGTGATAGAGAAGAAAAGTAACGTTGTAGAAATTATGGAGTTGAGGAGAGAGATGGCTCATGAAGGATTTGAAGCTCATGTAGAAGACATGGAGCCAGAGCATTAGGAACTCCCCCATCTTGGAAATCATAACAGGGATCCCCCATTGGCCTCACACAAAAGCACACCAATAGAGACTACTTGGGCCATGGGTGCGCATCTAAATCCACCTAGTAACCTTGCCCTTGCATTTGGTTTTTCTACATCTAGTATAACAAGTAGTCAATAAGCTAGTTCAAGCAGTGGGAGAGTAGGGGCAAGTCTTATAAGAGGCATAGTGATGGCAACACAAATGACTTCATTGTTATATGGGAGTACCTTTTCGGGTGTATCATCAGCACAGAATACAAGTGCGTCAATCTTTAGATTAACTTCTGGGAGTAGTAACACTTTACAGACTATCGGGGTATAGTTCAATTCTACTGTTGGGACATAGGGAAGTACATCTTCTGGTTTGACCCCAGCTATAAGTTCAGGATCAAGAGGCATAGGTAGCTCTGGTTTAGGTAGATTAGGAGGTTCTGGAGGTGGGGGAAATATAGGAAGTTCTGGATCAAGTGCGTAAGGTCCACACTAACCCTAGAATATTTACTAGGAAATGTCTCTTCGTCTTCCAGAGTATAGGGGCATAGAAGATTCTACTGAACATGTGCGTATGTGTTAAATACTAAGGCATGCAAAAGGGTGCACACATAGTTTGTATAGAAATTATGACCCTGATCAGACTTGTGTAGATTATATAGCTTTAAAGGATGTATTCCTTAAAGACTTTCATATCCCTGAGTTTGAGTAGAAGAGTATAAGTGCACTCAAAGATATTAAGCAAGGCACTAGTGAAATTGTTAGAGAGGATGATTCATGGTTTAAAACGTTGTTATCAAATATTTCTTATGACATAAACGCAAGCCATCATGCGCAATGGTTCATTGGGGGCTTTATTAGCCCTTTTAGGAGGGCATTATCACATTAGACATACACTTATCCGTACGAAGAAATTGAAGTAGCCTTGCATGTTGAGGTAGTTGGAAGCATAAATACCATGGTGAGCCCATTTTCAGAAGCACAAATAGCAGCAATGGAAAAACAGTTGGAGAAACTATCAGCAAATTCAGCACATGAGACGTGCACAGGGATTTGGTACACAAATTATGAAGTAAAAGGTCACACAAAGGATAGTTGTCCTCACATAACAATACGCTCATTGTTGATGGATTGTGAAATATTTCACTTAAAACATTATGCTAGCCACTGCCCATTATTATAATGTGTGATAAGGAAGAATGTTTCAAGTTACTATAAAATCCATAGGTCTGCAACCCATGACACTAAATATTTTTGGCTAATTGGACAGATCCATGATGCTATAGATATTGGTGTACGGTAGACAGGAGTTTCAGATAACTCTAAGGGTAGGAATGAACATCATGACTAGGAGCACAATCAGGTATGCTATGTTCAAAATGAAGGGTGTTTTGAAGTCAGTTGTGGCAGAGGTTGAGGATGCCATGGTGGATTTGTAGGACAAGGCCGTGGTGGTGGAAGAAGTGAGTTCCCTCACGAAACATGTTATACATGCAGATCTCTTGACCACTATAGGTGTGAATTTCCTCATAATATTACATGTTCTTTCTGTGGAAATAACCATAGGTACGAAGAGTGCCCGAACTTATATGAGCATCTGAGTAAGCAACATAAACAAGAAAACAAAGGTGCAGGGATGGTTAGGATATAACAAGCTGTGGAAAATCAATGGATGCCCAAGATGGAAGCAGAATCTGAGGCACTACAAGTGAATATCATGACCCATGCTGAGGAAGCACATGCTAAGGAAGCATTACAGTAGAAGCCTACCATCACTAAAGAAGAGTTTCTTCATGCACGATACCCAAATCCTACCTATCCAAAGGAGGTTTATCAGGATACCATGGAAGTTCTAAAGAATATTCAAGGTGACATATAGTACGTAAAGGAGTAGAAGAAAGCATCAGAGATGGTCCAAACTGATATAGATGACTTGAGAGAAGTGTGCAAAATTGTTTGTAAGGAGAACATCATTTCACTGTTAGGGATTTGGTTAAAAGGAAATACTTCATGTGTAAGTACTGAGACTAGACAGCAGATCCTGCATGCAAATCTCCCTCCTCATAGCCTAGATTATGAAATGGAAATCACTCTAAATGCTGTTGTGGATGGGTGGCTATTGAGTAATATATTGATTGATAAAGGCACATAGGTTAATGTTATTAGCTTGGATGCATGGATACAAATGGGAAGACCCCATTGTTGTCATCCTCTAATGTATTATTCATGGGTAATTAGACTAAGGCCACTCCCATAGGAGTTTTGAAATATACATCCATTACCATACAAGGACCCAAGTTCACTGGAAACTTTGAAGTTTTAGTGCTAACAGATTCAGATAGCTTTGCAACTCTATTGGGGAGCCCTTGGTGCTATGCAAATAATGTTGATCTTTAGTTTAACAAGGGATATATCAGTTTTGAAAATAAATAGGAAAATTTTATTATCCCTTTACTAGATGGAAAGTCTACACCCTATATTGAGCCCTTAAGTGAAGAATATCTGAATCAAATTTATGTATGCACCATCTGAGATCCAGAGATGATTGAACCAACCAAAGAAGGAATAATTCAGTTGGAGGATGGATAGTCTATTAACAATACTACAATTGTTGCTTGTGACAATTGGGCTCACAACACTTATGAGTTAATAGGGCATGAATTAAAGAGCATATTCCCTCACGGCACAAAACCATGTTATGTCAGGCAGATAGGTTACAACTTAGTACCTTGTTATATAGGAGAAGGGGATCCCATGGTATTCCTGTGCGCCATAGAAGAAAAATGGATAGACCCACTGGAAAGAAGAAATATGCTAGCATATACACTATGTGGGACATAAGCACACTAGTGGGTGGTCCATAGGGATAATCTTGTCAGATGGAATAAAATTGGGATTTCTCTTACTACTAGCTTCTTTAGGAGCAATGCACCTACTCAAATTTGTATTTATCAAGGTAATCAACATATTCAGCACCATGTTCAGAATTTTGAGAGACTCTGGACTAAAGGGAAGGTAGCTTTACCACCTTCACTATGGGTACACCAATTTTATTCTACTTTACAAGGTTGCACATGTGCTTGGTATGTCTATGTAGAACTCCATAGAGAAACTGAAAATTGGAAAAATTTAATTGTAGCAATGTCCCAGACATTTGACTTCTTCTCTACAAAGCCTCCAATAGAAGAAGCATTAAAATTTATCAAGTGCTTAACTATGGGGGATAGTGTCAAGGCTGAAGAACTCCTTCAGGATTTATTAGATGAAGAAGACTCAGGAGCGTGTCTTGATAAAGACCCAAAGGCTGATGCAACATTACTTCAACGTGCTTGCCTTGAGAAAGAGAAAGGAAAAATGGTCTACTTATTGGGTGATGAAGAAGTAGATAATTTTGATGTAAACCATTCAATAGGGAGACATGAGGTATTAGATAACATGGGTAAGACCACGCATGCCTATCATGAACCAATGAAGACAAAGTGGGTGAATATTAGAACAAATACTGAGCCTAAGGAATCCATAATTGGAGACTATTGGTCAGACTCTGAAGTAGAAAAAATCATAGAGTTAATAAGGGATTAGCAAGACTTATTTGTTAGGGGGTATCATAAACTTAAAGGCATGCATTAATCGTTAGGGGAGATGAAGATAAATATTAAAGAGGGTGTGCACCTAGTTAGAAAGAGGTCTTATTGAATGAACCCCAATTTATGCGAAAAGGTCAAGGAAGAGATTGATAACATGTTGAAATATGGAATTATCAAGACTCTTGATGAGTCAGAATGGGTTAGTCCAATGGTGATCAGTATCAAGAAGGATAGACAGATTAGAATATGCATGGACTATAGGGAGCTTAATGTTTCATGTGTAACTAATCCATTCCCTACGCCATTCACTAAGGAAATACTAGGAGTTGTAGGGCATAAAATATATTCATTTATAGATGGGATATCTGGGTATCATCAGGTTCAAATTACCCAGAAGGATCAAGAAAATACTACATTTACTAATGAATGGGGTAGCTTCACCTATACTGTAATTTCATTTGGTCTAAAAAACGTGTCTGCCATATTTTCACGCATAGTTGTCCAAGCATTCAAAGAATTCATTCACAATTTCTTACAGGTATATTTAGATGATCGGAAGTTGTATGGATTAGTTAAGAATCACTGTGACAATTTACGCTTAATGTTTGAACAATGTAGATAGTTGAGTATCTCTTTGAACATCAAGAAGTGTGGATTTGCTACACCATTTGGGATAATTTTAGGACACATGATCTGCAAGGAGGGTTTGTTGGTTGATCCAGCAAAGGTTGCATTCATTATAGGCCTAAGGGAGCCTACCAGTCAAAGTGAGGGGCACATTTTTTTGGGTCGTATAGAATATTATAGAAATTTTATCAAAGGCTATGCCAAAGTTTCTGCACCATTAGAAGATTTACTGAAAGGGAAAGGTACATTTTACTAGGGAGAAAAGTAGCAATGCATCTTCAAGACATTGAAGAAGAAACTTATTACCACACCTATTTTGTGTTTTCCTTCATGGGACAAACCATTTCATGTACATGTTGACACCTCTGGTATGGCCATTGGTGTAGTGTTGGCCCAACCTAGAGAGGGTATTATAGATCATCCTATCTATTTTGCTAGTAGAAAGTTGACTTCTACATAACAGAATTACATAACTACAGAGTGTGAAGCTTTTTCAATGATCTATGCACTACATAAATTCCACTAGTACCTACTAGCTACACCATTCATATTTTATACATATCACATGGCATTGACGTATTTGGTAAATAAACCTTTTTTACAAGGGTGCATATGTCAATGGGTGCTCTTATTTCAAGAATTTGATTTCACAGTTGTTGTAAAACTAGGAAAAAGTAATTTTGGACCCGACCATCTATCAAGAATATAGTCAGGAGAAGAAGCACAAGAAATTGAGGATACCATTCCAGATGCATAGTCATACAGCTTACAATGTGCACCATCAGAGCTAGAGGACATTGTTTTCTTTCTACACACAGGGATGGCACCAGAAGGAATGAAATCCTTAGAGAAGAAACATCTTAATATACGCATCACACCTTATATGTTAATCAGTGTTTACTTGTACAAATTGGTCCAAGATGAAGTATTGTGCCATTTTGTATTAGAACATGAGTGCAAAGGTATTATGGAATAATCTCATGGTGGAATTATAGGTGGCCACTATGCAGGTGATGCCACAGCACGTAAGATTCTACTCACTAGATTATGGTGATTCCCCTCTATAAAGACTGTAAGGAATTTTATAAGGCAAGTGACCATTGTCAATGTCTTGGAAGACCATGTCAACGAGATGAAATACCTCCAAGGCCTATTGCTAGCGTAGAACCGTTTGAGAAATGGGCTATATATTTTTTGGGTCCTATTTCATCAGCTGGGCATAGAACTAGATCACGCTACACTATAACTTACATAGACTATCTGACAAGGTGGGCAAAAACAACACCTACAAAGGACTATACAATGGCTATATCAACCTAATTTCTATGGGAAAATATTATTACAAGGTATGGATGTCCTTTGAGTTTGACCAGTGATAGGGGCACACATTTTCTTAATGAGACAATCAGAATTTTATTGGATGAGTTCATGATTACACACCATAAGACTACACCGTATCATCCTCAGGAAAATGGAACTGCTGAGGATTTCAACAAAATTTTGGGCCAAACATTGATAAAAATATGTGATGTTGGAATGAAAGTATTGGGATGATAAAGTATCTGTAGTACTTTGGGCATATCAAACAACATATAAAAGGTTGAACAAAGAAACACCATTTCAGTTAGTGTTTGGCACAGAAGCCATTCTTCATATGGAATTTATGTTACCTTCTTTGTGTATTGCACACACTAGAGGTCTTAGCTAATGAGAAAGCTTTAAAAGAATGGATTGAAAAGATAATTCAGCTAGATGAATGACGAGCCATAGCACATTGGAGTCAGAAGCAAGAAAAGTTTAGGCAGAAAGCATGGCATGATAGAAACATAAGGGATAAAAAGTTTGAGATTGGACAAATGGTACTTCTCTATGACTCTAAGTTCTTCCGCCATCCCAAAAAACTTAAGGTACATTGGTTGGGCCATATGTTATCACTTACATCCTTACAACAGGTTCTTTCTAGTTAGAAGCACTTGATGGAACACGGCTTCCCGGTTACTTCAACAGGAGTAGGCTGAAACCCTACTATAAATAAGTCTTCTTGGTATTTGTAATAAGGCATTATTGCCATTTAGATTAGGTTTTCAATTTTGTATTTCCTTAATGTGTTTCCTTAATTTGTTGTTATGCTTTGTCAATTTAGTTGGTGTGTTGTGAAATAAGTGTGCTTGTGCGCATGAAGCTAATTACTATTTGAAGAATTTTTATGTGTAGAGGACTGCACATACTTTTAGTGTGGGGTGGTTGTTGATATCTAGGTACAAGATTGTGGGAATTGAAAGGTGAAAGGAATAAGCTACTACGGTTGCTCTTCAAGTTAAAGGATTGCTTCTAAAAAGTGACCAAAGATGGAGATGAATGAAGGGATACTATAACTCGAGGTAAGCAGAGGCCATAACAACTACCAATGGAAGGTGCAGTGACAAGGTATTCAGGGATAAGGAAGTGCACGCTGAAGATAATTATGTGACCAGAGGGTAGGAAGGATGACCTAGAAGGTTATAGTTGGGGCATGAAGATGTACCACACATGGAAAGAATGGAAGTGGTCAATTAATGAGAGGATATTTGGTAGGTGAAGGAGCAATCAATGCATCAAAAATTTCAAAATCTATATAAGGATGGGATGCAGGTTCATTTTTACCATTGCGATTAAGATTATTTGAGAAAGAGCTAAGTGTGAAGAGCCAAGTGATTAATTAAGGTGTCGAAAGGTGTGTAACCAGTCGTGCTGAAGAGATCTGTGCGTAGAAAGAGCTTACATCCCCGGTGGTGAAGGGTTTGAGCGAAGCAAGGTGACAGAGAGGAGAAAGGGTACATGATTTCACCTATGGCATGTTGAATCGAGCTAGGGTTTGATTCAAAAATTGCAAAATTCAAGAGGTGAGGATCTACAAAGGATTTCAAGGTAAAAATGGCACCTAAGAAAGCAATTGCAGCAGGAGTGAAGGGAAAGAAGAATTTGGTCGAAGAAAAAGAGGAGATGGCTCCTAAAAGCAATTTTTCTGAAATGCAATATCCAAAGGGGGTTATCATAGGCCAAGAATGGGATTCTCACATACAGAAAAGTAAGGTGAGTGAGTAAAATCTTCGTACCATAGAGAATAAGAAGGATCTTTGTGCCTTACTAAATATAAAGACAAATAAACACATGGCTAGAAGACATGCCAGTGTATGAAAATGCTGGCGAGAATCTCTTGAAGAAGATTGGAGTTTACCAACTATACAAGCTCCCTTAATTTGGGAAATATGATCCCTTGTACCAGTGGCTCATGAGTAGAGTGCATGAAGATTTTTTCTACTTTATAGGACATAGAGATAGAATTTTCAGCCATGCTCATCTCCATGGTAACGGGTTTGAAAGGAACGGGAGAATATTTGAAATATGATTTAACAGACAAAGTTGTAATATTGGAGACTAGAAAAGAGTTGGGGTACACAAAGGGTCCACATGGCATGGACATTGATAAACTGGAGAAGTATCCAGTTGTGCAAGCAACCGCACATCTTGTTACAAATTTAAATGACTAGGAAAGGTGGTCATAAGTCAATACCATGTGGCTTCACATTGCTAAAAATATGTCTCAAGGGTTAGTCTACAACATTTCATGTTACATTACAGAAACTATCATTGAGGAAGTGCACAGGAGAGGAAGGATCAACTTTGGAGTTATTCTATTATCACTGGTGTTCATGGAGATTGGAGTACCTGATGGACCAAAAGAGAAGATATGGGAGTATCCCATGGAGCACACCTCACCTGCAGAATGCTTCAAAAAGTACTTGTGTGAAGGATCCATGACGTAACAGGTCAAGCAAATGGCTGAGGAATTGGTACGATAGGCTCCGCACAGCATTTGAAGAAGAATGGTGCATCCCCAAGGACTTGCCTTTGGTGGCTGGAAAGGCAATTCAGTTCATTGTATACCAGCACTTTTGCATAGTGTGGTTTGCCATGAAGGATGGAGCATGGAGCCCTTGGTGTAAATTACCATATGCCTTCATAGTAAGGTACTTCCAGGTGTCACTACACATGTTCTCAGATGCATGGTTCTTCATGTTCAATGTGGACAAGGTATATTATGACTACCACATGCTAAGGAAGAAATATGTGTATCCAGTGTGGGGTGCATATATTGAAAGGCTCATTTCAGATGTATTGATCATTAAACCAGTAAGTTTGGCTGTGGGAGATATTGGAGCAGCACTAGGTGTACCGCCAACTGAAGCCCAAGATGGAGAATAACAAATATGTGGAAGATGAATTTGCACTTCTAGCACCACAAAAGGGTAAGCATACAATGGAGAACATCCAAGTGCCTAAGCCCACAGAGCCAATTGTAAGTAGAGGATGAGGAGGATGAGCATGCGAGGATAGTGGTGGTTTGGAGCATAGAATTAGAAGACATCCTATGAATAAGGATGAAGTTGAGTGCACCACTACACCACCTCAACCACAAGAGGGGGATGATGAGGACTTAGATGTAGTCCAAGGAGAGCATAGATTTAAGAGAGTGTTCAGGAGAACAAGGACCCAAGGAGATACTCTACAAACGGTGCGTAAATCACCTCAGACTCTCTCCACAGAAGGAGACAGCTGTGAAAAGGAGAAGGAAACTAAAATTGAATGAGGAGGTGGAAGAGTTAGAGGAAAGTGCTCATAATTCTCCTACACTCCATAGAGAACGTAGAAGAACAGAAGATGAAGAAATGAGGGAAGGAGAAGAGGAGGAAAACGAAACCGATGAGATAGTTACAGAGACTGTTCAGGACATGGAAACACAAGTTCTGAATCTTGGGGCTCAATTTCCTAAGCATCCTAGGTCTAGAAGAATGAGTGGAGAGCACATTCCACTAGCCATGGGTTATACAAAGGATGTAAGTAAAATTTTCCCCGCCCGTTTTGAGATAACAATGACACAAAAGGACTTATATGGATGGGAATTAATGGATGAAGATATGGCAAAAGTGTGCACAATAAAGTAGTTATCATGGTCCATGCACACACACATGGATGAACCATATTTTGATGTGTGTGAGGATTCATGCGTATTGAGGAGGTTGAAAAAGGCACCTCAGGTTAGACACATGATGGTAAATCCTACTATCATGTCAGATGAATAGGTAAGCAATGCATTGGTGAAGGTCTCAACAGAGGTGGCAATGTGCAGAATATGGACAAGGCTGCCACAATTAGGGTGCTCAGGGAAGAGATTAAAACTAAGGATGGGGAAATAGAGTGCCTAACACAAGAAAGAGACTCGGCACAAAAGAAGAATGATGTATTTATCAGCATCGCAGAGGAAATTGGTGATAACATCATAAGAGCTAGGCCACACTTAGAGCCAAAGGTACCAAAGACATTTCCTTTGGCAATACACTATGTAGGTACATTGGTGGACCTAGTGCTTGAAGATGAACCTCTGCGCATGCCAGCACCAAAGGATCCAGCACAAGATGTAGAAAGAGAGAAGGCTTCTGTAATGTAAAAGATTGCCTCATATGAAGGACTACTGCAAGCGTTGCTACAAGAAGAACTGAAGAAAGCAGACCAAGCCTTGAACATATGCACAGCTCTAGAGGTGCTCGTTAACATAAAAACCCTGGAAGAGAACAATGAATTCTAGAAAGTGATGAAGGACAAAACATTGGGCCATGTACAAAATATTATCAATGGTTAAACAGAAGTGCAAGGCCCTGGAAGCATACTAAGAACCACACAAGAATCATCTGGAGGAGCTTAGGAAGCTCATTTGCATAGAAGATGGATTTACTAGAGGGGAGGATGACTACAATGTCCAACACTGTGTTGGTCTTACAGAATGAGAAAGGAGAGATCATGAAAGATGAACTGGAGTCCATTGTTGTGGACATTCCAGAAAAAGCATAGGAAGCACTCGCTAAGTGGTATACCTTGGAGGCCAAAATAAAACATGAATATCCTAAATTAGTTATTCAGGCTGCAGAAAAAGAGATTGCAAAGTAAAAACATTATTTCATTCTTTCCATTCTTCTATTCTTTACTTCAGTTTTTGGGATGACCATTGTCATGGGGTGACAATGAAATTAGTGTGGGGTAATGTTGATTAGAGAACACTTGATAGAAAACAGCATGTAAGAATTCTACACGCAGTAAATAAGGTCATATTCAAAGGTGTGAACATATAGGAAGAACATGTGCATGGAACAGAAGTTCATTTTTTTAGGACTTAGTCATTTTTCATTCATGAAGGTCTATTTTTAGAGATGGCGTGCAGAGCACACAAACGAGGTAGAATACATGTGCACCACACATTGGCTATTCTTGGAGGATCAAATACGAAGCACTTTGCATGGACACAGGCCAAAAATAGATCTACTATTAGTTAACTACCAGTAGTCTATTGTTAGTGCACTTGCATGTGTGGCTATTTTTGTAAATGGCGCATGGCTATTAATAGCATGTGACCTATTTTGGGAATAGATAAGTGGTGAAGGGAAAGTCCCCACCCTTATAAATATTTAGTAAACTATGTAGTAAAAGAGATATCAACATATATAGAGATATGCATACATAGTGAGATTATGTTATTACGTGCATACTACTTTTACTGTAATGAAGCTTCTGTATAATTGTTATGTTTAATATAATGGAGGATATTGGCTGAATATGAGTGTTAGTTCTGTGTATATCTGAATATAATATGTTTTTGATCTCATCATGGTTAATATTTAGTTTTGTTCTCCCTTAGAGATAGATCTGGTATGCTCTGTAGAATGATGTGTTAGTAAATAGAAACATATATGTCAAGTCTTCATCATGCTAACATCCTACAACAACAACCCTAAAGAGGGCCTTGGTACCTTTGCATGCTTCAGGTGAGCACTCATTCTAGGCTGAGTGATGTCCCAATGCATATGGGGTCTTAGTGTATTTATATCACTAAATTCTAGGCTGCATCATTTCTACTGGAAAAAAGTAGAATAATTTCTCATACAACTCATGGTACAGGTTCTCTTCTACCCATCTCTGCATATTAAACTCAGGTCCAATGTTGAATCTTTGAGCAAATTCATCCTCCATGCTCTTGAACCATCCTTCAATACTTTCCAAGGTAAAACGTTTTATAATCATGTATCACAGGGACAAAGATGTATGCCATTTCTCACAAAAAAAAATTAAAAGAGGTCCCAAAAATGGAACCAAGATGTAGTCATTTTTATACCCTTATACCAATTTTCTAATCCCATGTGCATTGGCCTATCACCCAATGGGTGTTGGGTGCTCACCCAAGGCACGTGCAAGCACCGAGTCTCTCCTATATGTGATTATTAAGAGAATGCATCATCTTATGATAGATGTTCAAGTGCAAGTGAATATAAATTAACCATGCATCATTTTGAGAACCTAGGACAAGTTGTTACATCAATGCATCCATAAAAGAGAAATAACCAACAATATATAGAAATGGTTCTTACATAAAGGAAATGTGCAAGGATTATGCTTATGAACACAATTATGCCTTAGAACAGAGCCTTCCATTTATATTAACATGTTTACTAACCACATTACATTCCTTTGAGGTCATAATAGACACGTATAAACATTGTAGAGAAAAGTAATGCATCAGAGCTACATTATATCCCTCATATTACAAAGATGAGTACAGACCCATCCCTCTAAATGTGTCATCACTCCTATATTTTCACTAGTCCCAACCCATAGACTCCTTCATGGTATTTCTGTAGAGGTTCACCTCTCTCTAGCACACTATTATCTCTTAGGATGACTCCATGTATATCTCCTTCTTTTTTTTGCCCATGCACCTTTATATAGCCTTCCTGCCTTCACCACCATGCCTTCTGAGGTAACAGATCGACTACCAAGTTTCCAAGTTGTCCTCGAATGGAACATTCCTCCTTTGATCCGATCTCTCCACTCTATGCAATGATGTTCTTTTGGAACCTTCCATCGCATGCATGGTATATTCCCTTTTTCATCCTACAGTCCTCAGGCTGGCACCTTATCCACTCCACATGCTAGAAGGGTGACGCTTTTCTCGTATCCTTCCTGGGATGATGAATATGGTTGAGTCCAAAACATTTCTTTCCTTCTGTGTGTGCATTGTGTGTTCTAAAAAACCCTACTAGAACCTTTCCTTGTGGCCTTCTACCCACGCTCCCTTCTTAGACTAGGTCATGCGCGCCCACGCACCTT
Source organism: Taxus chinensis (assembly GCA_019776745.2). Lineage (NCBI taxonomy): Eukaryota > Viridiplantae > Streptophyta > Pinopsida > Cupressales > Taxaceae > Taxus > Taxus chinensis. The sequence goes on from CM034150.1 coordinate 553,108,726, forward strand.
CTTATACTTAGCCAGTATTCTGAGGCCCAATAATGAGACTCCCAACTGTTGAAGCATACAATACTCATGTCATGTATTTGACCTCCTCAAATGATGAAGGACACTGATATTTGTTTAATTTGAAGTTTCTATCCATAGGTGTACTTACAGGTTTTGAATTCTACATTTTAAACCTTTCTAACATCTTGTAGTTATAATCCTCCTAAGACAAATACAATTTCTTGTTCTTTATGTTTCTTTGTATTTATATGCCAAGATTTATTTTTTCAGCTCCTAAATCCTTCATAGAAAACGTGTGAGCTAGCTTTCCCTTAGCCTCACCAATGTCCTGCATACTAGATCCTGCAATAAGCATATCATCCATAAACAGTAACAAAATAATATAGCTCCTGTTAGATGCAAATCAGCAGCACCCCTGGATGTTTTCTCATATTTCTAGTTTGATAATGGGTATCCAGTGTGATTGCACAACATGGAATCTTTTCCCCAAGTGTGGGACTTGTAGAAATGGGAAAAAAATCTCCAGATTAAAGGTTTCTTCCTCTACTCCTCTAATTAGATGTATGCCTGAAATTTGTAGAGGTTTAACTCAAAATCCTACTCTAATTATACTAAGGAGACAAGGATAGAAGAGAGAAAAGAAGATAAAACTAAACTAACAAGGTGATACACCAAAGGAGTGATGAACATCTATTTCTGAAAATTGACACAGATTATAAAAATGCAACACAAATCATGCACAAATTTCTAAAATTGCGATGAAGGATCAGAATAGAGCAAACAATACAAGAGAGGATTGAAAATTCATTCACAGAGCTTACATTGTCATTTCCATTTTTAAATGTAGTGCATTACAACAAAAAGGAGGTAGAAAACATGTTGCAGTTCTAAAAAGGTTTGATATTCCACAAATTCACTTTCCAGGGTGAAGGAGGGAGCTTGCAGAACATAAAAAAAATGTCCAACCCTTTACAAATGAGCCAAATCTAGCTTTTAACAATGAAAACCTGAGTTCAGGAAGGAGAAACACGGGAAAATTGAAATGAATGATTCAACCACCAACCAGATCCATCAAAATGGCATGAGTACCCTTAAAATTTCATTCCCAAGATTTTTTACCATGCTGGAGAAGAATGGAAGCCATACTACATTAAAAATGGTGGTTGAATGTTGGTTCTGCTCTTTTCCCATGCTAAAGGCATTTTTCTCTCACTAAACTCCACCAAAAAACAAAATTGAAGATTCCATCATGTAGAGGACTTTAATAGCTTTCCAATGACACCAAGATTTAGAAACACTGAGCTCTAGATTAAAAGATATGCCCCTCTTAAGATTTAGGGCAAAACTGGGGCAAAAATCAGGTTCGGTGGGCTGAAACCTGAAAAATTTCCCCTTTTTTGAATTTGGGAAAAATTCCCCCAAAAGCTCCATACCCCTACCCCTCCACTAACACGTGGCACTTCCTCATTCATTTGCAGCTTCAAATGGCCATTTTACCCCTTTTTAAATTTTGGAAAAAAATCCAAAATTTCTCCATACCTCGCCGCTCTGCTGCCACTATGGCACACTTTGATTTTCATGGTCCTGAATCAATTTTCTTTCCTCCGTGGGTCCACGAGCAAAAATATTCCTTTACGCCTTTTTTAACACTTTGGAAAATTTGCCAAATTCTCTCTGTGCCCCCGACCTCTGCCAAAAATAGGACACGTTGTGTATTCTCATTTGACGTGGGGCTTCTAGGCCAAAATTTTCTTTGCTCCATGTTTGGAAAAAATATCAACTTACCCCCGCTGGTCCAAGCTCCACTAACCACACGGCACTTCCTCATTGGGTACAGGCCTCAAACCATTTCCTTTTCTTTTGTGGGCCCATGGGAAAAATTTCTTATTTGCGCCCTGCCCACTCCTTCGTGATTTTTTCAAATTACCTCCGTCTGACCCGACCATTCCACCACCACGTGGCGCTTCCTCATTAGGTGCGGACCTTCCCAGGGAAAATTTCCCTCAAAAACTCCATCGGGCCATAACTTGCAAAATACGAGTTAGAAGGAAAATTTTACCTTTCTGGAAAGGTGGGAAAATTCTCTATCTGATGAAGCCATCTCCAAATAATTTTGAGTGCCTAAAAAGTGGAAAAATTTGACTAAGGCACAAGGAAGGAAGGAATGAAAGAAAGTTAGTCAAAAATAAGCAAGGGGCTTATTTTGGATAATAATTTTGGTGACTCATAGGGGTCACCTGCCTACTGGATGAAGTGACTAGATGCCTAAAGAAATTCATTGGGTAATGGATTCATCAACTTAACTTCTTGGTACTCTCAACTCATTAGAAAATTTCTAGAAAGAAGATTGTGAGAGTAGAACATCACTTGATCTAGAATATGGCCTGTAAAGATACATCCTTGGGACAAAAAATCTTGAGCCAAAGCACTTAGGGAAATGTAAAACTAAGCTACAACAAAACAATGTGCACAAGCACTTGGAGGAATGAAAATCTAAGCTAATATGTACAAGGTGAGGAGTTTCCCTTCTAGTAGCAATGCTTTAGATGGATTCCATTAGTTGGAATCTGCAGTTCTTCACCATCCAATGTAGACAATTGGAAGACATTGATGTTCTTACATTTTTGTGACCATGTAGGGGACACTCCAAATGGCATCAAACTTTGAATGCCTTCCTGGCTTTGCTCAGTCTGCATCCCATTTCAACACTAAATCTCCAACTTGGAAGGTTCTAGCCTTAGCTTTCCTATCAAAGGTTCTCTTGATCAATTCTTGGTCCTTCTCCATTTTTTAGGCTGCATACTCTCTAATTTCTTGGAGTTCCATCAATTCTACATATCTAACCTCCATGGGTTCAAACTCCAACAATTCTAATTGCTTCATGAGTTCCAACGTTGGAAACTCAAGTGATATAGGCAAGATTGCCTCTCTTCCATAAACAATTTTAAATGGAGTGTTACCGGTGGATCTCTTGGGATTTATCTTATCAACCCATAAGGCTGATTTAAGTTTAGTGTGCCAAGTCCTCTTATTTTCATCAAGAGTCCTCTTGATGATCTTTAATAGGTTCTTGTTGGTAGACTCAGCTTGGCCATTACCTTGAGGGTAATAATTTAAATAAGCGCTTAGATAGATCCCATTATTAACAACCCATTCAGTTACTTTTGATCATATGAATTCCAATGCATTATCTAATATTATAGTGGCAGGTATACCAAATTTGGTTACTATCCCCTCAAAGAAGTCTAGAATGCTAGATTCATTTGCCTCTTTGAGTGCCACCGCCTCAGTCCATTTGGTGAAGTAGTCTATTACTGTTAGAATCCACTTATGTCCTTGGCTTGAGTTTGGGTTAATGACTCCAATGAAGTCCAAACCCCATTGCATGAATGGTTGGTCAACTGAAATTGGGTGCAATGGAAGGGCTAACCTTTCCTTTCCTGTGAAGAATGCACAATTTTTGCACCTCTTGATCCATGCATAACAATCACTAAACACCATGGGCCAATAATAGCTAGCCTTTATAATCTTGAGGGCTGTCACTCTTGGAGCAAAATGACCCCCATCTGATCCACCATAGAACTCTTCTAACATTCTCTTAATTTGATTTGTCCCAATGCATCTCAGAAGCATTCCATTTATATCCTTTTTGAACAAGACATCGTCAATAAGTGCATATAGGATAGCCTGCAATATAAAGTGTCTTCTCTTGGTTTTGTTCATCTCTTGAGGGCATAGGCCTATTTGTAAGAATTTCATTATGTCTTGGGTCCAGCAAGGAGTGAGCATACCACCATTCTCTTCTTGAACACCTCTTTGTTCTTGGTTGTCTTGCAATGCCAAAACAACATCCTTCCCATTGCTTGCTTCCATTGATTTACTCAAGACTAGATGCTCACATAATCCCTTTCCTTGAACCAACTTGGTGACTTTGAGCTCAATTTCATACTCCATGACACGAGTAATCCACCCTGAATGTTTTTCATTTAGGTCTTTGTTGAGGAGGAAGTCCTTAACTCCCACATGATGAAACGAGTAGTTGAACCTTGTTATTTGAAACTAGATGCTTAAATTTCTTAAAGATCCTAATCACTGCAAGAAAATTCTTCTTTATGAATTTCTACCTGCACCTTATAGTCCTCCAAGCTATGACTAAAGAAGGCATATAGTGTCATAATGTTGTATCTTTGTTTTTCTGAAGCCACAAGATTACAGATCATTAGTACTCATCAGTGGTTAAATGCATAAAGGTTCCAACCTTCTTAGAGAAATCCTACCACAATGATCACCCTTGGTGACCTTCCAAGAGTCAGCCTCTAAATATTGCACAGTCACAACCATCACTTACCTTCAATTGTCCATTTGCCAATATCAATATTTTTCTTCAACATCATAGTTATAGGCTTGACAAGGGTTGTAAAGTCTGGAACAATCCTTTTGAACAATATCCATGTATTCCCAAGAAACTTCTGAAGGGCCATCTTGTAACCTAGTAATGGCAGTTCTATTATTGCTTCAACTATACTGTAAGGCTCAATTGCTAATCACTCTTTGGAGAAAACATGGCCCAGGAAATCCCCTTGAACATAATCTAAGAAAATGCATTCCTTTGTGGAGTAGCATGAAAAGATAGCCCCTAAATTTAAAACCCAAGATTCATGGAATACTTATCTCAAATGAAAGAGATCAAAGCATCTTCTGGCATACTTTTACCCGATGCCACAGTAATTTCCTCCTAGGTATTTCTTCGCTATTGTTTCTTCTTATCCCGAAGCTCCCAACAGTCCTTCTTTACATGCCCAGACTTTCCACAGTGCCAGCATACTATCTTGCTTTTGGATTTTGAACTTGCCCAATCCTTTGATTTTCCATGGTTTCCTCTATTCTTTTTGTCTCCCTCTAGTTTCCACTGTCAAAGCATTCCCTGAAGTAGAAGGTTCACCAGAGATCCTTTTCTTCATGATTTTCACTTAGAATTCACATTTCCCCTAGAATCAACAACATCCTCAAACTTCAAATTCGAGTTAGCTAGAACCGAGTTGCTTATCGCCATTACCAGGTTATTCCAACTTTCAGGTAAAGAGCACAGAATTAATAAATCCCTAACTTCTTCATCAAATTCTATTGTAACCGAATCTAGCATATTCACAACCGTATTGAAATCATTTAAATGATCTGCTACTGAACCATTCTTAGACATCTTCATATTAAACAACTTTTTCATTAAAAATATCTTATTAAAAGGCAGAGGATTTTTCATACAACTTTCCTAATGCATCCATCAGTTCTTTTGTAGTCTTTTCCTTTGAAACATTAAATAATACCGAAGATGCAAGACACATCTAGATCGTTCCAAGTGCCTTTTGATCCAAAAAATCCCATTCTGCATCTTTCATACTTGAGGGTTTTTTCACCTTCTCGGACAGTGGAGTATAAAGATCCTTATGATAAAGGTAATCTTCCATCTGCATCTTCCAAAGACTGAAATTCTACCCATTGAATTTCTCAACCCTAGATCTTCCATCATCTACCATAGCTCCTACTCAAGCTAAAAACTTTCCCTGCAATTCAACACTTTAGCAAACCAAACCAGGCTCTGATACCAATTGTTAGGGAATAAGAGATAAAATATGTGGAATAATCCCTTACAGAATCGCAACAGTAGAAACTAATATGCATAAAATATTACAGATCTCAAATAAAAGTGTAGAATAAATAACACAACACAGAGAGACAAGATTTAACGTGGTTCACCCAATTTGGGCTACGTCCACCAAGAATCACTTGCTCAGATTTTATTACAAGCCTCCACTCTCTTAATACAATACCCAGATCCGTTTGGAGCTATGCTCAACAAACTCTACAGAATTCACATCCAAATTCAAAGCACATCTGCAATGCATTTTTTTGTCTATATATCATATGCATAAGACCATATAAATAGATAATTGCTTAAGCAGTTTTGATACAAAACTGTGGGTATCAAAACCATGGGCAAAAAAACCGTGGCTATCAAAACAATGGGTACCGAAAAACCATGGGCCCAAAAACAGCCCATAATGGTTACCCATTACCCATGGGTTAATAAACCACCCATGAAAATTTTCTTTGGGGGCTTCGCCCCCGAGCCCCCATCGATCGGGGGGGACTTCACCCCCCCGAACCCCCTTAAACCCACTCACCGGTGAGCTTGGGACCCGCCGTAAAAATACCCGAGTGTAACACATAGAAGGTGTACCACACTTTAACATGAAAACAGGCTCCACAAACATAACAGGCGCCCCAGGTGGGACCAAGGCACCTTGGGGTGCCTCGGTTTAGGCTAAAATGGCGAGATAATGATGAAATAGGTGGGTATGTATATGAAAAATATACATGAATGAAGAAATAAAAAGGTAAAATAAGATGACTAAAAGGTGGGATTATTTAATACTTTCTTCAGTTGAAAACCATCTAAATAGTAGTATGAGATTGGGCTAAAGAATGCCTAAAGTGACGATTTTGTGACTACAAATAGTAGCATGTGATCGAGACTATATAATTACCAAAAGTGTGTAATTTTGTGTCTACATCTAAATAACTCCATAAATATTAACATAAGTTATAGAGTTTCTTTTATAATGAATTCCATGAGGTTTTATAGATAATTGAGAGAGAGAAATAGAAGAAAATAGTCGAAATGCAAGTCTAGTTAGTCAAAAATAGATGAATAATGCAAGAACATGCATAAATTTGGTCTCTTCTACTCCAAAATAGTTCTTCCCACTCTCAAAAAGTGATTGTGCATGCCCATAAATAGATTATTGTTTTCTCTTACATGTTCCTACTATTTTTTAGACTCTTATGCATGGTATGAAATATTTTATTGTATGAGAATTGTTAATCATAGCCTCTAAATGATAAAAATGGAGTCTTGTTGTATGATTTTCCAAAATTTAGCCTCTTCGTGATCCAAATTTGTATTTTGGACAAATAAATTAGCTAAAAATAGTGTGTTTGGATGTTTTTCTGGGTAACCTAGGTTGGTCATGCTTATTGGTCTAGCCTGTCATTAATCTGGAGCATAGGAAGAATGAAGGAATGGTTCTTTGTGGGCCTTCAATGGTTGATTTAACCAACTAATGTCCTTTTGTTTTAGTTTTGGGTGGGTGGAAATTCAGCATATGGATGGAAGAATATAATGTTCTGAATGTTCTTGTCTTACCTGACTTAACTGATACGGGCGACTGGTGAACCCTGGGAACTCGAGCATTATTTGGGAGTTAAATCAACATATGGGTGGAATGATGAAATGTTCTGAATGTACTTGTCTAACTCAAATTAACTGATGTAGGTAATCAATGAACCATAGGAACTTGTGAATTGTTTAATTAGTGCTCGACAAGTCTAGTATAAGCGATAATTTTTCCCCCATTCCCCCTGTCCTTTAGTCATCCAATTGGAGAAGTGATGGAACATTTAAAATGTTCCAATAGTGTACATTTGACCTAAATTAGTTGATTTTTACTGGTTAGCAGTGAATTTTGGTGATCAAAGAACTTAGAGAACAAGATAAACATTTACATTAGTGTCAAGAATGGACGATATAATTGATGCATTGCCAAGGGGATGGATAAGGCGTTGTTATCACAAAAAAGTAGCACCTTGATATTTTTCTATGCGGATCTCTAATTTTTTCTAACATGGTACCATCTCTCAAGTGTGGGACTTGCATCTTGAGACAGACCTCTAGAGATGGTCACCTTCCTCTACCTAAATCTAATGTTAAAACTAATCCTAAAGAAGGAAATGCAACTAAACTAATCCTAAAATAGCCATGTCAAGGGACCAGGGAGAAAGAGAGAGGGTTAGAAAGATGCATAAAATGGAAATCCTAAGCTAAAAGGTGGTGATGGCAAAAAAAATGGGGTGATATCTCTCCACAAGAGGAATAAAAGTGAGAAAACATGGGAGAGAGGGAAAAACATGTGCCATAAATAAGAGCTATGTAGACTCAATGTTGCTTCACATTGACAACATAGAAAAATGGAGTTGTAAGTAAGAGATACACACAACATGGCCAAAAAAGAATAACAGGGAAATAAATTAAAATAAAATGAGCCATGGTAGACAAATGTTCCACACAAAAGATTCTATATTTCTCAAAGTATGCACAATTCCATTGTATGCATGGAAGAAGGTGATATTACATTGTGGATACTAAGTTCGAATCTCCATAGAGGACTAGTTCACCTAGTGTAACACCTAAAACTAGTATCTACTCATAATATTACTCTACTTTACTGAATCAACAAGGAAAATGGAGAAGGAAATAATAGAAATTTTTTGGGCTATTAATATTAAGTGGGGACACCATTTAGGTGGGCCAACACTTTACACCCTTTTTTTGAAGTTTAATTATAATCTTTATATTTTCGGGTCCCCTTTCCACTTAATGTGGATGTTTTAAATTAAATATTATGATCTACTTTATATAAAGTGAAATGGTGCACCCAGGTGCAACTGAATCACCCACCATATTTGATAAGGTGATCTCTCCCAAAAAGTGAGATTGAAAATTATAAATATTCTTTGAATATAGTTGTAAAGTGAATAATTGTGGGACCTGAGGAAGAAGTTTAAATTCTAGGCAAAAATTTTTTATGTAAAATTCTTGTTAGTACAAATCAGCAGCACCCTTGGATGTTTTCTCATATTTCTAGTTTGATAATGGGCATCCAATGTGATTGCACAACATGGAATATTTTCCCCAAGTGTGGGACTTGTAAAAATGGGAAAAAAACTCTCCAGATTAAAGGTTGGTTCCTCTACTCCTCTGATCAGATGTATAAATGAAATTTGCAGAGGTTTAACTAAAAATCCTACTCTAATTCTGCCAAGGAGACAAGGATAGGAGAGAGAAAATAAGATAAAGCTAAACTAACAAGGTGATACACCAAAGGAGTGATAAACATCTATTTCTGCAAATTGACAAAGATTATGAAAAATGCAACATAAATCATGCACAAATTGCTAAAATTGTAATGAAGGATCAGGATAGAGCAAACGACACAAGAAAGGATTGAAAATTCATTCATAGAGCTTGCATTGTCATTTCCATTTTTAAGTACAGTGCATTACAACAACAAAGAGGTAGAAAACATGTTGTAGTCCTAAAAAAGGTCTAATATTTCACAAATTCACTTGCCAGGGTGAAGGAGGGAGCCTGCAGAACATAAAAAAAATGTCCAACCCTTTACAAATGAGCCAAATCTGGCTTTTAACAATGAAAACCCAAGTTCATGAAGGATAAACACGGGAAAAATAAAATGAATGATCCAACCACTGACTAGATCTATCAAAATCGCATGGGTACCCTTAAAAGTTCATTCCCCAAGATTTTTGACCATGCTGGAGAAGAATGGAAGCCATAATGCATTAAAAATGGTGGTTGAATGTCGGTTCTGCTCTTTTCCCCATGCCAAAGGTGTTTTTATCATTTTCTCTCACTAAACTCCACCAAAAACAAAACTGAAGATTCCATCATGTAGAGAACTTCAATAGCTTTCTAGTGACACCAAAATTGAAAAAAATTGAGCTCTGGATCGAAAGATATACCCCTATGAATATTTAGGGAAAAACTGGGGCAAAAAACAGGTCGGTGGGCCAAAACCCAAAAAAATTCCCCTTTTTTTGAATTTGGGAAAAATTCCCCAAAAATAATCCTGCACCACGCCACTCCTCTGCCACGTGGCACATTCCTCATTTGTTTGCCACGGGTTCAAATGACCATTTTACCGCTTTTTAAAATTTTGGATAAAAAATTCCAAAAATTCCTCTACATGCCTCGCTGCTCTGCAGGACACGTGTCATCACTTTGATTTGGGGAGGGACTGAATCAATTCTAATTTCCTCTGTGGGCCCGTGCAGGAAAAAATCTTCCTTTGTCACCATTTTTAAAACTTTGGTAAAATTTTGCCAAATTCTTTCCATGCCTCCTAATCTCTGCCGACGAATAGGACACGTGGCATCTTCTCAGTTGGTCTGCGGGGCCTTCTGGGCCAATTTTTGTTTTTCTCCTCCGTACGGGTCATGTTTGGGCAAAGATTTTTCTTTGCGCCCTTTACTATTTTGGCGAATCCAAGAAAATTCACTCCGCCACCTCCGTGCTTCCCCGCCGGCCTTATGGACATGTGGCAAACCATTTCCTATTGGTTCGTGGGCCCTTCGGGCCAAAATTTCTTCTTTGCGCCCCAGCCGAGCTCCTTTGGAAATTTTATTTCAACTTACCTCCACTGACCCACCATTCCACCATGCCACGTGGGACATTCCTCATTGGATGCGCAAACCTTCCCACGGAAAATTTCCCTCAAAAACTCCGCTAGGCCATAACTTGCAAAATACGAGGAGATAGAAGGAAAATTTTACCTTTCTGGAAAGGTTAGAAAATTCTCTATTTGATGAAGCCATTTCCAAAAAAATTTGAGTGCCTAAAAAGTGAAAAAAATTGACTGAGGCACAAGGAAGGAAGGAATGAAAGAAAGTTAGTCAAAAATAAGCAAGGGGCTTATTTTGGATAACATCTCCCATTTTCAAGCTTCTGAGATAAACACAATGGTCAAATTCACATCTCAAGTACCATGCTCATGCATGAAACTATCAAACCTCATGTACCATTGCCTTGGAGCTTTTGTGAGCCCATATAGGCTCTTTTTCAACGTGCTGACTAATTTTTCCTTACCCTTGACTTCATGCCCAAATGGCTGCTACATATAAATATCTTCATGCAAATCACCATGAAGGAAATCCATCTTCACATCTAGTTTCTCTAAATGCAAATCATCTACTGCAACTAAACTCAATACACTTTGAATAGAATTCATCTTAATAACAGGAGAAAATATTTCACCAAAGTCAATACCTACTTTCTATGCAAATCCCTTTACTACAAGTCTTTCCTTGTACATTTTCTATCCACCCTCTTCTTCCTTGATCCTGTAAACCCACTTGTTATGAAATTTCCTCTTACCTGTTGGCAACTTAACCAAATCCCAAGTCTATTTTTGTTCCAAGGAGTCTATCTCTTCATCCATACCATGCTCCCACTATACGTGGGTCTCATCCCACATTGCTTCTTCAAAATTTTCTAGTTCACCATTATCATTCAATAATAAATAAGATAGAAAATGTGTAAATATTTCTAGAGGTTTACTTACCCTTTGTGACCTTCTCATAGGATTTTGGGGTACTAGAGGCTCATTTTGGACCTCCTAGACATTTGTTTCTCTGATAGTGACCGATGTCGATCACTTGTAGTCAACGCTGATTATGCTAACTAATCTTAGTTTGGCTCTTCTATAACCAATACTGGTTCATCTAATTAATGTCGTTTAGGGGTCAATTGACACCAGTTACTGTGTAACCCTGTAGGTATGAATTTTAAATCTGAGAATTAATTTTCATTCACAAACTTCTCAATCAGTTCATCCTTGGGTACCAAAATTTGATCCCTGTACATTCTCTTTTCATTCCATTCAATGTCACGACTCCTAATAATTTTATAATTCTCTAAATCTCAAAATTAGAATCCAAAATCACCATATCCATAACTAATGAAAGTACATCTCTTGTATTTTCCATCCAAATTTTTCTTATTTTCCTTATCAATATGCACAAAAGATTTTGAGCCAAAGACTTTAAGAAAAGAAAGATTTAATTATTTTCCATTCTAAGTTTCATCTGGTATTCTTCCATCTAGTGAACTTGAAGGCCTGTGGTTAATCAAATAAACCATTGTATCAACTCCTTCTCCCCAAAAATGCAACGGAAATCCAGCATGCATCCTCATACTTCTAGCATTGTCCATGAGTGTCATGTTCATTTTTTCTACAACACCATTCTTCTTATGGTGTTGTTTTAACCATCCTTTCTCTACATATTCCATTCACTGAACAATAATCATTAAAATCCTTACTAAAATATTTACCACCATTGTCAGATCTAAGGCACTTTAACTTTGAATTTGATTCATTCTCAATAAGATCTTTCCATCTTTTAAAATTCTCAAAAACATAATATTTATGTTTAATACAATAAACCCATACCTTTCTTTTAGAATCATCAATGAAATTAACATAATACTGGGATCCTCCATGAGAAGCTACCTGGGATGGTCCCCACACATCCAAGTGTACAAGCTCCAATTTCTAATCCTTCTTAGTTACCCCAACTTTGAGAAATATCACTCTCTTTTTCTTTCCAAATACATAATGCTCACAGAAATCAAGATATAAATCTTTCAAAACTGATAATTTACCCTTATCCCTTAAGATCTACATTCTTTTTTCACTCATATGGCCCAACCGATTATGCCACATGCTTTCATCTGAATCTGAAGTAGATAATACATAAAAGGAATCAGTAATGTGGATAGATAAATATAGTGTTCCTACCTTCTTGCCTCTTTCCACAATAAAGGCGCCCTTGGTGACTTTCCAAGACTCTATTTTGAATGTAACCATGCAACCAACTTCACCTAGTTTCTCTGCAGAAATAAGATTCCTCTTGAGGCTTAGTACATGCCTCACATATTTCAATACCCATGTATTTCCATTTTACAATTTTAGATGAACTTTCCCTTTACCAGTAATATTGAAATTTTCATCATCACCCAAATAAACATGCCCAAAATTTTCCATGGACATAATTTTTGAAACCCTTATTAGGGGTTGCATAAAAAGAAGCTCTTGAATCTAAAAAACCATGATTCTATTCTATTATCCAAAGAAAGAATAAGATCATCTTGCATTACCTCTCCTACAATATTTTCCTCTTTACCTTTGTATGGGTGTTGGTTCTCTTTAACCTTTGACCAATAATCTTTCTTTGCATGTCCTTTCTTTCCACAATTCCAATAGGTAATTCCCTTACCTTTGGATTTAGATCTTCCATTCCTTGATTTTGATTTCTCATTATTCTTACTCTTGGATCTCTCCTTCTTCCTGCCTCAACTTTCTACATTCAAAGCATTCCTAGATGATGATTCCTCTGTTAATTTTCTTACAAATTTCTTCATGCAATATTATACTATGTCATCAAAATTCAAAATATTATTAGAAGATATTGTATTACTAACACCCATTACCAAGTTATCCCAACTATCAGGCAAAGAACATAAGAATAAGAGTGCTTTCACTTCATCATAAAATGAAATATCAACTGATTTGAACTGATTTACAATAGATCATAAATCATTCAAATGACTAGATGCAGATCCACCTTCATACATATTAGAACTAAATAGTTTCTTCATCAAATAAACTTTATTTGAAGCACTAGGTTTTTCATATAAATTAGTAAGAGATTTCATTAACTCTATTGTAGATGTCGCTTATGTAATATTAAAAGCCATAGATGCTATCAGGCTCAATCTTATAGATCCCAAATCCTTTCTGTCAAGAATATTCCATTATTCATCAATCGTCTTCGTAGGTCGATACTTTTCATCCAATGGCAAGTAAAAATCTCTTTGATACAAATAATCCTCAATCTGCATCTTCCATAATTGATAATTTCAGTTGTCAAACTTCTCTACCTTGTATTAGTTTTCTTTTACCATTTTTGTAGCTCCCACTCAATCAAAAAACCCTCTGTGAGTAAATATTTCAACACACAAAACCCTCAAACAAATCTCTTATACTAGTTTTTGGGATTAGCACGTAGGTTGTACAAATAATATATTAGATCTAAGCATACATGCAATAAAAGCATAGATATTCTACCAGAAGAAATATACAAAATAAGAGATATAAATCAACACAAAATTTAACGTGGTTCACCAAATTTGGGTGACATCCATGAAGAAACAAGCCAATCTATTATCTAAAACTTTCAAAAGATATATAATGAATATTTACAATATTCTATGCCTCTTATCATGTACATTACTTTCTTCCTCTCAAAATTCTTCTTCTTCTCCAAGAATTCTCTCTCACACAATTATTTTTCACAATAATCACTAATTCTCTCTTCTAATCCTATCTTTCTAGCTTATAAATACCTTATACAAACTTAGGGAACTTAGCCATGTAATTACGATCAATAGATCTTCTTGAATACTAAAATTAGATATAATTCCCAGGAGTTAAATAAAACACTCACGCACAGGTAACCGATGTCAGTTAGACCCTAACTAATGACGGTTCCTACTTTCCTGACCGATGTCATTCCCTTCATAACTGATATCGATTACTGTGTTTTCCAACAATTTGATATAGCATGCTAAACTAAAGTAATTGAGCTCCACATTGCAACAATCTAAATTATCCCAGGGGGTTAAATTTGGTATAACCATTGGCGACTCATGGGGTAATCTATCAGATAGATCATAAGATCAATGAACCTTTTTGCAATCCATTGGGCATGGAGTTGAGATTGATGATATAAAACTGATCTAAACTTGAAGAATACACCCCAGAGCCATATGAACCACTACATGAACTCAACACAATCTAGAGCTTGAATTGACGACTCTTCTAATAATAATTTTATGAATTAAACTTTATGGGTGTGGAAAAAAAAAATTGACTTGGTCTTTTCACCTAGTTTTCCTTGCAATCAATTATGAAACTAAGGATTTGCCCCAAAATTTTATTATAGTTTCTCTATATTTGATGTTTTGAGATATTGCAGCTAATCCTTGCAACCTTGAAACTCTTCCAATCTCATCCTTTCTAATCATATCTTCTTCAAAGTCCTTCATGAAGCACTATGCAATGAAACCATGCCATCCAAAAGTAATAAAAATTGTGGGAAAACACTTAGGTAAATTAAAACCTATTTTACTAACAATACAAATGTGCTAAAATAACTTAGATGAATTTAAAACTAATCTAATATATACAAGGGAGGAACTTCACTTTGGTAACAATGATTTAGATAGATCCCATTGACCGGGATCTATAACTCTTCTCCATCTAATTTTAACAACTAGAAATCATTGTTTGATTTGTAGCCTGAGATCATGTAGGGGCCACTTCATATTACATCAAACTTGGAGTGTTGACCTAGTTTGGATCAGTTTGCATCCCAATTTAGGACCAAGTCTCCTTCTTGAAATATCTTAGCTTTGGCCTTGCTGTCAAAAATCATTTTGATATAAGCCTGATCTTTTTTTATTTCTTGCATTTCTTGATTTCTCAATTCTACCAGCTCCATGAGCTTTGCATGTCTAACTTCCATAGCTTCAAACTCAACTAATTATATCTTTTTCATGAGTTCCAATATTGGAAATTTGAGAGATATTGGAAGCCTTTATTATTTTTTGTAAACTAACTTGTAGGGAGAGTTAGTAGTTTATTATATTGGGAGTAATCATGTCAGCCCACAAGGCTGATTTAAATTTTGTATGTCAATTCCTCTAGTTTTCATCCAAATTTCTCCTTATGATCCTTAAGAGTTTATTGTTTTTGGACTCATCCTGGCCATTACCCTAGGGGTAATAGTTTTAGGAGGTGCTCAAATATATTCCATTTTTAATAGCCCAATCATATATATGTGTGCCAAGAAAGGTCAATGCATTATCATAAAATATGGTTGAAGGACACCAAACCTAGTCACAATGCCTTCATAGAATTCTAAGATGCTAGCCTTGTTTACTTCCTTTATTGCAACTACCTTTGTCCACTTGGTGAAGTAGTATGTGGTTGTGAGGATAAATTTGTGTCCCAATATTGAGTTTAAGTTAATTACCCCAATGAATTCCAACCCTCGTTTCATGAATGGTTCATTTACAAAGATGGGGTGAAGTATAAGGGTTGTTAATTTTTCCTTACTTGTAAAGAACACACACTTCTTACATTTATTGACCCGTGAATAGTAGCCATTGAAGAGGTTAGGCCAATAATACCTAGCCTTCATGATCTTGAGATCTATTACCCTTAGAGAAAAATGACCTCATGCTTCTCCATCATGGATTTCATTGCAACACTTTCTCCATTTGATTTGATTTGATACATCTTAGGAGAATGACATTTACATCTTTCTTGAATAAAATTCCATCAACAAGCACATATGGAATAGATTGAAATCTGAAATACCTTCTCTTGGATTTCTTCAATCCTTGAGGGCACCGCCTATTTAGAGAAATTACATCACATCCCTAGTCCAAAAAGGAGTAGGCAAAGCATCAACTAGCTGCTCTTGGTCATATTGAAGCATTAAAATGGCCTCTTCATCAACTTGCTGACCTAAAACTAGTTGCTCACATAGACCCTTACCTCTAACCAACTTATTTATTTTGATGTCAACATCATATTCCATGACCTTGGTTATCCAACCAGCCCTCTTCTCATTTAAATTTGTTTTCGAGAGGAAATCCTTTATGCCAACATGTGAAACTAATAAGTGGGTCTTGTTTTTGGACAGCAAATGTCTAAATTTCATTAAACTTCTTATAACATCAAGAACATGCTTTTCAATAAAAGAATATCTTACCTCATAATCTTCAATACTTTGGCTGAAAAATGTAACATGTTTTTCTAATCCTTCTCCATTCAATTGCACAAGTATGTATGATATTGTTTCTACACCTTCAAAGGCATACAAAGTAAAATCCTTTAAGAAATATAGATTTATGAGAGTCAGGGCCTATGCAATAACATGTTTTATGGCTTCAAATATTTCTTTTCCTTTAGTTGTCAACTTTAAATCCATGCTCTTCTTCAACATTAATGTCATTGGATTGACAAGGTTAGCTAAATTAGGGACAAACCTTCTAACAAATTTTATTCTCCCTAAGAAAATTTGGAGATCTTTTTTATGACTATATAATGTCATGAACTCTTTCTAGATCAATGGTTAATCCTTATTTAGAGACAATGTAAGGAGTTTACTTCCATGAGCTGGGAAGATACATTTCTGAGGATTAAGAGAAACTCCAAACTCCCTACACCTTTCAAAGACTTTCTTGAGATGAAGAAGATGATCAGTTGCATCCATGGAGAACATTTTGATATCATCAAGGTAGACAAGAACAATTTTTTTAATCGTCCCTCTAAATTCCATGTTCATGGCTCTTTGGAACATTTCCCTAGCATTCAATAGGACAAATGAAATCTTCCTATAAGCATAGGTTCCCCACTTGGTGGTAAAAGTAGTCTTATATTGATCTTCCTCTTTTACCATGATTTGATTATATCTTGAGTATTCCATCTAGAAGAGAAAATCTTCCATAACCTACTACCATTTGTAAAATGTGTTCCATAGAGGGCAGCGAGTAATGGTCTTTCAAGGAATCCTTGTTAAAGTTTATAAATTCAACACACGTCATAATCTCTCCATTCTTTTTCCGCGCCGTAACTAGAATAGCCACCTATGATGAGTGCTTAATGGGAAAGATAATACTTTCCTTAATTAACTTGTTCAGTTCTTTCTTCATTAAGGGATCAATATGAGGATTTATAGGTCTCTGCTTATGTTTGACAGGCTTGGGAGGTGAATCTAACTCAATGGTATGTTATGATGAACCCCATTTTGTTATTTTTGAAACCATGTTAAGCCCCATACTATTTTGATATCATATTTCATGATGTTTAATGTTAACTACCTTATACATAATAATTTACTATGTTTTTGAAGGAATTATTGTGCATATGTTTGTTATTTTTATCTTGTTAATTCTTCCTCAAAAATGGCTTAAATTGATATTTTTATAAGCATTAACAGTATCTTTAGAAAATTATATGTTAAGTTATCACAAGAGAAGAATGGCAATAGCGCAGGACTTAATCCACACATCGACGTAGGACTCAATTAGTGTGTTAGCATAGGATTCACCTTGGTGTAGGACTCACCTCCAGATTAATAGAGGACTCATATTACAACACCAAGCTCATCCAAATCATTAACTCTCAATTCCTTGAAATAAGGGATTCACGCAAGCATACAAATAGCTCAAACTACTAGAAATATAGTTGGCAGCACCACATCTTTCACAGGAAACTTGTGCCATTAAATCAACCTATATTCAAGTTGATTATGAGGTTTAGTTACTCTAGTCACTGGTAGATAGGATGTGGCCAACAATTACAAGATTTACTATCACCATAATTCCCTTAAATAAATGAAATATATGAATAATATTGCAGCATTGATTGACTCCCTCAAAGGATTCAATCACGGACCTCCTCTGCAATTATCATGATTGATTCAAATCCAAATACTTCAAGTACTTATCCTTCCATAAATGTACTCCTTAAAATAGATAGTCATTTTTCAGTCAACATTAAGTTAAGTAGATGTTAGTCATCATGAATAACTATTTCTCTCCTGAAGAGATTATAATTTCTCTTGTATAAAAGAGCTGATGTATTTAGATTTATGGTTCGGTTCATTTATTCAAGTGATTTTGTATAAGCATACTCTTTTAATTCAATAAGATAGCAGATTCATGGGAAATGTTTTTGGTGTGAATTTCAATACTAAACCTGATGAAAGGGAAGAAGTTGTTATAATTGACAAGGGAGTGATTTGAGGGGTGAATCATTCCTAAAATAATAATAAAATCACTTTTCTATTTCAAAACATCAAACATACACTTTCATGCATTAATGATGGTTCACAATCAAAGAAGTTCATCAAGAAATTCATACAAGTCAAGAACACAAGATGTACTCAGAAACCTTTTTATTGGAATTTGTATTTGATTACAACTCTTGAAATCAAATTACAACTCTTCAACTCAGATTCTATCCAACAAATACTTCACCATTTTTTCTTCACACACATCCTCGTCATGAGACTGCCAACCAGCTAATAACCTAGAAGAAATTTCCATCATTTTTTTGCTTTGTAGCAAAGGTTTTCTTCAAACTAAGAGAAAGAGGTTTTTCAAAATTCAATCCACCTAAATGTGAAACACCCTTTTAAATAACAAACCCTTCATGAGAATTACTCTTGCACTTCAATTTCCACTTAACTCTTCAGCTTCCTAGTCTTCTCAAAATGAGCTCCACATTTTTATTCTTGCTCTCAAACTTGTCCATAAGTATTCCATATTTTTTAATTCACATAGTAAATCATCCCACCAAGTCAAATAATTCTAGTTTATGCTTATAAAATTTCCACATTATCAAGAAGGTGGACAGAGAGGTAGAGGCAAAGAAATTCCTGGACGAAGGGGAAAATCTTGAATTTGTGACAGCTGGCATCAAGTTGACTTCGATTCTTGAGCCTTTTGTTGAGCTCGCCAAGATGGTTGTTAGGTATGTAACTCTTGAGGGTAGATTTCTTACTATTCCTCAAAAACATTTGATCTTTCTTAACCACTTTCGTAGAAAACATAATCATCAGCTTCCCTCACTATTTGATAAACTCGCTAGAGATATCCATTCTGGAAGTGCAAAATCATACTAAGGTAGTTCCACTCCATCAAGGGATAATTCTTCTTATCCACCGCCACTGCTTAACCTGTCCCTACTTGGATTCTACTCCTCCCTCTCCCTTCATTCCTCCCCATGCCCCCACTGCCTCCATTCCCCCCCAGCTCGAAAGGAAGATTGACATTGCTTCATCTAGTAAGAAAAGGAAGGGTATGAAAAATAAGGTCCTTGCTTATCAGAGGGTCCTTAAAAGCCACAAAGACCTCGAGCTTTCCGAGAGCCTCTTGCACATAATCCATCTGGTGGAGGAGCCTAAGGAGGAGGATATGATGGTCAGAGTGGGAAGGATGGAAAAGGAAATCCAAGAGCTTAAGAGTGTTATCAGAAATATGGAAAAAGCTAAGGGAAAAGGGAAACTTCAAGATGATGATGAGGAGGGTGTTATTGCTGAACTCTTCAAGAAGCTAAAATCTTTGGATGGCAGGATAAGAAATGCAAAAATCCGTAATGACTACATCCTATCTACACTTAAAAGAATATACAATTTCATCGAACAACATGTTCATAGTGTGTGCAGTCTCAACGGGATTACTAAGGACATTTGGGTCCCCAAGGATAAAAGAGATATGGCAATTGCTCAGGTGGATTTGAAAGACCCTTCTTAGGGCCATAGCCATTGCCTTCGCTTCAAGTGATCAAAACTAAGATTAACCGGGCTATCAAGTGATGTAGTGTTGTGCTGCTATTTACTGGCTACGAAGTTGCTGTTGACTGATGGTTTTGGTGTTGTTTTTTGGTTGATATATTATGTGATCGATATCTCTTGATTGTTTTTTATCTCTTCTGTTGTTTTTCAGATCATTATACGTCTTGATCCTTTTCTATAACTTTGATGTATTGTCTAGCTGTTGAGCCCTCTAGTGTTGGTTGTTTTTCCCTTCTTTGGGTTGTTTCTTCCACTTTTAATATTTGGCTTTTGAGACTTTTTTTATACAAGGTATAGTCCCTTCAAAAATATTTACCCTTAATAAAAAAAAATTCCACATTTTCCAAAACATCTATTTAGGCTCATAGGTGTGCCTAAATAAGATTCTACACAAACAGTCCTAAAAAATCATCTAATTAGACCACTTCCACTCATCTTCATGACCTAAGTAATATATAAAAAATTAATCTTAGGATGTCTACATTCATTAAAATTTATAAGAAAGATCCAAATCAAGGTTTAACATATCAAGAAACACCAATTTGTAAGATTTATCTAGTTGGTTTCAACATCTATGAATTTTGTCTTCAAAATATGCTCTGATATATACCTCAAATCTCTTCATCATGAGGAAAATAACATATCAATGGAAATATAATGAAGTATACTATCTCATCCACTTGTCATACTACTCAAATTCATGCCATAAGGCTTCCAAAACCTTGGATCTCTGCAACTATTTTGACTGGTTTTGAAGACACAAAAACTAGTCTTCCATGGAACATGGTACAAACACATTCAAAGAAACTTCTCATTGATATCCCTATCATCTTGTAACAATTCAAATTTGAGATGTATATAATTTTTTATAGCATTACTTATAGACCATAGTTCACATGGAGAAACACTCACCTTCATACCCATTCCGACATGCTTCTCAATTAGGCCTAATAGGGCAGTTTTTGTTCAATCACCTTTAAGCAAGACACATGACCTTTCTAGATGAATCAATATTCATGCACTGTCACAACACATCATATAGACACATAACACATAATGATCTTACACTCCAAGAAACACCATCAATTTAATGCAATTCAACATGGCCACCTTCTATTCATCCTTTAGTAGCTTCTCACAAACATGCTCCTTTTGTACGGTAAATCCAAATATGTGAACTATATATCCCCCATTTTCTCCAAATAATTAATCCAAGTGAATTCATTTAAGTTGAATGATAACATTATATTAATCATCCACAATTAAAATTTGAGCAGGGTTATCCTTTGCAAGATTTCTCATGTGCATTGAAATCTTCACAAAACACCTATTTTCTCAGTGGCGATCCACAAAGCATCATGAAATAAAAATCTCATGGAAATGTACCTTGAGAATTCCTCTATACATGTTTAAATAATATGTTTCCAAGAACAAATAGATTGAGTTAATACACCTATCCAACTCAATTTTCCAAAATTGGTCCAAACTGGGGTTTGGAGGGTTACAAACATGCTCACAAAAAATGGATAGAAATTCTAAAATACTCAACCAATCACTAAAATAATTTTTTCACCATGATTTTATCCCAATTTACTCCATTTTTTTCTCTTATGATTTATCCAAAGGATTCTCCACAATTTTTCTTGACTGCTATGAAGTTTGGTGCTCAATTTGCATAATTTAAAAAACCTAGTTTTGGAAAAACTTGCACAACTTGTAAAATATTCATCCTCGTCTTCTGAAATTTTGATCACACCTTAAGGACACATCCAATTATAACACCTCCAAGTGATATTTTTCTTTGGTTAATCTTTAATTTTTCCATCCCATCTCATCTAGGTTCCCTTTGGTCTCTGATTCTCAGCATGTTGAACTATGTTGACCTATAGAAGTGCCTAAAACACCTCAATAATCTACTATGAGAATATTTTTACACACCATATATCATATTTCCATGCTCAAATTTTTTTTTTTTTTTCATCATCACATCTTGGGTCAACATTTCACACCTTGCTTGCTTGTGGATTGGCTTAAGAAAGCTCCTATACTGACTTATTTCAGTCTCATAAACCTGGTTTGTCTCTTGTAGCTCTTTCTACACCTACCTGTTCCACCTCATAGTGATCTAAATATTACTTGCCCTTCTTTGTTTTGAATGAAATCATCATGTTTTCTTGATTTACACCATGTATTTGTACTGGAAAAAGGCCATACCTAGAATGACTTGACTTGACTCATACACTTCATGACTGGACCATGTGGACATGTTTGACTCATTGACACATCTCACTCACTTCATGGACCTTGTTTGACCTTCATACCACCTTTGAACGAATCAAGCCACCTATGCATCACCTAGATTTCCTATCCACATGTGACATAGCCAACAATGATCACTTGACATCAATGACAACACAAGTGACACACACTTTCCAACAAACTCCCCCTTTGTCATTGATGGAAACCATCCTAGAAACATTGATGGAAACCATGACTATTCACACACTTGGATGACCTCATTTACATTTTTTTTGACATGACTCTTCCCCTTTGACACCTATGACAAATGAATGCATTGACTTGACATGATATGCAATGACAAACAAGACCAAACAAAAACAAACAAAACTTATGACCAACCAATTTACTTGAGTAACCATTTCCCCCTTGGATGATGATATCTTCATTCTTAGTTGAAGTTTGAATGATATGAGGGTAAAAATGTTTTTCTAGACCTGATGAGTGCCACAATTATTCTCCCCCTAAGCTGATACACCTATTATTGGCCTTCATTCATGTTTCTCAACCTTTTCCTAGTCTATAAAATGCTAAAATCAACAAGTTTTCCTTCAAATACAACATTTTTACTCTTTCAAAATGTACTCATATACAACCACATTGAATATTATTTTGAAAATAAAATATTTACCATAAATCTACCTAAGAGGATCATGCCCAATCCCACAAAGGCTCAAATCTTGTAAGAAATGGAAATAACTTGGAAAGGTTACATCATCAATTTACCCTACTTTCCATGCTTCAAACAACCTTGCATCCTTAGCTTAGCCATTGAGATATAATCATAAAAAACAAATAACATCAAACATAGATATCCTTCTACCTATCAACAGTCACTTGATAATCTGCATATAACCACTACTCTGCCACATAGACTTCAAATATGATAATGTATTTTGGCTTCATACACAAATTGATAATGTACTCTTAAAAATAAACATTCATATAGTCTCCTTAGTTTGAACCCTCTCATATTGAGCTACAATGGTTATTTCATCGATTCAACTTCTTCATTGACTATGCTAGGAGTAGTGTGAAAGAGCTGAGACAACCACCTTACCTTCATCCATAAGCTTACATATCTAAATAAAGCACACACTTACTTGAATTAACAATTTCTTGTTCATTTTCTTACACTATGACTGAGATTCCTGAAGAAACACTTCGTCTTCCTAACAAAGCACCTTTTTCAACTTAGGCATTTATTCTTAGACCTGTCAGAACATGTTTTACATTTAGAAAAATAACTAATGTCTTGCACTCCTACCTTGAAGGAAATTCCTTAGACTCTGCAACACAGTCATAAGACATAAGGTGCTGTCAGAATGTCTCTTGACAAGGGGCAAGGGCTACTCCATCATGTTTCATATATCTTGATTTCCATCAATTGATATTTCTTATACATGACACACATTTTATAGGCTCTTATGAAAAGAATGACTCACATCCTTCAAGATACTTTACATACACCTTGATATTCCAAGACTTGAAGTGGACATATACAGACTCCTTCACTGTGATTTACAATACACGAGAAGCTCAAAACACCTACTCAGAATTAGAACTAATTGAATCCAAATGATCATTTTCAACAGTCTCTTTATCCCAATTTCATATACTGAGTGCACAATCCTAAGTCATATAGACTAAGAAATGATTTTATCATTGCCATTTTCCTTTTCTCTATATCATGAAGTTCTCTAATATCTTTAACTTGCTTCTTTAATGATCCAAGACCTTGTGAAGGATTAGAAATGTACCTTAAGACCAATTCTTACATACTTATATCTGTGATATAACCTTAGACTCAAAACTATCCTCTTGTGGCTCCTTAGAAGTTTTGAACACCTTCAAGATGTACATCATACATGTAGATGTACTTTTTACGCTTGTATAGTGTGGATTTTCATCACTTAGAGCTCCATTCTTGACTCATGAAGACTGAGAAACATCTGTTAGCATGAAATTTTGCACTTCTAATTCCATTATGTCATTATACATACTTCAGGCCAAAAGAACACTATTTTAGGTGTTAAGACTATCATGGTTAACCATGCATACACTAGTTTCATTGTTATCCAGTTGTCATTCTGACTTTCACTCACATGTTTTCTTTCCTTGCTCAATTTCTCTCTCTTTTCATAGTAACTTGAGCTCATATCACACCAATTGTTTCTTCAAAAAAATTTCACTTTAGTTCACCATTTGTCTTTTTTATTTATTATGTTATCTCACTTCATCCTTGCATATTTTCAATGCATACCTTCAGGTTCACTAGCAATTTATGTGTCATTATTTGTCCAAAAGTGAAAACATACTACACACAATAGGTCATAGTCCTCTATGTCTATCCCTACCATTTCATCTACTCTAAACATCTTACTTCAGCTTACAAACTTCAAACTTTTGCAATTCTCTACATCATATAAATTCATATCTCTTCAACTTCTTACACCTAGATTTCATCTCCTTTTAGACTTGTTATAATGTTTGAACAACAATTAACTTTCATGTCATAGACTCATCATGTAATTGATCTCATTCAGGATTAAGCCCCTTCCCACTATCAAATAACTGATAGGTTGAAATATCTAAAAACAATTACTTTCAATGACGTCATCTGATAATACCTCAAGACAGTCCTCTGACCACTGAGTTGTAACGTTTTTGACATACTAATGTTTTTCCTTATCCTTGTGATATGATATTTGTGTTCTAAGATATTTCTTCTATATGTGATTGACAATAATGGGCATTACTAGAAAACCTTCAGGACTCTTTATCTTAATTCTAATTCACTAAGAAACCTTCAACAGTCACCATTTGTTTCATCTCCTTCATTTGAGACACAAGGCAATTTACTAAAAACTTGCATTAAGACATAAGAATCAATATTTTGGCAACATATTTAACCTAACAAAGATTCAAAAATGTTTGAAATTTGACAAAACACACAAATAGTTCCTTCAACTTTACTAGTTACATGCATAAGCTACTGACACAAACTTCTATATGTGAGTTTATTGTACTTTAAGAGATATTTGAGCTTGTTCAAGATGTCCATTATGTTTATTCATGCATACAAATTTTTGTGGTACAGGATCAATTGATTATATACTTGTTTGTCAAAGAAATTTTGTTGACAACACCACCAAAAACTGACTTTGCACACTTCCTCACAAACTTAAAAATTTGGTTACCTCGTATCTCATCCAATACTCTGATGAAATTCACTAAATTATTTTCTCAAACTAGACGTCTTCCTTCTACATAGATGTGCCTAAATTTTCTTTGAAATTGGTTGGCTAAAAAAATTTATCCATGCAAAAATTGATTTCAGAAACCCTAGGATCAGAGAACATGACTGTGCATAGCCCGAGGTAAGCACTAAAAAATCAATTTCTCCTGAGCATAAATGAATGAAATTTAAAAATTACAAAAGTAATAGACTTGTAAAATCATCCTTCACCTTCTCCAACCAATATTCAATTTTGAATTATCTCCACATGCTTCTAGCAAGTCAAAGTAGCAATGCACAAACTGGTTAAATGTAAGCATTCTCAATTGTATGAACAACTTAGTTTGATTTTTCACCTTTTGAGTCTAGTATATGACTTTGAAACATGTCACCACCCTTCATGATTTTCCTAGACCACCAAAAATTTCTAATAGTGAAATTAACACACTTCACTAAGTCTTGTGACTGAGATATAATGTAGACTCAGACCTCAACAAGCTTAAGACTTCATTCTTACATACCTTAGGCACTTCACATATAATGCAAGACATTGACCAACCTTTAGATGACCTTGAATAGCATATCTTGGCTGAATAACGTATAACTTAAGGAACATAGTTTATTATAACATTCATATCTCAGTTTAGCCCATGAATAACATATCAATACATCATACTCTGACTACAAGGGTATATTTTTCATGAATATAGACTTCCTTGTCATAGTTTTTGTCTCTATAACAAAAAATTTATTATATTGTAGCATCATATAAAGCTGAAAAAGGGTAGTGAACCATCTTCTTGACACAAGCTTGATCAATATACCAAGTCATTAGCATCTTCTACTATCTCATCATCTCAGCCACCTATAGCTACTTAATTTCAACTGTGATTTCAATCACCAAGAAAAATTTTCAAACTATGATCATTTCCATACACCTTATACTTGTAGAATTTTACTTTCTCTTCCTTTTCTCGGTTACTAGTCCTATAGTATGAAATTTTGGTTAAACTAGTCATTTTTGGTCATACCATATTCTTTTCAAGCCATTCAAGATTCTATAATCATGTTGAAGAACCCTTTTATATGTTGCAAACAATATCTTTCTACAAATGTCAATCAACTGCTCTTTCCATAAACTTCTTATGCTTCTTATCATGGATAGCTTCAACTTGTGAATACCAACATGACTGAAAGATTACAGAGATGACTACATAAATCACATATTTTTGCCTTCTATGTTACAAACTTTCTTGATCTTGACTTCTAATTTTTCTTTTGATTTCACATTCTAATGTTGGTCTCTTAAACACTAATATGTCCCTTGAACTATTTTTTCTCTTACCTGATAGCAATTTTATTCCTCAAATCATTGATTCATACTCTTATCTTATATATTACAATCATGAGATTGACTATTTCATTAAGGCTCATGCCTCCCATTCTTTCAAGGATATCCTTATGTACTTTTCCAAGGACAATACCCTAATAACCTAGACCTTATAAGAAACTTCATACCTTATACCATAAATAAGACACCCTAGAAGCATGCTTATACCATTGAAAATTCAACACATATCTGAATTAGACCAATTCAACTAACTTTGTTTTGTTTTTATTGATGCAGGATCACACATTGATCATTTTGGAGTTTTCAAGACAAGTCAAGAAGGATAGACAAGCTCAACCAAAGCTACAGAGACTTCTTGTGAGCTGAGATCATACAGACAAAGACAAAGAGTACATAACTCATACTGTAATACATGTTAGAAATGACAAAACTAATTCGTATTTTGAGAGCACAAACTCATATTCTCTAAAGGATAACAAGACTTGAAAGAGCATACCTCAACACAATGGAAAAAACACATGTTGCTCAAGATAGCCCCCCCTCACTCCAAGGATTCATTTGCACCTATATACCATGGAGGAGCTTGATGAGAGACGTAAGAAGGTCTCAATATTTCTTTTAGTTTATTGACTAGTTCATTATTTTCTGACTCTCCATTTGTCACAGTAGAACCCTTCTTTTTCTTAGTCAAATTTTTGGAATCCTTTTTAGTATTTTTATTAGCTTCTCCTTTCTTCTTGTATTTTTTAGCTTTTTGTTTGGGTCTTTGAATCTCTTTCTTCAAATGACCTACATCACAGAACCTTGAAATGTGCCCTACCTAGAGGCACCTAAAATATTCCACTTGCCTTCCTTTACACTCAAAATCCATGTGTGCAAATTCATTACAAGAATAGCAATAGCCATTGAATTTGTTTCCATACCTTCTTGTGTTTGATGGCTCATTTGTGCAACACTTTGCAAGATGTCCTTTCTCATGACAGTGATAGCACTCAGCTCCATATCTTTGTCCAAATTTTTTCTCTTACTTCTTCCCTTCAGAGTGATGTTCTTGAGTTTCTTATTTAGTATCTTCTTTATTTTCTACATTCAGATTACACATAATAGCCATGTGTCCATAAGCACCACACTTGTAGTAATTACCATGAAATGAAACATGCCTAAAAGCATTTGCCTGCCTCATAGATGATCTTCCATGAGATGTAAGCTTTAAACTACTTCCCTTGCTTGAATGTATTTTTCCATTTGATCCTTGACTTTTTTCACCTTCATTTTTCTCTATACTACATGGACCTTCTATGAAACCTAGACCTATTTTATCACCATATGCTTTTTTTTTTCCTAAAATCTTATTTAGATTTTCTGAGCTCTATTTAAAGGATGATAACTTACTTATCATGATGCTTATCTCTTTCTTCAATTATTCATTCTCTTTCTTCAGTTCTTATTTCTTATTTAGGGCTTCCTTGAGTTGAGTCTGTACACACTTGATAATTTATACTTGTGATTCAATCATTTTTTCTAGCTTCTCTTTACAGAACTCTACTCCCCACATTAAGTGATAAATGTCGCTCATCCTTGTCACCAAAGATATCCCTCTAGAATGTTAAATATACTTCCAAGTGCCTTCTCTAATACCAATTGTTAGAATTGACAAGGGACTGAGAAGGGGGGTGAATCAGTCCAGTAATAATTTTTTTTCACTTTTCTATTTCAAAACATCAAACATACACTTTCATGCATTAATGTTGGATCACAATCAAATAAAGGTCATCAAGAAATGCATACAAGTTGAGAACACAAGATGTACTCAGAAACATTATTTATTAGAATTCAAATTTGATTACAAATCTTCAACTCATATTCCATCCAATAGAGACTTCACCATTTTTTCTTCACACACATCCTCCTCTTGAGACTCCAACCAACTACTAACCTAAAAGAGACTTCCAGGGGTTTTTTATTTGTAGAAAAGGCTTTCTTAAAAATAAGAGAAAGGGTTTTTTCAAAATTAAATCCACATAAATTTGAAAAATCCTTTTAAATTAAAAAAAAACCCTTCATGATAATGACTCTTGCACTTCAATTTCCACTTGACTCTTCAGTTTCCCAATCTTCTCAAAAGGAGCTCCACTTTTGTCTTCTTGCTCTCAAAATTGTCCAAATGTATTCCTTATTTTTATTTACATGGTACAAGGTCCCAAATATTCAAATAATTCTCTTGTATGATTATAAACTCGCCACATTATCCAAAACATCCATTTAGGCTCATAGGTGTGCCTAAATCAAATTCTACACAAATAGTCCTGAAAAATCATATAACTTGACCACTTCCAATCATCTTCATGACCCCAGTAATATATAAAAAATTAATCTTAACATGTCCACTTTCATTAAAATTTATCAAAAAGAGAAAAATCAAGTTTTAACATATCAATAAACATCACTTTGCAAGACTTTCCTGGCTGGTTTAAACATCTCTAAATTTGGTCTTCAAAACTTGCTTTGATACATACCTCAAATATCTTCATCATGAGGAAAGTAACCTATAAATTTAAATATCATGAAGTATACTATCTCATAAAATTATCATATTTCTCAAATTCTTGGCATAAGGCTTCTAAAAACTTGGATCTCTGCAACTGGTTTGACTGGTCTTGGAGACAAAAAAACTAGTCTTCCATATAATGTATTAGATAATATTCAAAGAAATTTTCAAAGATCCATATCACATATAACACTTCAATTTGGATTTATAAAATACTTTAAATCATTCAGGATCATAGGTTAAATGGAGAAAGTCTCAACTTCATACCCATTCAGTCATGTTTCTCAATTAGGCCTAAAAGAATAGTTTTTGCTAAATCTCCTTTAAGAAAGAAATGAATTTTCTAGCTGAAAAAATGTTAAAAACATTTCATAAAAACCTTTATATATTTTTCACATAATTCTTACACTCCAATAATGATAATTTTCATCATTAAGCCTTCTAATCATCAAAACTAGTCACACAAGCTTGTTAGTTTGAACGGTAAGGCCAAAACTGAATTGTATCTCAAAATTGTATCAAGGGAGTGATACAAATGGATTCATGGACCTTATTATAACCTTATAGGAATTATCCATAATTAATTTTAGCATTTTATCCTTTTTACTATTTTTTTGTGCACTGAAATTTTCACAAAATACTAATTTTTTTAGTGCGGCCCACCGTGCATCATGAAATAAAATAACATGGAAATTAGACTTGAGGATTCCTATTCATGTTTAAATATGATTCCAAGAAAAATAGTTGAGTTAAGACACCTATCCAGCTCAATTTTCCAAAACTAGTCCAAACTGGGTTTTGGAGGACTACAAACATGCTCACAAAAATGGATAGAACTTTTAAAATACATAGCCAATCACTAAATTAATTTTTGCAGCATGATTTTATCCAAATTTAGTCCATTTTTTTCTCTTATTGGTTATCTTAAGGATGCTCCACAATTTTAGTTGACTATTAAGAATTTTGGTGCTCAATTTGCATACTTTAAAAAATCCAGTTTCAGAAACACTTGCATAACTTGAAAAATATTTATCTCACACCTTAAGTACACATCCATATAACTTATAAAAGTGATATTTTTCTCTTTTTCATCCTACATCTTTCCATCCCATCTCATTTAGGTGCTCTTTGGTCTTTGATTCCCATCTGTTGAACTATATTGACCTGCAGAAGTTCCTAAAACACCTTAAAATATACCAAAGAATAATTTTACATGCCATATATCATTATCCCATCCTCACACCATGTTTATTTTTCATCATCACACCTTAAGTCAACATTTTACACATTGTTTTCTTGTGGATTACCTTAAGAAAGCTCCATACTGACATGTTTGAGTCTCATAAAATTGGTTTCTCTTTTAGATATTTCTACACCTCTTTTTCCACCTCACAGTTCTCCAATATTACTTTTAATGCTTTGGTTTGAGTGAAATCTCACATTTGCTTCATTTACACCATGTATCTGTACTAGACAAAGACCTAGAAAGATTTGACTTGACTCATATACTTCATGAATAGACCATGTGGACATGTTACAAACTCATTAACACATATCACTCACCTCATGGACCTTTTTTGACCTTCATACCACCTTTGAAAGACTCAGGCCACACATATGCACCTTTGGAGACCCCTGGATCACCTAGCCAACATACCTATATCACCTAGCCAACATACCTATATCACCTAGATCACTTGACATCAATGAAAAACATAAGTGACACACATTTCCAATAGGAGCAATGGAAAATCCTACCCAACGAAAAGGGATATTTACATTTATTTCCTTTATGTATTCTTGGATACATTTATTGTTTTAGCATTGGTTTCATTTTTTGTATGCACTTACTTTTCCATAGTTAATTTTTTTAGAATATTTCAATTCTATTTTTTATTGTATTTTATCTTTCAAGAATTTCATTTTTTAATCACGATCATTTCATTATTTTCTTAGTTTTTTATGTTAAAGTATGTGTTGAGACATATTTTCTAATGTTTCCTATGTTGCAAACAGCCATGGACACCACCCTGGATTAACATAATAATATGATTAAGGTACCAACACTCATCACTTTTTGGTGTCAGTTCCAGTGATTTCAAGGTGTTATCAAAGGTTAAGGTTCTGGATAAAGGTATTTATTGGTTTTCTGGTAAGTTTTCATTTAGAGATTCCATTTCCAGATCTCTTTCTTTTGAATCAGAAGACCTTGTAGTGACAGCAAGAATCCTCTGAGCTTGGAGTGTGTGGAACACAAACAATTAATTCTAGTGTTGATAGTTAGGGAACCATCCTCAATATGATATGATTTTATGTTTAGACCTAGAAACCATAGAGGTAGATTCATTATAATAAATCTTCAAAACCAACATGTGGAACATCTTGTTGACCAAAGAAGGATGGTTAATGAATTAGAGAACCCCAATAGTGTAAACAATGGAAACTCTCTAATTTCCAGAATGTTTACCGAACCCATCGAATTAGACCCTAATGATCAGGATCCCATGAAAAAATATATCTCCCTCTATTTTACCAACTTTTTGGGGATTAGTTTCAGAATACCCTGACCAATTCCTTTTTGATTTCAAGGTCTTATTCCAAACATATGACTACACTTACGATTCCAAAAATCTTAAACTATTCCCCTCCACTTTAAAATATATAGCTATGAGGTGGTTTATGGGTTTAAGCTCTAACTCCATCCATAACTGGGAAGAGATGGAATAGGTTTTCTTGGACAAGTATTAGGATTACGATAGAGTCGGGGATAGGAAAGAAGAAATTTTTAGGATTCAACAAAATGAAGATGAAAGTGTGTAGGATTATATGGATCGGTTCCTCTTCCTTCATAAAAGGTTTGGTACTGGTCTAGATATTAATCTACTCAACATTTTATTTCTTAAAGGCTTGGATGAAGACACATAAGAAGCATTCAATTTAATGGGAAAGGGAGACATGAACAAGTTAGATTTCACATAAAACATCGACCTTTGTATGAATTACTCGCGAACTTGCCCCAATTTTAGAAAATAAAAAGGAAAAAT
This sequence comes from Taxus chinensis, assembly GCA_019776745.2. Lineage (NCBI taxonomy): Eukaryota > Viridiplantae > Streptophyta > Pinopsida > Cupressales > Taxaceae > Taxus > Taxus chinensis. The sequence continues at coordinate 553,141,269 of CM034150.1, forward strand.
AGCCAGTGGGGATCTATCCAAATTGAGAGAAGAAATTATAAATTTGATAACAGACCTTTTAGTCTAACTCAATGCAATTAAGGATAGAGAGAAGGTTAGGAATATAGAGCCTTTGTTCATCTACTGCCCAATATGTAGAGTTAAACATGGGCTTAAGGAATTCCCCTTGCAGAAGACATAAATTTGTCTTCTTTGTGAACTCAAGCATGCCACAGACCAATGTGGATTACTTCCCTTGCTAAAGAATCATTTAAAACAGAACACGCAAGATGAATCTAAGCTCAATTATATAGCTCAGAGGCAAGGAATAAATTTGTAGTCCAACCAAAATCATCCCTACATCCCAAAATCACAATGGGCCCCAAATCAATTGAATGCACCATGGTCATACCCCCAACCTTGGGTTTAACAACCCCCACAAGAGTGGAGCTGATAGTGGAATGCCCCACCAAATTATTATCAACAACCTTGGGCTCCACATCCCAACATTCCACCATTCCAATAGTTTAATCCTCAGTACCAACAATAGTGAAATGTACCTCAAGGGTCTGGGCAGCAATACAATAATCAGAGAATACCTCAAGGTCAACAAGCCCTCTTGATTGGACCCACCAATGTTGTCCAACCAGATCAAACATCCGAGCCATAGATACCTACACAAACTGTGGAAAATCCCAAAAATGTGAGGCAAGGAAATCCAATGTATATTGTGGAATAAGATAAAAATACCACAGTGAAATCATTGGATTATAATAATATCCTACTACGTTTAGGGAAGGTTACTTTAAAACCTTACTCTCTTGTGAAAGAATAAATTCCTAAAGAAATAGAAAAACCAGAAGAAACACAGCCTAGTTTTGTAGAAGAAACTCCTCCACCCAACAATGAAATTCCCTTTCCATCTAGAATCTTTTAGAAACCAAGTAATGCAGTCACTAAAAATCCAGAGTCAGAATTAATTCAAGGATTGAGGAAGTTGAGTATCGGTATTCCTCTATTGCGGGATCTTAAGGAAATCCCTAAGTAAAACAAAACAATTAAAGAGCTTTGTTTCAAGGCTCCAGGCAAAAGGAAGAACCAACCTAAAACCATCCATCTTGATGAAAAGATTTCTAGTATTTTGGAAAGGAATATTCCCCCTCCTAAACATGGACACTGTGGAATCCCTATTGTAACATTTTGCATAGGAGATGTCTAGATCCCTAACATTTTGATTGATCTAAGAGATGCAATCAACGTTATGAAAATAGATACTCTGTCCACATTATCTCTACCTAAACCTCAGTCCACATCTATAGTTTTTCAAATGGAAGAAAAATCTATAAATAAACCAAATGGAATCATTGAAGATGTCACTATTACTATTAAATCCTAGGACTATGTGGTAGATTTCATGATAATAAAAAATAAAGAACAGAAATATTAGATACCCTATAATCTAGGGACAACCTTGGTTAGCCACATTTGTTGCCCTTATTGATTTCAAGATAGGGAATATGATTATCACTAATGGTCAAGATTTTAAAAATGTCATTATACCCTTTTGTTAAACCATTTTCCATAGACAACAAAGAATGGTCTAAAGATGATTCAAATGATTTGGATGATATCATCTCTTCTCTATCTATAATTATAATTCAATAACACTCAAATCAAATCCAATATGATGGCCATGAGCCCTGTGTTAGACACATTATAAGTCTTGTACCTGAGTCCTACACTATATTTAATTCAAGTCATGTGCTTAAGTCTTGTGTTATATCTATTTCAAGTCCTGCGCTACAACTAACTGAAAAAAGAGATGATTATATGGATGAAAATAACCAACCCATCATTTTTCCCTTTTTATGAAATATATATCTAACTGAGAACATTTTTCAAAACATTACTTATGTTCACATGTTACTACCACACACATGTCCATTAAACACATTATTAAGATAGGACCCTCTTGTAGATTTTGTTCATCCAACTACCAAAAAATTTACTTATTCTTCCAGGAAAGACATTGATAATTAATAATTAGTTGATTGATCAGGAGGAAAATACCCTACTTAAACTCTTGTGCTCTCATCCTCAAGATTTTTCTTGTGAATATAGTGACATGAAGGGTATTCATCCCAGTATTTGTACACACCACATCTATACCACTGATTCCAGACCAGTCAAGCAACCTCAAAGAAGGATAAGCCTTGCTCTAAGAGATATTGTGAAAATAGAGATTGAGAAACTTTTGAATGTAGGATTTATTTATCCAATCTCTTACAGTCAGTGGGTTTCTCCATTAGTCATAATGCCTAAAAAAGAAAGGAAAATGAAGATTTTTTGTGGACTATGGGAATTGAATAAGGGAACTGATATGGATTATTTTCTATTACCTTTTATTGATCAGGTCTTAGAAAATCTATCTGGAAAAAGGTACTTTTCATTCCTTGATGGGTTTAGGAGATACAACCAAACAACATTGGCTCCTGAAGATCAAGATAAAACAACTTTCACCTTTCCTTGGGGAACATTTTCTTACAGAATTCTACCTTTTGGTTTATGTAATGCTCTTGCCACTTTCCAAAGAGCCATGTCGGCAATCTTTTCTAATCTCACTCATGATTGTATAGAAATTTACATGGATGATTTCACTATTTATAGGGAAAAATTCCAAGTGGCAATAAACAATATGGATAAATTTCTTGCTCAATGTGAAAAACATCAATTATATTTCAATCATGAGGAACGCTTATTAATGATCGAAGAAGGTATAGTTTTAGGCCATCATGTCTCAGCTGAGGGAATTAAGGTAGATCTATAAAAGGTTGATATCATGGTAAAAATATCATCTCCCACCAACCAAATGGAGGTAAGAAGCTTTCTTGGTCATCTTGATTACTATCAAAGGTTTATTTCAGATTTTAGCTGAATTTCTTCTCCATTATTTTCTCTCCTAACTAAAGATTATGAGTTTGAATGGACAGGATCACATCAACAAGCTTTTGATGTTATCAAAGACAAGATGACAAGCACACCAATATTAAGAGGACCAAATTGGAAGCTTCTATTCCATAAATAAACATATTCCTCCAATGAAGCAGTAGGTGTTGTCCTTGGGTAGCAAGAGGAATGAGAGCCTATGTATGCAATTTACTACATTAGTAAAAACATTTCCCCTGTTGAAAGGAACTACACTACAACTAAGACATAATTTATTGCAGTATTATATGTAATCAACAAGTTTCAACATTAAATTATAGTATATGAAATGATTGTTCATACTGACCACTCTACTATCAAATATCTAATGAACAAACATTTAGTGCATGGCAAAATTGTAAGGTGGTTTTTGCTACTGCAGGAGTTTATCATTAAAATTGTTGACAAGCTAGGAAAATCCAATGTGGTAGTTGATTTTCTTTCTAGACTTACCACTTCATAAAAAAAAGAGCATGTCAATGATGACTTTCTAGATGAGCATTTGTTTGCACTCTCTACTACCTCTCGTTTTTATGTGTTATCACTTAATCACAACACCCTTTTATTTCTTAGCATGTGAGTATATTAAGGCAAGTAGTGTGATTTTGTAACATGGGTACCATATCCCAAGTTTTGGGACCTACTACTTGAGATGGACATCCAGAGAAGGTTGGTTCCTCTTCTTAAACTAATGCCACAGCTAATCTAATGTAAATAAATCTACTAAATACTCCTAATCTATGGTTTCCAAGGGACCCAGGAGAGATAAAGAGCATGAAAATGAAAGAAATATACACTAAAAGAGGTGATGCACCAAGAAAAGGGTATGGAAAATTCTATCCAATGTGTGGAGATAGGAAGAAATACATATTAATAGGATGAAACAGTCACCAAAATGTAACAACATCATTCCCATAGAGACAAAACAATAATAGACTTGCAAGATGAGTAAAATAAACACAATACACCTACAACTAAAGATGGAGAGGCAAAGGATTAAAAAGAGCACAAATAAGGTAAGATAAATATCCAAAAATTTGATTTTATTACTTCAAGGGTTTACAAAGTAAGAGAAAAACATGGATCATCATGCAAGAAGTCCAATATGAAGGCCTACAGCACATTGGTGTTCTAAAATAAAATGGCAAAGTTTTGTTACAAGAGAAATCCCCCCTTCTAAAATGAGAAGGCACTTCAATTTATAGAAAATGAGGAAGAGGAGAGAGAATTTGCAAATCCCAGATTTCCCCTTTTGACCACTTGCATGGTACTATAAATATGTGCAAATGATGATGGGAAACATGTAAAATCCATTCCATACTATCTCATAACTTGCAGCAAAAGAGAAATGGCTTCCCATGCTCATTTAATTCTCCCTCAACCACCTAGAAGTCTCTATTTTGAACTAGGATAATTTTATACAATTTTCATCATCAATAATCCATCAATCCTTCAATGTTTTGATTTTTGTGTGTATAGATCAGAGCCATTATTTCAATGAGTCTAATTTTGGGTGATTTAGTTGAGAAATGCAAAATTTATGAGCATTTGAGTGCAACCATCTCTTTATCATTCTCTAGGCCTTCCTTCCTCTTCATGGGACTGTGTATTAGATTTCTAGCTCAGAATGATAATTTTAATATTTCTCCCATTTCTAATGTTTCTTGCATGAGTTTATTAACTTGGGAATTTAAAATTGTTTTTTAGGATCCACCGATTTCATCTTTTGCAATGAGGGGTAAGTTGAATTGTTTAAATGTTTGCATTGGGGCCATCTTGGCCAACTTTCCATTTGGCTCACCAAGATGACACCCTTCACCACCTTACCAAGCCATTTTCAATGTGTCGGGCTATTTGTATGCCACGACGACCACTCTACACATTGGGATTTATAATGTATATTGATGACAGACCTAGTTTTTATGTTGACAAGACTACATTTCCATATTGGCGAGGTTATCATTTGGCAAGCCCTTTTCACATCAGTGAACATCACTCAACTAGTTTGGCATCCATGCTACCACCTAGCGCCAACTCACCATTCATGTCGGCATCGACCGAATCTCCATTTCGCAATGTATTTTGGGTCATCATCTTGTGGGGGGAACTTGTCCCCATACGACTTGTTCCCATCGTTCCACTCACCTCCACATCAGCTAAAGTGAGTTATACCAACCAATGTTAGACTCATGGAATGTTCTTGGCACCTCTCCTTGGTGGGTAATGTTTTACCACATTCGACCTGTAGCCATTCTCAAGAATGTGTTCACCTTCACACTAGGTCGTTGACTACCCCTTCGTCTACACGTAATACAAATCAGAGATCTCAGGTACGTGAGGAACTCGTAGCCTTATTTCCTCATGGCACCTAATGCTCCACACTCCCACATTTAGCATAGGACTCCTAGCCTTAAAATTGGTTCAAGGCTTGACGATTTGTCTCGGTAACCCAACTCAAACTTTTTTCCCAACCTTTGCCTAAGTCTTTGATTTGATCGTCATTGCATGAGTCTTTGCACCTATGAGCTCAAGCAATTACAGTGAGCCCCAACCTCATTCCAATATTACTCTCTTTCCTTGCAGTGAGATTTTTCCGTAGATTCACCTTGACCATTATGGTTAGAGATTGATAAGCCTCCACCCTACAACCTCAACCTTGTGGTGTATGATCAGCACCTCACCTCACCTACTATAAACTGGCTCATGTTCAGGCACAAGTTGAACTACCCCAAGTTATTTTCCTACAACCCTATCATTGAATTCCCATATATCTCATTCATGTGATGGGATAGCTTTATGCGTCCTATAATGTAATTCAAAACTTTTCTAGAAACAACTCGGTAGAACATTTAAATCAGTCAGTTTCTTAAAATGGATCGATCACCATGTTTTGTAACTTAGGAGTTCATTGCTTACTGTTCAGCTTGATCCAAGAGTCCACCTATCATGTATGAGTTCCCTACTACCATGATAACTCATTATCATAGCTTGGCTTGCCAAGATGGGAGCCAACTCAACGAGCTGGTTAAGGGCCCAAAGTCCATTTTTCAAATTTTTCCAAACTCCTTCCAAATCTTATACATTTCTTCACACGTGATAGGGCTGCGTGAAGTGCTTAGAAGTTCCCTTGGATAAATTATTAGGTTTTTTCCATCTTCTTGTAAGTGGGTCCTGATGTTAGCTTCTTAATTTGAGTAAAACTTTGAAGTTCATGAAAACCTAGAAGAGGAAAAAATTCCTCTAATGACTTACAACTTTCCCAGAGACCATGATGATGCCTTAAAACACTGAGACCCACCTATGTGTTTTACATTGACTTTTGGGCCCATTTAGCCATTGATTCAATATAAGGAATCCACGTTGTCTATTTTCACCAAGTGGTGGAAATAGATAATAGTATGCAAATATGGCTAATTACCTAGCTATAAGGAATTTTCTAAAAAAATTCACACAAAAGAAAAGAAAACAATTAATTAAACAGAGTGTGATGTATACTTGGTTGAATGGAATTATTTTCAAATGTGGACCTAATCATGTTTTATGCAAGTGTGTAGCTGAAAATGAAGTATTTGACATACTTAGAGCATGCCATGATGAACCATCAGGCATGGGCATTATTCAATTCAAATGACCATTCACAAATTTCTAGGAGTTGGTTACTATTGGCCTTCTTTGTTTAAGGATGTCCAAAAGTATGTATGGAGATGTGATCAATGTTGAAGGAGGGGGAAACCAACATTTACATCTAGAAACTCCACTCCAATCCATAATTTTTCTTGGAACCATTTGAGAAGTGGGGGTTGGATTTCATTGGACCAATTGATCCTACCTCTCATGGAAAGGAATACATCCTATTTTTTACTGACTATGTTACTAAATGGGCTGAGGTGCAATCACTACCACATGCAAGATATGAGAAAGTTGTAGATTTATCTATTTGAGCATATATCTTCCAAAGGTTTGGAGAACCAAGATTAATTGTGTCATATCAAGGACCACAATTCATGTTAGGAGTAATCATTTCTTTTGTAGAAACATACCAGCTGAATCACAAGAAGTCATCCCCCTATCATCCATAGTCTAATGGCCATGTAGAAGTCACTAATAGAAAATTGGAGAACATACTAATGGAGATAGTGGATATCTCAAGGAAAATTTGGGTTCAAAAACTACCTGAAGTTGTATGGGCCTATAACACTACTTGGAAACACAAGCACATGGTTTACTCCCTATGAACTAGTTTATGGTAAAGATTCCAATTCTACCTATAGAATTTGAGATTCGAACCTTAAGGACAACAACTGAAGTGGGCATTGAATTGACAAGAATCACAAACAATCTAGAATTGTTCAATTAAATGAGTTGGATGAAATCAAACTTTAGGCTTTACATCATATTGAAATCATCCAACATTAGAGATAAATTTGGCATGATAAATAAATAAATCCAAGTAAATTTCAAGAAGGATACTGGGCTCTGCTATTTGATTCAAAGTACAAGAAATTTAAAGGGAAACTACAAATGAGATGGATGGGCCCATATCAGATTGCATAAGTATTTGACTAATTGGGTCTGTTCAATTGATTCCAATAGAAGGAGAGAAAAAGGTAATATTGGTTAATGGGCACAAAATGAGGTTGTTACCATAAACCAACATCTAGAGGAAGAGTTTTAAAAATAACTTCAAGAAGATTTAGATCTAGAACTATGTGGAAAAAGTCTCTTTTTCCAACACAACTCATACTTGAGCTACCTTCTGACTAAGAAAATACACACAAGACATGACTGAAAACTAGAAATGGTAGTCATCTTCCTCTGAAGCATTGGATGAAAACCAAAAATGACAGCCAGTGCTTCCTAATAAGGAATAAATAATAATAATAAATAAAAATCAGAGGACTGAAAACTAGAAATGGAGGTCATCTCCCTTGAATCTAACAAGAAATAAAGGAAGGACCACATGTGGATGGATAGCATTAAACCAATATGGAAATGGCAGCTGAGGATGTGACAAGTTCATTTAACAAGGTATGCACAATTAATTAACTTCTTGAATATAGGAAAGGTTTTAATTATGAGTCGTTAATTATTAAGCATCGTGTAAATTGATTGTCCATTACATTCCAATCACTCTGCATGCTTCACAAATCCCAACCAAATATGTAATTCACTACCTCCATAATCCTCACACATGCACCCAATCAATTCCATCATCACCTTTGGGATTCCATCATATCTTTCCCAATTCAGTTATATTCATTACATATCATTTCTGCTTTGCTGCTACTTTCTTGAATTAGACCTTTCCACTCCTGCATGCCACCAGTCACTCTTGTGCTTACCCACAGCCATGAAAAATTTGCACTATCAGTCATGTGCCCTTTTTCCTCTTCTTATTTGTTTCAAATTTATACATGGGGCCTCGATTGTGACATGAACCAACAAGTTATGTGAAAATTTTGGCCGATGCAAATTCAGGTCAAAATTTTGAAAAAGCGTAGGATGGCTGGACTATTTTGCTGGCTTATGAGGAATTCAATGTGGAAATGAATAAGGAATTCACAAGAAATATGGAGGAAGGATACTCTACAATTCAAGGTAAGAAAATTCCCTTTACTCCAACTAGTCATCAGTCATCTTTCAGGCATACCCTGATGTAGGGTTAGCAGTAAGTAATAGAACAATGTATGTTGAAATAATTAAGATATTTTCAGTTAGGAAAGAAGGAGAAACTAAAATTGGTCATAGATAACAAGGGTAAAGCTAAAGGTGTCAAAAGAATAACCCTTCTTGAACCTTGGGAAGAAGAGGAACAAATGGTTGATTAAGTACTTTACATGTGAAGGGAAATATGAAATTGTGTTGGGACCTGTACTAAGAATGTTAATCCATCTCCGACATGGTCAAAGTAAGTCCCCGGTATAAGATCAATTTACCTCAATTTTTATATGATTCCATTTTTGCTACTACAGAAAAGTTTCAATGGGGTACGTCATATTTAAATTTCCGGGGTTTAATTCATCTGATATGAAAACACCAATTTGTTAAAAAGAAACATGGAATGAAGAAATGGCTGAATTTCAAAAATCAATGTGCCTTGAATCCCTGAGGTAGTTGTGGAGCAAGCACCCTCAACCTTATGAGAGACCTAGAAAGTGCCTCAAACTTCCAGACCTACACCTGCCCCTACATGAAACCCAAATTAAAAATCCTCCATCCTAAGAAGAATAAGAGGGCAACCAAAATAATACAAACCCTGGTCAAAAACTCCACCTGTATCTCCTCACAAAATCAGTATCCCCATCTGTTTCCTGATATAGAACAATAAATTGAGCATTCCTTACCCACGACTAAAGAGTCACCTATTAAGGACAAATGGAAGGTAATTATGGGAAGATTCTAAGAACCTAGTTCTTCCCCTAAATTTGTATACTATTATGTGCATTAAATTATTTTCTTTATCCCAAAATCCATTTTGAGCTACAATTAGCTCAAGAAAGAATCAACCATCTTCAGTTACTCCTTGAGGCCAAAGAAGTTCATTTCTCCCTAGCAAGAAACTGCTAAAAATCAAGAGATTCAACAATTATACAAAAAATTGTGGCACAACATGAAGAGGTAACTCTTCAGCTACAGAAATCCCTAGAGGAAAGAGAGATGTAGATACAATCCCTTCAGGCAAGAATAAAGGAACTTGACACATCTCTTGCACTTTTGCAAGAAAATAGAAAAGAATAAGAGCCTGTGACTAGGGAAGAGCAAGCTACTCAAACTGATTTTTATCTTTCCTTAAATTTTTGTTTTAAAGGGAATGGTCAAGTGGATGGATGAAATGCTACAAACTTAGGGAGGTTTTTTAAGGAGAACAAAAATTTGAAAGAAGAAAATAAATTGTTAAAATAAAATGTTGTTACATTTAGTCGTCTCTAAGACCAGGTTCTTTCTTGCAGACCCCCTTCAAATTTTTATGCATTATTTCTAAAAGATCATTTTTTCAAATGGAAAATATCTAGGGCTCGTCATCCATGCAGGACATAGAGTTTTGATGATGATAAAAAATTTATAGGGTGCATATACAGTCCTGGAAATGATATTGAGTAAGAATTTTTTTGTGTGAATTTTATGTGGCACAAGTTTCTTCTCCCTGAGAAAATTGAAAATTCTCATTAATCTTTATGTTGGGGAAGTCGAGTTAAGGGCCTTCATCTATACTCTCAAGCACCAAGGTGAATAGAGGGATCAAAGGGAAAATTATTTGTGTAATCAGAATCTACAATAGGGCCTCTTGATGAGGCAATGATTTACTGGGCCCCAATTCGGTTCTTTAATAGGTTTCGTTCATAGGTATATTGTTTACATCTAGTGGACAGATACACAGATATTCTTAAAACTTGTGTCAAAAATTTCAGACAATAGGTAATTCCAACATTCAATGTCAAACTTCCTCACTTGTTCAGGTCCAGATATCAACTTCTTGCAGAGCAATATAAGAAAAAGGAGGTGGATTTCACCAACAAATCACTGATGGTCCTTAAAACAAGCCAAAGATATCTACAAGATTATTCTATGGAGCTCAAGGAACAATGGATTGGTATGTGATACAGGCCCCCACTGATCATTGCACCAGTACCAGTAGATGGAATTCAATACATGATCAACCTGAGGGTAGTTACAAGACTTAGAGAGATAATGTTATTGAGTTCTTTGGATTCTGTAACACTACATTGGATGAAACTTGGCGTACATTTTCCAATGAATATAAATGTTCAAGGATTGTAGAACAATTGAAAAATAGGTAGTAGGGAGGACTTGCTAAACCTTTAGTCTGGGGGAGTAATGAACCCCATTTTGTTATGTTTAAACCATGTTAATCCCCATACTATTTTGATATCATACTACATGATGGTATAATGTTAACTTCTTATACTTAATACTTTACTATGTTTTTGAAGGAATTATTGTGCATATGTTTGTTATTTTTATCTTGTTAATTCTTCCTCAAAAATGGCTTAAATTGATATTTTTATATAAGCTTAGTTAACATTACCTTTGGAAAATTATATGTTGAGTTATCACAGGAGAAAGAATGGCAATAGTGCAGGACTCAATTCACACCACCGGTGCAGGACTCAATTAGTGTGTTGGTGCAGGACTTCACCTCTACATTAATAGAGGACTCACAGTAGTAAGCACCAAGAGCTCATCCAAATCATCAACTCTGAATTCCTCGAAACAAGGGATTGACATGCAAAACATATAGATAACTCAAACTACTAGGAAATACAACTGGCAACACCACAATCATGAACAGGAAAACATGCGTGCCATTAAACTCAACCTATATTCAAGACTGATTTTGAGGTCTAGTTACTCCAGTCACTGGGATACGGGATGCAAAAAACACCTAGAATGATTTACTATTACTGCAATTCCCTTCAATCAATCAAAGATATGAAGAATCTTCCAGCATTGATTGAATCCCTTCAAAGGAGTTCAATCATGGACCTCCTCTATAGTTGTCACGATTGATTCAAATCCAAATACTTCAAGGAACTGACTCCTTCCATAAATGTACTCCTTAAAATAGATAGTCATTGTTTCAGTCAACATTCAGTTATGTAGATGTTAGTTATTGGGAATAAAGTAGTTCTCTCCTAAAGAGACTAGAATTTCTCTTGTATAAAAGAGCTAATGTATTTAGATTTAGAGTTGTTGGTTCAATTATTTGAGTTCATTTTGTACAAGCATACTCTTTCAATTTAATAAGATAGCAGATTCAGGGGAAATTTATGTTGTGTGAATTTCAATACTAAACCTGATCAAAGGGAAGGAACAAGGGCCACTCCTACCCAACTAAAAAGGGAGATTTAAATTTATTTCCTTTCTGTATTCTTGGATTGCATTTACTATTTCAGCATTAGTTCTATTATTTTGATGAATTTATTTTTCCATGGTTAATTACGTTAATAACCTTCCAAATTCCATATTTGTGATCATATTTTTTCCTTCCAAGCATTTCATTTTGTAATCATGATTCGTTTATTATTTTCTTAGTTTTACTATTAAAGTATTTGCTGAGACATAGTTTCTGTTATTTCCTTTGTTGCAAATAGTCATGGACTTCAACATGGATTAATAGAATAATATGATTGAAGTATGAGTATCAAAGAAACTCATCATGTTGAGCTAGACTAGGGTCAAAAACTCTAAGGTCTTTGTAACTCCACGTAAAAATATTAGAAAATTCATGGAAAATTTCTACAAAATCATGCTTCTTTTTTTCATTACTTACCTTGCCAATGTTGAGGAATTTTTCCTCACCAACTAAGATGGGCTCTGAATCCTCCCCCTTGACTGTTATGTTTTCTTTTTATTTTTTGAATTTTTCATTGGGATTGAAAATGGATTCCAAAGTGAATAGGCCCTTAAGTAGCATGTTTATTATGAGTTGGGACAATCTGGTCTCCATACTACTTCTCCAAATTATCCCAATTTCTCGAAGAAAACTCAGCCTCTTTTTGAATGAAATTGAAAATATGCTGATCATTCTCAAATACTTTTCAATTTGTAACATTATCTTGTATAGTAGGCCTCACTATCACCTTTATATGAGGTTTAACTTTATCTCTTTTTGTGTCTTTTGGAACATCAAACCTTTCTCTAACTAGATCCATCCTGTCAGTAGCCTGATTTTCTTTCCTTAGAATGACATGGATGTTAAAATCTTCAAAATATTCCAACATATCCCATACCCTATGCTTTTGGGATCTTAGTAGATTATTCTTGGATGCATTTTATATTCTAACCTGGTTTATAATCAACGCACTATCACCGAAGGTTTATAATTTCTTGATGTTCTTCTTCATTTCCCATTACAAGACATGGATAAAGGACTCATATTTTTTTATGATGCTGGAGCAGATGAATTGGAACCTAAAAGATGAGTAATACTTGATACCTTTAGGAGATACAATTACTACTCTTCCTTCTGTACCTTGTCTTCTTCTTGATCCATCAAACAACATTTGTCATATGCCTTCATCTTCTTCATCATTTGGCTTGGTCACACTAAGAAGAGGTGCATTATCTTCATGTAAAAAATAAATTCCTATACCATCTTCTTCAATCTCTTTATATGGATCATAGTTATAATGTCTATGTTCCCATTCATTGAGTATTAAATCAATAATTCCCCCAATCTAGAAGTTTGTCTCTTGAGCACTTGGGAAATCCTCTTCATCAAAGATTGTACAATTTACATTGATAGGGCTAGGCACATAAGGTTCTACATGATATGTATCAATTGGTTTAGACTTAATGGTATCCCTAGTGTCATATCTTGTCCTGAAGAGCATCTGAGACGAATTTGCAGATAAGTATCCTCTAATTTTGGCAGTGAAATCTCTAGATAGACATAGAGAAAAAGGTGGAGGTAGATCAATTATGGACACATCTTAAGATATTGAAACATTTGGACATGCATGTAGTGTAATGTTTCTACCTCTTATAATTCCAACAGTTCCTACTATTGTTCCATATAATTACACTATACCTTTTAAAAGAGGCCCATATTCAAGGCCTAGCTGGTTTGTAATCTACTTTGGCATCACTGAGTTGTTTACTCTAGAGTCAATCATGTAATTGTACACCAAGTTATTTAATATGATCAAAGACACATAGAAAGGTGGAGGCTTCATGTTTCTGCTCGGTTAACCCTCACTTTGTTGCATTACATTAGTAAGGACCTTTTCTTTCTCTTTAAATGACTCATTTTAAATAGAAAATTTTGTCATAGTTGCTTACAAGAGGTCCTTTTGGCATGGAATAGCTAATGATTCCCACATAGGTACACTCACATTAGTTTTCTTCATCTACTCATGGATTATTACACCCTTAATTATATATCTTATGTGGGATGGATATAGCTAACTTGTGGCTATCATAACTTCTTATCATGATGTATCTCTTTCATTTATGATCTATTATCATTTGTTGGTCAGACTTGTTGATGGCCATATCATAGGAATAGTATAAATAGGGGTTAAAGGTAGTGGATGATTATTATGTTGAGTATTTAAGTCTTATTATATGTTTTGGAGGTTACCCCCTCGAAGTGGCCAAGCTATTCTACTTTCGTATTAAGAGAACTTATCTACAATATTGTGTTATTTGGTGTTCTCTTGCTGGTGATAATCATAATTAATCAAGTAATTTCATTGCAAGTGGTATCAGAGCTTGATCTCAGCCAGGACGACGTCAAACCCTAATTTTGAAGGTTCGGCTATATCTCAAGATTTCTAGGGAATTTTTCTGCAATTTTTTTTGTGGTGTGGCGAAATAATCCAAGTAAGCTTCTCTCCAAATTTCAATCATTTTTGAATTGTTTTGAAAAATTTATTACGATTCTATATTTATTCATAATTTGGCTCCCTAGGGTGTAATTTTTGGAAAATTTCAAATTTCTTATATTTTCATAAACCCCTCAAAAAAATAGCTAGGGTTTATTTTTTATAAATTCCTATATTCAGCCAAAAAATTACAAAACCCTAAACCCTAAAATTATGCCCTATTAAGTCTACCCCTAGGCCCAAACCCTTTATCATGGCTGGTAGATCTACCCGAGGCCAAGGAAAAGGAAAAGCAACTCTAGGAATGACCCAAAATAAGGAAGATATTGCTTCAGAGTCTACTGGTTTGGGAGTATCTAAGGTGGTCATCCAACTTCAGGAAAGGGTTAACAATATGGTGAGTAAGGATGACCTTACTGTTGAGCTTCATCAACTAAAAGGTAGCCTTAGGAGTGAGATTCAAAAGGATTTTCATGCAATGCAATAGGAGTTATTGCATATTATTTCAAATATAACTTCTAATTCCATTCATATGGGTTCCACTAGAAATGGTCACACAGATACAAATCACTCCAATCAGGGAGGATCCTTTAATCATTCAAGTGGATCTTCTCACCAATGGAGGGGCATGATTCCAAAAGTTGAAATGCGTAAATTTGATGGAAAGGATCTACTCAATTGGGTTACTCAAATGGAAAATTTCTTTGATCTCCATCAGATCCTAGGAGGACAAAAGGTAACTATGGCATCCTGATACCTAGATTCTGATCAATTTGTTTGGTATCATTGGTTAAGTGCTCAAAGGCAGAAGAATGGCCTGAATGTCACCTGGACAGTTTCACTGAAGAGCTTCAATTACACTATAGTTCTAGTGTTTCTGAGAATTACTTCAGCCAATTAGCAAAGTTATGCCAAATGGGTTCAGTTAAGGAGTATGTCCATCAATTCCAAAGTTTGTTCTTGTGTGTGGAGGATATTACAGAAGAGTATTTGAATGACCTATTTTTGGGGGGTCTTAAGGACCACATTGAGCATGAGGTACGCATGTTTAACCCACTCAACGTTGCTAATTCTATTATCATGCCAAGTCGAGTAGAGGAAAAACTTCTTTCCAATAGAAGGCAGTCTTTTTCTAGCATAAAATATCGTAACACCTTGTCTCCTTCTTACCCTCGGCCAATTTAGTTGACACCTCAAAAAATTGAAGAAAAAAGAGCCAAAGGGTTATGCTTTAACTGTGGTAGAAAATATGGGCCAAATCATTAATGTTCTAAGAAAAAATTGTTCTACATTGAAGGATATGGTGATGAAGAAGAATATGAGGCAACATCAATAGAGGAAGTGGAAAAACTAGATGAAGAATCTGGAGATCCTCAGCCCACTATTTCATGTCATGCTCTATCAGGTATTAGTACTCCGGAAACCCTTCAAATTGTGGGTTATATTAATAAGCAGAAGGTAACATTCTTGATTGATTCAAGGAGCACACATAATTTCATCAATCATAAGTTGGCAGCAAGACTAAATTGTTTCATCTACCCAACACCTGAATTTCAAGTAATGATTATAGATGGTGGCACAGTCCAATGTTCAAGGAAATGCCATAAAGTCAAAATCATGATGGTTGATTACACATTGGAATCTTTGATGTTTGCTATTCCCATGGGAGGAGTTGATATTGTCTTAGGTGTTTAGTGGCTCACTACTTTGGGCACCATAGAGATAAATTTCCAAGAATTGTTCATGCGCTTTCATTCTGAGGGAAAAAAATTTGAACTTCGAGGTCTACAAGCTAAAGATCCTCTAGTGGTAAGTTCTCACCAAATGAAAAATATTCTTAAAAGGGGGTCTAAAGGTTTTGTAGCTTGATTATTCTCTATAGAATTCAAACCGAAAATGAAGGTATTGCATCCTAATCTTCAAAAGGTTATTAATCAACATGTAGTTGTCTTCAAGGAACCAAGAGGATTGCCACCTGAAAGATAGCATGATCATGTTATTCAGTTGATTCCAGGAAGCTAACCCCCCAACATTAGGCCTTACAGATATCCATATGTGCAAAAGAGTGATATCGAGAAGATAATGGAGGAAATTTTGGAAATGGGTATTATTCGTCACAGTCAGAGTGCCTATTCTGCTCCCATGGTGATGGTGCATCATAAGGATCGAAGATGGCACATGTGTTTAGATCATAGAGAGATTAACAAGTTCACTATCAAAGATAATTTTCCTATTCCCATCATTGATTATTTATTAGACGAGTTTCATGGTGCCATTTATTTTACAAAACTAGATCTATGTTCTGGGTATTACTAAATTAGAGTCAAGCAAGAAGATATTCATAAGACAGCCTTCAGAAATCATCAAGGCCATTATGAATTCCTAGTGATGCCATTTGGTCTTACCAATGCTCCCTCCACATTCCAAAGCTTTATGAATTTAGTATTTAGACCATTCCTAAGAAATTTTTTCTTAGTATTTGTCGATGATATACTCATCTACACCAAATTGTGGGAGAAACACTTACATCACGTCAATATTGTCTTAGAAGTATTAGAGCAACATCAACTTTATGCCAAGCCTTTGAAGTGTTCTTTTGGGGTACAAGAAGTGGAATACTAGGGCCATATTGTTTCTCATGAAGGTTTTAAGGTGGACCCTCATAAGATCTAGGCCATGGTGGAATGGGAAACCCCAAGAACCCTCAAATAATTACGAGGTTTCTTAGGTCTCACAAGGTATTATCATAGATTTTTTAAAAACAATGGCAGTATAGCAGCACCACTCACAAAATTATTGAAGGAATCCTTTCAGTGGAATGAGGAAGCATCTAGGGCATTTGAAAAATTGAATTTAGCTATGTGCACCACTCCAGTATTGGCAACCCCAAATTTCTCCAAAACTTTCATAGTTGAGTGTGATGCTTTAGGAAATGGAATCAAAGCAGTACTAATGCAAGAAGGACACCTCATTTCTTTTGAGAGCCGACAGCTAAAAGGAAATAATTTTTTAAATCCCACCTATGAAAAGGAAATGATGGCAATACTACATGCAGTCAAACAATGGAGACCATACTTGATGGGTAGACATTTTAAGGTAAAAAATTATCATGATAGTTTGAAATATTTCTTAGAGAAACATCTATCTTCAGAAGAACAACAAAAATGGGTCACTAAGATGTTGGGATATGACTTTGAGATTTTTTATAAGAAAGGAAAGGAAAATTTGGTCGCTAATGCTCTGTCTAGGAGGGATGAGTCTACCGAAACATTGTTATGTGCCATATCTATACTAAATGCAAATTGGGTAGATCAAGCACGTGAAGAATGGAAGAAAGATGTAACCACACATACTCGCATTCAAAATATACAAGTAGATCCGTCCATATCAGCTCAATTTATATGGAAGGGAGATACATTGTGGTACAAAGATCGGTTATATCTATGTAAGAACTCCACACTTAAACACCTTGTTCTTTCAGAGCTACATTCTTCTTCAATAGGTGGCCATGCTGGGGTCTTGAAAACATATCATAGAGTTAATAAGGATTTATTTTGGGAGGGGCTGAAAGGATATGTTCAAGAATTTGTGGCAGAATGTTTGGTTTGCCAAAAAAATAAGGGCAAGACCATTAAGACACTTGGTCTTCTCCAAACTCTGTCTATTCCTAGTGAGAGATGGGAAGAGGTATCAATGGATTTCATAATAGGATTACCTAAATCAGAAGGGAAAAGTGTCATCATGGTTGTGGTAGACAGACTTACCAAATGTGCTCATTTTTGTGCCATGGCTCATCCTTTCATAACTAGTACAGTTGTCATATCTTTTATGGATACAATTCAAAAGCTCCATGGCACGCTAAAAATTATAGTAAGTGATCATGATCCAATATTTACAAGTAAATTTTGGACTGATTTGTTCTCTTGTCTAGGTACCCAACTAGCCCAAAATTACTCTTATCATCCCCAAACAGATGGGAAAACTGAGGTGGTAAATAAATGTTTAGAGGGATATCTTCGATGTTTTACTTCAGATAAACAAGAATGTTGGGTGCAATGGTTGCCACTGGCATAATGGTGGTACAATACTTCATTTCATACCTACTCCAAAATGTCTCCATTTTTGGCACTTTATGGGTACCATCCTCCATCACTCATATCTAGTTTGAAGGTCAAAACAAAGGTGAGAGTAGTCAAAGATCACATTCAGCATCAACATGAGGTACTCTCTGGTCTTAGAGAAAATTTGGCACGGGCACAAAACCATATGAAGCAACAGGCTGATCAACATAGAAGTGAGTGACACTTTGAAGAGGGAGACTTTTTTTTTGTAAGGTTATAGCCATATAAGCATTTATCCTTAAAACAAAAACAAAAGGATAATAAGCTTGATCCTAAATACTATGGTCCTTACCGAGTTTTGTAGAAAATTGGTAGTGTGGCATATAAGCTAGAGCTCCCTCCAGGAAGTAGAATACATCCAATATTCAATGTTTCTTGCTTAAAGAAAGTTATTGGATGGCACATTTCCACCCAATCAGTGCTTCTAGAACTAGACGAGGAAGGAAGAATCATATTAGAACCTGAAGGCATTCTTTAGACACGCACCAAAATACTGAGGACCAGAGTCATTACTGAATACCTGATCAAGTGGAAGAATATGAATATTGAGGATGCATCATGGGAAGATGAAGCATTCATGCAGCAACATCCAGGGCTTCCCAACATTGGGGACAATGTTTCTTTGAAGGGGAGGGGCATGTTACACCCTTAATTGTATATCTTACATAGGATGGATATAGCTGACTTGTGGCTATCATAACTTATTATCATGATGTATCTCTTTCATATATGATCTATTATCATCATTTGGTTGGCCTTATTGATGGCCATATCATAGGAATAGTATAAATAGGGGTTAGAGGTAGTGGATGATTATTATGTTGAGTATTTGAGTCCTATTATATGTTTTGGAGGTTGCCCCCTCGAAGTGGCCAAGCTATTCTACTTTCATATTAAGAGAACTTATCTACAATATTGTGTTATTTGGTGTTCTCTTGCTGGTGATAATCATAATTGATCAAGTAATTTCATTACATGGATGTTAAAAGGAGTTGAATTATCCTTATGTTTCACCTTACTTACAACAACCTTTTCTTATATTTGGACTGATATGGAAGGTCCTTTAGGCTAATTTGGCACATTTGGAGCCATTTTTGAAATTCTAACTCCTTGGAGTGTCAACAAAGGTTGAGAAGGGATTACATTCATTGATTTTTCTCCTTTTATAGCCCTCTTCTTAGACCTAGTATTTGCAGCCACACCTTGAGAAATATTCTAATTTACTCCACAAAATTCATCTATTTTCCAATTTACCAGTGAATTATCACTTGGTGGTGTCTCTTGAGTGACATTTTTTTACTATTTTTCTTTTGTTGCTACATATTTTGAAACAGATGCAGTTTACACCATCAAGGCTTTGTTTAGAATTCCATTTGGGCAAGTTGCTTGGTTATGTGGAAGATGAAAAGGGAAACACCACTCATTATATTACACAATATTGTTTTAAATAATAAAAAGGGATTGAGATGAACTAATTGCATTTGGTTTATATGGTTGAAAAGGTTTTGCAGGAGGAAATCGGCTTTGATTTTGAGGATCAATTTGGGATGAAAGCTTATTTGACTGATAAGGGTTCTTTTTAGGTTGGTATAGAGGTTGATAAGGTCTGAAGTTTTGCACTTACTACCTCTTCATGGATACCAACTCATTCCCAAAATTTTGCAATTGTTTCATCATTTCTTGTAACTCAACTCAAATATTTGAAGAAGTATATGTTTTGTTAGAGCTCTGATTTCTTAGGGTTGAAATAGGTGCTAATTCAGGAGTCTAATTATAGTTAGGGTTCTCAATCTTACGGAATATAGGTGTTGAAGGTCTAGGAATAACTTTCCTAGCTTGAGTGAGACAATTTTCAGCCCTAATGGCTATTGCATAAGCACTAGGCAATGGTGTACCCCCCATAAACTAAATCATGACAACAATATCAGAATTTAATTCTCTCAAAAGTAAATAAAAAAACTTCTAGAGTTGGTCTTAAGAGGGCTGAAATTCTCTCTCATGTCTTTTGCAATCTAAAATTTAAATCTGTCATGAGCTCATTAGGATTCCTCTTTATGGTTGTCAATTGTTGAAGTAAGGAGAGGTTATCTGCCTTTTCTCTGAATTGATTGTAAAGGGTTATCCCCAGCTCATTCCAATATGTCATTTATCTTGTTATCAAACTCCTAAACCATTGCAAATATTTTCCCTTAAATGAAGAAGCTAACAGCTTCACAGCTACATCTTGTTCAACAATTTGATGTACAACACAAACATTGGATATATCTTAAATATGGTCTACTGGAGTGGTATGATTTTCCCGAGTAAAGAAAGGGATATTTTTTAGGGCTAATACTGGAATGCGATTTTGGGCATTGAGAGAAAGAGGAATACTACCGGTAAAGAAAACAAATGGTAGATTCCCTTGTTGTGTTTCCATAATGATAGTTCTGAGAACTCTAGTGGACTACATAAAAGGCCTACTAGGAGGTGGTGTGGATAGAGTTCTATTTAGTGGTGAAGGTGACCTCTGAATTATTCTACCTCTTCTTCTCCTCCCTGGTGATAGTTAAAGATACTCAAAAGCTCCTTCTTTTTCTATTCCAGACCTTGTCTGGATTCTTCTCATGAACTTGAGGCATTCTGACTGCAGAAACCAGTTGCTTTGATGTTTAGAGACACCAGATGTATTGTAAAAAAGCCTCCAGAGGCTAAAATTTTACCAAGATACACACACAAACTTGGAAAAACTAGAAATATTAACTTTTATAGTCCTATCATGCATTTCAAAACTGTTATGTCAAAAAAGTAGCACCCTGGGATTTTCTCATTATATATCCCTAATTTTTGTTAACATGGGACTATCTCTCATTTTATGGGACTTACTACTTGAGATACACCTCCAAAGAAGGTTTTTTCCTCTACCTAGACCTAATGCTAACACTACCCATAAAAAAGGAAAAGTAGCTAATCTACTCCTATTTTAATAATCCAAGGGACCAGAGCAAGGGAAAATAGCATGTAAATGAAAAATCCTACACTAAAGGATGTGATAGCACTAAGATCGTAGTGGAGAGACACTTTCAAATGAGATATAATAGAATAAAAATGATGAAGAAGAGGGTAGACATAAGTACCATAATCCAAAACAACCTTAAAACTATTATTTCCATGAAACACAACAAATTTGAGCCCTACAAGGAGAACAAAAAATGCACAAAACCTACAAATGTAATGGAAGGCAAGGAATTACAATAAAACACGAGATATGATAGATTAATAGCCAAAAAATAAGTATTTATTGCTTTACAAGGATGCACAATACATTAAAATGAAAGTGAATGTAAGATTCAACATGTAGATGGTCAAATCAGAGGTCTCCAACTCACAAACACATTTGGAGCACTTGAAAGAGAGTGCACAAGTATTATAAGAATTTCCAACCCTTACAAATGGTCACCTCTTTACAATATATAGCAAGAATGGCAGAGAGAAGAGGGAAAATCACTGAAGGAATAATCTTTTTTGTGTCAACATTAAATCTTCCTTCAATACACATGGGAATTTTGTAAGGCCATTCCTACATCCATTTTGTCCCACAAAAGGAGATGGAGTGTCATTTTTTCATCAATTCTGGTGGTTGAGCTACCTGCAATAATGTTTTTCTATACCTGGGCCATTTTTCATTTTTTTCCTACCAAATGACATCAAATTTTGAATATGATTATACCAATTTGAAGGGCTTGATGAGATATCCCCAAATGTATCAATTTTACATGATTTGGAGCTTTATAGAGGAAGTTATTACAATTTGAATTTTACATGGTCATGGAGCACATGAATATGAAACATGGCAGTATTTTATTGGCCTCAAATATTTCCATTATCTATGTGTGCATCAATTTTTCATTGCCACATTTTTATCTCCCATTGGGTGTGGGGTCAGGCCTTTGATTCACTGTGAAGTGCAAGCCAATGAGAAAGCCCTATGTACCCACCTGGACCACTTTTCCTAATCAGACCTAATGCCTTCTATCAAACATGGCTCATTCCATGAGCTTGACATCTTTCAGAGTCCATCACCCTAAAGTGTGATGGAATTCCATAATGTTTCCACATCAGACTATTGATCATGCACCATGTGGCACCATTTAATTGGGCCATATGTTCCTTAAATTTACCTCACCCCACTATAGACCTGAAATATTATGGAATGCAGTTTATTCTATAGGTTTCATGTCCATCAAAGCTGATATACTCACCCTACTCCAGAATGGTGATGTGTGTCCTTTTGGATTCTTAAGATTATGCTACGTAGCGGTGTGTGATTTGCCACTAACCATTCAACCTTGTGAGATCCAAACCTGAAATGCTTTCAACCTTAGTTAATTCTGAAGACTTGACATTCGTCAGGTGCATTTTCCTTGAGGTTCACCGGAATGGCAATGTGTGTCCTTTTGGATGCTTAAGATTGTGTTGTGTGGCACTGTGTGATTCACCGCTAACTATTTTGACTTTTCCCACTAACCATTCAACCCTGTGAGATCTGGACCCAAAACAATATCAACCTTGGTTGATTCTGTAGACTTGACATCCACTGAGTGCATTTTCCTTTAGGTTCATCAGAATGGTGATGTGTGTCTCTACCTTGATCATTGATCTTCTGCCATCTATCATCTTTGTTCTTCACCATGTGTCCCATTGACCTTGCTGACTTTGTTTTCCCCATTGTGAACCCAAAATTGTTATTGACTTTGGTTTATTTTGTGGGCTTGAGGTCTGCTAGAGTTTTTGGCTATGGAAAGTATCAGAATGCTTCTATGTATCCCTTCCTTTCTCCCTTGAGATTATTCCACGTGTCCCTGCTGACCTTGGTGTTGAAATTGACAATTAAAATAATGTTTTTTAGATTTTTAAATATAACCTACTAATGGATTAGCTTAGCCTCCCATGGGTTTTTTTAAGCCAATGGTCGAGGATTTTGGAAGGGAGAATCTGACGGTCATTCAAACGTTTCATGTTGTTTCATGGCTAAGTCCATTTACAATAAGTTATCCAAATTAGCCTAGGGGGTAACTTTTGGATAACATGAGGTTTTCTGAGGGTTTAAGTATTCACAGGCACCTAAAGTAGGTCTATGGCACCCACAGATGCCCTAGGCCCATTCCAGGTGCCCTAGTCCAAGAAGATATTCTAGCCACACATTTTTCTGAGGCTCTATGTGATACTTCTCCCACTCTGTTCATCATCTCATCACTACAGCACAGTCTAGGATTAATTATGAAACAACCAAGTATTTTTATCCCTTCTTTGCAACTAGGATTTCATATTCTCTAGATTAATTTTCTTGGGTCTATTTATGTACTTAATTGTTTATTTATTTACTACTACATTGCATTAGATTCAAGCATATATTTATTCAATATTTTCTTAATCAACTTTAAAGGGTCCCAACTAATGAAATTTGAGCTTCCCTAGGTTGCGCATAAATTTTAAATCATACAAAAGCACCAGTTCCTAAATTCTAAAAGATTTTTTTTATATTCTTATCATGTCAAGCCTTATGTCTCTCCTTTTCTAGTTTTTGACTCCATCACGTAATTTCACACCTTTCATCCAACTGTATTAATCTGCCAATGCATTCTTCTATTTATTTTTCATCAGCAAGGCCTCTTGCACATGTAATATGCATTGAGGTTAGCATGAACTCCACATGTAAAATTGTCTATGCACCAAACACCAACTAAAATGGTGTTGCCTTGTTTAACCACTTATAGGTAGTCATGTATGCCCATAATACAACTGACACTTTATCATCCTAATATTTTCTTCCCACACCATAATTTTTTGTTAATGTGTGACCCAATATCTTATTGAAATCTTCTACAGTACCATTGGCCCTTGGATGATAGGGGTAGTCTTATGATGAGGTGTTATAAATCCAGCTAACGATATACTAATTATCTCATTTAAGAAATGGGTTCCCTTGTCACCGATAAGGCCCAATGGACAACCATACCTAATAATAATATTCTCCCATAAAAATCATGTATTTATAGTTATTGTGTAATCACGTCAAAAAATTTGTAAGAGTGATGATGTATCACGCATTTGTCATCTGCGTAGTTGGCACAATTGGGCCAAAAACTTCAATTTCCCATTTCTTGAATGGTTTTGCACTTGATACGGGGTGCAATGACATTTCATCACATTAGCCTAGTTTTCCCATCCTTTGATAATGATCACATGTTTTTAAAAATTCCTTTATATCCTTATAGAGTGTCTCCCGCCATAGTCCATTGAGGAGTATCTTATGCAGGGTAGCTTCCCTAACATTATGGCCTCCCACAATTCCAACATGTGCCTCTACCATTATTACTTTTATTTAATGTTTAAGGATGCATCTGTGTAATACCTCATCATGGCCCATCTTATAAATGTCTCCTCCTTCCAACTGATAGGGTGCAACTTGTATGGCCAATTTCTTCTTCTTCGTGGTCTTAATCCCTTCAAGTGTAACGCATATGTGTAAGAATACCGGTATATCTTATAAATCTATAGGTGCACATTATATCCTAAATAACTATGCATCTGGCATAGTGTCCTCAATATTGTATGCATCTTCTCCATAATTTATGTGTAAAATATGGCCGTGTCCCAAATTACTCTCCCCAAGCTTGACTATCACTGTAAATTTTAATTCCTGAAACAACAATATCCATTTGCATATCCACCCCTGTATTATTGGCTTGTTGATCAAGTATTTTAATGGCATACAATCAATGTAAAATATAAATGGTGTCACCAAAAGATACTACCTAAATTTTTGTAACGCATACACCATTGGAAATGCCTCGCACTCTGTTGTGGTATAATTAATTTCTATAGGTGTTAATTTCCTGCTCACAAAATAAATGGGATGATCTATCTTGCCTTTACTAGGATGTGATGACACAGCTCCAATTGTTATACCTAAAGCATCCACATGGACATGAAAATGTAAACTCCTTGAAGGAAAATAAAGGATGGGCATAGTAGTTAATCTTTCCTTTAATTGATCAAAATCCCTGTACTGCACATCCCTCCAATAGAACTTTCCTTTGGCCTTTAACAATTCATCCAATGGCACAGAAATCTTGGCATACCCTTGAATAAATTTCCTATAATAGCCTGTATGGAAAAGGAAACCACGCACTTTTCTCTAATTAGTTTGTTCTTGTAATCCCAATATCAATGATACCTTGGGTGGATCAACTAAAAGACCCTCTTTATATATGATATACCCTAGCAATGTGCCAAAAGGTGTTGCAAAGATGCACTTCTTGATATTCAATTTTATGTGTAATTACCTGCATATTTCAAACATCAATCTTAAACAATCAAAATGGTATTTAATTAAACCATACATGGTCTAGTCATCAAGATACACCTATAAGAATTTGTGGATAAAGTCTTCAAATTTTTGGACAACAATGCACGAGAATACCTCTAGCACATTCTTAATCCCAAAAGGCATAATTGTATATGTATAGCAACCCTACTTTGTAGTAAAAAATTATCTTAGGCTAATCCTTGCACCTTATACGTACTTGATAATATTCAGAGAAACCATCTGTATATGAGTAAATCTCGCGCCCTGCTACATTTTCAAGAATCTCTTCAGTAAATGGTGTGGGGAAAGGATCATTGACATAAGAGACATTTAATACCTTGTATTCCACACAAATCCAAATTATGATGACCATTCGAGTGGTCTACTCTGATTATATTGTTAGCTCAATGATACCTATTTTGAGAATCTTATTTATCTCATGTTTCAACTTGATCCGTAAGTTGTGATTCATCCTATAATACCTCTTTCTTACTAGTTACATGCCCTCCCTTAGCTTGATCTTCATTTCCCTGAGTGAAGGATGAACACCCTTTAACTTCTGGTAGCCTTTAGGAAATATATCCTAGAAGTCATGTAGTAGTTCTATAATCATCACAACTTCAGACTCTGGATAGTAATCACTAATTATTGCTTCTTTACATGCATCCTTTGTTCTAATATTGAATTTATTTATTTTCATGGGACTATGATATGTGTGTGCATGCTCATCTACTCTAGATAAGATCTCGAGTTATCCCTCAATATTCTCAACATATAGATCCTCAACCTCTTCATCATCAATCATGTACACCAACTTACATTTATCTTTTTCTTTTGGGTGCACTCTAGGAGGTGCTCACCAAATTCCATCTAGTTGTAAGTGTTTTCATGCTCAGTCAGAATATTCTCACCTTATAAATGAGTTACAAGCTCTTCTTCCTTTGTTATCTCCTGGATTGATGTGTTTCATCAACAAAAAAATTGTATGTATAGTGGGTTTAGTAGAAGAATAATCAAAGGCATGTATCATACCTAAAGTCATTTCCTTCCAATTTGTGATCTCTTGTTTCAACTCATCATGTATGTACCATGCATTTACACACCTACACAATGTGGAATAGAACTTATACACCCATAGATATGGTGGTAATTCATTAGGTCCCTTGAGTCAACTCTTCTCACAACCTTGAATGTGAGCTAGGGGAGAAGACACTCCATCATAACTTGATATCTTCAAAGGTAGGTTACTCTTAACAAACTGAGTTAGGAAAGAAACCCTAATCTCACACCATCTTAGAAAGTTATCTCTTTATGAATCCCACCATCATGCTCTCATTCCCCTAAGTTAATAGACAAGTAGATTTCTCCTTTCATCCTCATCACATAATTAATCTTCTATGGTGCGTAGAAATGTCTCTAGCTTCTCTTCCCCAATAAAATTTGGAAGTGTGGTCTTCTGTAATTGCCTAACTACCCAAGGCCTTACTTGTGTAACTCTTTTGTGACACTCATGACCAACCATTTCATATGTACCATGAGCCTAATTTTCAAATGTAACACTAGTAGTGTCATTCATAGACTACACATCTCCCCACTTGAGCATCCCTTCCTTCATTGGATCAACATACTCTAGGTTGTGCACCATCTACACATAGATCTGGTTAAGATCTTCTACATTTATTGGCTTGATGTAGGGCAAAATTTTTGTATCATCCATAGGGATCACTACCCATTAATCTACATTCTAGAAACTGACATAACATTTGTTAAAGCACATGTTTGCATTGTTTGTATAACATGAAGGAAGAG
Source organism: Taxus chinensis (assembly GCA_019776745.2). Taxonomy (NCBI): domain Eukaryota; kingdom Viridiplantae; phylum Streptophyta; class Pinopsida; order Cupressales; family Taxaceae; genus Taxus; species Taxus chinensis. The sequence goes on from CM034150.1 coordinate 553,168,862, forward strand.
CAAGTAATGGAGGGAATTTTTTTTCCTCCAACAACTCTAGAACCTCGAAATATCCTCTAAATTTATCTCTCTAAATCATGATGTTTACATCCTTTAAAATTCCAATGGACATGACTCTTGTTTTTTTCCATACACATCACACTGGAGGATGGATATAATGGTTTCCTAACCATTCTATTCCAAGCATTAAAGGTGACAACATTAACTTCTAAACATGTATCAATCAAAATGTTACTTACTAACTAACCATCTATAACTGCATCCAAGGTAATCTCCTTGTCATATTCATGGTTTTGAGGTAGTAAATTAGCGTGTAAGATCTATCACTCTCTCTATTCCTATGCATGACACTTTCTTCCGCAAACATTCTCCTAATAGCGGGATGATATTTTCGTGTCTAAGCATCTTGTATACTTCTCTAAAGTCATCAACATTTTTATTAGGTACTTCAGTTTGTTTGGCACACTCTCTTTCCCACACTTGTTCCTTCATGAAAAATATTTCCCCTTTTAGTTCTCTGATTAATCCTATGGTCTCTTGGAATAATTCCTTTTTCTGCCCTACATATAGATATTTAAGTGGTTGCACATACTCATCCCTTCTGATGAGCATCTTCAATTTTTCCTATTCACGTGCATGCAAATATTTTCTATGTGTAGTAACCAATAATGGTTTTTTCTCAGCCACATCTAAATTCTTAAGCTACCACTATCCCTATCTAGATTTAAGTGTTAGTTCTGTGTGTATCTGAATCTAGTATGTTTTTGATCTCATCATGGTTAATATTTAGTTTTTTTCTCCTTTAGAGATAGATCTGGCATGCTCTGTAGAATGATGTATTAATAATGGAACTACATGTGTTAAGTCTTCATCCTACTAACATCCTGTAACAGCAACCCTAAAGAGGGACCTAGTACCTTTGCATGCTTCAAGTGAGAACTCAGTCTGGGCTGAGTGATGTGTCAGTGCGTCTAGGGTCTTATTGTGCTTGTATTAATAAATTCTAGATTACATCATTGGTTCTATTGCCAGGACCTCTTTTTCAGTTTTTTTAGGATGGTCTGCAATGAAGACATATCGGTTGACCTTAGTAAGTGTTGAAGAATAGATACATGATCTAGATGAAGAATACATAGGTAGGTTCAGCACTGGATATGATTTTAACACACGTGTGTGTGTGGAACAAAATTTGTATGATAGTTTATATGAGAGCTTTTTCGCTATCTTTCTGGTAGAATTGTATGAGTGGCTAATTACTTATGCATCTAAGTGGAATTGGAGGTATCGCACATTTGTCTAGACGTAGGAATAATTCCATACCGTTTATGATGATGATCTAATTTGGACTCAAGTTGTGGATATGTGGTTTTGTGGTGTCCTAAATAGTTATATCTTGGAATACTCAATTTCCACTTATTCATGTCCACAGGTAGCTGAATTAAAGTTTTTACTATATCCAAGGGGAGCATACCTACAAAGCATTCCACTGGCGATTAAGATCATAATGGTTACTTTGAACTTGGAGGGTAAACCGATGGCTAACTAAACCTCACCACGTGTGGGGGTAGGAGTAGGTTTGGTGAAAGATGGTAGATCTAGTGGTAGAAAGATAGAGAGAGGAAAGGTGGCTTGAGTAAAATGAGGCACGTGAGAGGGAGATAGAGAAGCAGCATAACATTGTAGAAAGTATGGCATTGGGGAGAAATATGGATTGTGAAGAATTTGAGGCTCACGTAGAAGACATGGAGCTAGAGCATCAGGAACTCCCCCATCTTGGAAATCATGATAAGGATATTTTCTTAGCCTCACTCAGAAGTGCACCAACAGAGACTACCTGGGCCGTGTGCACATATCTGAATCCACCTGGTAACCTTGCCCTTGCATTTGGTTTTTAGCATCGAGTACAACAAGCAGTCAACAAGCTAGTTCAAGTAGTGGGAGAGTAGGAGTGATTCTTATAAGAGGCACAATGATGGAAACACAAATGGATTCATTATTATATGGGAGTACTTCTTCGGGTGTATCATCAACACAAAATAAAATCACACCAATTTTTAGATTAACTTTTGGGAGTAGTAACGCTTCAAAGAATGTCGGGGTATAGTTTAGTTCTACTATTGGGACACAGGGAATCACATCTTCTGGTCTGACCCGAGCTATAGGTTCAAGATCATGAGGCATAGGTAGCTTTTGTTCAGGTAGATCTAGAGGTTTTGGAGGTAGGGGAAACATAGGAGGTTTTGGATTAGGTGGGAAAGGTCTGCACTAACCCCAGAATACTTACATGGAAATGTCCCTTCATCTTCCAGAGTATAGGGAAATAGAATATGTTGTTAAACATGTGCATATGTGTGAAATATTGTGGCACACAAAATGAATCATGGATTCAGAGCGTAGGCAAAGCCAATTTGCTACTACGTTATAAGGGCACGCACACCAAAAATTTTGACCCTGATCAGACTTTCATAGATTATACAGCTTTAAAAGGATCTTTCTGGTAGAAGAATTGTATGAGTGGCTAATTACTTATGCATCTACGTGGAATTGGAGGTATCGCACATTTGTCTAGACGTAGGAATAATTCCATACCGTTTATGATGATGATCTAATTTGGACTCAAGTTGTGGATATGTGGGTTTTGTGGTGTCTTAAATAGTTATATCTTGGAATACTCAATTTCCACTTATTCGTGTCTAGAGGTAGCTGAATTAAAGTTTTTACGACATCCAAGGGGAGCATACCTACAAAGCATTCCACTGGCGATTAAGATCATAATGGTTACTTTGAACTTGGAGGGTAAACCGATGGCTAACTAAACCTCACCATGTGTGGGGGTAGGAGTAGGTTTGGTGAAAGATGGTAGATCTAGTTGTAGAAAGATAGAGAGAGGAAAGGTGGCTTGAGTAAAATGAGGCACGTGAGAGGGAGATAGAGAAGCAGCATAACATTGTAGAAAGTATGGCATTGGGGAGAAATATGGATTGTGAAGAATTTGAGGCTCACGTAGAAGACATGGAGCCAGAGCATCAGGAACTCCCCCATCTTGGAAATCATGATAAGGATATTTTCTTAGCCTCACTCAGAAGTGCACCAACAGAGACTACCCGGGCCGTGTGCACATATCTGAATCCACCTGGTAACCTTGCCCTTGCATTTGGTTTTTAGCATCGAGTACAACAAGCAGTCAACAAGCTATTTCAAGTAGTGGGAGAGTAGGAGTGATTCTTATAAGAGGCACAATGATGGAAACACAAATGGATTCATTATTATATGGGAGTACTTCTTCGGGTGTATCATCAACACAAAATAAAATCACACCAATTTTTAGATTAACTTTTGGGAGTAGTAACGCTTCAAAGAATGTCGGGGTATAGTTTAGTTCTACTATTGGGACACAGGGAATCACATCTTCTGGTCTGACCCGAGCTATAGGTTCAAGATCATGAGGCATAGGTAGCTTTTGTTCAGGTAGATCTAGAGGTTTTGGAGGTAGGGGAAACATAGGAGGTTTTGGATTAGGTGGGAAAGGTCTGCACTAACCCCAGAATACTTACATGGAAATGTCCCTTCATCTTCCAGAGTATAGGGAAATAGAATATGTTGTTAAACATGTGCATATGTGTGAAATATTGTGGCGCACAAAATGAATCATGGATTCAGAGCGTAGGCAAAGCCAATTTGCTACTACGTTATAAGGGCACGCACACCAAAAATTTTGACCCTAATCAGACTTACATAGATTATACAGCTTTAAAGGATGCATTCCTTAAAGACTTTCATATCCCTGAGTTTTAGAAGTAGAGTATAAGTGCACTCAAGAATATTAAGCAAGGCACTACTAAAATTGTTAGGGAGTACGATGCATGGTTTAAAATGATGTTATCAAAGATTTCTTATGACATACACGCAATCCAGCATGAACAATGCTTCATTGGGGGCTTGATTACCCCTTTTAAGAGGGCATTATCACATAAGACATACACTAATCCATACAAAGCACTTGAGGCAGCCTTGCGCGCTGAGGAAGTTGGAAGCATAGATACTGGGGTGAGCCCATTTTTAGAAGCAAAAATAGCAGCAATAGTAAAATAGTTAGAGAAACTATCAGCAAATTCAGCACATGAGATGCACATAGGGATTTGGTGTACATATTGTGAAGTAGAAGGTTACACAAAGGATAGTTTTCCTCGTAGAACGGTACACTTGTTGCTAATGGATTGTGAAATATGTCATTTAAACCATGATGCTAGCCACTACCCATTATTATAACACGCAATAAGGAAGAAATTTTCAAGCCACTATAAAATCTATAGGTCGATGACTCATGACATGGAAAACTACCAGTTGATTGGATAGATCCATGATGCTATAGATATTGGTGTACAAAAGATAGGATTTTTAGATAAAGGAAAGAATAAGCATCAGGACCGAGATCACAATCAGGTGCACTATCATGAGAATGAATGGAATTTTGAAGCAGGTTGTGGCAGAGGTCAAGGATACAGTGGTGGATTTGGAGGACAAGGCCGTGGTGGTGGGAGGAGTGAGTTTCCTCACATAACATGTTATATATGCGGCTCTCCTGACCACTATAGGCATGAATTTCCTCATAATATTACATGTTCTTTCTGTGGAAAGAACCATATCCATGAGGAGTGCTTGGACTTATATGAGCATTTGAGTAAGAAATATAAATAAGAAAACAAAGGTGCAGGGATGGTTAGGATACAACGCATTGTTGAAAATCAATAGATTCCTAATATGGAAGTAGAATCCGAGGCACCACAAGTGAAGATCACAACCCATGATGAGGTGATGCTAGGGAAGCATTGCAGTAAAAACCTAACATCACCAAGGAAGAATTTATTTGTGCATGGTACCCAAATCCTTCCTATCAGAAGGAGTTTTATCAGGAAACCATGTAATTTCAAAGGAATCTTCAAGGTGAGATACAGTACTTAAAGGAGCAAGAGAAAGCATTAGAGATGGTCCAAACTGATATAAATGAATTGAGGGAAGTGTGTAAAATTTTGTGCCAGGAAAACATCATTCCACTGTTAGGGAGGTGGTTAAAAAGGAACACTCTACGCGTAAGTACTGAGACTGGACGGAAGATCCTACATGTGAAGCTTCCCCCTCATAGCCTAGATTATGAAAAGGAAATCACTCTTAATGTTGTTGTAGATGGATGGCTATTGAGTAATATACTAATTGATACCTACGCAGAAGTTAATGTTCTTAGCTTGGATGCATGGGTACAAATGGGAAGACCCATATTGCAGCCATCCTCTAATGTATTATATTCATGGCTAATCAGACTAAGGCCACTCCCATCAGAGCTTTGAAGGATGCATCCATTACCATACAAGGAGCCAAGTTCACTGGAGACTTTGAATTTTTAGCGCTGGCAGAGTCATATAGCTTCCCAACTCTATTGGGGCATCCTTGGTGCTATGCAAATAATGTTGATCTTTGGTTCAATAAGGGCTATATAAGTTTTTAAAACAAAGAGGAAAGAGTTATTATCCCTTTAACAGATGGAAAATGTGTTCCTTATGTTGATCCCTTAAGTGAATAAGATATAAATAGGGTTTATGTGCACGTCATCTGAGATCCAGAGTTGATTGAACCAACCAAAGAAGGACTAATTCAGTAGGAGGATGCATAGTCTATTAGCGATACTAAAATTGTTGCTTTAGATAATTAGGATCACAACACTTATGAGTTGGTAGGGTGAAAAGTAAAGAGCATATTCTCTTGTAAAACCATGTTATGTCAGGAGGATAGGTAACAACTTGGTACCTTATTACACAAGATAAGGGGATCCCATGGTATTCTTTTGTGCCATGGAAGAAAAGTGGATAGACCCACTGGAAAGAAGAAATATGCTAGTATATACACTACATGGGATAGCAACATGTTGGTGGGTGGTCCATAAGGATAATCTTTTCATATGGAATGAAATTGGGATTGCTCTTACTACTAGGTTCTTCAGGAGCAATGCACCTACTCAAATAAGTACTTATCATGGTAAGCAACTTATTGAGCACCACGTTCAAAAGTAAGAGAGACTTTGGACTGAAGGGAAGGAAGCTTTACCACCTTCACTATGGATACACCAGTTTTATTCCACTTTACAAGTTTGTGTGCATGCTTGGTATGTATATGCAGAATTCCATAGAGAAAATGGAAATTGGTAGAATTTAATTACAGGAATGACCCAGACATTTGACTTCTTCTCTACAAATTCTTCAGTAGAAGAAGCATTGAAAGTTATCAAGCACTTAACTATAGGGGATAGTACCAAGGCTGAAGAACTCCTTCAATATTTATTAGATAAAGAAGACTCGGGAGCATGTCTTGATGAAGAACCAGAGGCCGATGCAACATTAATTCAACGTGCTTTCCTTAAGAAAGAGAAAGGAAAATGGTCTACTTAGTGGATGACAAAGAATTAGATAATCTAGACGTAAACCATTCAACAGGGAGGTGTGAGGTACTAGACAGTGCAGACAAGACCATGTGTGCCTATTATGAACCGATGAAGAAAAAGTGGGTAAATATTGGAAGAGATACTGAGCCTAAGGAAGCCATAATTGGATACTATTGGTTAGACTCTGAAGTCACAAAAATCATAGAGTTACTAAGGGATTACCAGGACTTATTTCCTTAGGGGTAAAATTAGCTTAAAGGCATTCATGAATCATTAGGGGAGATGAAGATAAAGCTTAAAGAGGGATCACGCCCAGTTAGAAAGAGACCTTACATAATGAACCCCAATTTTCGATGAAAAGGTCAAAGAAGAGATTGATAACATGTTGAAGTCTGGGATTATTAATCCCCTTTATGAGTCAGAAAGGATTAGTCCAATGGTGATCAGTATCAAGAAGGATGGACAAATTAGGATATGCATGGACTACAAGGAGCTAAATGTTGCATGTGTAATTGATCCATTTCCTATGCCATTCACTGAGGAAATACTAGAATGAGTTACAGGGCGCTAAATCTATTCATTTACATTTGGGTTCTTTGGGTATCATCAAGTTCAGATTGCCCAGGAGGATCAACAAAAGACTACGTTTACTACTGAATGGGGTAGCTTTGCCTATACGGTAATGCCCTTCAGTCTGAAAAATGTGCCTGCTATATTTTTGTGCATAGTTGTCCAAGTATTCAAGGAATTTATTCACAACTTCTTACAGGTATATTGAAATGATTGGACAGTGTATGGATTAGTTAAGGATCACTGTGACAATATGTGCTTAATGTTTGAACAATGTAGATAGTTGAGTATCTCTTTGAACATCAAGAAGTGCATATTTGCTACGCCATTTAGGATACTTTTAGGACACATAATATGCAAGGAGGGTTTGTTGGTTGATCCAGCAAAGGTTGCAACCATTATATTCCTAAGGGAGCCTACCAGCCAAAGTGAGGTGCACAGATTCCTGGATCATATAGGATATTACAGAAATTTTATCAAAGGCTATGCCAAAGTCACCACACCATTAGAAGAGTTACTGAAAGGGGAAAGGTACATTCTACTGGGGAGAACAGTAGCAACGCGCATTCGAGACATTAAAGGTGAAACTTACTACCATGCACCTATTCTATGTTTTCCTTCATCGTGAGACAAACCATTTCATGTACATGTTGACACCTATTGCATGGCCATTGGTGTGGTGTAATGGCTCAACCTAGATAAGGTATTTTAGATCATCCTATTTGTTTTTCTAGTAGAAAGGTGACTCCTACAGAACAAAATTACACAACTACATAGTGTACAAGGCTTTTTCAATGATCTATGTATTGCATAAATTTCATGAGTACCTACTAGCTACACTCATTCATCTTTTACAAAGATCACATGGCATTGAAGTATTTGTTAAATAAAACTTGTTTTACAAGGGCGCATATGTCAATGGGTACTCTTATTTCAAGAATTTGATTTCATAGTTATGGTAAAACTTGGAAAACAGTAATTTTGGACTAGACCATCTATCAGGAATATCAGTCAGAAGAAGAAACATAGGAAATTGAGTATACCATGCCATATGCACAGGTATACAGGTTACAACACATGCCCCTTCAAAACTAGAGGACATTATTATATTTCTATGAACAAGGATGGCACCATAAGGAATGAAATACTTAGAGAGGAAATAACTTGTTATATGCACTACATGTTATATGTTAATTAGTGGTGACTTGATACAAATTGGGCTGAGATGATGCATTGTGTCACTATAGTGTATTAGAGCATGAGCATACAGGTATTTTGGAAGAAGCTCATGGTGGAATTGTAGGTGGCCACTATGTCAGTGATGCCACAATGTGAAAGATTCTACTCACTAGATTATGGTGGGAGACCCTCTATAAAGATTGTAAGGAATTTTGTAAGGCATGTGATCATTGTCAATGTCTTAGAAAAACCAGGTTAATGAGATGAAATGCCTCTGAGACCTATTACTAGCACAAAACCATTTGAGAAATGGGCTGTAGATTTTTTGGATCCCTATTTCACTAGCAATTGTACGTAGAACTAGATCATGCACTACATCATAACTTCCAAAAACTATCTAATAAGGTGGGAAGAAGCATCACCTACAAAGGAATGTACAGTGTCTACAACAACCTAGTTTTTATGGGAAAATATTATTACAAGGTATGGATATATTTTAGGTTTGACCAATGATAGGGGCACACATTTTATTAATGAGATAATCATAATTCTATTGGATGAGTTCATGATTGCACACCATAAGACTACACCCTCTCATCCTTAGGAAAATGGAACTATTAAAGCTTTCAACAAAATTTTATGCTAGACATTGACAAAAATATTTGATCTTGGAATAAAGGATTGTGATGATAAAGTATGTGCAATACTTTGGGCATATCAGACAATATATAAAAGGTTGAACAAAGCCACACCATTTTAGTTAGTGTTTGGCACAGAAGTAGTTTCTTCTTATGGAAGTTATGTTACTTTCTCTACGTATTTCATGTGCTGGAGGTCTAGCTGATGAGAAAGCTTTAGAATAACGAGATCGATAAGATAATTATGCAAGATGAGATACAATCCATGAGCTATAGCCATTGGAGTCAAAAGCAAGAAAAGGCCAGGTAAAAATCAGGGCATGACAGAAACATAAGTGAAAAGAAGTTTGAGTATTGGACAAATGGTACTTCTCTATGACTCTAAGTTCTTGCATCATTAAGGAAAACATAAGGTACATTGGTTGGGGCCGTATGTTATCACTTAAATCCTTGAAACAAGGAAGTTTCAGGTTAGAATCACTTGATGGAACATGGCTACCTAGTGACTTTAATGGGAGTATGTTGAAGCCCTACTATAAATAAGTCTTATCGGTGTTTTTAATAAGGCAATATTTCCATTTAGATTAGGTTTTCAATTATGTATTTCCTTAATGTATTTACTTCCTATTCGTTATGCTTTGTCAATTTAGTTATTTTTCTTGTGTAATAAATGCATGCTTGCGCGCATGAAGCTAATTACTATATGAAGCATGTTTATGTGCAGAGGACTGCACATACTTTTAGTGTGGGGTGGATTGTTGATATCCAGGATATAAAATTATGGGAAATGAAAGGTGAAAGGAAAAAGTTGCTACGGGTGCTTTTCAAGTAAAATGATTGCTATTCTAAAAAGATGACCAAAGATGGAGATGAATAAAGGGATAGTATAACATGAGGTAAGCAGAGGGCATAAAAACTACTAGTGGTAGGTACATTGATGAGGTACTCGAGGTGCAAGGAATCACACTGAAGAGAATTGTGTGACTAGAGGGTAAGAAGGCACACTATAAGGTTATAGGTAGGGTGATAAAGATGTATCACATACAAATAATGGAAGTTGGTCAATTAATGAGAGGATATTTGGTAGGTGAATGAGCAATGAATGCATCAAAAATTTAAAAATCTATATAAGGATGGGATATGAGTTCATTTTTACCAGTTGCAATTAAGAGTGTTTGAAAAAGAGCTAAGTACGAAGAGCTGAGTGATCTAATTGAGGTGCGAAAGGTGTGTAGCTAGTCATGACAAAGAGATATGTGCGTCATAAATATCTTACATCACTAGTGGTGAAGGGTTTGAGAAAATCAAGGTGAAAAAGAGGAGTGATGGAACGTGATTTCACCTAGGGCATGCTGAATCAAGTTTTGATTTTGGTTCACACATTACAGAATTCAAGAGGTGAGTATTTACAGAGGATTGCAAGGTAGAAATGAGCACCCAAGAAAGTAGTTACAACAAGAGTGAAGGGAAAGAAGAAGGTGGTCGTAGAAGAAGAGGAGACTGGACTCCTAAAAGTAATTTTTCTAAAATGCAATATCTAGAGGGGGTCATCATAGGCCAAGAGTGGGATTCTCACATAAGGAGAAGCAAGGTGAGTGGAGTAAAACCACCATACTATAGAGAATAAGGATCTTGATGCATTACTAAACATAAAGATGAATAAATGCATAACAAAAGACATGCTCGGTGCACGATGATGCTGGTGAGAATACTTTTGAATAAGATTAGATTTTACCAGTTATACGAGCTCCCTTACTTTGGGAAATATGATCCCTTATACTAGTGACTCATGAGCAGAGTACACAGGAAGATTTTTTCTACTCTATAGGATGTAGATCTAGAATCTTCAGCCACGCTAATCTCCACGGTAACATGATGGGATAGGGCTCAGAAGAAGATTTGAAGGATGATTTAATAGATAAGGCCACAATCTTGGAGACCAGAAAGGAACTGGGGTACACAAAGGGTCTCGCATGGTATGAACATAGATAAACTGAAAGAAGTATCTAGTTGTGCAAGCAACCACACATCTTGTTATGAAGCTAAATGACTAGGAATGGTGGTCACAAATGAGCACCATGTGGCTACATGTTACTAGGAAAATATGTCCAAAGGGGTGGTCTACAACATTTCATGTTACATTGCATAGACAATATTGTTGAGGAAGTGCACACATGGAGGAAAGATCAGCTTCGGAGTTGTTCTATTGTCGCTGGTGTTCATGGAGATCGAAGTATCTAATGGACCAAAAGAGAAGATATGGGAGTATCCCATGGAGCATAAGTCACTAGTGGAGTAGTTTAGTAAATTACTTATGTGAAGAATCCATGATAGGAAAAAGTCAAGAAAAGGGCTGAGAAGTGGTACAATAGGATCTCACACAGCCTTTGAAGAAGAATGACACATCCCCAAGGAGCTTGCCTTCGGTGGTTGGAAAGGCAATTCAATTCATTATATACCAACACTTTTTCATAGCATGGTTCACCATGAGGGATGGAATCATGGATCCCTTGGTGTAGGTTACCATATGCCTTCATAGCAAGGCACTTCCAGGTGTCAATACAAAGGTTCTCAGAATGCATGACACCTAACATTCAATGCGGACAATGATAGATTGTGACTACCACATGCTAAGGAAGAAATATGTTTATCCAGGATGGGGTGCATATATTAAAAGGCTCATTTCAGATATATTGAGCATTAAACCAGTAAGTTTGGTTATGGGAGATGTTGGAGCAAGCACTGGTGTACCTCCAAATGAAGCCCAAGCTGGAAAGAAACAAGTATGTGGAAGATGAGTTCGCACTTCCTACACCACCAAAGGGTAAGCATACCATGGAGAACATTCCAGTTCCTAAGACCATAGAGCCAATTGAAGTATAGGATGGGAAGGATGAGCAGCAAGGATAGTGGTGGTTTGGAACATAGAGGTAGAAGACATCCTATGAATAAGGATGAAGCTATGAGCATGCACAACTACACCAACTCAACCACAAGAGGGGGATGATGAGGACTTGGATGTAGTCCATGGAGAGCACAAATTTAAGAGAGTGTTCAGGAGAACAATGACCCAAGGCTGCTTCTCCACAAATAATGCGTAGATCACCCAGACTCTCTCCATAGAAGGACACGACCATGAAAAGGAAAAATAAACTAAAATTGAATGAGGAAACAAAACATTTAGAGGAAAGTCATGCCTGATTATCCTACACCTCCAGATAACGTAGAAGAACAAAAAGATGAAGAAATGAAGGAAGGAGAAGAGGAAGGAAAAGGGAGCAGATGAGACAACTACTGAGACTAGCTCAGGACATGGAAACATAAGTCCCAAATATGGTATCTCAAGTTCCTAAGTAACCTAGGTCAAGAAGTACAAGTGGGGAACACATTCCACCATCCATGGGTTATGTGGAGGACACAAGTAAAATTGTCCGTGCCCATTTCTAGATCACACTAACATAAAAGGAATTATATGACTGGGAATTAATGGATGAAGATATGGCTACAATGTGTACAAGGAAGAAATTATCATGGTCAATGCACTTGCACATGGATGAACCAGATTTTTATGTGTGTGAGGTTTCATGCGTATCGAGGAGGTTAAAAAAGACACCTTAGGCTAGACACATGACAGTAAAGCCTACTGTTATTTCAGATGAACAGGTGAGCAATGCTTTGGTAAAAGTCTCAATAGCGGCAGTGAGGTAGAATATGGACAAGGCTACCACAATTAGGGTGCTAAGGGAAGAGATCAAAACTAAAGACGTGGAAATAGTGTGCCTAACGTAGGAAAGAGACTTAGCACAGAAAAATAACTCTATATTTATCAAGATCATAGATGAAATTTTTGATAATATCATAAGGGCTAGGCAACACTTGGAGCCAAAGGTACCAAATATGTTTCCTTCGGCAATACACTATGTAGGTACATTAGTGGATCTAGTTCTTGAAGATGAACACATGCCACTACCAAAGGATCTAGCACAAGAGGTAGAGTGAGAAAATGATTTAGTGATGTGAAAGATTACATCATATGAAGGACTGTTGCAAGTGTTATGGGAAGAAATAGTGAAGGCAGACCAATCCTTGAACATTTGTACATCTCCAAAGGCGTTAATCAACATAAAACCCTAGAGGAGAACAATGAGGTCTAGAAAGTGATGAAGGACGACACATTAGGCCATGTATAAAGGTCAAAAATGGTTTAAAAGAAGTGTGAGGCCCTGACAGCAGCCCAAGAACCACACAAAGATCAGCTAGAGGAGCTTCGAAAACTCATTCTGTAGAAGATGGATTTGCTAGAGGGAAGGATGACTGCAATGTCCAGCATTGTGATGGTCTTAGAGAATGAGAAAGGAGAGATTGTGAAGGATGAACTGGAGTCCATTGTTGTTGAAATTTTAGAAAAATTAGAGGAAGAAGTCACTGAGTGGTAGACCTTGGAGGCCGAGGTAAAGCAGGGGAATATCCTAAATTAAGTTTTCAGGTTCCAGAAGAAGAAACTGTAGGTTAAATCATTCTTTCATTCATCCAAATTCTTTCCATTATTCTATTCTTTGATTCATTCTATAGATAACCATTTTCATGGTGATAATGTAATTAGTGTGGGGTAATTTTGATCAAAGAACACTTGACAAAAAGTACACAAGAATTTTGGGTAGGAAAGCAGGTTATATTCAAAGGTGTGAATGGATAGGGAGAACACGTGCATGGAGTAGAAGTTCAACTTTTTAGGACTTAGCCGTTTTCACTCATGAAGGTCTATTTTTAGAGATGGCATGTAAAGAACACAAATGAGGCAGAGATATGTGTGTCACACATTGGCTATTTTTGCAGGATTATCTATGAAGCACTTTGCATGGATACAAGTTAGGAATAGGATTATCACTATATCTAACTACCAGTAGTCTATTGTTAGTGCACTTTCATGTGTGTCTATTTTTGTAAACAACGCATGGCTAATAATATCATGAGACCTATTTTGGGAATAGATAAGTAGTAAAGGGAAATTTCCCACCCTTATAAGTATGTAGTAAATTGTGTAATAGAGAGATTGACATATACAAAGATATGCATACATAGTGAGATTATGCTGCTAAATCTGCTACGCACATACTACTGTTATTTTAATGAATCTTTTGTATACTTATTATATTTAATATAATGGATGATATTTTTTGAATCTACGTGTTTGTTCTATGTGTATCTAAATCTAGTATGACTTGATCTCATCATGGTTAATATTTAGTTATGTTCTACCTTAGATATAGATTTGGTATGCTCTATAGAATGTGGTGTTAGTAATGGAATTGCATGTGTTAAATCTTCATCCTACTAACATCCTGTAACAAAAACCCTAAAGAGGGACCTAGTACCTTTAAGTGCTTCGGGTGAGTGCTCATTCTGGGCTAAGTGATGTGTCAGCACGTCTAAGGTCTTATTAGGCTTGTATTACTAGATTCTAGGCAGCATCAACATGACTCATGAAGATTCCTTTAGAAGAGATAGGAACTCAAAACTGACACTTCCAAGTTAAATGAATTGTTCTACCAATGTCCATGAATGTGACTCGTGAAGATTTCTTCAGAAGAGATAGGAACTCAAAACTAACCCTATCAAGTTAAATGAATTGATGTAATGATGACCACAACTTCCACCCTACGTATGATATACTTATGACCCAAACCATGTAGTGAGTGTCGAAAGACACTATCAGGTTCCCTAGGATGGATCTAAAATGCCTTGTAATAAATTCCCATAGATGATCCCGAATTATGATCCCCTTATATTCCATTATGCCAAAACTACCCTCTGAGTGTAACTTACCATTAACAGCAAGTGCCCAGATGGAAGACATACTATTTTTGGTAAGAGGTTATTTTTGCCTCTTCTTGACCATCTTGATGTGATGAAGTCCCTCATTCACTCTTGTGCACATTGCCTTCACCTCGACCACTTCTTGGGGTGACTTACTATTTGTAGTAAGCACCCATATAGGGGGATTACTATTTTTAGCAAGTTTTCATTTTTGTTTTTTCTACTCCAGATAATCATTATGGCTTCTTAGTGATCTTCACTGTACACTACCTTCTCCATAGCCACTTTTGATGATGACTTTACAAACATAGCAAGTCCATATAAAAAACTTACAATTTTTGGAAAGTTAATTTCCAATGCTTGATTTGCGACAGAACATATTTTTTTGAACTTCGCTCATCAACATGATCACATCCTCCAAATTTCACTTGATTTCACCCACTAGAATGCTTGGAAATAAAATTTGAAATTTTCACCTGACAATGGCTTTGGGCCTGGAGCTATCATGGCAGCTATTAATGGAGCTCAAAATTTATAGGTCTAGTTTTTGCCTCTGATCATGATGAAACTAACTCCATTGCGATATGTTTTTCATTTGGAGTTCATGTGTAAGTTTTTAGCTTGTTTCCATTGTCAGATTGTTGAGAAATCTAACGAATGTGATCTAGGGCATGAAATGGGTTTTTTTTTTGAACAAATGATTCAGGACACCATTTGACCTCCCATTTATTAGATCTTGATTATCTTTAAAAATGAGGAAGTCTACAAAATACATCATCTCAATCTGAATTGAATTTTGAAAGATATGAAGATTTTTTTATTGGAAGACTTCGTGGTTATTTAGTGAAAAATATTCATTTTATCTTTGTTCTTCATTGTTTCGATCCATTTTTTCTGCTGATATGTCTGAATTTTCAATTTTAAGAAGACTTTGAGGAGCTGATTTAGTGCAATAATGGCTGAGTGAAGAGGAATCTAGAATTTGATATTTCATGGGTGTGTGTATAGGTAGCACTAGAAGCAACAAGAAGCATCAAAGGAGTTAGAATTTTTTGCATATTTTGATGCTTGGTGTGGGCACATTTTTGTGTCCCTGATATCCCTTTATCTAAAGGGATGAAAGGGACATCAATTTGCACATCATTCCCAATCGCAACACTTGGCGGTCATCTGTGCACTATGAGGATGGGCTCTGGAAAGCTCCTAGGGGCTTAACTGGCGATGTAGAGGGTCTTATGGGGGATTGGAGGGATAAAAAGTGTTGGGTACATTTTATTGTCCCTTTGCTAAAGGGACAAAAGGGACATCAAATTGCATTAGGATCATGGTATTTCACCAAATTTTTATAGATAATGAAACAGATAAGGGTAAATAGGCCAAGGAAGAATACCTATTGTCACATGGTTGAATGTTGACTATGCGTGTTTCTGATTTCTGATCCAAACTGATTGTGTGAGCTTAATTTTGGCTAGGAGGAACTACCTGTAATATAAAACAAGACCTCATGATATAGTTAATAAGAAAGGTTAGTGCATTTCCTAGCATGAGTTAGATCCAAGAAGTGTGATACTTCCTGGATGGTTTTCAATCCACTAATATATAACTCAATATAAAATAACTAAACATGCAAGTAAAATAATCTAATGCTAGTGTTTTTATTTAGGTATCTAAGATTACTATCAGTGTTAATCCAATTAAATTATTAGTAATTAAACTGGTGAAGGTCCTAGGTAAATTTACATGTTAGGTAGGTGGTCTGAGGGTCACAAAAAGGGTCTCGGTAAGATCTGGTGTAGTTTGGGTTGATTTTGGATGATTAGGAAGCTTACTGATTAAGGCAGTTTACCAGGCACAGAGACCAATGTCGTTCAGGCTGTGACTGATGATAGTTTAGGATGACTGATATCAATTACTTTGGATAATGGAAGAATTTCAAAAATGGGTGTATAGGCTCTCTTTATGTGTACACAAAGAGTTGGAAATATCTGTGGTGAGGTTGTAGGTAGGGTATCAGGTTTGGGTGAAGTTTTGTGAGAGTTGGGGGCTGTTAGGGGAGGTTTAGTGAAATTTGATAGGAGACAGTAATCGACGTCAGTCTGGTGACCGATGTCAGTGAAGAGGAGAAACTGATGATAGTTAAGGTAACTGGCGTTGGTAGGGGGAAAATCATAGTAATTAAATAAGCCTAGTTTTTGGACTTCTTTGTGATTGCACAGGGAATTGAGGGAGGATGGTTGGGTTTGTAATAAAGTCAGGAAGACTCGGGGATGCTGTACGTTGGAAAAGCGACAGGCGAGTGTGAGAATCTACAAGTGACTCTTCCGCATACCCAACCTCTCGAGGTCGTGCCGAGATAGCCAGTGGGGGGGTAGAATATGCAGACAAACTAGTTAGGCAGTCTAATGTCTTCGACATGCACTAGTGGAATTTACGAATCTAAGGCAAAGAAGGCCCTTCTAACTTGGACTGGTGTGACAGATCGATCAGCGAGGATGACTGCTCGAAGGCTCCAATCAATATCGAGCTCTGGCGTGATTCGATCTATGGGTTGCGGAATACGTGGAAAATGACCTGGGATTTTTTCGTGTATATCTCCTGATAAGGTCATATAGTGGATGATGAATACAATCGATTCTATGGATGATTTTCTGGCCTAGTCCAGAATTCCCTAGCTTCGTTAGCCACTATATCTAGTAAGGATAGTTGTTCGATGATGATAGGTGGAAGTGGGGTAGAATGAAACACTAGTGTGCGTAGGCCAGTATCTATATCTAACTGACTTGTGGATTCATTGGGCTGTGGGATCTGTGGATCACAACCGTAGACTCTTGGTTGTTGCGGTCCTGTTATGGTCATACGCGAGATCAAGTTCTAATCCCTAGTATCCAGTAATCATATGCTTTCTCAGCTTCTATGTTAAGAACCAATAGTTGTGCGATCTTCTCAGAATACCTTACAGGCATTCTCGCAACCTGGATTCTTAAGCTGGTATCTATATCTACGAGGGTGTCTCCAGCGTTTTGCTGTGGAACTAGAGGATCACACCTGAATGTTTTTTCTCTTTCGAGCCCCTCTACAGTCATGTGGATGTTTTCTAGAGTAATCTGTAGTTTGGCTGACTTGACCAAAACGCATGTGCTTGGTTGTCTTCTATGTTTAATCCTCTTAACCGGGAACTGATCAGTTGTAAATCTGTGGTTGTTCGAAATACTTGTATCCTGAGATTTTGGTCTATGTCAACTATTGCTGTGACTAGGTTTAGTTGAGGCACAATTGGCTCAAATATATATTCCCTGGGCTCTTGAGGTCCCGTGATTGTCATACGAAACAAAATGCAATCTAACTGTGATGAAACAAATTCTAACTAAGTGAAATAAATCTAACTACATATAACTTTTATTTTTCTATGAAATATTTAATAATTTTAAGGAAAGCAAACTATTTTAAGCATATCTAGAAATAATAACTAAACAATAATTAAAAACAGACAAGATAACCGAGTGTGGTTATTTGCCTGTGCGATTTGTAGAATTATTCTAAATGAATAAAATAGCCTGTCTAATCTACTTGCAAGATTCTTGATCCTACCTTAGAAGTGAGGAGTGAATCATATTTTCTCAGAAACTATCAATCCCCACAGGTTCCCTGGCAATATCGAGAATAGAATGAAATGAAATAAAGTGATTAACTACTCTATTTGATATGATTCTGACTAGAACTTTGAAATTTAAAACCTGGATTCCGTAGAACAGTGGCGAATCCGATGTGTGTATGATCTCGTCCCCTCAGTATGATCTTCTCGTTCTTTCATGTTCACTTGGATCCAGAAAAGCGTGTAATGCTAGCATCGATAGGAGTAGATTTTGGGATAAGGACAGCTCAGAATGCAGACCGAGAATGTGAGTAGGAGAGGGATAGCGCAAGAGTACAGAGCTTGGCTTATGCGATTCCTAGCGGGATTTTACTGCGAGTCATGCAACGTGAAGTGACCAGAACCTGCAACTATCCTATATGAAGAGAAAAACCTGTAACTTTAATGGCTTCCCAAGCTATTCTGTTCCAATGGATTGGATAAAATAAAGACACTGCTTGCACAAGTTGGATATGTGGCTTACCAACAGTTGAATAAAGCTAACCAGGCATATAATGGATTGAACTAAGAACTCCAAGACACAGTAAAAATAAATCTACAGCAAAGAGGAATTCAGAGGCAAGCTTCTAACTGGATTGAATGGAACAATAGCACTACCTACACAAGATGGGTCTGTGGCTTACCAACAGCTGAACAATACTAACCAAGTATGAAATGAACTATGCTATTAATCCTAAGCAAGCTAACCAAAACACTAAAAATCAGAAGACTCTAACAAGGAAAAATGGTGACCAAAAGCTCCAGCTCAAATTCTTCACCCAAAACTCAGACCATTTGCATGTACACAAACCATGCATTTATAGGAATTCCAACTCTCAAAAACCAAAACCAAATTGAACTCCTAAACAATAAACAAAGGAAAAACACTGTTCCAGGGGACCAAAAACATTAATGCATGCTCAAGTCAGCAAAGAAAAGCTGGTGAAACATGATATTTCATGCGAGTCACGTCAAAAGAGTGTTCTGGAAAACGCGCACAGGACTGTCGCTCTGAGCAGGGTGGCAGTTACAGGACCGCCGCCCTGTAAGGCACCGGTTTCATCACTGAAGGTCAAGAGGCCAAGGAAAGAGGGAAAAGGGGGAAAACAAAGGGTGCGGGGGCTAAGTGGGGCATGCAGGATGTTAACGCATACTCCGAGGGCTTTTCCGGATCCCGAACACCTTGCGAGGAGACCTGTATCATCATTGGGGCACTTGTTACACTGTTCTGGCGGTACAGTACCTTACAATTTTGGGTACGTGCATATTGCCCCCTCGGAGAAGTGTTTTAGCCATGAAGAGGCATAAAACGGTGGGTCCGAGTATGGCCGTCCCGAAATGGGGAGTTAGAAGTTATACCTTACACGTCCGTGTGTTGAAATGACGCCATTCCAAAATTCCCGCTACCTGTAAAATGAAAAGAGAACTCAAGTGTAAATAGATACAGTAATTTGGAAAACAAACACTAAAATAAAAGGGAAAGAGAATATACCATTTGTGCGGGGATAGAAACTTACCTCCAACAGCGCTCCGAACCTGCGAAACAGCCATTTTAAAACGAAACAGGACGATATATATATGAAAGTGGGCCCATTTTCCTATTCATTTGCATGAGTCGATTCGATTGATTTTGAGCTCTGGGACCCACGGTGATGGTTTCTTGCATGAATAGAGTCAAAATGTCTGGAGCGAGATAGCGATCATGCCCCCATGTGCGGAACGCCACCCCGCAAGATCACAGGTCGGTTTTCTTTAATTTTGCATTTTTCCCCCTTCAAATTTGAAATGGCAAATTCTTTGTAATGGGGGGTTTATTTTTGAAAATGTTAGGTTCAAAAGGTCCACCTAGGGGGGGCGCCTACTAGGTAGGCTTTTTTTTTTAGTTAAAAAGGTCATTTTTTGCTCATTTTGGGCTTTTTAGGTTTAAAAACCCGCGCGGGTTTTTGGACCGCGACCGCCGCCCAGGCCAGGGCGGCGGTTACGTGACCGCCGCCCTAAAGGCGGCGGTTACAAAACTGCCTCCCTGCTCAGGGCGGTGGTTTTGCACAGAAAGAAAAAGGAGCTTGGTTTAGACATTGCACTTGTATTTTTATCATTTCTATATGTTTTTACGAATCTCTCGGCATTGATTAGATACTAACTTCCTCTGTTTTGTGTGTTTTTGGGTGTATGCAGGTGAGAGAGGAGTACATCAGATGGAGTCGAGAGAGGGAGTGTGATTGGTTACCCGGGGTATTGGATGCCCTCTCACCAGATGAGGAGGACACATTGCAGAGGACCGGCATACTGCGTATATCGCGTGTGCCTCATGTCGCACCATCTAGTCACATCCTTTGTGACTTGTTTTCTTATTGGGATGCAGATCGGAACACTTTCCGACTGCCAGGGGTCCGCGGTGAGTGGACGATTACTTTGTAGGATGTTTATCGTATCCTGGGGGTCCCGATCATCGGGAGGAGACTCACACTGGAGACAGCAGGGTCCCGAGCACAGATTGCACAGTGGGCAGGTTACATGGGGGATGCAGCTATCTCCATGGGCCTGAAGAAGGGAGTGAGAGTTAGATCCATTCCTTCTTTTCCCATCCCCATATTTCGACAGGCTATCATGGGGATCCTTGCCTCGAGGCTGATCAGAGACAAGGGAGGGGATACTTTACTATACTGCTGGGCCCCCATCATTGCACAGAGGGGCACGGCTGGATATATGCCTGGGGCGCAGATATTCTGGGGACCACCTACCATGACTTATACAGGGTGGTCCATCTACAGGGACAGTCTTTGAGTCACCTGACTCTAGTCATGAGTTGGGTGTATAAGCATTTTATTCCTTATGGCAAAGGGGTAGAGGTGGCAGACCCAGGGGCTGTGAGGGCAGCTAGATGGTCAGATATGTCAGTGCTTAGAGCACCTCACCAGCCAGTTGCCTCCCTTACCACAGTAAATATGGAGGTGACACCGTACCAGCTTATGGCCGGCATATGGGGCGAGGAGACCCTTACATTGATCTCCTGTTCCACCACAGGGCAGCTTATCGACCGCGTGGGACGGGTGGAGGTACACCCTTTTGGCAGAGTTCCTCAGCAGTTCAGCCTTCCATATGCAGGCATGCTTCCTCCGGTGGAACCGATTTATAGATCAGTCCACGAGGCTAGAGGGGGGCCTAGAGGTCGTGGTTAGACAGTGGTCACTCCTGGTATTCCTATTATAGCTAGGGGGATTGTTCGGGCCAGAGGGAGAGCTGGTGTGCCTCGGGCACCTTTGCTTCAGATTGCCGCGAGTCCTGCTCATAGCAGCGATGACCCTATAGATATTGACTATGATTCTAAGGAGCTTACAGAGGGAGGGTCGGAGGAGCAGACGGATGATAGCAATCCTGAGTGGCATGACACTCAGGATATTTTGCAGGCAGAGAGGGCCGAGCAGAGTGCAGAGAGAGAGACTCTAGTTTCTGAGGAGCCACTCTCTCAGGGCCGTGGTGGAGAGGACGAGTCCGTTGCGGAACGTCATGTTGCCCCTACTACAGGAGCAGCCCCTCAGTCGGCAGCGGCATTTGCAGCGGGTGCTGGCCCTAGTGACCCATCTTGGAGGCCCGGTGACCTGAGTAAGTTATCCTCTCATCTTTTCAATGTTTGTTTGATTTAGGACTTTTAATTGCTATCTCTCCTTATGTTTTGATATTGTATCTTTTAGTCTCTTGCCTAGCTTCTAATTCGTTTTTCTTCTTTGTTTTGCAGAGACTGTTGACGAGTGGCGGGATCTAATCCGTAGAGTATGAACTGATTCTCTGATGATCCCTATGGATAAGACCCATGCGGAGCTATCTGTAGATGTCAGGGAGCCTTCAGCAGCCGGTAGGCATACTGACGTCTTCGCTCCTATTTGGCATGTGGCCAGGATGGTGTCGACCCTCCGTACAGAGTTGGCAGGCTATAGGACAGCCGAGCGTCTTATGAGGAGCCATTCTCGTGGCGAGACCGCGGCTGCTCCTCGAGACCCTGAGCCCTCCGTGCATTCAGATCGTCAGCGTAGCCGGAGTCCTAGGCGAGGGCACGCACCCTCGGAGGGGTCGCGTAGAGGTTGAGGGGCGACTTGGCCCTTGTATATTTTGTACTGTAGATTCTTTTGTACATCACGGGCTCTTTGAGTGTTTTGACCATGCCTAGAGCATGATGGCATTGTATATAAACATTGGTTATTTGTATATGCATTCGCTTTTGGATCAAAACTTTGTCACTCGTATTTTCCCTTTTTGTTTCCAACTTCCTCGTGTATACTATGATGTATGCTTTATATGCTTTCTAGAATGTATGCAATGGAGAACAGATGATGCAAATGTTTGCTTTCTTTTTGTGTTTCATGATGCTGATACATGATATTGTAGATATATTGTGATCTTAAATCTTATCTTCTGTGAGAAATTTGGATACCTCATGTTTGTTTTGGCAAAGTGATGAAAATAACCAGTATGATGAACAGATTAACTTGCCCCACTCCTAACTCCACGTAACTAGTAGGATGCGAGGGCTCATCACCAAGAGCCAAGAAGGGTGCAAGTGTATGAAATATGGTGAAATGATAGTGATGAAAGACAGACGAAGCTTTGGTGGAACCAAATTGAAAACTACAAGCTTACTCCACCCGAATGACTTCATAGTTTTGGGTGCAACTTGCTTTGCGGTTTATCCAGACTTAGACCTGTAGATGGCCACATAGTAGACAAAATCTGGTTTTTAGGATTTTTAACTCTCTTGGAATTTTGAGCATCTGATTCATTCGTTTTTGACTCAAAGTTCGAATAGTTTGTTTATGACCTTTTAACGTTTGCATTGTCTAGAGGACCCCCTACACCTTGCCCCATGCTACCTGTAAGAAGCATGGGTTTATCACCGTGGGCAAGGCATAGGCGAGTAAGGGCATTTCCATCCTTTCCCAACCCTACGTCACTAGTAAGAGACACAAGCTCATCACCGAAGGTTGGTGGGGCAAGGAAATGTGTAAAAATAAAATTTTCTGTTTAATCACTTTTTGACTTGTCTTTTTGAGTAAAATGTCAGTATATGCTTGTTTCCAAAGAGATGTGTATATGGGATAGATGTGACACCATGAAGCTTCTAGAACAGACCATAGGCAAGACACCTATCCTAAGAAGAAATCAAAGTGAGAACAAACTTGTAGATCTTGGTATGGTTACCGTTAGGACTTCGTCATGTTTGATTTTATTTGATAAATGATTCCAAGATGACTTGATGATATCGAAGATGGAGAGGTATGATTAAAGAACTTTATGCCAGAAACATCACGAGTTTGTAATAAATTGCTTTGAGAATAGATTCCTTGATCATAATTTGTGTAAGAACAAGTGGACAAAATGATCCTAATCTATATGAAAATGCAACGTAGATAGTTATATAAGTAGCGTTAGCTGCTTATGCATAGAAACGTTTGAGGTGGAGGGAATTGACTGTTTCACCCAAACTCCTCACCTTCTAGCATGCATAAGAGGTATGCACCATTTCCCGTAGTCCTTCGTGACTCAGTATGGGCCCAACCATTTGGGCCGGAATTTCCTTCCTTCGCTGGTCTTCTTGTCGATCCGGCTGTCTAGTCTTAGAACTAGATCACCTTCGTATATATCGCGTTCATAGACCTTCTTGTTGTACTGCCCGGCACATTCGGTCTGCATAAGCCCTATGTTGTTGTTCAGCATCTAACCTAGTTTCATCTAGGCTTTCTAATTGGGAAAGACATGCTTCTCTATAAGTGTCTTCATCCAGAATCCCTTGTAGTGAAATGCGGAGACTGGGTATTTCGACCTCAAGTGGGAGAACTGCTTCTGCCCCAAATACTAGCGAGAAAGGAGTTGCTCCCGTTGGTGTCCTTATTGAGGTTCGGTGGGCCCACAAGGCCGGATATAACTTCAAATGCCAATCTCTCTTGTTTTCTTTCAACCGTTTTAAGGAGAATGGATTTCAGCATTTTGTTTGTTGCTTCAGCCTGTCCATTAGCTTGGGGATAATACAAGGAAGCCGTATGATGGCTTATTTTAAATTTGTTGCATAGTTCACGAACTTCTTCATTTTGAAAGAAGTTCCATTATCTGAGATAATGATTTGCGGGATACCATATCTGCAAATGATTTGATTCAAAATGAACTTAGCGATCACCAAACCAGGTATGGTAGTAAGAGGCATGGCCTCCACCCATTTGGTAAAATATTCAGTGGCCGTGATTATAAAATTATGGTCTTCTGTGGATGAGGGAGAGAACTTCCCTATCAAGTCTAGGCCCCATGTAGAAAAGGGCCATGGAGTTGCGATTGGTTGTAGAGCTTGTGCTGGCATGTGGTGGATCTCGTGGGAGAATTCCTGGCACTTATGACACCTGCGTGCAAACTCTATCACGTCATGTTCTAGAGTGGGCCAGAAATAGCCCATTCGATGTATTTTTCGAGCAGTGGCATGGCCACCAAAGTGGCCTCCACATATACCGCTGTGGGATTCATGGAGAATCCTCTTGGACTCTTCTGTGTCGACACACCTTAAGAGCATTCCATCGAATGCTTTTCGATAGAGCACCTGCTCTATAATGACATATTTGGCTACGATTATGTGTAATTGCCTTCTTTGTTGCGGTGTCACTGCATCCAAGTACGTATGGTCCATGATATAATTAATGATATCAGTGTACCAAGGGCACTCAGAAATCGCAGGTCAAGTTTCGATGTAGTATACGCATTCATCTGGAAAATCCAAATCTACTAGATCGCCTCCGTCTAATGGGTTGTCAGCTAACCAATCCGCGATGATTTGTCCTTAAACTGACTTCTGATTTAAAAATGTTAATTCGAACTCTCCCATTAAGGTTATAAAACATCCAGCCTTTTTGGATAAGGAACCTTGTGTGAGAAAAGTCCGTAAATGGTCCGTCTTTACCATGACCTTTGTTTCTTGATTCAGCATGTAATGTCTTAGACGTTTAGTAGCAAAGACTATGGCAAGACATTCTCGCTCTGCTTTTGTATAGCGTGTTTCATAGTCGAGTAGTGTTCGGCTAATGAAATAAATCACACGTTATCTCTTGTCATCGTCTTCTTAGGCCAACATACAGGCCAACGAGACATTGGTAGCTCGCGAATATAGGATTAACGGGCGATCTAGCTTAGGTAGCATTAGCGTAGGTGGTGACAGCAAGAAACGTTTAACTGCGTTGAAAGCTTCGTTGCAGTCTTCGGTCCAATCAATGCTATAGTATTTCTTGAGTAAATTATTGATTGGATGAATAGCGAAGCTTAAGTCCGGGATGAATCTTCGGATTGCACCTAGCTTTCTGAGAAATGATCTGATTCCAGATTCACTCGAAGGTGGGACCATTTCGAGGACAGCCCGAATTTTGGTTGGATCAACATCGATTCCTCATGACGATATGATGTAACCTAGGAGCTTTTCTCCTGTTACACCAAAGACGCATTTCTCTGGATTTAGCGTAACTCCGTATTCTATTAAACGTGAAAGAATGACGCAAAGTACTTCGGGATGGTCACAACGCTTCTTGGCCTTAGCCAACAAGTCATCTACATAGGATTCCACGATTTTATGAATTAAATCGTGAAATATATAAGTCATATCCCGCTGGTATGTAGCACCAGTGTTTTTGAGACCGAAAGGCATGACAGCATAGCAATAGGTTCCCCAAGGAGTTATGAATGTGGTTTTAGCTTGATCTTGCTCGGATATTCTGATTTGGTTGTATCCCGAGAATCCATCCATGAGAGACAAGAGTTCAAAACCAGCTGTTGCATCAATAATAACGTTTATGGATGGTAATGGGAAATCGTCTTTAGGACACGCTTTGTTAATGTCTCAGAAATCTATGCAAATGCGTATCTTTCCATTCTTCTTGAGAACGGGAACAATATTAGATACCCATTGGGAGTAGTCTACTGGCTTGATGAATCCTACCTGAAGGAGTTTTATTACTTCCTCTTTTACCATGAGAGCTACTTTGGGCTTCATGGGTCTTGATTTTTGTTTAATTGGCTTTGCATCTGACCTAGTGACGAGGTTGTGTACCGCAATGTGGGGTGCGACTCCCATCATCTCCTTGTAATTAAATGCAAATGCCTTCTGAATGTTCTTTGAGAACCTGAGTATGTATTTCCACTTCTTCTGGTGTCAACGAAGAACCTAGTTTCAATATTCTTGGTTCATCTTCTGTCCTAATGTTGACATCGATTATTTCTTCGATTAAAGAGGTGTTACCCTCTTCCAACTCAGGTGGTGCTGGAGGTAAATCTAAATCATCCCCATTTTCTATTGCGTATATGTTAGGTTCCCTTTGTGATGGAAGATCCGTTACGGGATTTCTGAAGTAGGAGGACGAATGTGGGATCAGGGATAAATCTAGCATGTGATAGGAGAGATGTAATGCTGCATAGGCATTTAAATAATCCAAAGTAGCTGCATCATTTCCAACATGGTCTAGGACGGTAGATTCACTTCCGCTTAAAAGAGGATTTGTCATTATTTTTATTAATGGCTCGTCACGAATGGATACTGTGAAGTGAGTATCTTCTAGCTCATTGCTTGGAGTAAAACGTGATGCCGAGGTTGCTATTGAATCGGTGAGAAGATTTTTCTCTCACAGGATCACTTCAATGGATATGAAGTTAAACGCCTTGCTTAAATCTAATACAGCGTTTTTGTAGAGTTGTAAATGTTCAGATTTAGTTTCATATACTTCAGAAACTTGGTTTGTTACTAATTGCGAGTCTCCCAAGACTCTGATGTTATTAATACCAATTGTTCTAGCTAAGGTGAGGCCAAGGAGGAGGGCTTCGTACTCAGCGCCATTGTTTGTGCATTCAAAGTTTAACTTAAATGAGAATGGGAGGACCTTCTCCTCGGGCAAAGTAAGAATTATACCTGCCCCCCGCTCCATAATGACATTTAGCTCCATCAAAATGGAGAGTCCAATACTTAGCCGGGAGTGTAGATGTTGGGGCATCTGCCGCGTTTGCACACTCTACTTCTATCATACAGAGATCCTCTGCCGGTAAGGAACCAACACCTAGGGAAAATCCTATGCCTACTGAATCGAATGGTAAGAACATTGGTGAATCTTGTTCTATCAATTCAATGATTTTCGCAGTAGTCCCTAATGATACTGTTTCTTTAGTTTTACCTTTAGGGGTTGGAGTTGTTTTGGCTATGCTGGTAGTTTCAAGATCCGTTGTAGGTATCAAATTTTCCTCTGGCTTTGGGTTAGAGGGTTTATTAAGTTGGTTTGTTGGTAGCTCAAATTCTGAGTGCACCCCTGGTCTTTTCTTTAAATCATCTAGGTGCAAATCGAAAGGTTTTGGATCGCCTTTGGCTACAAATACCTTTCCTAGATGCAAGAATCTTACTTCTTGAAATAGCGTGGAAGGGATTGCCTTCATTCAATGTATCCAAGGTCGGTCGAGGATCATATTATAGTTAGTTTCCCGATCTATAATATAAAACTCAGTCAAGATGGTTTTGGGCCCTAAGGTGACCGGCAGTATTATAGTTCCTATCGAAGTGGCTTTAAGGCTATCATAGCCTCTCAAGGTATTTCGTGTAGTGGAACAGTTTGTTTCTCCATATCCAAGTTTTTGGAGGAAAGAGAAAGGGACTATGTTAACTGCAGCCCCATCGTCAACCATTGCCCGTTTTACATAGTTATTATAAACCCACACTTGCAAGTGTAAGGCTGGGTCACCTCGGCATGCGATCTCAGCATCTGTGGGCATTTTACTTATTTTGAAGATGAATTCGACATCCTTGTCCGGCTGCCCCGGAGGGTGGATATCAAAATCTACGTGATTTACTTGTGTTTCGGGAGGTGGAGTGATGTTAATTAGATGGCCTAGACCTAATGCTTCTAAAAGAGCAGCTCTGTGAGGGGGAGAGTTCTTTAGTAAGTCCAAAAATGAAATGTGTGAGAAGGTCTTTGTTAGGTCACTAATTAAATCATACGCACCGATGGGTTTTTCAACTATTTGCTGACTCTTATCTGCCTCTGGCAGATGACTTGGGCTTGGTTGAGAGAAATACTCTCGTGTTCTTGTTATAGCTTCAATAGGTAGTTCAGCGTCTAATTCTACCAAACTGACTATCTTAGGTCTCGGTTGAGCTCCCAACTATGGCACGACTGACAGATTTAATGAAGTCGAGGCTTCATGGTCATTGTTTCCCGTCACTGCACCTTTGTTTGTTCAGGTTGGATTCAGCCTATTGCTGTCATGATTTGGGAGCGGATCATTAAAGATCTTGAGGGGAGCATTCTGAGGAGAAACTGCCCCTGCGAGAGTATTTGGTGATGATGAGACGGGATCTGCCAAAAACAAGTCTGTGAAGAACTGTCTTTATTCTTCTGACAAACGTTGCATAAATTTATTGTAGTCACGGCACGTTCTAGTGTCGTGACCATGAATTTTATGGAAACCACAATAAGAATTGGGATTATAATTCCCGTTTTGTTGGTTTGGTGTGTATTGTGGCCTAAAATTCCGATCAAACTGTTGCCTATTAGGACCAAAGTTTTGGAATTGTTGTTTTTGGTTTTGACTTTGGTTTTGATAACCAAATGAGTTTTGGCTTGGCCCTTGTATGGGATTTCGCCGTTGTTGTTGTGGATGGTTAAAATCCACTGTATTGACCATTGGGGTAAAGTTTTTGTTTCGCTGGTTGTTTGTTTTTGACGGAGTATTAACAACATTTACCCTCTTGGGCTGGTCAGTTACCCCATCCGTTGTTACCCCCATGATTTTTGTTAAGGATTTTGGGTCCTTGATTGACGTTTGTGGTAGTTATAGTATTTTGAGTGGAGGTTATTAACCTCCCGTTTGCTCCATACGTCTTACGACCACTATCTATTGCTGCCTGGTCTATTTGTAGAGCACTCTCAAGTACTTCATCATAAGTCCTTAGTGGGAACTTCTGGACTTCTTCCTTCACTTCTCTGTTGAGAGAATAAAGGAATAAATCACATAGTTCCTTCTGATCCATGTTTGGAGCACTTGCTGACGAATAAAGAACTGTACGCCACCTCTGGATGAAATGAGTGACAGATTCATTGTGTTCTTGTTTGATATGCAAGAATTCCCTGATTCCTGTTCTCAGTAGTTTGTTCATGTCGAAGGCTTTGATGAATTCTGACACGAGTTGTTTAAATGAATGTATGGAAGCCTCAGGTATTCTATAATACCAATCGAGAGCAATGCCCTCCAGTGTTTTGGGGAATATTTTAGCAACAACCCCATCCCAAGGGAGTAATTCTCGTATGGTTGTAGCATAAGCTTTGATATGTGCGTTTGGATCTCCCTCACCCTTGAACTTAGGCAAATTAGGGAGAGGTCTTGGAAGCATGACGCTTCGTATGGTGAAATCTAAGGGTTCCTTTAGATATTCTGAATACGTCCCTATTGCATAGCTTTCGACCATTGATGGTGTTTGGTGAGGGAGTGGTGGTGGGATGGGTTGTTGATACGGTGCAGCGTACGCATTGGCAGGGGCATAGGGAGGTCCCTGCGTTTGAGTAAACATGCCGGGAGAGGAGAACATATCTCCTTGTGGTGATTTAGAGTATATGTTTAAGTAGGACGGGGTATTGTCGAGGAACTGACTGTTCGACACTAGACCGGGAGGAATAGTGTTAGAGATGATAGGCCTTGTTGGTGTTTGTTGTTGATATTGAGGAGGCATGCCTAACGTGCCTACTCCCGTAAGGAGATCTACCTGACCAGAGTGGTATGGAGGATTGGAACTTCCTGTTTGTATGAATGGAGAATTTTCACTTGCTTGAGCCAGTTCTAACCTTCTCACTCTTTCTACTAACGTTGAAATGACTTCATTTGGTGAAGTCACGGTACTTTGCCTGAGCGGCGTTTGTTGTATACCTTGGTGTTGTAAAGGTACATGAAATCCTGTCAGAAATTGATCGCTATCTTGCCAAGTTTCTCCCAGAATATTTCCTGTATGCAGTGGCATAGAGGTATTTTCTTGAAGAGAGATTTCGGGTTGTATTTGTAAACCTCCTATAGATGGGTACATTCCCCGGGAGCGTTGTTCACTCCTAGGATAACGTGTTGACTGTCCATCATCTAAGACTAGGTATGGATCTAATTGCCTACTAATTTGTGGTCTGAGTAACATTTGAGGAGATGAACCAGATTCTCTGGTAAACGTCATATTATTGGAACCTGAAGGTTCTGTTTGTTGGGTTCGAGGGGGTTGATCTAACTCCTCAGTTTGAAATGACGAACTATATCTGATTCTTGGGGTTTGTTTTGACATACTGATTAGTTGAATAGTTGTCACCCCATACTGAGAGCGAGGGTGATGATTCCCTATTCTGTTGGGCGTAGTATGCCTCTAGACCCAGGAGGGGTCTGCCATATGCGTCGAATCCCGACATATTTGGGGGGTATATGAATACCCGCAAAATAATGGGAAGGAGTGAAGGTGGATGAGAGAAGATGAAACTTCTCAAAGAGAAGGTGAAACAATTGTTTGTTTCACGTCGGGTTCACCAATTTTGTACGCCAGAAAAGTGACATGCAAGCGTGAGAATCTACAAGTGACTCTTCCGCGTACCCGACCTCTTGAGGTCGTGCCGAAACAGCCAGTGGAGGGGTAGAATATGCAGACAAACTAGTTAGGCAGTCTAATGTCTTCGACATGCACTAGTGGAATTTGTGAATCTAAGGCAAAGAAGGCCCTTCTAACTTGGACTAGTGTGACAGATCGATCAGCGAGGATGACTACTCGAAGGCTCCAATAAATATCGAGCTCTGGCGTGATTCGATCTATGGGTTGCGGAATACGTGGAAAATGACTTGGGATTGTTTCGTGTATATCTCCTGATAAGGTCATATAGTGGATGATGAATACAATCGATTCTATGGATGATTTTCTGGCCTAGTCTAGAATTCCCTAGCTTCGTTAGCCGCTATATCTAGTAAGGATAGTTGTTCGATGATGATAGGTGGAAGTGGGGTGGACTGAAACACTAGTGTGCGTAGGCCAGTATCTATATCTAACTAACTTGTGGATTCGTTGGGCTGTGGAATCTGTGGATCACAACCGTAGACTCTTGGTTGTTGCGGTCCTGTTATGGTCATATGCGAGATCAAGTTCTAATCCCTAGTATCCAGTAATCATATGCTTTCTCAGCTTCTATGTTTAGAACCAATAGTTGTGTGATCTTCTCAGAATACCTTACAGGCGTTCTTGCAACCTGGATTCTTAACCTGGTATCTATATCTACGAGGGTGTCTCCAGCGTCTGGCTGTGGAACTAGAGGATCGCACCTGAATGTTTGTTCTCTTTCGAGCCCCTCTACAGTCATGTGGATGTTTTCTAGAGTAATCTGTAGTTTGGCTGACTTGACCAAAACGCATGTGCTTGGTCGTCTTCTATGTTTAATCCTCTTAACTGTGAACTGATCAGTTGTAAATCTGTGGTTGTTTGGAATACTTGTATCCTGAGATTTTGGTCTATGTCAACTATTGCTGTGACTAGGTTTGGTTGAGGTACGATTGGCTCAAATATATATTCCCTGGGCTCTTGAGGTCCCGTGATTGTCATACGAAACAAAATGCAATCTAACTGTGATGAAACAAATTCTAACTAAGTGAAATAAATCTAACTACATATAACTTTTATTTTTCTATGAAATATTTAATAATTTTAAGGAAAGCAAACTATTTTAAGCATATCTAGAAATAATAACTAAACAATAATTAAAAATAGACAAGATAACCGAGTGTGGTTATTTGCCTGTGTGATTTGTAGAATTATTCTAAATGAATAAAATAGCCTGTCTAATCTACTTGCAAGATTCTTGATCCTACCTCAGAAGTGAGGAGTGAATCATAGTTTCTCAGAAACTATCAATCCCCACAGCTTCCCTGGCAATATCGAGAATAGAATGAAATGAAATAAATTGATTAACTACTCTATTTGATATGATTCTGACTAGAACTTTGAAATTTAAAACCTGGATTCCGTAGAATAGTGGCGAATCCAATGGTGTGTGTATGATCTCGTCCCCTCAGTATGATCTTCTCATTCTTTCTTGTTCACTTCGATCCAGAAAAGCGTGTAATGCTAGCACTGATAGGAGTAGATTTTGGGATAAGGACAGCTCAGAATGTAGACCGAGAATGCGAGTAGGAGAGGGATAGAGCAAGAGTACAGAGCTTGGCTTATGTGATTCCTAGCGGGATTTTACTGCGAGTCATGCAACGTGAAGTGACCAGAACCTGCAACTATTCTATACGAAGAGCAAAACCTGCAACTTTAATGGCTTCCCAAGCTATTCTGTTCCAATGGATTGGATAAAATAAAGACACTGCTTGCACAAGTTGGATATGTGGCTTACCAACAGCTGAATAAAGCTAACCAGGCATATAATGGATTGAACTAAGAACTCCAAGACACAGTAAAAACAAATATACAGCAAAGAGGAATTCAGAGGCAAGCTTCTAACTGGAGTGAATGGAACAATAGCACTGCCTGCACAAGATGGGTCTATGGCTTACCAACAGCTGAACAATACTAACCAAGTATGAAATGAACTATGCTATCAATCCTAAGCAAGTTAACCAAAACACTAAAAATCAGAAGACTCTAACAAGGAAAAATGGTGACCAAAATCTCCAGCTCAAATTCTTCACCCAAAACTCAGACCATTTGCATGTACACAAACCATGCATTTATAGGAATTCCAAAACCAAATTAAACTCCTAAATAATAAACAAAGGAAAAACACTGTTCCAGGGGACCAAAAACATTAATGCATGCTCAAGTCGGCAAAGAAAAGCTGGTGAAACGTGATATTTCATGCGAGTCGCGTCAAAAGAGCATTCTGGAAAACGCGCACAGGACCGCCGCTCTGAGCAGGGTGGCGGTTACAGGACCGCCGCCCTGTTCAGGGCGGTGGTCACGAGACCACCGCCCTACAGGGCGGCAGTTTCGTCACTGAAGGTCAAAAGGCCAAGGAAAGAGGGAAAAAGGGGAAAACAAAGGGCGCGGGGCCTAAGCGGGGCATGCAGGATGTTAACACATACTCTGAGGGATTTTCTGGATCCCGAACACCTTGCGAGGAGACCTGTATCATCATTGGGGCACTTGTTACACTGTTCTGGTGGTACAGTACCTTACAATTTTGGGTACGTACAGATGCCTAAAGATAAAATATGGAGAGCTGAAAGGTTGTGGGTGGTAGGTTAGCTAGATTGGTAAAAGGTGGGATGGAGGAATGTAGGAAATAAAAATATCTAATAACAAAAGATAAAGACCCTATTAATTTAAGTAAGTATTGAATTATGCAAATCAAATATACTTACTTGTATTTACAGGTCTAGTTGATGAAGGATGGCATTGGTTGATTAGTGAATAATTCTATAGTCAGTGTCGTGGTAGTACTTCCTGGTGTGCTCCCGTGAATTCTAACGCCTCTAGATGAGTATCAGGTGCTTTCTTGAGCCTGTGATTGAGTGTATTTCATCATTTGGATGGTGAGAAGTCTCTGATTTGTGCTTGAATTCAAAATATCTCTCAAAAACTAGAATGACCAACCTAGGTAAAAGGTTACAAAACTTTATATAAGGCAATTAATGATGGTTAGGGTGACCGGAATTGGTTAAGGGTTAACCAACATCGGTTAAGGTGGGAAATCCTAGGTTTTCCAAAAATAGGAAAAATCCTTTTTATTTTTGGCGTGCTCTAATTGTCAATCTGGGTCTCAAGTGAGGTTTGGAATTCAGATAAGTGCGAGTATTGTTGGATAAGGAATAGGAATTTAATGTTAGGGTTAGACTAAGTCCTTTTTGGTTAAGATAAGTAGAGACTCAGTCCTAGTTAATTAATAGACTAAGAATAAGTCCGTGATGAGGTGTCTAGGTGATGTGGCTAGGTGAGGTGTAAATTAATTTAATTAAAGTATTTAAATTAATTAATAGTGTGAGGATGAGTATTAATTCAATTGTAAGTAATTAAATTAATATGAATGCAGTGTAAGGGGTCATGGTTAGGTGAATACGTTATGTTAATTAATTAAAGGGGACCACGGGGATTGTGACCTAAATTTGGTGTCTACATTTACCCCTTTTTGTTGCATAGCTTGTATTGGTTTGCGATAGTGACAAAAATAGGAGAGTGGTTGCCCCAAATATAGGTGAGAGTGGGGTTTCCCCAAGTAGGTTCAAAGGTGATTTTTCCCTAAGTGTGGGTGGAGGTGATCTCCCTCAAACTAGGAGCTGATGAGGCGTTAGATGGAGTTGGTGAGTGGTTTGATAAATGGGTAAGTGATGAAAGTGAAGGTAGGTGGGTTATAGGCAATAGTATGGTCACTGTGGGTAATGGGTAAGGGTATATTGGGTAATAAGTAAGGGTCATATTGGGTAATGGGTAATGGTAATCGAATGCATGCACACGTATAGATTGCAACACTGTACCAGGTGGAAGAGCTTGCAAACTCTACGTCAGCCAAGGTCGATAGGTTTATCCAGAAAAGGTTGAAGTGTTTCAAGTATCCACTATATAGGATATAGTCTGGAAACACAACTTAGGTTAGGTGCCAGAAAATTTAGGTATGATCTAGTACACCAAAGGTTTGGTTAGGATAAATAATGTGGCAAATAGGCAAGGTAAGATCATTAGGCTAAACAACACAGGTAACAGCATCACAAGGTATAGCGAGTACACTAATTATAATGTCACAAAAGGTGGTTTTGAACAAGGTAGGTATCTTATGGCACTAGTAAAGTTGGGGTATAGGTAAATAAAAAATCCCTAAATGCAGTTAAGGAATGTATAGGTAATTTATGATTTTGGGTAGGGTCTAATAGGTGTTTGAAAGGTCAAAAGTGGTTGGAACAATATTGTTTCTAGAAAAAATGGGCATAGGGTAGGTCAAAGGGTACTGGAGGGTTACCGATGTCAATTATGGGGTGACCGACATCAATTAGCTAGAGCATGACATGACTGATGTTGGTAATGTCAATTTGGTTCTAAAAAAGGAAAATCCATGTTTTACAGATTCATTTTGACTTTTCCCCTTATTAGAAAAAGACAGAGGAGAAAGTGAGGTTTGGAAAATGACAGTACGAGGCATTGAGCTGATTTGGTGAGTCACGTAGTGGGTGATTAGAATTCGATCAGCGGGTCCATGAGATCAATTAGATTGATTCAATCCGTTTAGAGGTAAGGAGTTGATTTGGTCATGGTAGGGGTGGGAGAGGTAGTGGGTAGAGGTCATTCCAAACCTGTCATTTGATTGAAAATGATAGCGTTGAAATTGTTTTGGTTTAAAATTTTGGGTGGGAGTTTTAATTTTGAATTTGTAGGTAAAATTGTAGGAAATGAGGAGTGGAAATGGCAAATGTATGTTAAATAGGATGGGGAATGAATCTTTGATAGGTTTGGGTAAGTGGGAGTAGGTGTATAGGTTTTTTTGTGAATTTTTAAGAATGGGGGGATGGGTTTCAGTTTTTGGGTGTCGTGACAGAGACCGATGTTGGTCTAGGTTTGGCCAACGTCAATTGGCTTTGGCCGTCATTGGTCAAGTTTTTGGTGACCAACATTGGTTAAATAGAACCAATGACGATCAAGGCAACCAACGATGGTTAAGGTGGAGAGTAAATAGGGGTAAGAAAGGCTAGGTAGCAAAGGAAAATAGGTGAAGAAGGGGTAGGTGAAGATGAATGTAGGTAGAAGAGGGTAAAAATATTATTTTAGCGATAAGGGATAGGTAAGTAGGTGAAGTGAACTGGGATAATGGGTAATAATGATAAGGGTTTGTAGGTTTGTAGGTGAATTAGGTAAAAGGGGGTAGGTACGATTGATGTGGTTGGGTATGGTTTGTTGGGTAGTATGTGATTTGAGGTAGTCAAATCTTGACGTGGTTGTGTTGGATGATGTAGGCTAGAGATCAGCTTAGGATGCAGGATAGAGTACCACCCCTATTGGTACAGATGTAGCCCAGCCTAACCACGGAGGAGTGGTCACATATGATTGAGGTTGGACTTATCAGGGTATGATGCTATAGGCAGATAGTTTGAAATCATAGTATGATGGTCACTCTCATTGTTTGATGGGATTACGTGACCAATACTGTCAAATTACCAATGGGCGAGATAACCATCACCTTAGAGGACTTATACAGGATCCTAGGGCTTCCTATTGTTGGGGAGCCATTATATTCTATTTCTTCTGAGACATTGGGAGCTGATAGTTACAGTTTTTGGGGAGGTGATGGGTGAGATGAGGTATCACAGTGTAAACCTAAGCTATAGAGATATGTATACAACCTACCCATAAGAGATGAGGTTGTCTGTACTGATGATAGAGACGGTAGGTTATTTTTCTCTTCCAAATTCTGAGGGTGAAAGATTCCCATGAGCACTAATGGGAGTGCTTTAGCATATGATAGAGGATAAGGTTAGCTTTTTTTGGCATTGGCTTTCCTAGTTCATCTATATAGGGAGCTATGGGCTTATGGGAGATTACGACAATTCGGGATGTGCTACATTTTTTTTAATACACTACTGGGCATATGAGCACATTATATGTGTATTTTAAGTTAGTTTTCCATGACATGATTGGTTTGGGGGTAGCTTGCTCCAATTTGGATATAGAAGTTGGGTACCAGTTGGTAAGTAGCCGAGGGCAGTGAGGGTGACTTATGATGTTTCATACTACAAGCAGTTACTGGAGGGGCTTTCAAGAGTTGCTATTGTGTAGAGGTCATATGTTGGTTATCCCTCATATAGGGGCATGGTAGAGGAGTTAGAGGAGCTCCAACTATTGAGGTGGATACACGGGCGTTGTGCCAGCGAGCACAAGAAGATACCTGTAGACATATTTAAATGGTAGTTTGGGCTGCCACAGGATGTACCCTCACCTTTTTCATTGTACCATCGAGATGACATGGATAGACCCATGTCTCCACCATGTCTAAGTGTGCTAACAGGGAAGGAGAAGTAGGTGTTAGATATACTGATTGATGATGCAAGATTCACTGAGGGATATAGGAAGTGGTGGGCTGCACAGCTACAGGTGGTTCCACCGAGGCCAAGGTAGTCATATCCTTCCACGGTCCTAGTGCAGAGAGATGCATTGCAGTGGCAGGTGGTCACCCTAGAGATGCAGATCATAGTTTTATAGGGTCAGTAAATAGGGGCACATGTACATGTGGTCACCCTACAGGCTCAAGTGATGGTTTTATAGGCCCAGTTGGCATAGGTACGAGCTCCCGCACAGGGTAGAGATGGTGATGGAGTTCAAGTGGTTACCTTACAAGAACATGTGGGAGCTTTGCAATTCCAGTTGGCCACTGCACAAGCACAGGTAGTGGCCATATAAGAATAACTTGCAGAAACGGTAGCTCCACAAGCCCAGGGACAAGGTCCCACGGTACAGGGAGGAGGACAGGGATCATAGGTACAGGGACCAAGGCTAGTATTAGCAGGACATGTCTCACAGGTTACATTGAGACCCATGGCACCACCTCAAATGGTGTTGATGGAGAGGTTCAGGGATTCCCTAAATGAGACTTGTTACTATCAAGATCACTTGACGACTGTTAGGATAGATGTTCCCTCATATACCAAGTACAGAGCCCAGTAAACAGCTAGTGAGTGGATGAAATCTAGGACTCACATTTTAGGGATTACAGGGGGTCATGTAGCCCATAGACATAGCCATAGTAATGTTACAAGTTCTTAGAGGCTAGGCCTGAGTGAGGGACAGGAGTATCAAATTGAGACCCATAGAGGGTGTAACGATGTTGGTAGGAAGGTAGACAGGTCGAGAGGAGGAGACAGGTGAGACTGTCCCGAAGGATATCCGAGGTGGGGTGATGTTTAGTCACTTGAGATGATTATTTTTTTTATTTTTGATATTTATACCAGTCTGTGCGTCGAAGATAATGAGGATGTATCTGAGTGATTTGAGATACTTGTATTTATTTGCATCTGTGTATATATGTATTGATACACAGACTCTCCCATTTATATAGTTTAAGATGTTTAATAGATGAATGAAGTACTTTGTTTTAATTTCCATTATTATTGTGTATTGATGGAAACTAGGTGAATTAGGCATGATTGCGTCGAGGTCATGTATGCATGATTGATTTTAGATCAGTTAGGCATGGTGAATTTTAGGTCATTTATGCATGTTTGAGTTTAGGTCATGTAGCCATGATGGAGTCAAGTATAGGCATGGTGGATTTTAGGTATGTATATGTATGTTGTGGTGTAAATTTCCAAATAGTTGATGTCATGGAAATGTGAAATGATGGATTGGATGTTTTGATGATGTGATAAAATGGTAGGTATGCATTTTTTTAATTTCCCATTTTTATGTGAAATGGAAAACTAAGGTAGCATGTGAATAGGAAAGGGGGGAAATTGGTTATGGTAAAGAGTGGTCGAGCTAACCTTGAAGGGCTCCATGCCCTTAGAGTGCTACCTACATAGCCTTAGAAAAAAAGGATGATGTAGTTCTCCCATGAGCTAGGGAATAATATGATGAGGTAGAGTGATGGGTTGGTAGGTTGTATGCATGATTGATTCTAGGTCAGTGAGGCATGGTTGAGTTTTATGTCATTTAGACATGGTTAAGTTAAGGTGTCGAAGGTCTAGCCCTGTATAGGAAAATCAACAAGTAATGAAGAAGGTGATTGGTAAGAGGTCACAAAAAAAATTCCTAATTGACAAGAACCATAACAAGTCTATCATACCAAAGATGGGCTTATGAACATAAGACCCTAAATGAATTGTATGATTGACCATTCTAAGGGTGAAGAAAGTCACATGATCATGAAATATCACATTTGCAGCATGTCCCTTGAGTGGGTAGGCAATTATGGTGAAAAAGTGATGAGGTGAAAACATTTTGGTTTTAGAGTAACCTGGTGTGAGATAGCATTCCTATTTCACAAGAGACCCAAGATCAAATAAGCCAAGTCCATGATGAAAAAGTTATCTTTTTATTTTTGATTTTTTTAAAAGAATGATCGATGCGGGAAGCTTCTGAATATTTTATTTTATTTTATTTTATTGTATTTCCAAAATAGTCTTGTTTTTATGATAGACTATGTATAGTATGGATAGCTTTGTACAGTTATCCTTTAAGGGAGTAGTCTTTTTTATAGCAATGAGATAGAAAGAGTAGATGTCCTTTTAGAGGGAGTCATCTTTTGCTAGAAATTTGACTCAAGGAGTTGAATCCCATTTTACTTTTGAAATTGTTTTGTTTTTGGAATTTTAGGTCATAGAAAAGACTATAGAGAAAGATGGGCTCTTTTATTGAAGACAAAACCATAGCACACGTAGGTTAACTATGAAAGAGAGGGTTTAAGGACTAAATGACCATGGGATTCCATCTTGAAAAATATGAAAAGTATCCATGAGAATTATGCCATTAGTAGAGCCATGGTACTCATATTGAAGACAACACTGAAAAAGTGATGGGTAATCACATGATTCTTATTTAGTTGTTGATCCTTATAATAGGTAAAATGGAATTGTGAATGGTGCTCAAGGGACGAGAAAGTTGTAGGAACCTAGTCAAGTTAACACACCATCATATGAAACTTGATTCAACAATATAATGTTCAAAGATGCAAGGCAGTTTGAAAGGGCTCTATCTTCTGACTTTACTATGTGAAATTTGACTTTTGGAAAAATTGTGATAAGCACCCGATCCATAGGTATGAGTCTCGATATAGGGTCCAAGCCAATTAGGAGAAAATTTTCCCTTTCTACTTTTCTCCTCTTTTGTTACATGTTAATTTTCCTTCAAGATAAGGTCACCAACCTGGAAGGTTAATGTTATGTAAATGGACACATTTATGGATTCCATGTTAGTGCATGTTATCGATATGATTTCATGCTGACATGGTTTTGTAGGTGATGCAAGAGCAAGATGGCGACACGACGTGGTCATGTAATTCACTTGTATATTATTGTCAATTTATGTATCTTAATGAGAAAGTCATCACATTTATATGTATCTGCTATGTTACTAGTAAATACGATTAGTAGATGGATATTTGGTAATATGAATGAGGCTAGAATTTAGGGGTGTTTTTGGACCATAGTGCATTTAAGAGATAGGTGTGGCAGTAGTTGAGGTCACGAATACTAGTGC
This sequence comes from Taxus chinensis, assembly GCA_019776745.2. Lineage (NCBI taxonomy): Eukaryota > Viridiplantae > Streptophyta > Pinopsida > Cupressales > Taxaceae > Taxus > Taxus chinensis. The sequence goes on from CM034150.1 coordinate 553,209,313, forward strand.
AATATGCCCATAAGGCAAAAGGAATTTGGGTATGGACATATCCTGTTAAATGTAAAGTGAATCTAGTATCATAAGAATTTTGTTTAAGGTTTTGTTGGTTAATTCCTCTTGTGCCATTTGTTTCAGGGTAATAAGGTGAAGAAAATCTAAGTTGAATGTCAAAGGCATCACAGAGTTTCTTTAAGGTTTTGTTTTTGAACTATTTTCTGTTATCAGTGATGAGGCGGTGAGGAACACCAAAGCGATAAATGATGTGATTATTAAACTGAATTCATATATTTCACTCTATGACACCTTCTTGTATAAATAAGATATATGGCTTCAGCCCATTTAGTTGAAATATTCCATCCTGGTATTACATGCATTAGATGACATTTCCATGAACCAACAGCCAGGATTGATCTCTCCGACATGGTCCAAACCCCATTATCTTGAGAAATGCCAATTTCTCTCCTAGTTACCTGTAAGGCATGTGTAGGTAGCGATCATGAAGTTCTCCTAGGATGTAGTGCGCACTTTGGAAACAAACATTAAACATGGTGACAGCAATCACCCTCTTAAGACTGGACAGTACATAGCCCAAGTGGTGAATGCGTTTAGCAATAGCTAAACCATTGAAAGTCACCCTATACAGAGTTGGGATCCATAAATGAACTCGATACCCAATCTCAATTGTCATATTGGATTTTAGAGCTGGAATAAGAAGAGTCGTAATTGTGAATATTTAAATACAATGTTTATAAAGAATGATTAGTTATGAAAACTGTTATCCTGTAAAATTAGAAATTTTACTGATAACCTTACCAAAATTTTGTTCCGGTCCCTTGTCAGGGATCCCTTGCGTTCGGAACGTTGCAAAATCCCTTCCCGGGAAATCTAGTTTTCCAAACTTAGCCTTTTTTGGTCTTTTTTGGTCGGGTGCACATAATGACTATGCAACATAAACTTTTGATGTGCCCCCTTTAAATCCTTTGGCACATGCTTTCTCGTGTCAACAAATGTTTTGGTGCGCCTCACTATGTTGAGTCTTCCTTGCATGCGCTAAGGCGCATGCGCCTTCCTGTCAACAGAACATTTGTTGTGCCACTTTTTGGTGCGCAAAGGGCGCACATATTCCTCTGTCAACACCACTTCCGGTGCCAAAGGCACGCATAACTTTGTGTTGAAAAATGTTTTGGTGCGCCAAAGGGCACATGTTCTCTTGTGTCGACAGCTCTTTTGGTGCGCCACTTGAAAAGTTGGTGGCACATTTATTATCACCTCGCCTATAAATAGGTGCGTCTGCGCTGTCATTGTCACCAAACACAATCACGTGATTATTTTTCTCTGTACCTGTCAGCGCACCGGCCCTGTCACTTTCGAATCTTTTTGTGGACCCGTTTGCACACTTCTCCACTATTTATCCTGGTAAGAGGTCCTCTTTCTGTTGTGCATTTTTGTGTTTGTGGTTTTTGGCTGCTTGTTGGTATGGTTTGATTGGAAGGACTGTGAATCATGAATTTTCCCCCCCCCCTTCCTTGCTGTCTTTTCCATTCTCCCCCATGTTCTTCCCCCTCTTTCCAGATCTGCTGGTAGGGGAGAACTCTGTCCTGAAATGATTGCCTAAAACTCTTTGTGCAAAGCCTCTTTATCACCCAAAACACTCTCAAGAAGAAGTTTGAAAGAATGTGAGACCCCTCACAGAGAGAATCAAAGCTTAAGAAACTATATTTTTCTTCTCTTCTCCTTTGGCGCATCTGTCACCCCTATTACATCAAGAGCAGCCGCGCCAATGGCGCACATTCCCTGCCTGCTACATCATGAAAAGCTGCGCCCTCAAGGCGCACTTCCTTAGTTTGTTGCAAACACTTTCCTTGCACCCCCTCATGGCATGCCAAACTCATTTGTTACATCGTTAAAACCTGCGCCCTTTGGCGCACCCTGCGTCTGTGCAACACCAGTCAAACCTGCGCCAAGTGCAAAGCTTTAAACGGCACAGGCGCATCCCTCATTGCAACAACATCATGTTATGCATAACTTCCATACGCCACGCCAAGCTCTCTTTAGCGCACTAAAATCATATGTTACACAAACCTTATATGCGCCTCTGGCGCACCAGAGTTCCATGCAACATAAAAATTCCATGCGCCACGGGCGCATCCTGTTCCCGTGTAACATAAAGAATCCATGCGCCCTTTATAAAATGCATACATATGGCAAGCGCACTTGTGCTTACAACAACAAAGAATGTAATCTGCAGTATCCATGCACCATGCACCCTTTGGCGCTGATTTCTCCCTTGCAGCATCCCTTTCCTGTGCACCTTACTATTTAACCCTGCAACCTGCAGTATTCATGCGCCCTGCGCCCTGAGGCCTTTAAATTGCTAAACTCTTTCTTCTGTCAACATTTCAATGGAAAATCAAACAGCTGACATGGCTTTCTTCAATTGGGTTTCACTTCTTATTGTTGCAGATCAGCAACTAAGTTCAGAAGAACGTATGTCAACATCAAGCAAGAAACCTACCAAATCCAAAGGCAAGGCCAAGCTCACAGAAGAAGAAATGAAGTATAAGTATCAGAGGGTCAGAATGCCCGAGTCCCAGGCCGAGTGTGACCTGGACATCAGAGACTCAGAGCTGGGTCATATTGATATGGAGGAGTTCTGGGTCAGAACTCAGAAGGTCACAAGAAGTCCATGGATGGACAAATTGATAGGCAGTGTGCTGCACTTTGCTGGAGGAATCCCAGTAAGTGCCATGAATAATGAATTTATGATGGTGGTTTCCTGGTGCTACAATAAGGACACAAGATGTGTCGTAAATGAGAAGGGTGAGGTCGTAATCAACCTCACTACCCGCCACTTTGAAATAATGCTCGGCATCCCTCACCATCAGCACTTTGTGGCCGTAAGCCGGGAAGACTGCATTAAGGCCTGGGACGACAATGAAGATCAGTGCATGCAGCTGATGAACGAGGTGTATCTGAAAAATAAAAAGGTGGTGACTCGGTGGCCACAGGTCATTCATCGCAGTGACTTCTCAGAGGAACTCAGCGACACCATTACATTCCTGAGCAGAGTCTTTGGGCTTCCTGACGCCCATTATTTTCACAAATGGATGCTGCGGTACTTGGAAACAATGAAAAAAAATGTGCCCGATCAACGCTTTGAGTGGGCAAGAAATCATAAGCAGCACAATATCAGAGCAGCTACAACAACTTGCCACAACAGGGAAGTTCTACATGAATTCCTATGTTGTTTACGCTGCAGCTTCAGAAAGGGACTACCCAGCTCTGATGCGGTGCGGGTTTTGGCCCCAGGTTAAAATCTATGAATATTATCTAGAACTGAAGCTGGAAAATAGCATCCCCCAATTTACAAAGATCAACGATGCCTTCTTCTATGGCATCATCTGCCTCTTGAGGCCGAATATGACTCATGGTCACACGATCAAGAGCATCGTGGCAGCCACGGAGAAATGGGGGGCCCTGTTCACTCAATTCCCCACATTCACTTATTTAAGGGCGGCTAATTTCTTGGGGGAACCAACTAAACTACCAAGGTATGCTGGTCCCAAATTGATCCTGTTGGAGCTGTCGAGGCAGCTAATCACCTACCATGAGAAATGCCTTAAGAGAAAGAAGGGTGGAACTCCTTTCCCCCTCACAGTGGGTAGGTATACATGTCTCACTCACCACAAGGCAAAAGACATGTTTGCAGAGCTGGAGCTGCTGAATCTGAAACATAATTTCCCAGCAAGGCCCACCTTCGACCCGAGAAATTGTCTGCCTAGGGCCAAGCTCGATCCGATCCATATCCCTCAGATCGAAGATATCTACATCGATATATATCATGAGGTGGAGCTCAGGAGGAAGGACCATTCTCGTTTGGCCTTAGCAGAAATCATCCAGTACGGGGTGGCCATCATCCCCAAAGGCTACCAAACTACTGAGGAGGAAGTGGATCAAGTGTATCTTGACACAGGTGGGGACGATTGGCCTTTTGCGGTAATTGATAGAACTAAAGTACCTCAGACAATTGAGGAAAGGGTCAAGGAAACTCTACGTAGAACAGAACATTGGTGCCGAATGAACGGGCTCATCTACCTCAGAGTCGATTTCACAACCTCTCCATTGGGTAATGCACCTCCTCGATCAAAACAGCAGCCAAAAGGAAAAGGTAAAGGTAAAGAGGGTGAATCCAGTTCCACCCAAGAGGAAGCTCCAGAAAGTCCTCCTTCCACTTCACAAGAACGGGTTGAAATCCTGAAAATCTCAGAGGAAGAAGCGGCGGAAGATGTTCCAATAGGCATATCCACTCAGGATGTGGCCACTGCTATAACAACTGAGGTCCCTTCTGTTCCTTCTCCTTCCCCTCCTTCCCCTCCTCAGGTGACTCAAGCGACCATTCCTTTGGTCGTGTCCTCTCCCCCTTCTTCTACTGTTCCTCCTGCTTCTTCATCCATCTTCTCTTCTCTTGCGGACCTGTCCCCCTCCATTTCTTCCCTCATCTCTGAGTTCCCCTCTCTTCCTATGTCTTCCTCTCCTGCAGTATCTCTTCCTCCCGTGAGCGCTTCCTCGGCCTCCCTCTCGATGCCACCTCCAAGTGTCTCCATGTTTTTCCCTTCTACTACTGCAGCTGCCCCCTTCTCTGTTTCTGGCCCTTCTCCCATAAGTCCAGCTTGGATCTCCCAGCACCTGAGTCAACAGAAAAGAAAAGTTCCCATCGCACCGATGGACTTCTCTGTGATCCCGTCAAAAGGGGTAAAGAAGCAGAAGCCCATCACACGCTTCTCTCAGAGTGCTTCGGGAGAGAGGGTAATGGAGATCACGTACCCCAATCCTCTGAAGGATAAAAAGGATCTGTCCTCGACAGATTACACAGTGACTCAAGTCACAATGGGGACGTCTTCTGAAAGCCTTCAGGGAGAGGCCCTATCTAAAGTTGACGCCCTCTGCAAGAAACTTCAAGAGGCAAAAGAAGAGAAAAGGTTGCTGAAAGATCAAAATAGACATCTGCTCCACGCCCTACAGAAGATGGGCAGTGCACCTCCCACAACTGCCGCCGAAACTCCTGAGCCTCTGAGTCAGGATAAAATTGATGAATATGCAAAGATCGGTGAGCAGGGCATGGCAGTTTCCGCTTGGAGGAGCCAGATCCTCAAGGACAGTGAACGAGTGATTGCCAAGTTCACCGATTTGTATCTGAACATCAACAAGGTGAATAAAGAGCTCCAGGCGTTAGCGGGACCCATATCAGAAGAGCTGGACCATGCTAGGCTGCAGCATGAGACCTTTCAATGAATGTTTGACTGTTCAGTCGAAGATCTGGTCAAGTTCGGCATTTTCGGTCACCCCAGGGCCCTCAATAAAGTCCTTTCCACTCTGGATTACCGGATGGATCAACTAGAATTCGTCCTTGAAAAGATCGATAAGGTAAAAGAAGAAGCCCTGGACGCAATGCACCAAATGGAACAGATCATTCTCAACATGTCCCCAGGGTTTCTTACTCCTTCTTTCGCCTTAAGGAAGGTTGATGAAACCATTCAGATTTTCAAGGAGATCGTTTCGCAAGGGCTGGGGCCAGAGGTCACTTTTGACACGGAGTCCATCAATAACCTGCTGGCCTATCGGGACTTCATCGGATTCCTAATAGAAGCAGAGAAAGAATATTCCAAACTCCCAGAGAAGCTCATAGATGAGTGGGAGACTTGCGAGGTGATCAGCGAGCGACACAAGGATCCTTCCTAGGATCAACTAGAGCCCATGATCAGCAAGTTTATGGAATACCGTGCCCAATTTCACATCTCGTCACCTGAGCAGCAAAAGCAGGATATCCCCTTTCAGCCACGGGATGACGATGATGAATAATCTCTCTCTTCTTCGAACTTTCTTTTTGTAAATGTCTAAAGTATGTTGGCACAAATGATAACATCATCCATGTTGCACCATGGGATGATGTCATCCATCAAGTTGTCAAAAGTCAACATGACTTTGAGATATTTTTGTAGATATTCTGTAAATAGGTGGTTGGTTCCTTTTTGCCTTCCTTCTTCTTCTTCTTCTTATAAATACTCAAATACTTGTTGTATTTGGGTGGTGGATACTTTTCAGATGAAAAATAGAAGTGAGAAGAAAAGACTTTGAACTTTTTGTAACAGAAGGAAATATTAATACAATATTTAGACTTTGTGCTGAATACATGTGTTATTTGCATTAGATCTTTCTTACGTCAGATCTATGTGTTTATTCTGTTGGATCTACTTCTGTTTTATTGTCATTTATTCATCAGTATTGCTTTGTTCGTTTATGTAAGTAGGTTTGGCTCTGTTTGCTACCAATCCCAAAACATAAACCCTCTGACCTTTCTGCTTTGGAATTCATTTCTTTTCTTTCTTCGGATCTGATCTTTCTTCATCCTCTCTTCCATTCCTTTCTTTCCGCAGTCAGAAATAACCCTACTGGGATAAAATCCCAAACCCCCGAAGGCAGAATATTGTGAGACTTGCATAGATTCCTGCTGGTAGAATAGCAATAAACCAGTTTCACTTTGCTGACTCAAAGAGGGGCTATGCCTCACACACTGTTGCCTCGTCTATCCATAAATCTGCCCAAGTGACAGATTTTTGAGCCAACAGTTTTTGGCGACTCCGCTGGGGACCGAACAGATCTATCTGATCTGTGATGGTGGTATGATAGAAAATCAGTAAAAATCTGAAAAATCACTACCTGTTTGCAAACTTTAACTTTTTGTTAAAAATCCAAAAAATTTACAAAAGTGCTCTAAATTGAAAATTTTCTTCTGAGATCCATAGATCTGGCCTAGTTGGAGACCTTTAGTTCGCTGAGTTTTTATAAAAATATGTATTTTTCCATAGATCTGAGTTTTTGACTGTTTACCTAAATTTTCAAACTCTTTGAAAAAGTTAACTTTAGATCTGAAAATCAGCTTACTAAGCTTTACTGTCATTTTATCCTCATTGTTCTTTGTCATTAAACCGCAATCGGTTTTCAAAAGAGGGATAAAATTTAAATATTCAGAAAAGTACATGCTGCTGGTTTTTGTCGAAAAACCAAGAAATCAGCAAGTACGACCAAAAAGAAATTTTAAATCTGCTCCACAACATCGCAGATCTGGAAGGTACGCTGGCGGGTGAACCATTTACTCGTAGCAGGAGAGCTCGTGGAGAAGTCGATCCTACTTTTGATCTGCTTCAAAGGCACAACTTCAGTATAACACCGGCGCGCTTTTCATCATTAAGTTCAGCTGATCGGTCAGCCAGAAGTACCTCACCTCCACGAAAGAACCAGTTTTCACAAGGAACATCCACATCCCTTTGCAGTGCTTTATTGCTCAGCGGAACTGCACTTCCATCCCGTGTTCTTTTTCTAGCCTTTCAAATGGCAGTGCCATGGGGAAATGCTATGGGCCCTCTCGCATTACCACATCCAGTTCACGCGCTCCCTCACGGAAACTGAAAGAATTTTCCCAAATTCGACGGGAGTGGAAACCAAAGCAATTCACACATATCTACATTCATCATGTCATGCAGTATCCTCGATGTGACCCATGAAGATGTGTCAGTTCGCCTCTTTTTGGAGACCTTACAAGGGCCCGCAGCAGAATGGTTTCAGCATTTGCCAGCCGGGTCTATTACCAGTTGGGCCACCTTGCGGGATGCTTTTGAAGACAGGTACAAGCCTTCAGAAGATGCATTTGCATTATTATCACAGATCACTCACCTGAAGAAGGAGGCCAATGAGACCATGCGTGATTTTATCACCAGGTTCAATGCATTAATCAACCGTGTGCCTGCTACCATGTTGCCAACACTAGAAAATCAAAAGTGTTTCTTTGTGAATGCAATGAGCTCAAAAATAAGTTTTTTACTTCTACATGAACAAATAACTACCTTGCCTCTTGCCCAAGCTGTTGCCATACGGATTGAAGACAACTTTCTCATATCCAGTGAATTAAAAAGGGAACCATCCAAGCCCAAAGCTTTGAGCCCTTCTCCCACCACTTCATCCGATCCAGCATTTCAAAAAATGGCAAATGACTTGATCGCATTAAAGAAGCAGTTAGCCCAAGCTTCCCCCAGTTCCTCGTACCGGGATGTTCTGCGAAGAAACTTCACTCCTAACAGCATCCCGCATAGGCCGCGGTTTCCCGCAACCGCTCCGCGGTTGGCACTTGAGGCTCCTCTGGTCAATGCTCTAGCTGAAATTAAAGAAGAAGAGGAACAAAATTACGAAGAACCTTCGTCCCAAGGTGAAGATGATCAAGATGTCAGTGAGCCGACTGACGACTCTACTATCGGGTATATGGAATTTGATGAGGAGGAATCTGATGATGAAGAAGGTACCCAGGGATATGCAAGTGGACAGTCATACGCTGTTTTCACCCGCTCGCAAGGAAAAGAAACTGAGGTTGCTGCCAATATGCAGAAAGAGAAGACTGCATCATCCATGCACCCAACCATTGCAAAGAGAGGTAATCCCCTACCCACTCAGCCTGTCAATAAGTCTTTTTCAAAGAGAGCTTTTGCTCCTATATCTCCTCCAAACCAGCCCTCTCATATTCCTATCAAGACTAGTAATCCTACCCTATCATCGCGAAGTGAGGGACTCATTCCTTCACCAGCACAACCTTTAGCCACATTTGATATCATAGATCATGCTAAAAAGACTAAGATCCAAATGTCTGAAGCTGAGTATCTTCAGTCAAACCCCGAACAGCTGATAAGATTGACTAAGTATATTCAAAGTCAAGCTGTCATAACTCCCCAGGTTTCCCCGAAAGGAATCCTTTCCACTCCTCCTGCATCCCGCATAAATGTTGCCTCAACATCTGCATCAGGCAAGATAGAGCCCTTCTACCTCTCCCTCCTAATCAATGGCCACAAGTTAAGTAACTGCATAATTCATTCTGGGGCTTCTAACAACGTCATGCCGGCCAAAGTTGCTCATGCTCTGGGCCTCACCCTTACCAAGCCTTTTGGCAGATGTTATTCCTTGGAAACCAAACAGGTTCCGTTGATTGGTCAAATCAAAGACGCTCAGTTTGCATTTGCGGTGTTCCCAGAGAAAAGAGTAAAGATGACCGTCCTCGTTGCCGACATCCCAGCAGCCTATGGAATACTGCTGGGAAGGAGTTTTTGTAGTGAGGTTAGTGGAGAGATTCATATGGACTGGTCCAAGGCAAGGATCCCTGTCAAAGGTGTAATGCAGACTTTGGAGCCAGAATCACAAAAGAAGTACTTGGTTACTAACTCTGAGGACCCCAAAGCTCAAATTCTTTTCGAATCATCAGGGATGGGGAACTATTTCTTGTCTACCGAGTCTGACAAAATGGTTGTTCTCATCCAAGAAGAAGATCTTAACAAGGTCTGGACCTTGCAATTTGATGGCAGCTGCGCAACCAGTGGATGTGGCACCGGAGCCGTGCTAATATCTCCCGAGGAAGAAATTATTCCTCTCTCTTTTAAGTTGCAGTTTTTCAACACAAATAACACTGCTGAGTATGAATCTCTGTTACTCGACATGCAGGCCGCAAGAGAGAGAGGGATCAAAAATTTGAAAGTACAAGGTGATGCAGAGCTAGTAGTGAATCAAGTTAAAAGGATATATCAAGTGAAGAATGAGAGGCTCAGGCACTACCATAATGTGGTGTGGGACAGCATTGAAGAATTTGACACTTTTTCAATAGAATCCATTCCAAGAGCTCAGAATGACATGGCCGATTCATTGGCGGCATCCCTCATGCTCCCGCACCCAGGTTTGAAAACAGACAAATACACCATTGAGATGGTTTTCCACCCAAGTGTGCTAGACAATTCTCAGCATTGGCAAGTATTCAACGATGACAATCAACTCATTGCCTTTCTAGAAAAGGTGGAAAATTTCAAGGAATTGCATTTTGAAGGATCCACTTCTATGTGCCGCGAATCAGTCACCGATCAAAAGGATGAATCTGAAGGGAATGACGGCATATGTCAGCTTAAAGGAAATAAAATTCCAAAGGGCCTGGTTTTTTAGAATGGTTGTTCGATAGGCATGACTGTTTTGTAAAAAAGAAAAGGCGAGATGGTACGGGCTCCTCCCCAGAAACCAAACCGGTCAATTTAGGTTCAGTAGAGCATCCACAATTCGTGAACATTGGAAAATGTTGCATGCCTGAAGAGAAGTAGAAGTTTGTCAAATTGCTGAAGAAATACATGGATGTATTGGCATGGTCCTATGCTGATCTAAAGTCTTTTAAGCCAAAGGACGTCCAACATGACATCCCGTTGAAAGAAGATGTTAAAGCCTTTCGCCAAAAGTAGAGGCATTATAACCCTAAGATCTCAGGTACTATCCAAGCTGAAATTCAGAAAATGTTGGATGTGAGAATCATTTTTCCTATCCATCACAGTACTTGGGTAGCAAACATTATGCCAGTACTCAAGAAAAATGGTGAAATACGCATATGCGTAGATTTTCAAAACTTGAATCAGGCTTCCTTAAAAGACAACTACCCACTCCCTATAATGGATCAATTTCTGCAAGTGGTAACTGGATCAAAAATGTTGTCCATGCTTGATGGTTTTTCGGGCTACAATCAGATTGAAGTCTTGCCTAAAGATCAATTTAAAACAGCATTCACTACTCCCTGGGGTACGTTTGCCTACAGCAGGATGCCTTTCGGCCTAACCAATGCTGGCGCCACATGTCAGCGGGCCATGGACCTTGCATTCAAAGGTATGATGGGGAAGGTCATTTTGGTTTATCTAGATGACTTAATTGTGTTCTCTAAACAACAAAGTGATCATTGTGATCACCTGGAGCAAGTATTGGCCAGATGCCGAGAGCATGGGATTTCCCTGAACCTGAAAAAGTCTGTTTTTGGAGTCACAGAAGGAAAGTTGCTAGGGCATGTTGTTATCAAAGAAGGAACGAAGATAGATACCGAAAGAGTTAAGGCTATTCAGAGCCTTACTCTGCCTACAAGTAAGACCGGCGTTCACTCTTTCTTTGGAAAGGTGAATTTTCTTAGGTGCTTTGTTCCTGAATTTGGTGAAAAGACTCATCATATATTGGACATGATGAAAGGATCACCGAATTTCCGGTGGAGCGAGGAAGGAAAAAGGTCATTTGAAGAAATAAAAGCTTCCGTCGCTCACGCACCAGTCCTGGTATGTCCTGATTTCTCCAAGGATTTTATCATGTATAGCTATGCATATGAGCATACTGTGTCTGCCATCTTGATGCAAAAGAATTCTGAGGATGTTGAATCTTCGATTGTGTTCATGAGCTCTCCCCTCAAGCCTCACGAATTAAAAATGTCTCAATTGGAAAAACATGCCTTCGCCGTCGTCAAAGCAGTCAAAAACTTCAGGTATTACATTTTAAATTCTCATACGGTGGTGCTGGTCCTTGACACAGTGGTCAAGTCAATCTTAACTCAACAGGAGTTAGGAAGCTTGTGCGGAAATTGGATTGCAAAGGTCCAGGAGTATGATTTAGATATAAAACCAACCAAGTTGGTAAGAGGCAAAGGCTTGTGTCAACTTATGGCCGAAAACCAAGGGTCAGAAGTTTCCGGAGAAAAGGATGATTGTACCAATGAAGCGCAAGACTGGCTGGAAAAACCTGATTCACTACCTCTGGTCCTATTTGTAGCAACCAGCGATGAGTGGTATTCCGATATTGCTTTCTTCCTCACCTACGGTGAATGCCCGGCTCACCTAACTATGAAGGAGAAGTGCACTATAAAGCTCAGAGCAGCCAAATATGTTATATGGGATGACGGTTTATACGAACGTGGGATAGATGGTGTCTTCTTGCGGTGTGTCGACAAGCCACAGCAGGTGAAGTTACTTGAAAGTTTTCATAATTCAGCCTATGGAGGCCATTTCTCCTCTTCTATGACAGCACACAAGATCATCCGGGCTAGGTACTATTGGCCAACGCTTTTCCAAGATATAGCCACCTGGGTAGAAAAGTGTGAACCTTGCCAGCAGTTCGTCGGCAAGCCCAAGTTGGTTGCTTTTCCCCTCAGGCCGGTCATTGTCAATGAACCATTCAGGCAGTGGGGAATTGATTTTATTGGTGCACTCAACCCCCAATCGAGTTCCGGACATAGTTATGTCCTAAGAGCAATGGATTACTTCACCAAGTGGGTAGAAGCCATACCTGTCAAACATGCCACTTCTGAAGTTGTTTGCAGTTTCATCAAAGAAAATATCATTGTCAGATTTGGCGTTCCAAACAAAATTGTTGCTGATAATGATTCTAACTTCTCTTCATGGGAAGTTATTAGTTTTTCCTACAAATATGGAATAACTTTGGCTCACGCTTCAGATTATTACCCTCAGGGAAATGGTCAAGCAGAATCCAGTAACAAAAACTTGGTGACCATCATACGAAAGCTGGTGGATGAGAATTAACGAATGTGGCACAAGTCCTTATATGACGCTTTGTGGGCAGATCGCATTACTCCCAAGAGATCTCTCGGCATGTCACCTTTTCAAGTTTTATATGGCACCGATGCCGAGCTTCCCATTTCCGCTGAACTCCCTACTCTACGTTTGGCACGGGCAATCAAAGATGAAACTTTTCAAAGTTCCCTTGAAAAGAGGATCATGTATCTAGTGGAGCTCAAAGAGAAGAGAGTAAGAGTGGTCGACAAGATCACTGAGCATCAGAATCAAGTTAAGAGACTATTCGATAAGAAAGCTAAGCAAAGAAATTTTCAGTTGGGAGACCTCATCCTTCTGTGGGACAAGCGAAGAGAGCCAAAAGGCATGCACCGAAAGTTTGATTCCCTGTGGAGAGGGCCCTTCAAGATCAGCAGCTCAACAGAGAGAATAGTTTCTATCTCTCATAACTGGATGGAACCGAACTCCCGCTTCCCTATAGTGGGCAACATCTGAAAATCTTAAGGAAGTAGAGCTTGCTCTCTTCTTTGTACAGTTTGTTTTTGTCGTGTGTTTGCTTTCCATTTGTTGTGTGTTCCCTTTTTTTCACCCTCCGGTCACCCTTGTTTTTGACTCTGTTACCCAATGGATAGGCACATGAGATCTGGGATTCTCTACACCTAAGGTTCGCTCAGAGACAGTCCCCAGAAAGAGCCAGTTGTTATCCCGTAAAATTGGCAAGGGAAATTTTACTGATAACCTTACCAAAATTTTGTTCCGGTCCCTCGTCAGGGATCCCTTGCGTTTGGAACGTTGCAAAATCCCTTCCCGGGAAATCTAGTTTTCCGAATTTAGCCTTTTTTGGTCTTTTTTGGTCGGGCGCACATAATGACTATACAACATAAACTTTTGATGCGCCCCCTTTTAATCCTTTGGTGCATGCTTTCTCGTGTCAACAAACGTTTTGGTGCACCTCACTATGTTGAGTCTTCCTTACATGCGCCAAGGCGCATGTGCCTTCCTGTCAACAGAACATTTGTTGCGCCACTTTTTGGTGCACAAAGGGCACACATATTCCTCTGTCAACACCACTTCCGGTGCGCCAAAGGCGCGCATAACTTTGTGTTGAAAAACGTTTTGGTGCTCCAAAGGGTGCATGTTCTCTTGTGTTGACAGCTCTTTTGGTGTGCCACTTGAAAAGTTGGTGGCGCATTTATTATCACCTCGCCTATAAATAGGCGCGTCTGCACTGTCATTGTCACCAAACACAATCACGTGATTATTTTTCTCTGTACCTATCAACACACCGGCCCTATCACTTTCGAATCTTTTCATGGACCCATTTGCACACTTCTCCACTATTTATCCTGGTAAGAGGTCCTCTTTCTGTTGTGCATTTTTTTGTTTATAGTTTTTGGCTACTTGTTGGTGTGGTTTGATTGGAAGGATTGTGAATCATGAATTTTCCCCCCCCTTCCCTGTTGTCTTTTCCATTCTCCCCCATGTTCTTCCCCCTCTTTCCAGATCTGCTGGTAGGGGAGAACTCTGTCCTGAAATGATTGCCTAAAACTCTCTGTGCAAAGCCTCTTTATCACCCAAAACACTCTCAAGAAGAAGTTTGAAATAATGAGACCCCTCATAGAGAGAATCAAAGCTTAAGAAACTACATTTTTCTTCTCTTCTCCTTTGGCGCATCTGTCACCCCTGTTACATCAAGAGCAGCCGTGCCAATGGCGCACATTCCCTGCCTGCTACATCATGAAAAGCTGCGCCCTCAAGGCACACTTCCTTAGTTTGTTGCAAATGCTTTCCTCGCACCCCATCATGGTGCACCAAACTCATTTATTGCATCGTTAAAACCTGTGCCCTTTAGCGCACCTTGCGTCTGTGCAACACCAGTCAAACCTGCGCCAAGTGCAAAGCTTTAAACAGCGCAGGCGCATCCCTCATTGCAACAACATCATGTTATGCATAACTTCAATGCGCCGTGCCAAGCTCTCTTTAGCACACTAAAATCATATGTTACACAAACCTTATATGCACCTCTGGTGCACCAGAGTTCCATGCAACATAAAAATTCCATGCGCCACGGGCGCATCCTGTTCCCGTGTAACATAAAGAATCCATGTGCCCTTTATAAAACGCATACATATGGCACAGTCACACTTGTGCTTACAACAACAAAGAATGTAATCTGCAGTATCCATGCGCCATGCGCCCTTTGGCACTGATTTCTCCCCTGCAGCATCCCTTTCCTGTGCACCTTACTATTTAACCCTGCAACCTGCAGTATTCATGCGCCCTGCGCCCTGAGGCCTTTAAATTGATAAACTCTTTCTTCTGTCAACATTTCAATGGAAAATCAAACAGCTGACATGGCTTTCTTCAATTGGGTTTCACTTCTGATTGTTGCAGATCAGCAACTAAGTTCAGAAGAACCTATGTCAACATCAAGCAAGAAACCTACCAAATCCAAAGGCAAAGCCAAGCTCATAGAAGAAGAAATGAAGTATAAGTATCAGAGGGTCAGAATGCCTAAGTCCCAGGCCGAGTGTGACCTGGACATCAGAGACTCAGAGTTGGGTCATATTGATATGGAGGAGTTCTGGGTCAGAACTCAGAAGATCACAAGAAGTCCATGGATGGACAAATTGATAGGCAGTGTGCTGCACTTTGCTGGAGGAATCCCAGTAAGTGTCATGAATAACAAATTTATGATGGTGGTTACCCGGTGCTACAATAAGGACACAAGATGTGTCGTAAATGAGAAGGGCGAGGTCGTAATCAACCTCACTGCCCGCCACTTTGAAATAATGCTCGGCATCCCTCACCATTGGCACTTTGTGGCCGTAAGCCGGGAAGACTGCATTAAGGCCTGGGACGATAATGAAGATCAGTGCATGTAGCTGATGAACGAGGTGTATCTAAAAAATAAAAAGGTGGTGACTCGGTGGCCACAGGTCATTCATCGCAGTGACTTCTCAGAGGAACTTAGCGACACCATTACATTCCTGAGCAGAGTCTTTGGGCTTCCTGACGCCCATTATTTTCACAAATAGATGTTGCGGTACTTGGAAACAATGAAAAAAAATGTTCCCGATCAACGCTTTGAGAGGGCAGAAATCATAAGCAGCACAATATCAGAGCAGCTACAACAACTTGCCACAACAAGGAAGTTTACATGAATTCCTATGTTGTTTACACTTCAGCTTCAGAAAGGGACTACCCAGCTCTGATGCGGTGTGGGGTTTGGCCCCAGGTTAAAATCTATGAATATTATCCAGAACTAAAGCTGGAAAATAGCATCCCCCAATTTACAAAGATCAATGATGCCTTATTCTATGGCATCATCTGCCTCTTGAGGCCGAATATGACTCATGGTCACACGATCAATAGCATCGTGGCAGCCACAGAGAAATGGGGGGCCCTGTTCACTCAATTCCCCACATTCACTTATTTAAGGGCGGATAATTTCTTGGGGGAACCAACTAAACTACCAAGGTATGCTGGTCCCAAATTGATCCTGTTGGAGCTGTTGAGGCAGCTAATCACCTACCATGAGAAATTCCTTAAGAGAAAGAAGGGTGGAACTCCTTTCCCCCTCACAGTGGGTAGGTATACATGTCTCACTCACCACAAGGCAAAAGACATGTTTGCAGAGCTGGAGCTGCTGAATCTGAAACATAATTTCCCAACAAGGCCCACCTTCGACCCGAGAAATTGTCTGCCTAAGGCCAAGCTCGATCCGATCCATATCCCTCAGATCGAAGATATCTACATCGATATATATCATGAGGTGGAGCTCAGGAGGAAGGACCATTCTCATTTGGCCTTAGCATAAATCATCCAGTACGGGGTGGCCATCGTCCCCAAAGGCTACCAAACTACTCAGGAGGAAGTGGATCAAGTGTATCTTGACACAGGTGGGGACGATTGGCCTTTTGCAGTAATTGATAGAACTAAAGTGCCTCAGACAATTGAGGAAAGGGTCAAGGAAACTCTGCGTAGAACAGAACATTGGTGCTGAATGAACGGGCTCATCTACCTCGGAGTCGATTTCACAACCTCTCCATTGGGTAACGCACCTCCTCGATCAAAACAACATCCAAAAGACAAAGGTAAAGGTAAAGAGGGTGAATCCAGTTCCACCCAAGAGGAAGCTCCAGAAAGTCCTCCTTCTGCTTCACAAGAATGGGTTGAAATCCCGAAAAGCTCAGAGGAAGAAGCTGTGGAAGATGTTCCAATAGGCATATCCACTCAAGATGTAGCCACGGCTATAACAACTGAGGTCCCTTCTGTTCCTTCTCCTTCCCCTCCTTCCCCTCCTCAGGTGACTCAAGCGACCATTCCTTTGGTCGTGTCCTCTTCCCCTTCTTCTACTATTCCTCCTGCTTCTTCATCCATCTTCTCTTCTCTTGCGGACCTGTCCCCCTCCATTTCTTCCCTCATCTCTGAGTTCCCCTCTCTTCCTATGTCTTCCTCTCCTGTAGTATCTCTTCCTCCCGTGAGCGCTTCCTCAGCCTCCCTCTCGATGCCGCCTCCAAGTGTCTCCACATTTTTCCGTTCTACTACTGCAGCTGCCCCCTTCTCTGTTTCTGGCCCTTCTCCCATAAGTCCAGCTTGGATCTTCCACCACCTGAGTCAGCAAAAAAGAAAAGTTCCCATCGCACTGATGGACTTCTCCGTGATCCTATCAAAAGGGGTAAAGAAGCATAAGCCCATCACATGCTTCTCTCAAAGTGCTTCGGGAGAGAGGGTAATGGAGATAGCGTACCCCAATCCTCTAAAGGATAAAAAGGATCTGTCCTCGACAGATTACATAGTGACTCAAGTCACAATGGGGATGTCTTCTAAAATCCTTCAGGGAGAGGCCCTATCTGTAGTCGACACCCTCTGCAAGAAACTTCAAGAGGCAAAAGAAGAGAAAAGGTTGTTGAAAGAGAAAAATAGACATATGCTCCATGCCCTACAGAAGATGGGTTGTGCACCTCCCACAAGTTCCGCCGAAACTCCTAAGCCTCTGAGTCAGGATAAAATTGATGAATATGCAAAGATCGGCGAGCAAGGCATGGCAGTTTCCGCTTGGAGGAGCCAGATCCTCAAGGACAGTGAACAAGTGATTGCCAAGTTCACCGATTTGTATCTGAACATCAACAAGGTGAATAAAGAGCTCCAGGCATTAGCGGGACCCATATCAGAAGAGTTGGACCATGCTAGGCTGTAGCATGAGACCTTTCAATGAATGTTTGACTGTTCAGTCGAAGAGCTGGTCAAGTTCAGCATTTTCGGTCACCCCAAGGCCCTCAATAAAGTCCTTTCCACTCTGGATTACCGGATGGATCAACTAGAATTCGTCCTTGAAAAGATCGATAAGGTAAAAGAAGAAGCCCTGGACACAATGCACCAAATGGAACAGATCGTTCTCAACATGTCCCCATGGTTGCTTACTCCTTCTTTCACCTTAAGGAAGGTTGATGAAACCATTCAAATTTTCAGGGAGATCATTTCGCAAGGGCTGGGGTCAGAGGTCACTTTTGACACGTAGTCCATCAATAACCTTGCTGGCTTATCAGGACTTCATCGGATTCCTTATAGAAGCAGAGAAAGAATATTCCAAACTCCCAGAGAAGCTCATAGACGAGCGGGAGACTCTCGAGGTGATCAGCGAGTGACACAAGGATCCTTCCCAGGATCAACTAGAGCCCATGATCAGAAAGTTTATGGAATACCGTGCCTAATTTCGCATCTCGTCACCCGAGTAGCAAAAGTAGGATATCCCCTTTCAGCCGCGGGACAAAGACAATGAATAATCTCTCTCTTCTTCGACTTTCTTTTTGTAAATGTCTAAAGTATGTTGGCACAAATGATAACATCATCCATGTTGCACCATGGGATGATGTCATCCATCAAGTTGTCAAAAGTCAACATGACTTTGAGATGTTTTTGTAGATATTCTATAAATAGGTGGTTGGTTCCTTTTTGCCTTCCTTCTTCTTCTTCTTCTTATAAATACTCAAATACTTGTTGTATTTGGGTGGTGGATATTTTTCAGATGAAAAATAGAAGTGAGAAGAAAATACTTTGAACTTTTTGTAACAGAAGGAAATATTAATACGATATTTAGAATTTGTGCTGAATACATGTTTTATTTGCATTAGATCTTTCTTACGTCAGATCTATGTGTTTATTCTGTTGGATCTACTTCTGTTTTATTGTCATTTATTCATCAGTATTGCTTTGTTCGTTTATGTAAGTAGGTTTGGCTCTATTTTGCTACCAATCCCAAAACATAAACCCTCTGACCTTTCTGCTTTGGAATTCATTTCTTTTCTTTCTTCGGATCTGATCTTTCTTCATCCTCTCTTCCATTCCTTTCTTTTCACAGTCGGAAATAACCCTACTGGGATAAAATCCCAAACCCCCAAAGGCAGAATATTGTGAGACTTGCACAAATTCCTGCTGGTAGAATAGCAATAAACCAGTTTCACTTTGCTGACTCAAAGAGGGGCTATGCCCCGCACACTGTTGCCTCATCAATCCATAAATCTGCCCAAGTGACAGATTTTCGAGCCAACAATGACATAGCGAGAGAAACTTTTTAGAAAGGCTTGTTGTCCATTGTGAGTAAGATCTAGAGGCAGAATGGAAAGGAGAAGGTAGTCCGTAAACTGCTAATACCAAAGGTCACGTGGGTCAAGTTCAATGGTTTTGAAAAGGTTAACATCTTAAAATAGATAGGAAGGTGATTGCAGCCTTTGTACTATAATAAATATTATTGAGGTGAAGAGTGAAGCGGAGATTTGAGAAAAAAGACAGGTCATGATATCCACAAATTTTTTAGTGGAACGCGGAGTGGTTTAAATTTCAAAATGGTCAAAGGTATTCAAAAGTATGTCCACATGATGCTTATAATTTTGAATTATTTTGTTACGACACTAGTATATACCAATTGATTCGTTTACAACCAGTTGGGAATCACCAAAGATATTAATTGATTTAACATCTAAGGCTATGGTAGCTTGAAGACCTAATATGAGTGCTTCATATTTGACAATATTGTTAGTACAATAAAAATATAGTTTGAAAGATAATGGCATAGGCTAACCATCAAGAGGAATGAGGATAACCCTAGCACCACCCCCACGCTGACATTTGGAACCATCAAAGAATAAAGTCATCTTGTAAATTGTATCATCCAAAGAGAGGGTAGCGATGGACTTATCTAGGAAATCAAAGTTAGAGGATTGATTTCCAGAGAGAGGTACATCTGCAAGTTAGTCAGTGATGGTTTTTCATTTGACATATTTTTTATGAATGAATTCAATTTCTAGGTCTACAAGAAGCATGAGCAAACATGCAGCACATTGATGTTGGTAGGGATTAGTGTTCATGTAATGTAAGGGGTTTGTATTGGTGACAATGAAGGTTTTTTGGTTAAGTAAGTAATGGAAAAGTTTAGTGGCAACAAAAACTAAGGTTAAGCAGAGATTTTTAGTGTGAGTGTATCTAGTTTCGTAGTCTAAAAGTGTATGGCTTATATAATAAACCATTTGTTCCCTATATTGCTCGTCACGATGAGCGAGCATGGCACCCAAGGAATGATCAGTGGTAAAAATGTAAAGGTAAAATTGTTGGTCATACTTAGGTATAATGAGCGTAGGGTGGTTGGAGGAGGTATTATTTTAAGGAGTCGAAGGCTTTGTGGCATTCATCATCACATTTGAAGGAGAGATCCTTTTTTAGGAGATGATAAAATGGGTGGCAATGGTTAGAAAGTTGTGAAATAAAACAACTAATAGATTACAACTTGTCTTGCAAACTACGAAGTTGAAGAAGGTTAGTAGGTGGAGGAATTTTTAGAATAGCCTTGATTTTTATGGGATCAACTTCTATTCCACAAAAATAAATGATAAAACAAAGGAGCTTGCCAGAGAGAACAACGAAGACACACTTCTTAGGTTGAAGGCAAACATAGCACTTAAGGAGATGGTCAAAGGATGACCTTACAGACTGTAAGGTGTTTGTCCCGATTTTTATATTTGGTTAAGAAGATCCGTCAACATAATCTTCCAATATGTGATGCATAATGTCATGAAAAATATAAGTCATAGCCTTTTGATATGTAGCACCAGTATTTTTAAGGCCAAAGGGCATGACACAGTAGCAAAAGGTCCCCTAGGGAGTGATGAAGTCGATTTTGTGTTGATCTTTTGGGACAAGTAATATTTGGTTATAACCCAAGAAACTATCCATGAGTGATAACATCTCATGGCCGGCTATGAGATCAACTAGTTGGTCAATACTAGGTAGAGGAAAGTCATCTTTAGGGCAGGCTAAGTTAAGATCACAAAAATATATGCAAATGAGGATTCCCCCTATCACTTTTGTGACATGAACAATGTTAGAGATCCATTGGAGATAATCAATGGGTAGGATGAAGGAAATTGAAAGGAAACACTGGAGTTCTTCTTTGATAAGAAGGGAAATGCGAGGATGTATTTTCCGAAGCTTTTGTTTCACGGTTTTTTTCTTTAGGAATACTGATGATATTGTGGACCATAATGTTTGGGTCAATACCAGACATATCAGTGTAGGACCAATCAAAAGCATTGTTATGATCCTGAAGGAAAGAAGTAAAAGCTTCTTGTTCAGCAGCATCTAAAGATTGGCCTATCTTTAAAATATGTGGATCGTCCTAAGTGTTAATATTGATTTTTATGGTTGATTCATTTAACATGGTTTATGTCTCAGAAGGTAACGACTGTTGAATATACGAATCTTCTACACAAAGTTAGGTGAGTTTAGACTAATTTTCCTGACATTAAATGATATTAATAGAAGGTGTATCATCATCAATCATGTCAAGATATAGGAAGGGAAGAGAAAAGGGAGCCTCACTATCTTGTTTATAAGTTAGAGGTCCCAGAGAAATGGTGTTCACAAAAAAAAAAATAGGAGGAATGGATTATGGATCCATAGAATTTGTAGGTGAAGGTGGTCAAGTTGGTGAATGGGGTGAAGAAGGTTTATCATCCTCAACGAGTACAACTTAGGCCTTCTTGGGAGATGGTTCAAAAAATTTGATACCACTATGGTCTTTATGTTTACAAGTGGTGCACGGGATGATAGTATGGTGGCCTTGTTCATAAAAA
Source organism: Taxus chinensis (assembly GCA_019776745.2). Taxonomy (NCBI): domain Eukaryota; kingdom Viridiplantae; phylum Streptophyta; class Pinopsida; order Cupressales; family Taxaceae; genus Taxus; species Taxus chinensis. The sequence continues at coordinate 553,230,842 of CM034150.1, forward strand.
CCAAATCCAAAGCCCTTCCATACACATTGATGGAGGAAGGTGTGGGCGAAGCAATGGTTAGTGAGAGATTGAAGGTTGGATGAAAATGGTCACGTTTTAGAAGGCAGTTCGGTTGAGTACGTAGAAGTATCAAGTCCCCCATATGTTAAGTTGGTGCGAAGGTGGGGAGGACCATAAGGGAAAACCTCGCATATGCCATGATCATAGCAGGGGATATTGGTGAAGGTTACCATACTCTTGAGGAGTAAGGAATGTGTCGATATGTTATAGGTGGTACTCCCCCAGAGTGAGACATTGAAAAACACCTTCTAAGGGATCAGTAGTTGGTATATGGGTAGCGGGTAGGGATGAATCACTAGAAGAAGAAGCATTAGTTGGTTGAGAAGTAGATGGGTTAGTGGATGGGTTAGCTATAGAGGTTGTGGCAGTAATGGGAATAGAGGGGTTAGGCGTGGGGGAGGTAGTAGAAACATTGGTGAATGGGGCCATGGGTGAAGTAGATGTGGTAGTGGTGGTAGATGCCTTAACTGGTATAAGGACATCATTAGTTCTATATAACATGTTAAAGATTTTGAATGTTGAAGGGTCAACTAGAATGATATAGTTATGTCCTTCATGTTCAAATTTTACACAGTGATGTAAGGTTGAAGGAACACAACCCATGACATAGATCCAAGTTCGGCCAAGCAACAAATTGTACTGGAATTCCCCTTCTAAGACATAGAATAATTCTATAATGGTATGGAGGCCCACGTGAATGTGGAGAATAATGGTGCCAAGGGTGTATTTTATGGCATCATTGAATGAATGTAGCATAATTGGGTTATTATGCATGTAACTGGTAGGGATGTGCATTTGGTTGTATGCATGGGAGGAGATAATGTTGATGTTGGCACCACCATTGATCATAATGTGTCGAACATGTATATTATCAATGTAGATGGAAATGAAAAGGCAGGATCTTGATCAACTGATTGGAGAGGTACAATCTCGGCGTCATAGAAACTAAGAGTGAATACTTGATGAGTGGTAGAGGGTGCAGAGGAAGGGGATGAAGTGGTGAGAGAGGCCACATGGTGAGAAGTGATCATGGAGGCCATAGGAGTAGGGTCATTGGGTAAAACCTCTATGGATTGCAAAAACTCCATGAGGGCCTATTGGTGAGACTCAGAGGTTTGGACAAGGTCATACAATGAAATTTTGAGAGGAGATTGGTGTAATTATTTAATCATTTTATGATGGGAAACCCTGTCATAAATTAGGGTATGTGAGTCCCTGAATGGTGATTCTTAGTGCGGGTGCAGATGGTATAATGGGCATAGGATTGGTAGATGGGTTGGTTGTTTTCTCCTTTATTTTTTCTTTCTGGACGTAATTTGCAATGCTAACCATATTAATATGGGGTGATGGAGCAACTGAGTCATGATAGGTGTAGCAATAGGAGGGGAAATAGAATGAAGGAAAATGTTTTGTGAAATAAGCTGGGTGCATTGAAATTTTGATGGGGTTTTGTCTAGCTCTCTAATGCGGACCATATTGATCTCGAATGTTAGAGGTGGATAAAAAATTTATGGAGGTGAAGATGAAGGTTTCTGAATAGGTAAGGGATGAGGGTGTGTGGTGATAGGTGAAGGTGGAATGGGTTCCTCATCTAAAGGATCATCATCATCAAAGTTTTCTTCAGGAGGACATAGTTGGAGAAGAACAGTCTTTAGAATCTTACATTTTTCTACATCATACCCTGGCACACGATGATAGGCACAAAATTTGGTATCATCAAACCCTATTGGTTTGGGTTTAAGTGGGTCATAAGGTCTAAGTGGTGGCAATGTGATGGCAGTGGTCTCTAAAAGATTAGCTAAGATGTTGGGATAAGACCCTGCCAATGGATCACAATGTGAGGTAAGTGTGGGTATGGATGGAAGTGTGGGTGATTTTGGTGGGAGAGGTGTCACGGGAGGTGGAATTGGAGGTGGAATAGGTTTGAACACTGGTTTGGTAGGTAGTACTATTTTAGGTTTGGGTTGTATCTTTTTGGGAAAAGATGTAGTGGATGAACTTGCCGTTGGATGGTGTTCTGGGTTTAAATACCTCTTTGGAGGGTGGTGGGTTTTCCAACTTTGGTTACACCTTCCTAGGTAAAGGTGAAGAAGGAGTGCATGATGTAGAAGGGAAGGTAGATGGCTGAAGGGGATAGTTTAGCGTGATAATGGAGGTGTGGTGAATCTTATTGGAAGAGGAAAGGTGGAAGGTATTGGTTGAAGAGAAAGAAATATCATAGGTAGTGATGAGGCTACTGGAAGTGGTGTGGGTATAGGTGGTAAAAAGGATGCACGTGACAGCGAAGGTGTACGTTATACAGGTAATTTAGGTGTAACAAAGGCTCGTAATGAGGTGGTGGATTATTTTGTTTTTGGTTTACCTTGGGAAGGAGGTTGCTTGGCCAAGGTTGATGGGTGGGGTCTTAGGATAGATGGAAGTGGTGAAGGTGAAAGAGGGTTAGTAGGCAAAACCGGTGTATATGGCCTAGAAGGCTGGGTATTCCTCTTAGTTGGGGGAATAGTCTTTGTGTGGGCTTGTGAGGATATGGCTAAGTCCTAGTTTGATAGGAGGATGGACTAGGCTTGATGTTGGAATGAATCCCAATGTGGTAGCGGTCCTGGATGTGGGGGAAGGCATAGGTGTAGATAAGGTTTTAGGCATATGAACAAGTTTGGTTGTTGGTAAAGGTTTAAGTATGGGAAACGGTGATGAATAAGAGGGCCACTCCAACTAGCATTTGCATGGTCAGTCTAGTTGTATGAAATACCTTTGGATAGATTGTGGATGTATCAGCAGAAGAAATTTGCATCTGGCTTGAGAAGGGTAGCAGAAGTCTTCCCCCAAAGTATGGAATTATCAACATAATCCAAAATGGTCAGCCCAGACGTTAAAACAGAACTATTGTAGGAGGGGATGATGTTTATTTGGTAGTAATCCCCTGTAATGAATGTTTGTGAGACAAGAAAATAGTTGGTTTCAGAATCTATGAGTAAAACAGACAAGATTAAATCAACAGGATCTTTAAAGGCTAATGGAGAGTTATCACCAATAGGAAGTGGCACCTCTAATGGATCTCCTATGGGTAGGGGAGATGATGATTAGGATTAGGTGGGTTCCTCTTTTTGTGAAGAGGTAGGTGAGCATCACCCTCTTGTGGGTAAGAGAGGTACTATTACAACTTGTTTGTCAAGTTGAGAGGTGAGTGGGGAAATTACATCAGCAGATATGGCGGACTCCTCTGTGGGTGAAGAGGGAGATGAAGGAGACTCCTCTGTAGGGTAAAGGAGTAGATGAAATAGGCTCCTCCATGGGTAAAGGATCTCGTGCAAGAATATCCTTGATAGAGGGGATAAGAGGAAATTGAGGAAGGGCTAGTATGACTTCAAAAATAGTGTGAACTTCATGAAAATTACTGTCATTAGTCCAAGGTTCACCAGTGCGTTCAGGTTGTCCAAGACGAGATCTCCATTATCAAACATTTCCTGGACAATGTTTTTGAAGTTTATACAATTACCATCACTATCACCTTTAACATGATGATAGTTGTAGTAAATCATGTTCCTTATACCATGTAGGCATAGGACGAGCGGGGTCAAAACCAGTATGGGGTTTGATGGGTGGAAGATAAATTACTTTGGCTTTTAGAATTTTTTCTAAAACTAAAGAATAGGGTTCTCTGATTGGATTGTACTTTTTGTTTATCCTACTTGAACTAAAAAACTTGAATGGGAGAGAGGTTAGAAGAAGGTTTCGATTGATTGGATGGGTGAGATGGGACAACTTTCAAAACTACCCGCATGGGCAGATCCTTTTTCTATGGAATAGTTGTTTGGGTTTGGAAGAAGAAGAGGCATATTTTGATTTAAATGCAGTGTTTTTATTACACAATTGAATCTTCTTCTCTTTAATTTCCTAAATTTCAATTTTTTCTAGCCATGGTGAATGCCTCATCAAACATGTGAAAGGTTTGAACTTGGAGAGTTGGTGAGACGTTCCTGGCATAAGCCCAGGTGAACAACTCTATAAGCTCAGTTTGAGGTAGTTGGAATGTGAGTTGGTTATGAGGCTTTTCCAACGAGTGAAAAAATATGTGATAGATTCTTCTTCGTATTGTTGTGTTAAGTACAAGTCGGTCATGGTGACCTTCTTGACAATATTGATCAAAAAAATGGTCCATAAAGGCTTGAGATACTTGGTTTAATGAGTAAATGGAATTCCTTGGTAGACCACTATATCAATCCAACACAAGTCCTGTCAAGTACATTGGGAATGTCCACAAGAGTAGAGCGGTCATCATGAGCGATCAGATAACACCCATGTTTGAAAGACCACAAGTGCTGTTACAGGTCTTCTTTTCTATTGAACTGGTTGAATTTGGGTATTTCCATAATGCTTAGGGTATGGACGAATGGGAATATATTGATGGATGGGCTCATTGTAGATCTTTCATCATACATCAAAGAGTTACAAGAACCAGAATCAGATGCTTCTAATGTCTGCATCTTTTCCATCATCATTTTAATAAGGTCATTGGTAGGTTGTGATTATTGGACACCCCATGTAGTATAAGGGGGTAGAAAATGAATGTATGATGAGGATGGCATCCCACTATATGGTGGTTTTGAGTATGATAATTTGTAGGGGGGAATAGATGTAGCTAGAAATTATCCTGAGTATATAATAGATGAAACATGAGGTTATTAGAGATAGGTATAGGTAGGAAGAGTGAATGTGCAATAACTCATGTGGTAATTGGAGGGAGATACTGTGGGATGGAAAGGACAATGTTTTGGAAGGGAGTGTGGGATTCTATCATCATGGCTAGCTAAGAAGCAATGGGTATGTAAGAAGTGGTGGGCATAAATGGTCCTACACTCAAGGGGGATGATGAAGGAATGGTTGACACAATAGGAGTGAGTGATGTCAAAGGTGCGACAGATGTCATAGATAATTATGATGTAGGGTCAAGTTGGGACACCACATCTAGTAAGGTGGAAGAGGGTAAGGCCAAACTAGTACTAGCCAACGCAAAAGTGGGAACAAGGGTAGGAGGAATGGACATACGCATGTCGTATACCAACAGTCCTAATGAATCTTGAGTGGATGAATGAGCGATATAGTATTGTAAGGAAGTGAGGTTTTGGTCAAGGATTCTTACAAAATCCTTGTCATCGGTATTGATGATAATGGGCTAAGTGGGATCCATAGGTGACAGGATGGAAGGTGGTGATGGGTTAGGTGGGAGTGGCTGAAGGCTAGCATGGAAACATAAGGGTTTTAGCTTGGCTACGAGTTCAAAACTATGTGAGTTAGAAAAGACCTGGTAATCTGATCTTTGTAAATGACACAGAGGGCACATAGAAAATGGAGGAAAATATGTTCCAAGAGGTAAATTGGTCGTTTTAATTAAAAATTAAAACTTTGGTTAACCGACATTAGTTTGGTTAACCAATGATGGTGATAGAGTGTGACTGATGACGGTTAGGGTGACCGATATCGGTTATTGTGGAATAATCAAAAGTTTGATAAATGTGGTAATAACTAATGAAAATGAGACAAAATCTAGATTTGACAATGATTTCAAAGGTCTAGAGGTATGATGATGTATTTGAGAAACCCCAAAAAGAATGGAAATATGATGAGTGTTGTTTTTGGTAAAATGACCAAAAAAGTAGGTAATCGACAACATTCAGTAAAACCAATGACAGTTAAATGAGTAAATTGATGATGGTCACTAGACCGACAACCGATCACTGTGAAATTTGAAAAGATGGCGAAAGTTGACTTTAGTGACTTAGATCATATAAAATACCAACCCAGAAACCTGAGTATGGTACTAATGGACCCTAACACACTTAGAAAAATTTGGAGTACACCAACTTTGATTGTGGAGTTGTAAGGCAACAAAATGGAAAAATGGAGAAGTGTATCCTCACACCTCAAACACACATCAATCAAAACTAAAACACGTACCTAACAAGTTATTTTAATGTGTTGAGCTTATGCTATTTATAATACTGACTCATGAACTTTAGAATAGATTTTTTGGTGAGGAAGGCTTCCTACGAAGAAGGATATCTAAAAGGAGAGGTTTTAGGTATGTTGTGGCGGGAGTGGGCCATCCTCTGAGATGACGAATCGATAGAGGTAATGCGCTAGGGAGTACATACTGATCGGATCATGTGATCACTGATAGGTGTTCCCAGGTAAGATGTTGTTTAAGAAAGATGTGTATATTTCAGTTTTGTGCAGTTTGGTAAGACATAGTGAGAGAGAGAGAGAATGTGCTTTCTATGATTCTTTGTGTCAACCATCAGCTGGGCATGACTTCCAGCATATAGTTTTCCCTCATTTTAATGTGAGCTAAAATATAGAGAATTATAATGTAATGCAACCAATTTTAAGCCCAAATCGAAAATATTACATTCGATGAAGCAAATGATGAATAGGAGAGGGTATGCTCTTTCACTAAATGTAGAAAGCAAGAAAGAAGAATGATTCCTTTTATATGCACCAAGAGAAATGTTTCTTTTAGAGAAATTAAATAGAAGAGAGGATTACTACGGAAGAAAATTACTGTGTAATCATTTTAAAGGGAAACAAACACACAACTTTTTCCTCGAAATGAAGAAAATGCAATAGAACCCCTGATGGATCCCACCAGGCATGCAAAAATGTTTCACCATTTTCTATACATTTTTGAATGACAAAATAGATAGGGTTATGGGCTAGGAGGAATACCTATTAAATGGTTTAGTTGATGATTTTAACGCGCGTTCTGACTTCTTGATCCGGTGCCAATTGTGAAAACTTCCTTTTGGCTAGGAGGAACTACTTGTAATAGGAAACAAGACCACAACAGAGAAGTTAAATGATATATGACAGTGGAATATCTAGCATATGATAGTTCCGAGAAGTGTGATACTTCCTAGATGGCTGTCAATCCACTATTTAAAACATATTAATTGCAAGAAATAAGTAAAGTCCTAATGTAGTTGATATGATTTAGGTATCTCATTCAATGTACAATAAGAAAATCCAATCACAACAAACTAGGCTTTAGTTGGATCTAGAAGAATGAGGTAACTGTCAAGGTACTGGGACTGGTCATGGTCTAACTCTAGATTGTTTATTTCAATTGGTAGGAGGTTCTTTGGCTCTGTTCTTGGGTAGGGTAAAAAACATAGGACCGATGTCAGTTTGGTATGACCGGGTGATGGTTTATGCAAAACCAACAACAATTATGGGTAACCAATATTGGTAAGGTTGGGGTATATGAAACTCAAGGAGATCTGATTACAAGGCTTGATCTGGGATTTGATAGAGATGGTAGGGTGGATAAGGAGGTTTATTGAAATATCAGGTGTACTTAGGGATGCATATCAGGCGATGATAGGTGATTTGGCAGTGATGGATAAGGAAATGGTTGGGTTATAGGTTGGTAAGGGATAGAATAATAGGCATGCAAAGTGTAGATTAATAACAGGAGTAACAAAAAGCTACTAATTGAAATAACAATGTTGGTTAGGAATATACTTACTGTGATACAGACTAGATGGCTAAATGGTAATGGTAGTTGATCAGGAGGATGGTCATTTTGTACCGTAGCAGTGAATCACTGGAATGCTTCCGTGAGTGAATGCTTCTAGATTTGTCCTCATGCCGGCTGTGGGTTTCTGGGTGCATGAAAATAATCTGGTTTTTCTTGCACTGTAGCTCCTTTCTTGTTTCTTGCTCTCAGAATGTGCCAACCTCTCAGAGATAAAGGTTATTCCTTGGAAGAGGAAATAAGGGTTAAAATCTGAGCCATAAATAATCGACAAGTATGTTCAAGATGCTTGAAGAGAGCAAGAAGTTCGATGGGCTTAGGTCTGACCAACAGTTGCAGGAAGAAATACGGACCAAGGATTCCCTCTGTTTACTAACAATGGTGAACACAAGAAGGGTCTTTCTAATTTCAGATGCAGGCCTAGTATGACAGAATTTGTTGTAGTGGATCATAATGGAATTCTTCCTCTTATAATGAGCGGGAATATGGTTAGAGAGATATTAGGCATTGGATTTCAGGGTTAGACCAAATCTTAGCTCATTAAGGAAATTGGGTCTAAGCTAATTAGTTATTTTTAGCTATGGAAGCATTTAACGGATAGTTCTAGGGTGAGGTGGCTAGATGAGGTGTCTAGGTGAGGTGCTAACCCAATACAGGTCAATTAAGGTAATCAGCCTAATGAAAGTTGTGCAGGATAAGGGTTAATTTAATTGGGAATAATGGAAATTAAGATTAATGTCCAAAGCAGCTGAAAGGAAGCCATGCTTCCAACAGCCTATGATCTATGCCACTAGAGTTGCAGGATTATCGCCATCATGAGAAACTAAGGGGAAAGGTGTAACCAAATTTAGGGTCTATAGAAGGATATTGCAAATTCCACCTTTTTCCACTCCCCTCTTATTTTAGCACTAAGGGAAAATCAAATCCTAAAACTTCTAATACACTCGCATTTCAGTTTGCACATATAATTATGTCTTCCTGGTAGACAGAAATATGGTCCTTCGGCTTACACATCTAGTCAAGTTAATTTCCATCAGATTCCCTCCATTTTCCAATGTTTTTGTGCCACCTCACAAGTACATAGAATATTGATTAAGAAGTTAATGGCCATACTTTGTGAATCACTAAGGAAGGTGCTAAAGACCAATCTCACCAAGGAAAGGCGACAAATGGCAAGAATGTTATCCTCTCCTAAACAGGGGAATCATTCTCATAGACAAAGGTTCTAAGAATGGTAAAATGGGTAAGACTCCTAAAAATAGGGAAATTCAAATTTTGCTCCCATTGTAATAGGAATGGTCATGATGTTAAGGTTTGTTGGTTTGTTCCTAAACAACAAAATTGGAAAGTTGTTAAAAAGAACAGTATTGTAAAACCAACCATGTCTAAACCTAACTAAAACTCATTGTGGTACGGAGAAGGTAAAACAACCAAAATGGAAAAACCCAAGTGATTGGTTTGGAAAAACACTCCTCAACTTTATATTTGCACTACAGTAAATTGTTTCATAGTAGGTAAGAAAAAAAAAAATTCAAATACTATATTTTAGGGATTCCTGTTGATTGATAAGGATTTGTTCCTAATTTGATATTTAAGCTTTGAAAAATGAATGGAAACAACTGAAGAGAATATTTGAGTGATAGGTTCATCATACTCATGTTTTGTTTTCTCATGGCTTAGTTCCATTGTTGAAAACACTTGCTCATCAGTAGCATGTCTAAATTTGAAACTTGCAGTTGTATCAGCATAATCCAGTTGAACACTAGCTTCTGTTATAGATGGGTGTTATTATCTGACTTATTATTTGTGATGTATTGTTTTGGATATTCATGTTGATTCAGTTGTTCTATAGCTATTTTTGGGCATGATAGTCTTATTATATTTGAATACTTGCAGTTGTTACAGTTTCAGATGGGTAGTGGGCACTCAGCCTAATTGTGGGCAGTTTATATGTCTTGTACTACTCTGTGTTATGGAATTGTAATTTTTGGTAATCGGCCGTATCACAAAGTGACAGTTGAACACTAGCTTTCCATAATAGAATGGGTGTTATTATCTGGTCAGTTACATTGTGATGGCATTACAGTGGGGTATAAACAGTTCACAGTTGTGCATAGAGTTGACAGGGTTGCAACATTTCAGATTTGAACACTAGCTTAATTGGGTGTTATTATCTGATCGGTTATGTGACTAGCTAATCAACTATTTGCATTTATTTAACCTATAATTTTATTTTGGGTTCACTGTATGTGTTTTTGCAATGCAGGAAGAGATAGCATGTTTTTGTGGGTATGATACATAGTTTTTTGTGGACAAAAAGCCTTTCTCAGTGGGGAGGTGTGATTAGGGGATCAGTTTTTTGAAAAATTTCCCTAAACATCCCTAAATGGTGTCAGTGTAGAAGATCATCTCGAGAGCTTTCCAACGACTATGTGAGAATGCGAAACAAACGGACATCGGGAGCTCTAGATATGTTTTCGGTCAAAGTTCGGGTCAACTGGAAAGTCAATTCTAGTCAACTGGTCAATATTGGACCCAACGCACTGCGACACGTGGCTTGAAAAGCCAAAAGGGAGTTGTTTGTTGGTTTTCGATCACCGAGTCTTCGACGAGCATAAAAATGGTGCACCGGGACGACAAGAGGCTCAACTTTTATTAACGACAAGTGGAGCCCATGATGACCGAGTTAATTATTTTGATACCCCATGGTACATGGGTCCAAATTTATATTTACTTGGTAAGCCACCACTTCGAATTCACTCAATTCCAAATCGGGCCACGATAAGTGGATTAATCCATGCTATGGACCCACTTAACTATACATTATTCCAAGTTCATATGGGTTGAAGTTATATTATCTTGGTAAGTCCACTTACAAATCAATGTCCAGGAGAGAAGGAGCTAAGTGAGTGTAGGGGCTAAGCCATCCATGCTAATAATAGCACATGTATATGGGGGCGATTATGCCTCTAATGGTCCATGCATGGAGAACCACTTCAAATGAAATGTGAAGTGGTGTTGGAGGGGGTGGTTATGCCTAAGTGGGTCCATTGACCACTTCAAAAAATATGGGATATATCCACATAAAAATCCGCTCCAATAAGGTTTTATTAAAACCTTCCCTAAGTCTAAAAATGCACTCCGCAAATATGGGTATTTATCCCATTATTCAAAAGCTGCTCCAATTGGGATTTTAAAAATACCCCATTTAATTAATGCAAATCTGTGCCAAGAAATATGCTACAGGCTATGGGATTTGATCCCCTGACCTCATGGGTCTAATTGACAAATCCGCCAACCAAATTGCCCACCAATAGGGATCACAACATTTATAAAATGGGGCGCTTCAACTTATACTTAAGGGAGACAGGTCTGTGCAAAGCCATAAGGAGGCAGTTCTCAGAAAACGCCATTTTTGAAGGCCTTGCACTTAGATTGGGAACTCGGAGTAAAAAGATGAAATGAAGAAAATTCTGAGAACAATTCCAATGATGTAAGATTTGATATTTTTTGTTGAGTTTTAACCTATTTTTGGAAGCTTTGAATGCATTTTTTAACAGGGATCTACAAGACAGCTAGTTGGAAAACATGAATTTCAATGCACTTCTGGTCCGAAATGTGACTTGGTGTAAACATGAAAAGTGTTCAAGAATTCAGACATGATCTCAAGATATATGATTTTTTTTCATAGAATGTTTTTAAATCTCCATTTGTAGGTGTTTTTATAACACAGTTGCAGGGAGATCACATTGTGAAAACACTGTAGGAGCCACGGATCGTTCTTGGGACAGTTTCTGCTATTTTTCAGAGTTCTTGGGACATTGATCAGCTCATTTGCAGGTTTTGATTCATTATTGGTTGTTTGTAAGAGTTATTGTACTTACATTTCAATATTATTAATGGATCGGTTCAATCTGAACCCGGGGACGTAGGAATTTCTGAACCACGTAAACAATCTTATTTGTTATCTGAATGTTTTCAGTTTTCTGATTATTTATTTGTTACACAAGTTTTCTGCACTTCTATGGATGCATAATAATCAGAATTTAATCAATTTTTGGAGTTTAGAATACTTAAAATTGGTTAAGAAAATCACGATCTTTGGAAACTTTTAAAAGTGTTAAAAAAATACAAACACATCGTTTTCAGATCAAGTCTAAGTATCATAGCAGTTAGATTTAGATTAACTTCTAGAATAGATGTTGTTTCACTAAATACAACCCACATGTGTTCATTAAATGCATTCAAGGTTCCTATCTTTGCAGACATGTATATTAGGGAAATATCGTCATAATCGGCATATGATAACCAATTACTCTTCCTCTACGCTTTGATGGATGTCCATAGGTCTGTGTTTGCACACAACTAGGGATCCATGGGCCAGTTATCTCATGATCAGGAGAAAAAAGATCAGCTCATAGGAAGCCAAAAACTAAAAGAAGAAATCCTCTTGACCAATGATCTTGTCCACAAGGCTAATGTTTTATTCCTTGGATTATTTATAGTGCATTCTTAAAAACATTTTGATTCCAACATCCTATATACTTTGCACCCACCTAACTAATATTCTAGTATATTTCATTCCCTATAGTTTAAGAGAGCAAGCTCTCTCTTATTTATACTTTTATTAAAGAGTTGTCCACCACTTTAGTGAAATACAAAGACCACCTGAGGGGGCATTCCCTCCTATCGAAAGATAACAAGTGAACCCGAGGAGGAGATTTCGAGTCCAATGTCTAAATGTAGGGAAAATCAGAACATAGTCCTATGCCATTCAGTTGTTTATCATTTGAATTCACTCTCATTGAGTTTCACATGTTACTATCTTTGAAAGGTCAGTTTACAAAGCTATCATTAACGCTTTTAAATTGGGTCATTTTCCAAATATAACCCTGGATCGTAAGCATGGGATGCATTAATGAAAGGGCATTCAAAATCCTATTGACAAGGTGATCCCTTAACTATAATCGGAAAAGTAGAGAATGGGAGCCTCCATTTACAACTATCCATGGCCTCCTCTTCTATTTTATGAAAGCTGAAAATTAATATAAAATTCTAATTGAGCTTAGAAGACATATATTTTTCATAGCCAAGTGAGATATACCACTAGAATTACAAGATATCTACACATCTTAGTTCACCAAGAACAACTTGAAAGTTGTAACTAAAATAGGTTCATGTACTAAATTACATGATAATGCTACTTACATGTAAAAAGAGCACTTAAGGGTCCTCTTAAATCCTAAAACTTCTAATGACACTGCTTTCAGTTGAGAACTTTGAATATAGGGTCTCACAGGTCATAGGCAATCCAAATATGCTTTCTATTCCCACATTCTTCTCAAAAGTACCTCCAATCATTCTAATTGCTTGTTGTCTGTGAATAGGAAATAAATTGATATAAGAATCTTAATGCCTTTTTTCAATAGTCATAAAACAAGTGCTAAAGACCAAATTCTCACTCAAGGAAATGCCTTAGAAATCAATCCATGTACCTAATCTTAAATAGTAATCAACTTCTCAATAGATAGATTTCTGGAGAATAAACTAAAATGGTGTCACTCCTATTTATGGAATTCCCCAAATCAACTGTATCCCTTTGCTTGATAGGAATCTCATGATGTCCTAAGCTATAAATTGGTCTTTCCTAATTACAACAGGATTGAGATAAGTTGATTAAAGTTCATAGACAATATTCATAAAACCAACAGTGTGGTTGGCTTTGCAATCAATAAATCTATTTTGGTACGGAGAAGGCCGACTATCCTAAAATCAGATTCTAACACCAAGTGAATTGGTTGTGAATTGTAGCTTCCTCAATCCTTCCATTCAGAATTTTCTACAGGAGACATGTTGATAGAAGGCATGCTAAGAAAGTTTTTCAAATCTAATCTACTGGATCCTTGATGCATTGATCAAGGATTTGTTTCTATAGTTGATATCCAACCTTTTTGAGAAGATTTGGCTTTAGGTTCATCATACTCATGTTTTGTTATCTTAGAAGTTCCATTATTGAAAATAGTTGCAGAGGATGAATTAACATGTATTAATTTTGAAACTTGCATAGATCATGCATAATCACAAAGTGTTGAACACTAGCTTCCGTCTACAGATGGGTAATTATCTAGCCCAGAATGGCAATACAATGTTTTGGCATATCCACTGATGATAGTTGTAAGACTACATGTATTTTTGGGCATATGATAGTCCTATTATATTATGATAGTGAATACTTGCATCAGTTAACAGATTGCAATGATAGGTCAGAAGGACCCACAAGTAACATAAAAGAGGGTATGTTTAGATGTCTTGTATCCAACTGATCTATTTATGGAATTGCTCCAAAAGGAGGACACAATCGGCCATATCACAAGAGCCCAAAGAGGACTATAGAACACTAGCATTGTTGTAATTTCAATGGGCGGTTTGATCTGGTCAGCAATTTTGAAGGCATTACAAGAAGACGGCAAGTATGAACTGGGTCATATGGTGTGCGTAATGTTGAAGTGGTAAAGTGCAGTCATTTCAGTAGAAAAATTTTAAGAGGAGTGTGTAAGAGGAGAACATCTCGAATTATGTAAATAGCTAATCAAAAACATGCATTTTTTTAACCTCTTAATGAGTGCATTCATATCTTCTCTGTATTTCATTAATGTGCCATATGCTTGAAGAGATCTGTCATGATTGCATCTTATGGGTCTAGTCTAGCTCATTGTAGCTTTTATGACTGGACAATTTGCCCCAAGCCTTTCATGTTAGTGAAATGTGACCTACCACTACATTTCTCATTTTTGAAAGGTACATAAAACGTCCCTAAATGTGGAGTTTAAAGATTATAGATTATAGATCTTGATAATCACCTTTCCAACGACTGTGTTTGAACATGGCATGCTGACATCGGGATATCTATGATAGTGTGTATCGTGAAATGTTCAGACAGACGAGAAAGTCAACTCTGGATCAATAGGGGTGACCAATGACACTACGATACGTGGAAAGAAGTGATGTAGGGTGTTATTTCCTTGGATATTGCCTTTGCCGGAGTGTCTCAACAAGTTTGAAAATTGTTCACTTCTTCCATTTGTCTGTTGCTCAACTTTTATTAACGACAAGTAAGGTAGAACCTGCAAAAAGATGAATAAGTATAAGTCAATGCTCAAGATACCCCATGAAATGGGTCGAATTTTAACTTATTTGGTAAGTCAAAATAGAACACCAGTATTGAAAATAAGTGAATTAAGTATAGAATAATCTTGTGTCCCATGAGAGAAGAGATATACCCACTTTTTTCCTATATATTATACTAAGCTCATTGGAGAAGCGGTTGTAGTGGAATCTTCCAGTGTGGAGATGATTTGGCGGTGTCCTATTGCCAAACTATTTATTTGAGTGTCTTGTTGACCACTTCATACAAAATTTGAGTGTCATGCTTGCTAAAGCCTAAGGACCTTAAGCATCATATGCCAACGGAAGATTATAGGGATATACCCACTTCATATTTTCCCTCCAATTGGGATTTAATGCTTCCCCATTAAATAAGTGCCATTGTAGATGATCGTAAAACTAAGATAAGCTGGTCACTGAGAAATTTGATCCCAAGTAATTACTTTCATTGCATGACAAAGGTTGTGTAACATAGCCTTAGGATTATTTTGTTCAAGTCCCATCTAATAGTAACTTGTAACCGAGCTATGTGTATTGTTAGGAAATTAGAGGATAGACTAACACTAAGAACATGTTAATTATGTATCGTAGTTATTTCTACCCCCAAGACAAGAACACCTTGTGGGATAAATAGGGTACCCACCATTTCTATTATGTGTTGGGTGTTTCCGTCTTGTACTAATTTTTAGGTAAAATTTGATTCTAAAGCCTATTGTAGACAGCTCTTTGCAAAATCTTGATTTTGTTGTTTACCTTTTTTGTCTAGTCTGAAAACACCATTTTTGAGAGGCCTGAAATAGTCACCTGATTATTTCCCCTCACTCATTTGAGTAAAAAGATGAGATGAAGTAAATTCTGATCAAAATTCCAAAAGATGGAATAGTTGATATTGATGTGCACATCTGAAATAGAATTCCTACATGGGGAAGCTATGGAATGCATGTATGGTAACAACCATCTTCATATGAAAAGCAAATGGGAAAAGGCATGAATTTTAATGCAGTGTCTATTCACAAAAAGTATACATTGGTGCAATACATGAAAAGTGTCAATACACACACAGATAACATGGCAAAAGACATATGATTTTTTAACATAGAATGTTAATACATGGGACACCATTTGTAGATGTTTCACAAGACACTCAAAGCCTGCACGATGATAGAAGAAAAAATTGTGAAAAGCACTGTAGGCATAGCCCACGGAACAATGAAAATAAAGATATGAACAAAGAAGACAGAGATGTTAAGACATTGATCAAAGCTCAGTTGTGATTAGAAGTAGTGCCTACAATATTGAATGTTACATAAGAATCCCCATTACCATGTTAGAAAAAATTTCAATAGTATTAATCACACTCGGATACAATCTAGAAATAGTAATGAAAGTAGTAGATATTGCGAATCCCCGTAAAACCTATATATAGTTTGTTAATAGAAAATGTATATGCCCCAAGATCCTCAGAGGGATTTAGTATGCTACACAAGTTTGCCAAACATCTATGGATGCATTGTAATCAGAAACTTGTAAGTCAATTTGTGTTCACCTCATAAGAGTACCATGTGAATGCATATGTGTGTATGGAAGAAAGGATCACGAGCATAATATGGAATCTATGTAACATGATAAGTAATGTGTAAACATATAATAGAAATGAACAAGCAAAGATACATCCGATAGCTTCTAATAATTGTGTGTGGAATTGCTTCAGTTTCAATATTGAATTCAGTATTCAGGTGCAGACATTTTGGGGCTTGTTAATCTTCTTTTGCAGTGTGCAGTTTTGGAAGTAAGGTTGGTTTGACCAAAAGAACCGGGAATCTGGAACAAGTCATCCAAACAGGGAGCAACATGGATGGCTTGAAGCCATCAACCACCAAATCAAGAAGAAAAGTTTTTTGAGAGATAAATTTATCATTGAGAGGAAATAGACGGTTATTAAAATCTGAAACACAACCTCTAAAACCAAAGGAAAGAGGAGTATGGTAACAAGATGCTTGAAGAGAGCAAGAAGTTGATGGGCTTTGTTAAAGAGTTGCAGGAAGAAATACGGACCAAGGATGCCCCTCTTGGAAAAGCTACAACAAGGGAACATAAGAAGGAAAATTCCTTCCAATCAGATTAGGTACTATGACAGAGAATTGCACTGAAGTTGTTCACATTTAATTCTTCCTCTCATCGTTTCAATATCTGGTCCAAGTTTGGTCAACGAAAAGTCCAACTCTATTCCAACTGGTCAATAAAAATCACGGACAATCCGCATTGGACACATGCGAAAAGGAAAAGGGGGCGTTTTTTGTTGGTTTTTTTTCGATCACCGGTCCTTTTGACGAGCATAAAAATGTGCCGGGAACACAAGAGGCTCACTTTTATTACGGAGGAGCCTAGCCCCCTGTGACTATGGGTTTATCGCTAACATGGTGGGGTCCACAAGCCACCACTTGGCTTGCCATCCACTCTTCGTCGAATGCAATCACTCGATTTGCCTATCAGGAGAACAAAATGGATACATTCTATGACCGATTTAATTTTTCTATACCACATTATATGGGGTCAAAATAGATGATCCTCTTGGTAAGGCGCACTTACAAATCAATTCCATGCCACATGACTACGTGAGGTGGGTTTTAATTAAAAAGCCAGTATTAATGGTTTAGAAATTACCCACAATGCCATGCATGGGGGGGACCACGTGAATGAGGGTGAAGCGGTGTTAGAGGCGGCGGTTAGCCGACGGGGTCTTTACCATTTTCAAACAATGGTGTAAGATCCACATAGAAAATGGCGGAGATAAGGTTTATTAAAACTTCCTAATCTAGACCTTATCACTCCACATAAAGGGGATATACCCACTTCAAAAACTGCTTCCAATGGGGATTTCCCAGTTAAAAAGCAAAATCCGCCAAAAATGATGTTGCTGGGATTTTATCCCTCCCCCGCCCTCACCACTCCAGACCAATCCTCCAACAACTTGCCCGAAGAGGCTTGGACACATTATAAAATGGGTCGCTTCCACTTATACACTGAGACCGGTCTGTTTAAAGCCATAAGGCGGCAGTTATCAGAAAACAACCATTTTTTTGAAGCCTTGCACTCATAATGGGAACTCGGAGTAAAAAGATGAAATGAAGGACTTCTAGATGATTCCAACGATGGTATGATTTGAATAATTTTTTGTTGTTTTAACCTATTTGGGAAAGCTTTGAATGTAGTTTTTTAACAAGGATCTACAAGACAACTAGTTGGGAAAACATGAATTTCAATGCACTTCTGTCCGAATTGTGCTTGGTGTAACAAGGAAAAGTGTTTATAATTCAGAGATCATCTAAAGATATTAATTGTTTTCATTCATAGAATGTTTTTAAGAATCTCCATTTATAGGTGTTTTTTTAATAACACAGTTCATCAGGGAGATCACATTGTGTAAACCTTGAGGAGCCATGGATTGTTCTTGGACCGTGTCTAACTATTTTTCAGAGTTCTTGGGACATTGATCACTCATTTGTAGGTTGTGATTCATTTTGGTTGTTTTGAGAGTTTATTGGTTTCTTACCGTTCATATTATAATAGATCTGATTCCATCTGAACGCCGGGTCCGTAGGAATTTGCCGAACACCGTAAACAATCTTTTTGTTATTTGAATGTTTCAGTTTCCTCTTCTCTTATTCTTTATTTGCTGCACACGTTGTCCACACTTCTATGGATCGCTAAATATCAAAATTTGATCAATTGTGGAGATTTCGAATAACTTTAACATTGGTCAGAAAATCACGATCTTGGGAAACTGTAAAAGTGAAAAAAAGACAACACGTGTTTCAGATCAGTTTGGTATCAGAGCAGTTAATTTCCGGATGCTTCTAATTGTGTTTGAAATTTGGCTTCAGTTTCAATACTGATTTCAGTAGCAGTGTGCATGGACATTTGGGGGGCTTGTTAATCTTCTGTTTGCAAGTGTGCAGTTTTGGAAGTACAGGTTTTTGTTTGCAAGAACCGTGACTCATACAATTCACATCCAAACAGGAGCACTGGTGAGCTTGAAGCCATAAACCACCAAATCCAAGAATAACATCCTTTCTTGAGAGATAAATTTTATCCATTGTAAGATGACCATAGAGCGTTAATCTTAACCACATCCTCTAGAACCGAGAAGAGATATGTTACAAATGCTTGAATAGCAAGAGTTGATGGCTTTGTTAAAGGTTGCCGGAAGAAATACGGACAATGATGCCCTCTGGAAGGCTACAACAAGGTGACATAATAAGAAATTCCGTCCAAAGCAGATTAGGTACTATGACAGAAACTGACACTGTAGTTGTTCATTTAATTCTTCCTCGCATTCAGTTTCAAAAAATCCTTTGAGTCAGTTTGAAAAACACACTAAGGGAATTGTTTCTAACTAAATGTTTACGATGGGATTTAACAGAAAGGGCCATGGTAAAAATGGGACTAGGTTATGTGTAACCCAATATAGTTAGAGGATCAGCCTCGGTTGGGCATGTTTCGTTGATTCTAGTGGGAAAATGGTTAATTGATACAATTCCAAATTGCAGAAGGAAGACAAATTCCAAAACACCCAAAAAAGGATCTACACCACGGAATTGCAGATTCTGCCATCAGGAGGAACAATTATGGTATACAGTAAAACAGGTAAAGAGGATCAAATTCCCCTCCTTCCACTTACACTAAAAATAAATAGCACAGGGAAAATCAAATCCTAAAACTTCTAATACTCTTTCCGTTTGAACATATAGCTTTGGGTAGGCAGAAATGGGCTTTCCCTTGCACATTTTTGAAGGTACTCTAATCATTCTTTGCATATGGTGGGAAAGAAAAATTTTATTAAGAAGTTATGCTTTTGTTATGATACAGAAGCCATGCTAACAAGTACCATGTCACCAGAAAGGCAAGAAATGGAAAGAATGTTACCTCGCCTCAACAGGGGAAATACATTCCTCATAGACATCGTTTGAGAATGTTAAAATGGTAAGACTCCTAAAAATAGGGAGGTTAAATTTTGTTCCCATTGTCATGGAATGGTCATGATTTAAGGTGTGTTGGTTTGTTTCTAAACAACAAATTGGGAAGTTGTTTAAAATAACAGTATTGTAAAACCAACCGTGCTACACCTAATTAAAACTCATTGTGTATTGAGAAGTCAACCCCCAAACAGAAAAAACCCAAGTGTTGGTTGGGAAAAACACTCCTCAACTTTATATTTTCACACTACAGTAAATTGTTGATGAGTAGGCAAAAAAAAAAAATCAGATCTATATTTAGGGATTCCTGTAGATTGATAAGGATTTGTTCCTAATTTGATATTTAAGCTTTGAAATGAATGGAAACGCTGAAGAAAGATTTGATTGATGGTTCAATCATCATATCCTTTTTTTTTCGCAAGGGTTGGTAGTTCCATTGTTGCAAACCGCTATGTAGGATATGCATCAGTAGCTGTCTCAATTTGAAATACTTTTTTGTTACAGTTTGCAGATGGGGTATGTGGCCTTAGCCTAATTGGGGGTAGTTAGATGTCTTGTATACTGATAATGTGTAGGAATGGTAATTTTTTGGTAATCGTCTGTATCACAAAGTGACATTAAACACTAGCTTTCCATAATATAATGGGTGTTTTATCTGGTCAGTTAATTTTGATGGCATTACAGTGGGGTCTGATAGGTTCACGGTTGGTGCGTAGTGTTTGACGTGGTTTCAACATTTCAGTTTGAAACTAGCCTTAATTGGGTTGTATTATCTGATCGTTATGTGACTACTAATCAACTATTTGCATGTATTGAACCGATTATGTTATGTTGGGGTCTTTTGTATGTGTTTATTCAATGCACGAAGAGAAGCCATGTTTTTGTGGGTTATACACAGCTTTTGGTGGACAAAAAGCCTTTCTCACTTGGGGATGTGTGATCAGGGGAATCATTTTTGAAAATTCCCAAACTCCCTAAATGGTGTTAGTGGCAAAAGATCATCTCAGTAATTCTTCCTAACGACTGTAAGAATATCGACAAACGTCATCGGGAGCTTCTCGTTATGTCCCGTCAAATTTCAGGTCAACAGGAAAGTCAACGCTATTCGACTTTGTCAATGGACCAATCACACTGCGACATGTGCGAACAGCAAGGGAGTTGTTTGTGGGTTGTTGATCACCGGAACAAATGAACTGAAAGGTAAGGAGGGGGGGGAGGGAGACGGGCGGGTTGAATGGAGCGGTGGAGGTGTGTTAAGGTGGGCGGGGGTTAAGTCCTTTGTCTTTTTCCAATGCGAAAAACTGGTGCGCTAACACCCAAGAGCTCAACTTTTTATATTACGGAGGGAGCCCGGCCACCTGTGGACTATGGTATTATCACCAACGTGGTGGTTCCAAATCCCCTATTTTCTTGCCACCACTCATTGAAAGCCTTCGAATTCACCTGCCACTAAAACAATACCTCCAAAGACACAAGTGTTACATGCTATGGACCGATTTCATTTTTCTATCACATTTCTATGGGTCTAAATTATATTATCTGGGTAAGATCCACTTACCAATCACTTTCCATGCCACATGACTAAGTGGGTGGGTTTTTAGTATAATAGCATGTATTAATGGTTAGAAATTCCCACACTCCCTGCTCCACTACAAGGACCAGTGAAATGAAATGGTGTCATTGCAAGAAAGCATCTTGGTAGAATTTCCAACGACTATAAAATAACGACAAAAACGGACATCGGAGCTCCTCGTTATGTCCCATGTCCATTTCCGTCAACGGGAAAGTCCAACCGTATTGTAAAACCAACCGTGCTAAACCTAATTAAAACTCATTGTGGTATTGAGAAGGTAAAACAACCAAAACAGAAAAAACCCAAGTGATTGGTTGGGAAAAACACTCCTCAACTTTATATTTTCACTACAGTAAATTGTTGATAGTAGGCAAGAAAAAAAAATCAGATCTATATTTTAGGGATTCCTGTAGATTGATAAGGATTTGTTCCTAATTTGATATTTAAGCTTTGAAAATGAATGGAAACAGCTGAAGAGAAGATTTGAGTGATAGGTTCATCATACTCATGTTTTTTTTCTCATATTGGTTGGTAGTTCCATTGTTGAAAACACTATGTAGGGATAGGCATCAGTAGCATGTCTAAATTTGAATACTTGTAGTTGTTACAGTTTCAGATGGGTAGTGGGCACTAGCCTAATTGTGGGTAGTTTAGATGTCTTGTATACTGATATGTGTTAGGGAATTGTAATTTTTGGTAATCGGCTGTATCACAAAGTGACAGTTAAACACTAGCTTTCCATAATAGAATGGGTGTTATTATCTGGTCAGTTAATTTTGATGGCATTACAGTGGGGTATGATAGTTCACGGTTGTGCGTAGTGTTGACAGGGTTTCAACATTTCAGTTGAACACTAGCTTAATTGGGTGTTATTATCTGATCGGTTATGTGACTAGCTAATCAACTATTTGCATGTATTTAACCTATAATGTTATTTTGGGTTCTTGTATGTGTTTATGCAATGCAAGAAGAGATAGCATGTTTTTGTGGGTTGATACACAGCTTTTGGTGGACAAAAAGCCTTTCTCAGTGGGGAGGTGTGATCAGGGTATCATTTTTGAAAAAGTTCCCAAAACATCCCTAAATGGTGTTAGTGCAGAAGATCATCTCAGGAGATTTCCAACGACTGTAAGAATACGACAAACAGGCATCGGGAGCTCTCGTTATGTCCAGTCAAATTTCAGTCAACAGGAAAGTCAACTCTAGTCGACTTGTCAATAATGGACCAATCACACTGCGACACGTGGCGAAACAGCAAAAGGGAGTTGTTTGTTGGTTTTTGATCACCGGTCTTTGACAAGCGTAAAATGGTGCGCGGGAACACAAGAGGCTCACTTTTATTACGGAGGGGAGCCCGGCCACCGTGTGGACTATGGTATTATCACCAACGTGGTGGTTCCACAAGCCACCTAGTTGCTTGCCACCACTCATTGAATTCACTCGATTTTCCTATCGGAAGACGACAAGTGGATTACATGCTATGGACCGATTTAATATTTTCGTATACCACATTATATGGGTCGAAATTATTTATCTTGGTAAGTCCACTTACAAATCAATTTCCATGCCACATGACTAAGTGGGGTGGGTTTTATTATAATAGCCATGTATTAATGGTTAGAAATTACCCACATCCCATGCATAGAGGACCACGTGAAATGAATGGTGTCAGTGCAGAAGATCATCTTGGTAGATTTCCAACGACTATAAGAATACGACAAACGGACATCGGGAGCTCTCGTTATGTCCAGTCAAATTTCAGTCAACGGGAAAGTCAACTCTATTCAACTTGTCAATAATGGACCAATCGCACTGCGACACGTGGTGAAACAGCAAAAGGGAGTTGTTTGTTGGTTTTCGATCACCGGTCTTTGACGAGCATAAAAATGGTGCACGGGAACACAAGAGGCTCAACTTTTATTACGGAGGGGAGCCCGGCCTCCGTGTGGACTATGGTATTATCGCCAACGTGGTGGGTCCACAAGCCACCACGTGGCTTGCCACCACTCGTCGAATTCACTCGATTTGCCTATTGGGAGACGACAAGTGGATTACATGCTATGGACCGATTTAATTATTTCTATACCACATTATATGGGTCAAAATTATATTATCTTGGTAAGTCCACTTACAAATCAATTTCCATGCCACATGACTAAGTGGGGTGGGTTTTATTATAATAGCCATGTATTAATGGTTAGAAATTACCCACATGCCATGCATAGAGGACCACGTGAAATGAAGGGTGAAGCGGTGTTGGAGGGGGCGGTTATGCCCACGTGGTCTTTTGACCATTTCAAACAATGCGTGGTAAGATCCACATAGAAAATGGAGGAGATAAGGTTTATTAAAACCTTCCCTAAGTCTAAGACCGTATCACTCCACAAAATATGGCATATACCCACTTCAAAAGCTACTCCAATTGGGATTTTATCCCATTTAAAATGCAAATCTGCCAAAAATTATGCCGCTGGGATTTGATCCCCCGACCTCATCGCTCCAAGACCAATCCTCCAACCAACTTGCCTAGAGGCTTGGGCACATTATAAAATGGGTCTCTTCCACTTATACAAGGGAGACAGGTATGTGTAAAGCCATAAGGAGGCAGTTATCAGAAAACACCATTTTTGAAGGCCTTGCACTCAGAATGGGAACTCAGAGTAAAAAGATGAAATGAAGGAAATTCTGAGACGATTCCAACGATATAAGATTTGATTTTATTTTTATTTTTATCCTATTTTTGGAAGCTTTGAATGCAGTTTTTAACAGGGATCTACAAGACAACTAGTTGGAAAACACGAATTTCAATGCACTTCTAGTCCGAATTGTGACTTGGTGTAAACATGAAAAGTGTTCAAAATTCAGAGATGATCTCAGATATATGATTTTTTTTCATAGAATGTTTTTAAATCTCCATTTTTAGGTGTTTTTCTAACACAGTTGCAGAGAGATCACATTGTGAAAACACTGTAGGAGCCACGTATTGTTCTTGGGACAGTTTATGCTATTTTTCAGAGTTCTTGGGACATTGATCAGCTCATTTGCAGGTTGTGATTCATTATTGGTTGTTTGTAAGAGTTATTGTACTTAAATTATAATATTATTAATAGATCGGTTCAATCTGAACCCGGGGACGTAGGAATTTCCGAACCCCATAAACTATCTTGTTTGTTATTTGAATGTTTTCAATTTTCTGATTATTTATTTGCTACACAAATTTTCCACACTTCTATGGATGCATAATAATCAGAATTTAATAAATTTTTGGAGTTTATAATACTTAAAATTGGTTAAGAAAATCACGATCTTTGGAAACTTTAAAAGTGAAAAAAATACAACACATGTTTTCAGATCAGGATGAGTATTAATTCAATTGTAAGTAATTAAATTAATGTGAATGTGGGGTAAGGGGTCATGGTTAGGTGAATACGTTACGTTTATTAATTAAAGGGGACCAAGGGGAGTGTGACCCAAATTTGGTGTCTACACCTAGAGCTGACACGTGTCCTCTTTAAAATGTGCTAAGTGTTGAACATGTTCCTTGAGCCAACTTGTAATGGCGATAACTTGGGCTCCTGGATGAGTTAGGAGGTAAAAATTAATATGATAGTGACTGAAAAACACTCAATGCATTGAATGGTGATGGTTTTGAGATCCAATTATGGATGAATCACCTTAATATCCCCCTTTTTCTCACAATATCTAATTGTGTGCCAGAAGAATGAGTTTCCTAAGGAAGTGTATGATGTTTCACGAGGTCTCTCTTTTTCCAACATTTAGGGCATAGAAAATAAATTCCATAGGTACTTTTTTGGGCTCTTAAATATTTATGAAGCTCCCAAGATCATTTTTTAAATCTCAGGCACTTCTTTGCAGTGTATGCTCCTTTAGGCTCGAAAACCCACTTTTACTTAATAGACTCAAAAAAGTTTTTCCCAATTGATCTTAATGCCTTCAAACCATTCGGAACATTTCAATCCTCCTTTATTGATGATGCATTGCTCTTTTTATCTACTTTCTATTTTTAGTATTCCTCACCATGGACACATGCTATTTTTAGTAAGTTCACTGTGGGTATCAGATACATTGCCCTTTTTATACACTTTCTATTTTTCAATGATCATTCCCTCCAATTTTCGTGTGATTTCGCCCAATGGAACCTTGAGAATTGAAGAGGTAGCTCATTGTCATTTTCACTACTATTCTCCATGTGACATGATATAATTCAAATGAAAACTCAATCCTCCATATCCCTAAAAAATAGGGACTTCATGGCGTGAAAACTAGTTCATGCCGAACTAGATTTGTCAATGATCATTCCCTCCAATTTTTGCATGATTGCGCCCACTAGAACCTTGAGAAGTGAAGAGGTAGCTTGCTGCATTTTTCATTGTTATTATTCATGGTAGTCATTAATGAAGTCTTCAATCTTCATATATCGTAGAGGTGGTGATGGAGGAGAATGAAGTTATTTATTTGCAGTTGAGAATGAGAGGGGGGGCTAGGGAAAAGCATTTAGGAGCTGACTTTTGGGTGCATGAGGAACCATGCGGATCAAGTGGGCTAGGGGGATTTTTTTTCCCCTATTTACCTTTGCTAAAGGGAGGAAAGGGACATCAAAATGCATCAGGATCCTGGAGTTGACACGTGTCCACTTCAAGAACTGGCTAAGCATGGAACACTCACCTTGAGCCAACTTGTGACGGTGATAACTTAAGCTCTCGAGGGAGTTTTTTGAAAAAAAAATATATGAATTTGACTCAAAATGTCCTTTTGAATCCAATTGAGGTGATCTTATCTCTTTATTCCTCCATTTAAATCCTAAAAAATCGGATTGTTTTTTTGTCTCCATGATTGAGCATGAGAAAAACTAAATATAAACATATTGTGCCTAGGTGTTGTGAAAAAATTGATTCCACCATCTTGTATAGTTCTGATTTAACCTCCTAATGATTTCTTGTTTATCTCCTAACTCCTTCTAGAGCTCATAGAATCACTTCCTAAAGCTTGGTATCCTTTTTGGCCTTGTGCCTTGCCTAGGACTGAGAACCATGTTTCTTATTAATCTACCCCAAACCTCCAAATATTCCAAAATCTATTCCCTGATGTTCTTGGAACTTAAATTCATCTCCATGTTGAATTTTTCTCCTCTTTTCCACTCCAAGGGGATTCACTAGTCTCAAGAAGGCCAGTGGTAGCCCTTCCCAAGACTGCCCAAAATTAGCGTTCTTCAAGCACTTTTAAAATCGCCTAAGGGGATTGACTCGACTTTCCTAATTCACCAAGGGGACTGAGTTGACATCCACTGGGGGGTCATTGAACTAACTAGGTAAGGTCAGTGTTGAGGATGAGTAGACCTGGGGAGTCTTGGAAAGGTAAAATTTGAAAAAAATTACATAGGGGTATCGTTGTCATGCTTGAAAATTGGGTATTTTCTTATTGCACATTTGCATGAAAACACGCCCCTACCCTTCTTATTTTTACACATATGTGCATATAATTTTGGATAATATTCTACTTTTTGCCCCTTTCCATATTACACATAAGATTATTTCTTTGGACACTCGTGTTGATAGTGGTCTAGCAACCCATGTGTATAGCAGATCCCCTAGCTGAACCTAACTCTGCAATCTCTACCATGATATCCTCCAT
This sequence comes from Taxus chinensis, assembly GCA_019776745.2. Lineage (NCBI taxonomy): Eukaryota > Viridiplantae > Streptophyta > Pinopsida > Cupressales > Taxaceae > Taxus > Taxus chinensis. Next base: position 553,257,798 of record CM034150.1, read on the forward strand.
TGTCGTTGTTACATGCACTATTATTTTGTCGGGTTCCATTAATTTTGTGTTCACATCCCTGTGAACTACTCTCTACGTTAGTTTGGCACAACTTGGTCTCACAAGCCTCATGGATATGGTCAATGAGTTGGAAATTAGCTATATCATGGGTGTGTGTGTCACAAATCTTGTAATAGAGTGAAACTTTCTTCTAGGTTGTGCACTGAAGGAGTGGGAAATCCTATACATCATGATTTTTATGGAAAATATCACAAGCTGAGAGAAGTGCACACACATTCTTACACAGAAAATTATCCTTAGTGTGCCCCTCTACATCACAATTTGTACACCATAGTCCACTGCGAGTGTCATGTGTGAAATTATCAGAAAACTTCTCCAACTGTGTCATCATAGCCATGATTCTTGTTTTTACAAATGGACTCACTCCATTATCTACACTTCAAACCACCTTTATGTGTAATACTACATCCAAATCCTCACGCAGATCTATGAACATTTTATGTGATAATTCCCTTCTAAATTGTTTCAAAATTTGACCTATGAACCATTGCGTATGATGAATTTGATGGATGTCAAACAAGAGTTTAGATAACAGAGTCTTGAATCATGCAAGATATTTCCAGACACTCTCAAATAGCCCCTTGTTTAATCTCCTTGAGCACATTGATGCTCTACTTCTTGAACTCGAGTATGTGAAAATCATCAAGAAAGGCGGTTGCATAATGCATCATAGTCCATTTTCATCTAATGTGGATCATACTTTTCTATACCAATTATGTGTGTGGCCTTGAAGCATGGTCACAAATTGACTTCCCTTCCTGTCTAAGGTCATTATTATTTTGGCTCTCCATAAGAGTTCACACTTATGCACGTGCTCTATTATGTCTTCCATGCCTCAGTATCCTGTAAATGGAGTGACATTTCAAATAAAATATGAGGAGGTTTATTATGGTGGTAGGTTTTTTACTTGTTATGGATTTTTTCCACTTGGGGGAGGACCAGATCCTAATCCCAAACCTTCGTCAGGGGTTGCCTCTTCTCAAGGGAGGATCAAAGCCTCACAAGCCTCCTATTGCTGGAATGAATGGTGGTCAACAATAAGAACTAGTCTGCACGACCGTGGTAGATCTAAACTATGAACCAACCATCTATCCTAGTATCCCTATTTATGGTGATTTTTTGGTTAGTTTTTATTATGTTAAAATACCAAAAAAACTAAATAAAAAAGGTTTACAGATACCTGCTTCAAAAATCACAATGTTAGGGTAAGTGGGTACACAAAAAAAATAGAAGAGACTCCTCCTTTCTCCAAGTGAGAAGACCTATATACAAATAAAACTAGACAAGAAAAATATTAGATAAGGATGTACTGAGTTTCTCGTGAAAGGCTGATCCCAGGAATCCAAAGGGATTCCTTGAAGGGTATAAACTCATGTTATACAATCAAGTGATTTGATAATGTAATAATGAAATGATAAATTTGAAATTTAGAATTCAAGAGGGATGGAAATATCTTGGCTCTGTGTTGTAGGTGGCCTAGGCTAGGGTATTGTCGAGCTCTAAGTCAGGAAATAGTCAAACCAAGCTTGTTTTTTTGTGTCTTGTATTTCACGTATCACTTCGAGTTGATCTTTGATATTCTATGTGAGTGCAATGGTTCACAATGATGAGTTCATGTGAGATATCGAGTTGTTCCCACATGAAAGGTTGTTGGATGATCAAAAATGTCATATATGCTTGTGATGGGGTGTGAGGTATTTCTGGAACAATCATCTAAAGGAATACATCTTACAAGACAATATATTATACCAAAAAAATTGATAAGAGATATGATAATTGCTAAAAATGACTAAATTGACAGAGATCAATGACGATGATCAGTGAAATCTGATGGTGATCAAAGATAAAAGGCTTATTTTGATAAATATTGATAAAATAGAATTGATATTTAATGAAAAATTAATTTTGACAATGCTAAGATGGACTTGGGGAATCTAGAAATAGAAAAGATTTAGAAAAAAATATTGTAATGTGTTTAAAGGGATAATGAGAATAAAAAGGTGATTAGGACATCGATCGAGTAGTGATCGGGGATCGAAGATGATCACTGTTAAAATTAGAAGATATTCTAAAATTTGATCAAATGATTAAATGAAGGACTAAACATAAAAGTGGCTATGTAGGATGATGTAGACGAAAGGTTTATAGACTATAAATGATGCAAGATATAACTGGAAATGATAAAGAGAAATATGACTAACCTTGTTGAAGGCTTCAGAGGATGACAAAGATCCAAGTGTTGACTGATGATTTGACAAGATTTATCCAAGGAAATGACAGAAGAATGTTAATGTTTGGTAATGTAGTGATGTCTATGTAGAGGATCAAAAATCTACTAGTAGTCCAGTATGTAATGTGTAACACATCTGTAACTGATAAAATGAGAAGAGGGTGATTTAAATAGAATTGACGAATGTCCTCAATGATCTCCAACAATCATGGATCATCATCGATTTGTCTGGAGATGTTAAAAACCAAGTAAGGAAAAGATGGAAAATGGTTAAAACCACTTTCCATCCGAGGATTAATTTTGTTTCATGAGTAGTGGGAGGTTAGGAATCTGGGTAGGAAGAGGTTAGGGGGTTAGGATGGGTAGGATAAATTAGGTATAGGTTAGTTTTAAGTGGTTAGGGGAGGGTAAATAAGATTCTAGGTGTGTGAATTAAGATTTACAATGGTAAATTCGATTATAAGGATGATGGACTTAAGATAGTGATAATAATGTGAATAATGATGATGTGATTAATGTGTGTCAGGTCACCTAGGGGTGAAAAAGTGGTGTCTACATTTTCACTTTTTTGTTGATCTATTTGTAGGCATAGGACCATGAGACAAAAACTACCGCAAGGATGCCCCAGTTTTGTGATAAGGATATTGTTCCCCCTCAAGCCAATGGTCGAAATCTTTTGGTCATTGGATTGAAAAGAGTTAGATTGATTGGATAGATTTTCTTAAATATGCTTTAGGGCTTGTTTGCAGTCTAAAATGGCCATTTCAGAAGAGTATATAAAGATTGTCGTAATCTTGGAAACACTTGTAGGGGAAATTATATGGCCTCAGGAGGGTGACACTAATGTGGAAATACTATGACATGCATGCTTTAAGAAGACCACTACATGGAGAGGATCCAATGGGACACTCTTAAGAGGATGTGTGAAGCCATGGGACCAAAGGGTCAAAGGAAAACATCCATAATGTGTGCAAAAATTGATGTATAGTAAAAATTAGAGTTTTGACAAAACATTATGGGAATTTTATCAAAAAGCATATAAGCTCTTTATGGTGGCGTAGTGTGATTAAAAAGGTCTAGGTGACCAAATTTGATAAGGTGTGCAAAAAAGGGGTTGGGATCGGTGGTGATTACAGATCACCAGTGGTTAGGGTAGGTATCGATTGGAAAAAATTTACAATCGCTGAGTGATCATAGAAATGGAATATTATAAAATCCAAGTTGAGTGTGCAAAATGGATCATTTGAGACATGTGTTAACTAGTGATTCGAGAGCTCTGGTTTATTGATTTTAAGAGTTTTTTAGAGATGGAGGTGAGCAAAAGTGGTCAAAAGAGGCAACGAATGAGGAGAGGAGTAAGTAGGCTGATAATTTTGTAGTTTGTTTTGATTTTGCATTTTTTTTTTTTTTTGTCTTTTTGGACACAAGATTTAGGCGGGAACACCCAATCGTTGGTGATCATAGATTGGCGGTGATTGGGTGGATCGTCGTTCAATTTGCATAAAGAAAGTGTTTTTTATTAGTAATCGGCAACGATCATTTTTTTTTATAAAAATGGTAAGTGATGTGGTTTTTGTTTGTTTTTGTAGGTGAGAGACACCATATACATCTGGGATAGGATCCCAGAGATGCTTGAGACTATCAAGGAAGATGTGACTAATATTGAGTGGGCTCACTTGAATGTCATTGGTTTAGGAGGATTTTTCCACTAATAGTAGATTCCTAGAGATACCAGGTTGATGGTTACATTATTGGATAGATGGGAGCTGAGTACATGGAAAATTTGGTTCCCCACTGGTGAGATGACTATTACTTTGGAGGATGTATATTGTATTCTGAGACAACCTATTCCAGGGAGAGAATGGATATTTCATATTACCCTAGAGGTCCTGTCTGGATACTATGAGATGGTTATATGGAGATGATTCCGATGATATCAGATACACAACATGGGGTTTCACATTGAGATATATTATGATGCATAGGTGATCATGGAACTAGATGATGTTTGTGGTCATGTTTGATATTTCTTGCTATGCACTTCCAGACTCAGGAGGAGGAATATTTCCATGGAAACTTATAGGTGTCATAGATGATTATGGAGCACAAGGTAGTGTATGCTTGGGGTGTCTTTTGATATCTCAGGTGTATCATGAGCTATGGATGTATTTGACTGGGAAGAGATTTGGATTAGATGTGGGGTTTTTATCACATTTTTAGTGTATGAGCACATAGTTGTAATGAGGCCATCGGGCCTACCTTTTAGATCAGGGGACCCATCAGAGTATGTGGTGGGTTTCATGAGATGGAGATATGATTGGATGAGGGATGATGGGGTGGAGAGGATCAGACATATTATACTGAGCTATGAGTAGTTTATCTATGGATGATGTTGTCTAGTATGGATTCTGTATGTGAGATTCCTGCATAGCCTGGTATGGATGTGGAGTTGGTGAGGATTGAGATGGGTATGGTGGATTTAGGGTAGGAGAGTGGACATGATTGAGGACTGTGCAGTTTCCTAGGGTGTGGAGGAAGTTTGGACTCCCACAGTAGATACTTGGTGAGACCGATTGTATATTGATGAGATGATTCATAAGAGGGACCTACAAGTACTAGCAGTAGATGAGGCACAAAAAATAGAGGAGGAGAGGAGATAGAGGGTATAGATGTTGATGATGTTGGATTCATAGAGGGATTTAGTGAGTGGTGGATGCAACAGTGGGCATCCTGAGGGGATAGAGTGGGGTGAAGAGATAGAGTGTGGAGGTGGAGGAGGAGGTGATGGTGGTGAAGAGTTGGTGATATTACATGCATCATTTGATGATACATTGTAGGAGAGAGGTATCAGTTGATAGTGGAGTGAGACACCACTCATTAGAGAGAGACACTTTAGCAGTAGGAGTGGGATCAGGCAAACATAGAGCATGATACATTCTAGTAGTATAGGGACAGATATTTCTGGTAATGAGAGGCACTACGGGTGAAGTATGGAGAGGTAGGGACAAATTTCGAGGCCTCATGGGATTGTAGCACAGGGAGCAGGACCAAGTTGGGGAAAGATCATAGTATCTATAGGAGGGTGAGCTAACAACTAGTGGAGGTCAGATGGGACCTCTAGGTTTTGTGAGGATGTAGAGTAGTATCACATGTGTATTGGGAGAGGAGATGTGATATTATGAGTGACTTCTGATAGAGCACCTTCTAGATGTACCTTTCTATGTAGAGCATAGAGAAGAGTGTAGATTGGCTTGATAGGATACCTCAATGAGCACTGATAGTGTTCGCACAGCCTCGACATAGGTCCAAGACCTAATGGAGGTCTAGAGGGAGGTCAAGGTGGGGATTGAGGGTATTTGATTTTGATTTTACCGCATGGATAGAATATTTTGTATATGATTATATGATGTATATGATTTGTTTTAAGGAATTTTGTATAAACTTTATTGATGAAATATATATATATATATATATATATATATATATATATATATATATATATGATTATAGTTTTGGATTCATGTGTTGTTGATGGATTTAATTTGATGTTATATATGAGTTTTATGGTGTGCATTTTGAGATATGTGGATATATGATTAATTGTATTGATATGATAGATTATAGATGTTGATTGATGTAAAATGATATGACTTAAATGTAGTGATCTTGATGTATGTTTAAAAATGTATTTTATCATGGTTAAGAATAAATGTGAAATGTTTGTTTTGATTTTTGAACTTATATATATTGATCTATATGGTATATATAATATACTATTATACTATGTATAGTACATATACATGATTTGATGTAAATTTAATGACAATGACAATGCACTTGAGGCCTTGTAACAAATGTTAACATATAACTATATACAATAATTAGTCACATGTAGGATCATGGATATAGATGGAAATGAAATTATATACCTTCTTTCAACATGGGAAGGGTTGATATGTAGTTTTTATATGGGGGATTAGGTTCTCCTTTGATGGCTTATAGGCTTATGCCCCAGACTATATTTTTACTTGCAAATTGATCAATGTGGGAAGTTTTCTTTTTTTATGGGAAATTTGATTGATGCGGGAAGCTTTCCTAGGATGTATTTTGATTATTTTGAACTTTGATATGAAGGTTGATCGATGTGGGAAGCCTTTTTGTAATGATTATGGGTAGCCATCCTTTGAGGGAGTGGTCTACAATATTTTTTAATTTTGATCTTAGATAGTCATCCTTCGTGGGATTGGTCTATATTTTTGATTGACAAGTAGTTTGTCCTTTGAGGGATCATTATGTATTTTGATAGTATGATTAATAGCTCATCCTTTGAAGGATCATTCTATATTTTTTATATTGAGAATCAATATGTATAATTTTAAATTTTATCTTAAGCTGAGGGTAGGCCTATTAGACCATTTTAGGGAGGGGAAAATATATGTGTAAAAACTACACATGCATACTCCTTAACATGTTTTTAGCTGGGTAGATAAGGGGGAGATAGAAGTAATGATTACAGGGTTCCTACTTATGAGGAGGAACTTATTCATATGGGGAAAATTTAATGGACAAATAGTCATGGTGCTCATATTTAAGGTCGTAAACATAGGATACTGATGGAAGGACCACATAATTCTAAATCATTACAATGGTGTAGTGTTAGGTTGGTGATGAAATGAGATCTTTGATGTAATTAATGTCATGAAATTGAAGATGTGTTAATAATATAGAAATGCCACAAGTAAAAGGCATTTATGAGGTTCATTTTTAGGTTTACCATCAAGGAAGGCTAAGCGATAAGCTCTTGACCCATATCTATGATATTATGACAGTGATGATATATGGACCAATCCAGTTCGGAGAAAACTTTCCATGTTTACTCCTTTCTAGAGTAGTGGCATTTTGATTCTCTTTGAGGACAAGTATCACCAATATTCATATTTATGTTCTTTGACATTTTTGTTGCATGATTCTCTTTTGATATGTTCTGGATAGACATGATGATGTTCAAGGGCTATAAGGGATGTTAGACAGTGTTCATCTAACAATTCAAGTTTTGCTAAGTGTTCTTGACATGGTAATCCTCGTCAAAGATAAAATATATGAGGGACACACGTGAAGGGATGGAATTTGAACTTTCAAGGGGTTAGAACCAGCCTCAGAGCTATAGACTAAATAAGAATGGTGTGAGAACCTTTAAGAGTAGCGGATGCCAATCCGATAGGCCTAGAGGGTAAATGGAATTTAGAGATGCCAATTCCTTCCATGCTTGGTCAAAAGTTTTCTTGAGGATTTTTTTGAGTGTATTTTGTTACAAGCTTTATGTTTGACCATTTACTTGTGGATAATAAGGAGATGAAAATCTAAGCTTGATGTTATAGGTGTTGCAAAGCTTTTGAATATTTTGTTTTGAAATATTTTCCATTATCTGTGATAATCGTGTGAGGAATGCCAAAGCAACAAATAATGTGATGATGGATGAAGTCAACAATCTTATCAGTTTTGTCAGAGACAAGGGGAATAGCTTCCACCCATTTTTTGAAGTATTTAGTAGTAGTGATGATAGAATGATGTCATTGTGATGAGTGATGGTTGATGATTCCAATGAGGTCAAGTCCCCATTGTGAAAAAGGCCATAAATCTTGAGCAGGTTATAGATCCTGACTCGAGATGTGAGTGAGGTTGGATTGTTGTTGATATTGAATCTCCAATCGCGTTCATGAGTTCTCCTCTCATGCCTCATGAACTGAAAATGACTCAACTGGAAAAGCATGCCTTCGCCATTGTCAAAGCAGTGAAGAATTTTAGGTATTATATTCTAAACTCGCATATGGTGGTGCTAGTCCTAGACACGGTGGTGAAATCAATTCTAACTCAGCAGGAGTTAGGAAGTTTGTGAGGAAATTGGATCGCAAAGGTCGAGGAGTATGACCTGGATATTAAACCAACCAAGCTAGTGAGGGGCAAGGGCCTGTGTTAGCTAATGGCTGAGAATAAAGATTCAGAAAACCCTGATGAAAGGGGTGACTACACCGACGAAGCACAGGACCGGCGGGAAGAGCCTGATTCTCTACCTCTGGTTCTATTTGTTGCAACTAGTGATGAATGGTACTCCGACATCGCTTTCTTCCTTACCTACGGCGAATGCCCAATGCACCTAACTGCAAAGGAGAAGTGCACTATAAAGCTTAGAGCGGCTAAATATGTCATCTGGGATGACGGCTTATATAAACGTGGGATAGATGGCATCTTTTTGCGATGTGTTGACAAACCCCAGCAAGTAAAACTACTGGAAAGTTTTCACAATTCAGCTTGTGGAGGATATTTCTCTTCCTCCGTAACTGCACACAAGATCATTCGAGCCAGGTACTATTGGCTGACGCTCTTCCAAGATACAGCCACCTGGGTGGCGAAATGTGAACCCTGCCAACAATTCGTCGGCAAGCCCAAGTTGGCTGCCTTTCCCCTAAGGCCGATCATTATCAATGAACCATTCAGGCAATGGGGAATTGATTTTATTGGTGCACTCAATCCTCAATCGAGTGCCGGACATAGCTATGTCCTTACAGCAATGGATTACTTTACCAAGTGGGTGGAAGCCATACCTGTCAAGCATGCCACTTCTGAGGTGGTTTGCAATTTCATTAAAGAAAATATCATTGTTAGGTTCGGCGTTCCAAACAAAATCATTGCAGATAATGCTTCTAACTTCTCCTCACGAGAGGTTATTAGTTTTTTCTATGAATATGGTATAACTTTGGCTCACGCATCCGACTATTACCCTCAGGGAAATGGTCAGGCAGAATCCAGTAACAAGAACTTGGTGACCATCATACGGAAGTTAGTAGATGAGAATCAGCGAATGTGGCACAAGTCTTTGTACGAAGCTTTGTGGGCCGATCGTATTACTCCCAAGAGATCTCTCGGCATGTCACCTTTTCAAGTGTTATATGGCACTGATGCCGAGCTTCCCATTTCTGCGGAACTTCCTGCTCTGCGCTTGGCACGAGCTATCGAAGATGAAACTTTCCAAAATTCTCTTGAAAAGAGAATCATGTATTTGGCAGAACTTGAAGAAAAGAGAGTAAGGGTGGTCGACAGGATCACTGAACATCAGAATCAAGTTAAGAGGCTTTTTTATAAGAAGGCCAAGAAAAGAGATTTTCAAGTGGGAGATCTCGTCCTTTTGTGGGACAAGCGAAGAGAGCAAAAGGGCATGCACGGAAAGTTTGATTCCCTGTGGAGAGGGCCCTTCAAGATCAAGCAGCTCAACGGAGAGAATAGCTTCTATCTCTCATATCTGGACGGAACCGAACTCCCACTTCCTTATAGTGGGCAGCATCTGAAGATCTTCCGGAAGTAGAGCTTGCTCTCTTCTTTGTACAGTTTGCTTTAAGTTATGTGTTTGCTTTCGTCGTGTGTTTGCTTTTGGTTTGTTGTGTGTTTCTTTTGCTCCCCCTCCGGTCGCCCTTTTTTTTTACTCTTTTACCCAATGGATAGGCACATGAGAACTGGGATTCTCTACCACCGAGTTTACTCAGGGATAGTCCCCAGAAAGAGCCAGCTGTTATCCCGTAAAATTGACAAGGGCAATTTTACCGATAACCATACCGAAATTTTGTTCCGATCCCTCGTTAGGGATCTCTTGCGTTCGAAACGCTGTAAAATCCCTTCCCAGGAAATCTAGTTTTTCAAACTTAGTCTTTTTTATCCTTTTTTGGCTTGGCGCATGAAATTTCTATGTAACACCAACTTTTGGTGCGCCCCCTTTAAATCCTTTGGCGCATGATTTTCAGTGTCAACACACCTTTTGGTGCGCCAAAGTATGTCAAGCCTTCCCTGCGTGTGCCAAGGCGTGTGCGCCTTCGTGTTAACACAACGTTTGTTGCGCCCCTTTTTAGTGCGCCAAAGGGCGCACATAATCCCGTGTCGACATTGCTTTTGGTGCGCCAAAGGCGCGCTTAATTTCATGTTGGCAGGCGCTTTGGTGCGCCAAAGGGCGCACATTTTTTCCTGTCGACAGCAGTTTTCATGCGCTTTTCAAAAAGTGGGTGGCGCATTAATGACTGGTTCACCTATATATATGTGTTTGCCCACCCAAAATGTCATTTTCACTTTTCGCTGAGCACGTGATTTTTCTGAGCCTGTCAGCCTCTGCCTCATCATTTTCAACACGTTGTGGACCCACTTTCCAAGTTTTCGCTATTTATCCAGGTAAGAGGTTCTTTTCTCCTTCTTGCGATTTGTTTTCTGGTTCTTCGTGCTTGCTGGTTTGTTTTTGATATACATATGTTGAGCTAGCCCCCCCTCTTTCAAAATCTGCTGGTAGAGGATGTCATTTTGAAAACTTGGTCTGAAAACCCCTTTAGCTTGAACCATTGTATATCCCATCCAATCTTGGAAATGAAAGAAAGGAAGAAGAGTTGAATCATATGAAAACTCTGTTTTGCCTTAGGCGCACCAGCGCGTCGTACAACATTATAAACAGTTGAGCCCCCATGGCGCATCTGTCCCCCCTGCAGCATAACTAGAACCCACGCCAATGGCACACCCATCATGCTTGTTGCATCAAGTTTTCATACGCCCTCAAGGCGCGCCTCTTCCACATGCTGCACAAGCTAAACTTGTGCCCCTTTGGCGCACCATCTTTTCGTGCTGCATTGCCTTTCCATGCGCCCTTGGCACGCCCAGCATCTATGCAACACAAGCTTTATCTGCGCCAAGTATAGTCATAAAAGCGCAGGCGCATCTCTCCTTACAGTAACATTCATGTTTTGCAAACCCTCCATGCGCCGCGCCATATTTCCTTTGGCGCACGAAAATTCCCTATTACACACTTTTCCCATGCGCCAAAGGGTGCACCAAATTTCAATGTAACATGAAATGTCCATGCACCTTTGGCGCATCCTGTCTCCATGCAACACGATGTTCTCATGCACCCTTTACTAAAATGCACTCTGCAGTATGCATGCGCCATGCGCCTTTGGCGCCAGTTTAACCTTTGCAACAGCCCTTTCCCGTGCACCCTACCTATTTAGCCCTGTAAGCTACATTTTTCATGCGCCCTGAGCCTAAAAATCTCTAACTCTTTCTTCTGCTAACATTCCAATGGAAGATCAAATGGCTAATTCAACTTTTTCGGATTGGGTCTCGCTTCTTCTTCATGCAGATCAGCAGATAAACTTAGAAGAACATATGTCTACATCCAGCAAGAGACCCACCAAATCGAAAGGAAAGGCTAAGCTTACTGAGGAAGAGATGAAGTATAAATATCAAAGGGTCAGAATTCCCGAGTCACAGGCCGAATGTAGCATGGATGTCAGAGACTCAGAATTGGGGCATATCGACATGGAGGAATTCTGGGCCAGAACTCAGAAAGTTACTAGGAGTCCATGGATGGATAAATTAACAGGCAGCGCCCTACACTTCGCTCGAGGAATCCTCGTCAGCACAGTCAATAATGAATTTATGATGGTGGTTGCTCAGTCTTACAACAAAGACACCAGATGTGTCGAAAACAGTAAGGGCGAGGTAGTCATTAACCTCACTGCCCATCATTTTGAGATGATACTTGGCATCCCTCACCACCGGCACTTCATGGCCGTCAGCCAAGCAGAGTGCATCAAGGCCTGGGAAGACAATGAAGACCAATGTATGCAACTAATGAACGAAGTCTACTTGAAGAACAAGAAGGTGGTAACCCGGTGGCCCCAAATCATTCACCGCAGTGACTTCTCAGAAGAGCTCGGTGATACCATTACCTTCCTGAGCAGGGTCTTCAGGCTTTCTGACGCCCATTACTTCCATAAATGGATGTTGCGCTACCTGGAAAAAATGAACAAGAATTTGCCTGATCAGCGCTTTTGCTGGGAGGAAATTATAAGCAGCACCGTTTCCGAGCAGCTACAACAATTCAGCACAATGGGAGTATTCCATATGAACTCCTACGTGGTCTACGCTGCAGCATCAGAGAGGGATTATCCATGCCTAACCCAGAGTGGAGTTTGGCCTCAGGTCAAAATATGTGAGTATTATCCAGAACTGAGGCTAGAGAATAGCATCACCCAATTCACCAAAATCAATGATGCATTCTTTTATCACATCATCTGCCTATTGAGGCCAAATCTGACTCATGGTCGTATGACCAAAAACATAGTGGCAGCCACGGAGAAATGGGGGGCCATGTTCACCCAATTTCCTACATTCACCTATCTGAGGGCTGCCAACTTTTTGGGAGAGCCAACCAGGCTACCAAGGTATGTTGGGCCTAAGCTAATTCTGCTGGAACTATCAAGGCAGCTGGTCACATACCACGAAAAATGCCTTAAAAGAAAAAAAGGTTGGAACTCCTTTCCCCCTCACAGTAGGCCGATACACATGCTCTACCCACCATAAGGAGAAGGAAATGTTTACAGAGCTGGAGTTACTCAATTTGAAGCATGACTTCCCAGCCAGGCCCACCTTCGACCCAAGGTGCTACCTGCCAAGAGCAAAGCTTGATCCGATCCATGTTCCTCAGATCGAGGATATTTATATTGATGTCCTCCATGAGGTAGAGCTCAGAAGAAAGGATCATTCTCACCTAGCATTGGCAGAAATCATCCAATATGGGGTAGCCATTGTCCCCAAAGGCTACCAAACAACAGAAGATGAAGTAGACAAGGTATATAACGATACAGATGGGGACGATTGGCCCTTTCTGCCATTGATAGAACTAAAGCTCCTCAGACAATTGAGGAGAGGGTCAAGGCGACTTTGCGGAGGACAGAGCACTAGTGCCGGATGAACAGCTTAATCTACCTCAGGGTATATTTCACAACCTCCCCATTGGGCAACGCACCTCCACGATCCAAGAAGCAGCTTAAAGGAAAAGGTGTGTAGAAGGTGAATCCAGCACCATTCAGGAAGAAGCCCATGAAATTCCTCCTTCCACGGCGCCTAGAACAAGTCATAACTCTAGAGGAAAAAATCACAGAGGATAGTCCAATTGGCCCATCCACTCAGGATGTCGGCATTGTTTGCAACAACAGAGGTCCCTTCTATCCCTCCTTCTTCTCTTCCTTCCCCTCCTCGAGTGACTCAGGCGACCATCCCTTTGGTTGTGTCCTCTGTCCCTTCTTCTACTCTTTCCCCTGCTTCTTCGTCTATCTTCTCTTCCCTCGCTGATCTTTCCCCCTCCATTTCTTCCCTCATCTCCGAGCTCCCTTCCCTTCCTATGTCTTCCGCAGCTGCAGTTTCCCTTCCTCCTGTGGACACTTCTTCGGCTATTCTCTCAATGCCACCACCAGCGTGTCTCCACGTTTTTTCCCCTCTTCTACTGCAGCTGCCCCCCTCCTCTGTTTCTGGTCCTTCCATAGGACCAGCCTGGATCTCTCAGCAGCTGAGCCAGCAAAAGAGGAAAGTTCCCATCGCTCCGATGGACTTTTCAGTGATCCCAGCCAAAGGGGTGAAGAAGCTAAAGCCTGTTGCATGCTTCTCTAAAAGTGTTGCAAGTGAGAGAATCATGGAAATTGCATACCACGATCCCCTCAAAGAGAAAAAGGATCTGTCTGCTCGACAGATTTTACTGTGACCCAAGTCACAATGGGGACAATCTTTCTAAATTCTCCAGGGGGAATCTCTTTCCCTGCGGTCACGCCCTCTGTCAAAAGCTTCAAGAAACAAAAGAAGAGAAAAAGGCTACTAAAGAGAGAAACAAATATCTGCTCCAAGCCTTACAGAGATGGGTAATGCGCCTCCCACAATTGCCGTTGAGACTTCTGAGCTTCTCAGCCAGGAGAAAATCAATGAATATGCAAAGATTGGCGAGCAAGGTTATGGCCATTTCTGCTTGGAGGAGCCGATCCTCAGGGACAAGTAAAGAGTGATCACCGAGTTTGTCAATTTGTATATGAGTATCGGAAAGATGAACAAGAGCTCCAAAGCATTAGCGGGGCCCATATCAGAAGAGCTGGATCATGCTAGACTCCAACACGAGACCTTTCAACAGATGTTCAACTGTTCAGTCGAAGATCTGGTCAAGTTCGGTGTCTTCGGCCAATCCAAGGGCCCTCAACAAAACCATGTCCACTCTGGACTATCAGATAGATCAGCTTGAATTTATCCTGGAAAAAATCGACAATGTAAAGGAAGCAGCCCTGGATGCAATGCATCAAATGGAGTGAATTGTTCTCAACATGTCCCAGGGGTTGCTCACTCCCTCCTTCACCTTTAGTCAGCTGATGAAACCATCCAGATCTTCAATGAGATCACTTCATCAATGAACAAGGGCTAGAGGTCACATTTGACACTGAATCTATCAACAACCTACTGGCCTGTAGGGACTTATCATCGGGTTCCTCATTGAGGGGGAAAAAGGGATGATTCCAAACTCCCAGAGAAGCTCAAGATGAGCGGGAGACTTGTGAGGCGATCAGCGAGTTGCACAAGGATCCTTCTCAGGATCAATTGGGGCCAATGATTAACAAATTTCTGGAATACTGCGCTCAGTTCCATATCTCCATACCTGAGCAGCATCAAAGCAGGCTTCTCCCTTTCGGCCGCAAGATGATGACGACTAGTAGCTTCGTCTTCTTCTTCTCTTCTCTCTCTTCTCCGACTTTCTTGTTGGAATGTCTAACAGTAGGTTGGCATAAATGATGACATCATCCATGTTGCGTCATGGGATGATGTCATCCATCAAGTTGTAAAAAGTCAACATGACTTTTAGATATTTTGTAAATATCTTTGTAAATAGTTGTTGGCTCCTTTTTTTTGCCTTCTTTTCTCCTCTTCTTCTATAAATACCCCAACACTTGTTGTGTTGAGGGATGGATGAATATCTTTCAGATGAGAAATAGGAGTAAGGAGAAAAGACTTTGAGCTTTTTGTAACAGAACAAATTAGTAATACAATATTTAGACTTTGTGTTGAATACCTGTGTTATATACATTAGATCTTTCTTATGTTAGATCTGTGTATTTATTCTATTGGATCTGCTTCTATTTTATTGTCATTTATTTATCATCAGTATTGCTTTGTTTATTTATGCAAGTAGGTTTGGCTCTGTTTACTACCAACCCAAAAACATAAATCTTCTGACCTTTCTGCTTTGGAATTCATTTCTTTTCTCCCTTCGGACCTGTTCCTTCTTCCTCCTCTCTTTCATTCCTTTCTCTTCAAAGCCGGAAATAAACCTACTGGGATGAGATCCCAAACCCCCAAAGGCAGAATCTGTGAGACTTGTATAGATTCCTGCTGGTAGAATAGCAATAAACTAGTTTCGCTTTGCTGACTCAAAGAGGGGCTATGCCCTGCACACTGTTGGCTCGTTTATCCATAGATCTACCCACGCGACACATTTTCAGACCAACAGTTTTTGGCGACTCCGCTGGGGATCGAACAGATCTATCAGATCTATGATGGTAAAGTAAAAAATCAGAAAAATCAGAAGATTGCTGCCTGTTTGCAAAATCTGAACTTTTTGTTAAAAATCCAAAAATTTGCAAAAGTGCTCAAATTAAAAAAATTTCTTCTGAGAGTCATAGATCTGGTGCAGTTAAAGATCTTTAGTTCACTGAGTTTTTGAAAAAATCAGTATTTTTCCGTAGATCTGAGTTTTTGACTGTTTGCAAAAAGTTTGAAACCCTCTTAAAAAAAATTAAAATCAGATCCAAAAATCAGCTTACTAATCTTCCCTGCCATCTTATCCTCATTGTAATTTGTCATTTGACCGCAATCAGTTTTCTGAAGAGGATAGTTTTAAATATTTAGAAAAGTATTTGCTGCTGGTTTTTGTCAGAAAAACTAAAAAATCAGCAAGTACAACCAAAAAGAAAGTTTGAATCTGCGCCATAACATTGCAGATCTGGAAGGAACACTGGCGAGTGAACCTTTTACGCGCAGCAGGAGAGCCCGTGGAGAAGCTGATCCTACTTTCGATCTGCTTCAAAGGCACAATTTCAGCGTAACACCGGCACGTTTTTCAGCACTAAGCTCGGCTAGCTGGTCATCTAGGAGTGTCTCACCTTCACGAAGAAAAAGTCTTTTGCAGGGGGCATCCACATCCCTTTGTAGTGCCTTGCTACTCAGCGGAACCACACTTCCAGCTCGTGTTCTCTTTCCAGATTTTCAAATGGCAGTTCCATGGGGAAACGCGATGGGTCCTTTGGCCTTACCACATCTAGTTCACGCGCTCCCTCACGGAAATCGAAAGAATTTTCCAAAATTCAACGGGAGTGGAAATCAAAGCACGGATTCCCACATATCTGCATTCATCATGTCATGCAGTATTTTGGATGTGACTCACGAAGATGTATCGGTTCACCTTTTTCTTGAAACCCTACAAGGGCCTGCAGCTGAATGGTTTCAGCATTTTCCGGCCGGGTCTATTACCAGTTGGGCCACCTTACGGGATGCTTTCGAAGACAGATACAAGCCTTCAGAGGATGCATTTGCATTACTATCATGGATCACTCACCTGAAGAAGGAGGCAAATGAGACCATGCGCGATTTGTCACCCGGTTCAATGCACTAATCAACCGTGTCCCTGTTGCCATGCTTCCAACACCGGAGAATCAGAAGTGTTTCTTCGTAAACGCTATGAGCTCGAAAGTTAGTTTCTTGCTCCTTCAGGAGTGAGTTGCCACCTTGATTCTCGCCCAAGCCGCTGCCATTCGGATAGAGGATAATCTGATAATATCTAGCGAATTGAAAAAGGAATCAACCAAGCCTAAATCTTCGGGCCCTTCGCCCACTACTTCGTCTGATCCAGCCTTTCAAAAGATGGCAAATGACTTGCTTGCATTGAAGAAGTAGTTGGCCCAGGCCTCTCCCAGTTCCTCATACCGGGATATCCCGCGGAGGAATTTCGTTCCTAATAATGTTTCACAAAGACCGCGCTTACCTACAACTGCTCCGCGGTTGGCGCTTGAGGCTCCTCCGGTCAATGCTCTGGCCGAAATCAAAGAAGAAGAACAGTATTATGAAGAACCTTCGTCTCAAGGCGAAGATGATCAAGATGTCGGTGAACCGACTGGTGACTCTACTATCGGGTATATGGAATTTGATGAGGAGGAATCTGATGAAGAAGAGGGTACCCAGGGATATGCAAGCGGACAGTCATATGCTGTTTTTACTCGCTCGCAAGGAAAAGAAGCGGAAGTTGCTACCCATGTCGAGCAGGAGAAGGCCGTGTCAAACGCGCTTCCGATCATTGCTAAAAGAGGTAATCCTCTTCCTGCTCAACTCCCTAGCGAATCTTTTACAAGGAAACCTTTTCCCCCCTATCTCTCCTCCAAATCAATCCTCTCACATTCCTACCAAGGCCAGTAATCCTATTCCATCATCGCGAGGTGAGGGACTCATTCCTTTACCAACGTAACCCTTGGCTGCATTTGATATCATAGATCATGCAAAAAGGACCAAGCTTCAAATGTCTGAAGCTAAGTACCTTCAGTCAAACCCCGAACAGCTTGTAAGATTGACCAAATATATTCAGAGCCAAGCTGTTGCATCTAAGCAGGTTTCCCCAAAAGGAATCCTTTCCACTCCCCCTGAATCCCACATAAATGTTGCTTCAACATCGGCATCAGGCAAGATAGAACCTTTCTATCTCTCCCTCCTAATCAATGGCCATAAGTTGAGTAACTGCATAATTGATTCCGGAGCTTCCGATAACATTATGTCGGCGAAGGTCGCCCATGCCTTGGGTCTCACTCTTACCAAGCCTTTCGGCAGGTGTTATTCCTTGGAAACTAAGCAAGTTCCGTTGGTTGGCCAAATCAAGGACGCGCAATTTGCATTTGTGGCTTTCCCAGATAAAAGAGTAAAAATGACAGTCCTCATTGCTGACATTCCGGTGGCCTATGGAATATTGCTAGGAAGAAGTTTTTGCAGCGAAGTTGGTGGAGAAATTCACATGGACTGGTCTAAAGCTAGAATTCCAGTCAAAGGTGTGATGCAGACATTAGAGCCAGAATCACAAAAGAAATACTTGGTTACTAGCTCTGAGGACCCCAAAGCTCAAATCCTTTTTGAATCATCAAGGATGGGGAACTACTTCTTGTCTACCGAGACGGATAAAATGGGTGTTCTCGTTCAGGAAAAAGATCTTAATAAGATCTGGACCTTGCAGTTTGATGGCAGCTGTGCAACTAGTGGATGTGGCACCGGGGCTGTGCTGATATCTCCCGAAGAAGAGGTAATTCCTCTCTCTTTCAAATTGTAGTTTTTTAACACTAACAATACTACTGAGTATGAATCTCTGTTACTCGGTATGCAAGCCACAAAGGAAAGAGGAATTAAAAATCTAAAAGTGCAAGGCGATGCAGAATTAGTTGTAAACCAAGTCAAGAGGGTATATCAAGTAAAAAATGAGAGGCTCAGGCACTACCGTAATGCAGTATGGGATAGCATCGAAGAATTTGATGCTTTTTCAATAGGGGCAATTCCAAGAGCTCAAAACGACATGGCCGATTCATTGGCTGTTTCAGCATCTCTCATGCTCCCACACCCAGGTTTGAAAATAGACAAATACACCATTGAGGTGGTTTTCCGCCCAAGTGTGCCAGACAATTCTCAGCACTGGCAAGTTTTCAACGATGACAACCAACTCATTGCCTTTCTGGAAAAATCGGAAAATTTTAAAGAGTTGCATTTCGAAGGATCCACTTCTGAGTGTCGTGAATCAGTCACCGGTCAAAACCACGAATCAGAGGAGAACGACGGCATATGTCAGCTCAAAGGAAATAAAATCCCAAAGGGCCTCATTTCTCTCGAACGGCTATTCGACAGGCATGACCATTTTGTGAAAAAGAAGAGGCGAGACGATCCTGACTCATCCCCAGGGACCGAACCAGTCAATATAGGTTCGGTAGAACACCCGCAATTTGTGAACATTGGAAAATGTTGCACGCCTGAGGAGAAGCGAAAGTTTGTCAAGTTGCTAAAAAAATATATGGATGTATTGGCATGGTCTTACGCCGATCTAAAGTCCTTCAAGCCAAAGGACGTTCAACATGATATCCCATTGAAAGATGATGTCAAAGCCTTCTGCCAGAAGCAGAGGCACTATAATCCCAAGATTTCGGGTAACATCCAGGTTGAAATTCAGAAGATGTTGGACGCAAGAATCATCTTCCCGATCCATCACAGTACTTGGGTAGCAAACATTGTGCCAGTACGCAAGAAGAACAGTGAAATACGCATATGCGTAGACTTTCAAAATTTGAATCAAGCTTCGCTGAAAGACAACTACCCTCTTCCGATAATGGATCAAGTTCTGCAAGTAGTAACTAGATCAGAGATGTTGTCCATGCTTGACGGTTTTTCAGGTTACAATCAGATTGAAGTTTCACCTGAAGATCAGTTTAAAATAGCATTCACTACTCCCTGGGGTACATTTGCCTACAGCAGGATGCCTTTCGGCCTAACTAACGCTGGTGCCACTTTTTAGCGGGCCATGGATTTCACGTTCAAAGGTATAATGGGGAAAGTCATCGTGGTTTATCTAGATGACTCAACCGTGTTCTCTAAAAAATGAAATGATCATTGTGATCATTTGGAACAAGTGTTGGCCAGGTGCCGAGAACATGGGATTTCCCTAAACCCAAAAAAGTCTGTTTTTGGAGTCACTGAAGGGAAGTTGCTAGGGCATGTGGTTAGCAAATAAGGAACAAAGATAGATGCCGAAAGAGTTAAGGCTATTCAAAGCCTTACTCTGCCTACAAGCAAGACTGGTGTTCATTCTTTCTTTGGAAAGGTGAATTTTCTCAGGTGTTTTGTTCCTGACTTTCCTGAGAAGACCCGTCACATATTAAACATGATGAAGGGGTCACCAACTTTTAGATGGAGTGAAGAGGGAAAAAGGTCATTTGAAGAAATAAAAGCTTCCGTCGCTCATGCACTAGTCCTGGTATGTCCTGATTTCTCCAAAGACTTCATCATGTATAGTTACTCATTTGAGCATACTGTGTCTGCAATCTTGATGCAAAAGAACTCGGAAGATATTGAATCTCCAATCACGTTCATGAATTCTCCTCTCAAGCCTCACGAACTGAAAATGACTCAGCTAGAAAAGCATGCCTTCGCCGTTGTCAAAGCAGTGAAGAATTTCAGCTATTACATTCTAAACTCGCATACGGTGGTGCTGGACGCAGACACGGCGGTGAAATCAATTCTAACTCAGCAGGAGTTAGGAAGTTTGCGAGGAAATTGGATCGTAAAGGTCCAGGAGTATGACCTGGATATTAAACCAACCAAGCTAGTGAGGGGCAAGGGCCTGTGTCAGCTAATGGCTGAGGATAAAGATTCAGAAAACCCTGATGAAAGGGGTGACTACACCGACGAAGCACAGGACCGGCGGGAAGAGCTTGATTCTCTGCCTCTGGTTCTATTTGTTGCAACTAGTGATGAATGGTACTCTGACATCGCTTTCTTCCTTACCTACGGCGAATGCCCAATGCACCTAACTGCAAAGGAGAAGTGCACTATAAAGCTTAGAGCGGATAAATATGTCATCTGGGATGACGGCTTATATAAACATGGGATAGATGGCATCTTTTTGCGATGTGTTGACAAACCCCAGCAAGTAAAACTACTGGAAAGTTTTCACAATTCAGCTTGTGGAGGGTATTTCTCTTCCTCCGTAACTGCACACAAGATCATTCGAGCCAGGTACTATTGGCCGACGCTCTTCCAAGATACAGCCACCTGGGTGGCGAAATGTGAACCCTGCCAACAATTCGTCGGTAAGCCCAAGTTGGCTGCCTTTCCCCTAAGGCCGGTCATTATCAATGAACCATTCAGGCAATGCGGAATTGATTTTATTGGCGCACTCAATCCTCAATCGAGTGTCGGACATAGCTATGTCCTTACAGCAACGGATTACTTTACCAAGTGGGTGGAAGCCATACCTGTCAAGCATGCCACTTCTGAGGTGGTTTGCAATTTCATTAAAGAAAATATCATTGTCAGGTTCGGCGTTCCAAACAAAATCGTTGCTGATAATGCTTCTAACTTCTCCTCACGAGAGGTTATTAGTTTTTGCTATGAATATGGTATAACTTTGGCTCACACATCTGACTATTACCCTCAGGGAAATGGTCAAGCGGAATCCAGTAACAAGAACTTGGTGACCATCATACGGAAGTTAGTAGATGAGAATCAGCGAATGTGGCACAAGTCTTTGTACGACACTTTGTGGGCTGATCGTATTACTCCCAAGAGATCTCTCGGCATGTCACCTTTTCAAGTGTTATATGGCTCTGATGCCGAGCTTCCCATTTCTACGGAACTTCCTGCTCTGCACTTGGCATGAGCTATCGAAGACAAAACTTTCCAAAATTCTCTTCAAAAGAGAATCATGTATCTGGCAGAACTTGAAGAAAAGAGAGTAAGGGTGGTCGACAGGATCACTGAACATCATTAATGACTCGTTCACCCATATATATATATATATGTGTTTACGCGCCCAAAATGTCATTTTCACTTTTCGCTGAGCACGTGATTTTTCTGAGCTTGTCAACCTCTGCCTCGTCATTTTCAACACGTTGTGGACCCACTTTCCAAGTTTTCGCTATTTATCTGGGTAAGAGGTTCTTTTCTCCTTCTTGTGATTTGTTTTCTGGTTCTTCGTGCTTGCTGGTTTGTTTTTGATATACATATGTTGAGCTAGCCCCCCTCTTTCCAGATCTGCTGGTAGAGGATGTCATTTTGAAAACTTGGTCTGAAAACCCCTTTGGCTTGAACCATTGTATATCCCATCCAATCTTGGAAATGAAAGAAAGGAAGAAGAGTTGAATCATATGAAAACTCTGTTTTCCCTTAGGCACACCAGCACGTCGTGCAACATTATAAACAGTTGCGCCGCCATGGCGCATCTGTCCCCCCTGCAGCATAACTAGAACCTGCGCTAATGGCGCACACCATCATGCTTGTTGCATCAAGTTTTCATACGCCCTCAAGGCGCGCCTCTTCCACATGCTGCACAAGCTAAACTTGCGCCCCTTTGGCGCACCATCTTTCTGTGCTGCATCGCCTTTCCATGTGCCCTTGGCGCACCCAGAATCTATGCAACAAAAGCTTTATCTGCGCCAAGTATAGTCATAAAAGTGCATGTGCATCTCTCCTTACAGTAACATTCGTGTTTTACAAACCCTCTATGCGTCGTGCCATATTTCCTTTGGTGCACGAAAAGTCCCTGTTACATGCTTTTCCCATTTGACAAAGGGTGCACCAAATTCCAATGTAACATGAAATGTCCATGCGCCTTTGGCGCATCCTGTCTCCATGTAACACGATGTTCTCATGCGCCCTTTACTAAAATGTACTCTGCAGTATGCATGCACCATGCGCCTTTGGCGCCAGTTTAACCTTTGCAACAGCCCTTTCCCGTGCGCCCTACCTATTTAGCCCTGTAAGCTGCATTTTTCATGCGCCCTGAACCTAAAAATCTCTAACTCTTTCTTCTGCTAACATTCTAATGGAAGATCAAATGGCTAATTCAACTTTTTCGAATTGGGTCTCGCTTCTTCTTCATGCAGATCAGCAGATAAACTTAGAAGAACATATGTCTACATCCAGCAAGAGACCCACCAAATCGAAAGGAAAGGCTAAGCTTACTGAGGAAGAGATGAAGTATAAATATCAAAGGGTCAGAATGCCCGAGTCACAGGCCGAATGCAGCATGGATGTTAGAGACTCAGAATAGGGGCATATCGACATGGAGGAATTCTGGGCCAGAACTCAGAAAGTTACTAGGAGTCCATGGATGGACAAATTAATAGGCAGTGCCCTGCACTTCGCTGGAGGAATCCCCGTCAGCATAGTCAACAATGAATTTATGATGGTGGTTGCTCAGTCTTACAACAAAGACACTAGATGTGTTGAAAACAGTAAGGGCGAGGTAGTCATTAACCTCACTGCCCGTCATTTTGAGATGATACTTGGCATCCCTCACCACCAGAACTTCGTGGCCGTCAGCCAAGCAGAGTGCATCAAGGCCTGGGAAGACAATGAAGACCAATGTATGCAACTAATGAACGAAGTCTACTTGAAGAACAAGAAGGTGGTAACCCGGTGGCCCCAAATCATTCACCGCAGTGACTTCTCAGAAGAGCTCGGCGATACCATTACCTTCCTGAGCAGGGTCTTCAGGCTTTCTGACGCCCATTACTTCCATAAATGGATGTTGCGCTACCTGGAAACAATGAACAAGAATTTGCCTGATCAGCGCTTTTGCTAGGAGGAAATTATAAGCAGCGCTGTTTCCGAGCAGCTACACCAATTCAGCACAACGGGAGTATTCCATATGAACTCCTACGTGGTCTACGCTGCAGCATCAGAGAGGGATTATCCATGCCTAACCCTTAGTGGAGTTTGGCCTCAGGTCAAAATATGTGAGTATTATCCAGAACTGAGGCTAGAGAATAGCATCGCCCAATTCACCAAAATCAACGATGCATTCTTTTATCACATCATCTGCCTATTGAGGCCAAATCTGACTCATGGTCGTATGACCAAAAAACATAGTGGCAGCCACGGAGAAATGGGGGGCCATGTTCACCCAATTTCCTACATTCACCTATCTGAGGGCTGCCAACTTTTTGGGAGAGCCAACCAGGCTACCAAGGTATGCTGGGCCTAAGCTGATTCTGCTGGAACTATCAAGGAAGCTGGTCACATACCACAAAAAATGCCTTAAAAGAAAGAAGGGTGGAACTCCTTTCCCCCTCACAATAGGCTGATACACATGCTCTACCCACCACAAGGCGAAGGAAATGTTTGCAGAGCTGGAGTTACTCAATTTGAAGCATGACTTCCCAGCTAGGCCCACCTTCGACCCAAGGGGCTGCCTGCCAAGAGCAAAGCTTGATCCGATCCATGTTCCTCAGATCGAGGATATTTATATTGACGTCCTCCATGAGGTAGAGCTCAGAAGAAAGGATCATTCTCACTTAGCATTGGCAGAAATCATCCAATATGGGGTAGCCATTGTCCCCAAAGGCTACCAAACAACAGAAGATGAAGTAGACAAGGTATATAATGATACAGATGGGGATGATTGGCCCTTTCCGGCCATTGATAGAACTAAAGCTCCTCAGACAATTGAGGAGAGGGTCAAGGAGACTTTGCGGAGGACAGAGCACTGGTGCCAGATGAATGGCTTAATCTACCTCGGGGTAGATTTCACAACCTCCCCATTGGGCAACGCACCTCCACGATCCAAGAAGCAGCTTAAAGGAAAAGGTGTAGAAGGTGAATCCAGCACCATTCAGGAAGAAGCCCATGAAAGTCCTCCTTCCACAGCGCCAGAACAAGTCATAACTCTAGAGGAAAAAATCACAGAGGATAGTCCAATTGGCCCATCCACTCAGGATGTCGGCATTGTTGCAACAACAAAGGTCCCTTCTATCCCTCCTTCTTCTCTTCCTTCCCCTCCTCGAGTGACTCAGGTGACCATCCCTTTGGTTGTGTCCTCTGTCCCTTCTTCTACTCTTTCCCTTGCTTCTTTGTCTATCTTCTCTTCCCTCGCTGATCTTTCCTCCTCCATTTCTTCCCTCATCTCCAAGCTCCCTTCCCTTCCTATGTCTTCCGCAGCTGCAGTTTCCCTTCCTCCTGTGGACACTTCTTCGGCTATTCTCTCAATGCCACCGCCGCGTGTCTCCACGTTTTTCCCCCTCTTCTACTACAGCTGCCCCCCTCCTCTGTTTCTGGTCCTTCTTCCATAGGACCAGCCTGGATCTCTCAACAGCTGAGCCAGCAAAAGAGGAAAGTTCCCATCACTCCGATGGACTTTTCAGTGATCCCAGCCAAAGGGGCGAAGAAGCTGAAGCCTGTTGCACGCTTCTCTAAAAGTGTTGCAGGTGAGAGAATCATGGAAATTGCATACCCCGATCCCCTCAAAGAGAAAAAGGATCTGTCTCTGACAGATTTTTACTGTGACCCAAGTCACAACGGGGACATCTTCTGAAATTCTCCGGGGGGAAGCTCTTTCCGCGGTCAACGCCCTCTGTCAAAAGCTTCAAGAAACAAAAGAAGAGAAAAGGCTACTAAAAGAGAGAAACAAATATCTACTCCAAGCCTTACAGAAGATGGGTAATGCGCCTCCCACAATTGCCGCTGAGACTTCTGAGCTTCTCAGCCAGGAGAAAATCAATGAATATGCAAAGATTGGTGAGCAAGGTATGGCCGTTTCTGCTTGGAGGAGCCAGATCCTCAGGGGCAGTGAAAGAGTGATCACTGAGTTTGTCAATTTGTATCTGAGTATCGGAAAGACGAACAAAGAGCTCCAAGCATTAGCGGGGCCCATATCAGAAGAGTTGGATCATGCTAGACTCCAACACGAGACCTTTCAACAGATGTTCAACTGTTCAGTCGAAGATCTGGTCAAGTTCGGTGTCTTCGGCCATCCAAGGGCCCTCAACAAAACCATGTCCACTCTGGACTATCAGATAGATCAGCTTGAATTTATCCTGGAAAAAAATTGACAAGGTAAAGGAAGCAGCCCTGGATGCAATGCATCAAATGGAGTGAATTGTTCTCAACATGTCCCCAGGGTTGCTCACTCCCTCCTTCACCTTTAGGTCAGCTGATGAAACCATCCAGATCTTCAAGGAGATCACTTCTCAAGGAACAGGGCTAGAGGTCACATTTGACACTGAATCTATCAACAACCTGCTGGCCTGTAGGGACTTCATCGGGTTCCTCATTGAGGCGGAAAAGGATTATTCCAAACTCCCAGAGAAGCTCATAGATGAGAGGGAGACTTGTGAGGTGATCAGCGAGTTGCACAAGGATCCTTCTCAGGATCAATTTGGGCCAATGATTAACAAATTTCTGGAATACCGCGCTCAGTTCCATATCTCATCACCTAAGCAACATCAAAAGCAGGCTACTCCCTTTCGGCCGCAGGATGATGACGATGAGTAGCTTCTTCTTCTTCTTCTTCTTCTCTCTCTTCTCCAACTTTCTTGTTGGAATGTCTAACAGTATGTTGGCATAAATGATGACATCATCCATGTTGCGTCATGGGATGATGTCATCCATCAAGTTGTAAAAAGTCAACATGACTTTTAGATATTTTGTAAATATCTTTGTAAATAGTTGTTGGCTCCTTTTTTTTGCCTTCTTTTCTCCTCTTCTTCTATAAATACCCCAACACTTGTTGTGTTGAGGGATGGATGAATATCTTTCAGATGAGAAATAGGAGTAAGGAGAAAAGACTTTGAGCTTTTTGTAACAGAACAAATTAGTAATACAATATTTAGACTTTGTGTTGAATACCTGTGTTATATACATTAGATCTTTCTTATGTTAGATCTGTGTATTTATTCTGTTGGATCTGCTTCTATTTTATTGTCATTTATTTATCATCAGTATTGCTTTGTTTATTTATGCAAGTAGGTTTGGCTCTGTTTACTACCAACCCAAAAACATAAATCTTCTGACCTTTCTGCTTTGGAATTCATTTTTTTTCTCCCTTCGGACCTGTTCCTTCTTCCTCCTCTCTTTCATTCCTTTCTCTTCGCAGCTGGAAATAAACCTACTGGGATGAGATCCCAAACCCCCGAAGGCAGAATCTGTGAGACTTGCATACATTCCTGCTGGTAGAATAGCAATAAACCAGTTTCGCTTTGCTGACTCAAAGAGGGGCTATGCCCTGCACACTGTTGGCTCGTTTATCCATAGATCTGCCCATGCGACAGATTTTCAGACCAACAAAGTCTTATGATTAAGGATATAGTAATGAAGTTTAGAAGTTGGAAAGTATAGATCACAACATAACTTTTATGCTTTGGTATAACAATTTTTGTAGTTTTAAAGAGTACGACTTATGTAATAGACGACTTGCTCTCTGCCCTGCTCATTTTGATGTGTTAGCATTAGGCCCAGGGCATGGTCGGTGGAAGAAATATATAGATAAAATGGATCCCCTTATGTGGAGGTGTGAGCATGGGTGGTGATAAGAGATATTATTTGAGGTCTTCAAAGGCCTTTTGATAGTTTTCATCCCACTTGAAATGGAATTCCTTTCAGAGGAGATGATGAAAAGGCTGAAAGCTAAGAAATGAAGTGGTTGACTGATTAGAGTCTACCTTGAGACTAAAAAAAAAATTTATATTAGGAGGTGGTATCTCGATGATGGCTTTAATTTTAGAAAGGTCTAATTCAATGCCCCTGATGGATATGATAAACCCTAAAAGATTTCCAGTGTGAATGCCGAATACACATTTAGTCGAGTTAAGGAGGATAAAGTATTGAATAATGCAAGTGAATATGACATCGAGGATGATGAGATGGTACCTTCAGTGTTTGGATTTACCTAAGATATTGTCAACGTAGTCTTCCATGGTTTTATGGATGAGGTCATGAAAGATATAAGTCATAGCGCATTGATAAGTGGCCCATGTGTTCTTTAATCTAAAGGGCATGAATCAGTAGAAAAATGTCCCCCAAGGGGTGATAAAATATTTCTTATGTTGATCTTCTTACACTATGTGGGTTTAATTGTACCTAAAATCCATCCATAAGAGATATCATTTCATGGCTTGTCACGAGGTCAAAAATTTGGTCGATGTTAGGAAGGTGGAAATCGTCTTTAGGAAAAGCAAGATTAAGATTTCAGAAGTTTGTGAACATATGTAAATATCTAGTGGATTTTGTTATAGGTACAATATTAGAAACTCGTTGCGGATATTTGATGGGTGAGATGAAATTAACATAGATAATATGTTGTAACTCTTATTTTATGAGCAAAGCTACGCGAGGATGCATCCTACATAGATTTTTCTTGACGAGTGTTAGGAATCATGACAATGTTATGGATAATGATGTTAGGGTCAATATCTGGCATGTCACTATATGACCATGTGAAGGCCTGACTATGCTTGGAAAGAAAAGTAGTGAAGCTCTTTAATTCTTTTGAATCTACAGACTAGGCAACTTTGACTATGTGAGGGTCTTATGAAGTTCATATGTCGATGGTGATAGTGTATTCATTAAGGAGTGTGGATGTGTCAGGTGGTAGAGACTTTTTTAGATAATGGTCCTCTGTCCCCATATAGGATAGGGTGGATTTGTCACCATGGCATTGAAGTATGTTTATGGTAGGGGAATCTTCCTCTATCATTTTAGGTAATATAAGTGGAAGGGTCTTAGAGTCGTCATTAGTAAATGATAATTGAGTGGTCCTAAGGTGATCATAGTGATAAATAATTAGGCGGGATGGATATGGTGTCGTCTATTTCCATAGAGTCATCATTTGAGGATGAAGTCGATGGATCTATTTTAACTCTAGATTCAGGTGTGGTGGTTACAGAAGTGTTTGAGGAAGGTTTTTTAAATCCAAGTCTGAATTTCTCATGAGGCTTCCGGGACTAGTCAAATACCAAGTCATGTATGCCTTGTTTGTAATGCCCTAAGCTAAAACATTTCAAGGTGCAGCGATGAAGATACATTTGTACAAATTATTGGTTGTATAAAAATGATAATTTTGATATAAAGGGTTTTACATGATATTGATTATTGCAGTGTGAGGAAGGACAATCATTCCCTCTATAAACAAGGTTAGTTCTCATATGGGGAGGACCAAAGGGAATGATATCTCCAACATTTGGTTTATACATAGGTTTCTTGTTAGGTCTCCCATACGTTTTAAGTGTAGGGAGCGAGTTAAGGACCAAGATTTGATATTCCCCTAGTGAGATACATTTTATAATATCTTCAAAGGAGTTATTGTCTGGTAGTTTAGATGCAGAGATGGAAGATCTGGTAGATGCTTCATCAAAATAGGCTGATTTTGTCTTGGGAATGAGTGCGTCATTAGGTCAGTAGGTCATGTGACATGCTTTGAAAGGATTTGAGTTTTTGAGAACAATAAAGGTTTTACCCTCACGTTCATATTTTATACAATGGTGTAATGTTGATGGGATACGCAAATAGCACGTATCTAAGTTCATCCTAACAGCATGTTGTACTCTAAGTATCCTTCCATGATATAGAAGAGTTTATGAAGGATTTTAATGCCAATTTTGATGGGTAAAATGACCATGCCTAAAGTAGGGGCGATGGTGTCATTGAAAGTGCATAACACGGTAGGTGACTGGGTGATGATGGTATCTGATAACCAAAGTTTTTTGAAGGCATGAGAAGATATGATGTTAATGTTGGCATCGTTGTCAATCATAAATCTCTTGATGAGAGTATCTTTCATCTAGGTGGTGATGAAGAGTGGAAATTCATGGTCTTTAGGTTGTAAGGATGGAATTTTAGAATCATCGAAGGTGATAATGGCAATCATTTTAAGGTTTCCAATGAGGTTGGAAAATGGTTAAGGGTTGTTTGATGATATTGAAATGAATTAGAGATCCTCAATCATTTCTTATCAGTGTTATGGAGAATTTTGAACAAGCTCATAGAGAGACATATTTATGAAAGCTTGGTGGAGTTATTTGATGAAAATGTTTTGTATACATGTGGTAGGTTAGATGTGTGGGGCAGAAAGGATAGACACCTTGGCCTTGGAAGAAGACAGGCTATATTATTCAGAAGGAGCGATGGAAATAAAGATGTTGGGCCCATTTTGATTTGAGGCCTTTGATTCTTCTGCACGAGATCTTATATTTATAAGAGCGACATCAATTTGATGGAGTGGGGTCTTACTAAAAGAAACCCCACTTTTGTTGGATGTGGATGCGGTGTTGGATGATGGTTTAGAAGAATTGGTTTTAAGAGTTTGACTAGTTGGTTTAATTTTATGGCTAGGTTTGATTATATTCAGATGATTTAGATATGTGGGAAGAATCCCTTTGTTAGCATGACTTTAAACCATGGCATCGAGGGCTTTACAGTCCTCATTATAGTGTCCTATTGTGTGATGGTATGCATAGAACTCTTCATAATTATACTAAGAGGGCTTCCACCCTCGGGAATCATATGACTTAATAGGTGGTAACATTATGATGGATGATTGGATAAGATTTTCAAGGATTTTATTATAGTATCTTGTCTTGGTTGTCTGGGAAAATGGTGCAGGTGAAGGGATATGTATATTGTTCAATGTTTTAGAGGTCTGGGATGACAAGGTCATGTTCTTTGTGGCATGTCTAGGTGCCAATTGAGGAACAACCCTAGATTTTGTAATGGTAATAATGAATTTATACAAGGGATGAGGTCCTAAGATGGAAGAAAATGGTTGTATTTTTTATGATAAAGTTTTTTTACAATTGTGTGGTACACTTTCTATTTTTTTAAATGAGTATCTTGTGGATTGTGAGATGGTTTTGTTGAGATTCCTTATGTGGTGTTGTGTAACATGGTCTTTTAAGATATTTTTAATATTTTTATGACCAGTTTCTTTTCTGGGGATTTTGGAGAGGAAATAGGTCATTCTGAAGGAGATGTGCTAGATGTAGGAGGACTCGTGATCTTAGTAGTGACAAGACTAGAAGAGTCTAATGATTCAAATGGTATCTCTATCATAGAAACACTGGGTGTTGATGGCGTGAGTGGGAGATCTTTGACTGTGTTGTATTTAATTTTATTTGAATTAAATCTAATTGCAGAGTAACTGATGTACAAATGATAAAGTACAGAAATGACATAAACAAACTAAGATCTAAAGTATAAAACCCTAAGCAAGAGATAGAGGAAAGATGACTTAACTGATATTTGCACAATCAAGAACTGATCTGGGTAGGGAGAAGATATGAACAAGATGAAAACATCATTTTAATTGATCTTTATAAATTCTACAACTCATAAATAATGACAGACAAGGGCATCCGTAGCATGACAAGAGTGCCTAACCACTAATGACCAGATCTGGGTGCCCATGACTACACAAAATCTCTGGATCTGGTTTCTATTATGTCACAAGGTCTTCGTTGTTATTATATATTAATCACCTGATGTTCACATTATGATCATCAAAGGTACCTATAACCTGTAAAAGATAAATTCACCTACACAAGCCCACAAACCACATCAAACCTAAAAAAGGAAAATACATAATGGGGAGTCAAACTGACCTCGGCAGTCACCCTAAGAGTGAACTTATGACTGAACTTTGCACTACATCTCAGACTCCATGTAGTTCTTTTGAGTGTGTGTTTAAATGATTCCCTAGGATTCCCTTGTGTAAGTTGCACTTGATAGTGGGTTGTAGCTAGAATGTAACAATGTAGTAGAATATGTGGATGGAATAGAATGAACTTCCCCTTCCTATGTTGTGCATGCATAAGTATACAACCCCTTATCCCTTGAATGGATGCCAGATGAATTCCTTGGAGTACATTAGGTGCCTTTTGAATGCAAGATTAGGTGATAACAGTAATGCTTAGTGTTTTGTCCTTTATTTTGAACACACAACTATGTATTTATATGGCTCCCTTATTTGAATTTTCTAATTGACAACTAGAAGATCAACCCATAAATAAAAAATAATCCAAAAATATAAAAGAGACCCAAAATGAGTGAGTAAGATAAGAAAGGGTTAGGGGTTCCTCGAGGGGACAGGAGATCTCAGGTGTTGTTATCATGGTTGGGCATTAGTGTCTGAAGCCATGAAATATAAACAAGTAAAGTTTTGACTGGGTTACAGGGTGTGTAAGACCAAATATAAAATAAGAGACGCAGAAAAGATGCCAAAGATAGTTTTCAACCACTAGTTTTCTTGCTTAGGAATCATGCAAATGCTAGCATGATTTTAGGACCTAGAAATGTACTCAAGTACATGATTTTATGTCTACATGTTGATATTATGATTGTAGTTAACAACATTATACTATGGTTGACTAGTAGGTAGGGCATGATGAGGAAAAGTTTGTTTAAAAACATCCAAGTTTTGATTAGGAGGAACATTCAGATTTTCAAGTTGTAATTCACCTCAATCAATGAGATCCTAAAGGATGTTTCTAAATGAGAGACACCTCTTGATGTTGTGGCCTCATACCTGATGGTATTTACAATAATCATTATTTCGATACCATGAAGTCTTAGATGTGGATGTGTCAATAGGTCGAATGGGAGAGAGTTTGATCATGCACGTGGCTAGAAGCTTGTCAAAAATTTCACTATAAGACTCCCCAATATGAGTGTAGTTACATTAATATTGGGTTCATTCAGAGTCCGAATAGCCTTTGGACATGACCTTTACAAAAATCATGTTTTTGAGCCTTTGGATTTATCATTACTAGAAGAAGGTTTAAATAAAGACTCGGTTTTGGGTTTCTTTGATATGAGTTTAACTTTACCATCTTCGAGAGCATGAATCTCTAGTTTGTAGGCCATAGTAAAAGCTTTGTCAATCATTTGGAAGGACTAGATTTGGAGGTTTGATGATATATGCTTAGTGCGGGATCAAGAAAATAACTCGATCAATTCAATTTATGGAAGAGAAAAGGATAATTTATTGATAATCCCCCACCATTTGGTGATGAAATATATAACAGAATTGTCTTCAAACTATTTAATAGCATAGAGATTAGTAATGGAAAACTTATGGACAATATTGATGGATAAATTCTCTAAGAACAATTACGCAAGTTATGTAAAAGAGAAGAGAGAATATTGTGGAATGTTGTTATACCAATCAAGTTTGGGTCCAGCTAAGGACATGGGAAATGTCCTTAACATAAGGTCTTGGTCATGGGAAATGAGATAGCATGCTTGATGAAAATCCCTAATTTACTACTACGAGTCCTCTTTACTATAGAATTTAATGAACTTCAGGAGTTCCCAATGTGGGGAATAGGCTTTAAAAGGTGTTGATGGGTGGATGGGTTTGTTGTATATTTTTCCATATGATAGAGTGCTTTTAAGAACCATGATGGTGGATTCAAGACTTGTAATATTATTCATTAATTCTTATAAAGGATCATTTTGATATTTTTTTTTAAGGTTTGAAGATGATGAACTAGGTTTATTATGGATATATGGATTTGATTGTTGGTATAGATGATACTATAACAGGACATTATGATGAAGAGGGGTACTCATGGGAATGTTGTAGGGATGCTGAGAGACTAAAGGTTATAAGGTAGTGAATTTATTGATAAGGGATAAGAATGGAAGTGTTTATAAGGGGTTGGGACGTCTGTGGTATGTATTGAGAAGGGATGGTGTTGTACTGTGAGATAGGGTCAGTAAATGCCTAATGTGAGAAGGGGTGAGTGCTAGCGATGGAACTCATATTGATAAGGGGTATATATTTGGGGATAGACACGACTAGATTTTGAATTGAAGATGTAGGTTTTTGTGGTGGGATGAGTTGAGACATGATAAGATGGTTCATAGTAAGAGGAAGACCAATTGATCTTACAAGAGGTGGAGGAGAAGCATTGGAGGTTGTGGGGTTAGATATGGAAGGAGACATTGTAGTGGTCATTTGTGAGGCTGAAGAGCTTGAAAAAGGATTTGATGACGTAGATGGTTTTTTTTAACATGTCTTATGAAGAGATATCGTTAAGGTCAAAACTAGTGAAAAGAGTCGATGAAGTAGGGTTTGATGTTCCTTATTCACCGATAGCAAAATAAGGGTTGATTTATTGGATAACAGGTTCATGATCGGGGTCAATGAGCCAGGTATAATCGATGGTGATAGTAGTAATGAGGGGTATTTGTTCTAGATTTTGTTATTGGAGGAGGACACCTCAGGAAGCCACGTAAGTGTTAAGGACCACCGGGTTAGAATCCATTATTTTTGTAAAGACTAAATCACCAATGTTAAAAAACAATGGGCTAAATGTATCTAGAATTTCTGATGTAGCTGACTGGGTACTAGGAGAATGTGGAGGTTCTAGGTATATTTATCAGAGATAATTCATTGTGCTAGGGATGTTTTGAATATGGGACTGAAGTGATTCTACCATATTTGAAAGATTATGAAAACAAGACTATAGCCTAGTTAGGACCATGAAACAAACAATTAATAAAGAAATGGGATATGGTTGTTTTTAGAAAAAATTAAAAACCACACAATCAGAAGAAAAAATTTTAATTATCTTGATTACCTTAAGAAAGTGTGAAATGAAAAATGGATGAAGGGGAACTAAGATAAATTCTATCTAAGGTTGGTTTTAGGTAAGTTTAAGGTTGGAGTCCTCGACATATCTGAAGGTATGTGAGGCCTAAATTTATGTTGGTGTCAGTATGAGGCATGGTATTGGGGCCTACCATTACACTTCACGGTCCTGCAATGATAAGGGTGTCGGGTGCTTAGCCAAAATACCACCCACTAAATTTTTTATACTCAACTAGAACACTAAGTCAAATTATCCTCTTGGTGATGAAATCCAAGTAGGTCCACTTAGGCAGGATTGTTTAAATTCAAATTAGATGTGATATGTGATTTGGTTGTGTGTGAAGGGATTTTTCATGAATGCAATTCATTTAAATCCTAATTAGACTAGATGAGCAACAGGATATGAATGTTTGTTTTAAGATCCAAAAGGAAATATTTAATTCGATAAGCATAAGACAATCACAATGCAATGCTTAAATAATGAATGAAAGAAATAGTGATAGTGACGCACTCCGAGCTAAAAGGTTAGAGAATTTGATAAGAAAAGAAACAAAAAGATATGAAATCTAAATGAAAAAGGGACTAAAGAGGTCCCATCGAGTGTGTCGAGATGTTTATGGTGATTTTTGGTTAGTTATTATTTTGAAATACCAAAAACTCTAAATAAAATAGGGTTTACTAATACCCGTGCCGACAATCGCAATGTCGGGGTGAGTGGGTACTTGAATAATGCAAGAGACTCCTCTTTATCCAAGTGAGAAGAAAATTATATAAAGACAAATAGACAAGACAAATATTAGATAATGATTGGATGAGTTGCTTGGAAAAGGTTGATCCCATGAATCCAAAGGGATTCCTTGAAGGGTGTCAACTTTTGTTTACAATTAAGTGGTATGATAATGCAATGAGGAAATGACAATGTGATTTAGAATTCAAGAGGGATAGAAAGATCTTGATCTGTGTTGTAGGTGGCCTAGGCTAAGGATATGGTGAGCTCAAAGACTAGGAAGTAGTCGAACCAAGATTGTTATGATGCATATTGTATTTCACGTATCACTTCAAGTTGATATTTGATTTCTTTGATTTCCGGTGTGAGTGCAATGGCATACAGGTTGAGCTTGTGTGAGATATTGAATTATTCCCACAAAAAAGGTTGCTAGATGATCAGAACATCATATATTCTTGTGATGGGATGTGAGGTATCTGGAACAATCATATACAGAGAACACATCTTGCAATACAATAGATTAGGCCAAAACATATTGATAGAGATATGATAATTGCTAAAACTAAATAAATTGACAAAGATCGATGACAATCGGAGACAAAAGGATTATTTTGATAAAATTTTGATAAAATAGATTGTATTTGATGCAAAATAAAGTTTGGTAATGTTAAGATGGACTGGGGGACTCTAGAAAAACATAAGATATAGAAAAAATATATTTATAATGTGTTTGAATGGCTAATGAGAGACAAAGGTGACCAGGATGTCAATCGACAATGATCGAGGATCGACGGTGATCACTGAAAAAATTACAAATATTTTAAGATTTGATCAAGTGATTAAATGAAGGACTGAATGTAAAGTGGCTAAGGAGGATGGTGTAGATAAAGTTTTTTAAAGTAAAAATGAAGTAAGATATAACTAAAAATGATAAAGATAAATATTCTAACCTTGTTGAATGCATCATAGGATGACAAAGCTCCAAATGTCTAACTAATGATTTGAAGATATTTCTCCAAGGAAATGATAGTAGAAGCTTGATGTTTAGTAATGTAGTGATGTCATGTGGAGGCTCAGAAATCCAAGAGCATCCCAGTATGTTTGATTTTTCTATGTGTAACTGATAAATTGAGAAGAGGGTGGTTTAAATAGAATCGATAATGTTCGTAGTGATCGTCGGTGATTGCAGGTCATCGTCGATTTCTTCGAAGATGCTAAAAACCAACTAAGGAAAAGATGGCAAATGGTTAAAACCACTTGCCATCTAAGGATTAAGGTTATTTTGTGAGCGGTGAGAGGTTTTGAATTTGGGTAGTAAGAGGTTACGGGGTAAGGATGGGTAGGATAAATAAGGCTAGGTTGGTTTTAGGTGGTTAGGTGAGGGTAAATAATATTCTACGTGGGTAAATTAAGATTTACAACAATAAATTAGATTATAAAGATGATGGACTTAGGATAGTGATAATAGCGTGAATAATGATAATGTAATTAATATGTGTCGAGTCACCTAGGGGTGAAAATTTTGTGTCTACAATCCCACTAATGGGATTATTTCCATTGATTAGTGCGCCAACACTTTTTCCATGTGTTGTACCTTCCATATTACCTCTAAATAAATTATGGGTGCTTGCCAAATTCTTCTGAGAATCCATGTGAGTTTCATTTATCTATTATGCCTCTTAAGTTAATACTAATACATACCTACCTATATCTTCAACCCAACATGGTGATCCCTGATTACCTACTTGTTCTATGTCACTATGATGATCCTCTATGTGAAATTCTGATTCTCAAGGACCAAGTTCAAGGGTGAAGGATCTAGGGTGGTTCAGATGCATGCCAATTGCTCTTCTTTCTTCACTAGGCTCACTTTCATTAGATGTCAAGGGGTCCTTATACTTTTCTTCCCTAATATCAAAGGGATATGGTCCTACAGTTCCTCACCTCTCGTAGGGTTCTCATCATGTTCTTTCGTCCCCATTCCTCTCTATCTGAGTTCCTCTTCAACTGCCCTCTCTCACACATCACTTTATCTACATATTATTTCTTCTCTCTCTACTTCCATATCAGTCAGTGTTATCCTTTCCAACCCCTTCCCCTATCCTTGTATGTGGCAAGTGTTTAGCTAGTCATCGAAAATTTTTCAAGTCCCATTTCAACCATCAATATATTTATAGCCAACAACAATGCGTGTAAATGTGATCCTCTAAGCTCACAAAAGAAACAGAACTTTTCTTTCTTTGGGCACAAAAACATTGAGATTGCATACTCTAAAGTGTAATTTTTCAAGATGCCTGCCCACCAACGATCTATTATGCACACCCATGGTTCATCAAAGTTAGAAAATTTATGATACCTACTCTGATTTCATACTTTCTTTCACCTGATCCTACTTCCTCTATTATGTGCATACGCCACTAACCACTCAAACAACTCCTGCTGAAATAAATTGAAGAATGTCTCATAGAGCGAATCATATAGGTTTTCTGTGACCCATTTACACAAATTAAACTTATCACCAATGTTGTGTCTTTATGTAAACTCATCTAATATTTCATGTATCCACCTTTTCATGTTCTCTAATGACAACCAAAACTTCATAAGCTCGCCACATCTTGAGATCCTAAATGAAAGAAGGTCCCAAAAATGAAACCAAAATGTCACGTTGTAGTCTAGTAAATCAACACAACATAGTAGAGCGTGATGGCACCTCATTTAGACCTATGTCTAAGCACTCACCTGATGTGCGTGCAACTCCTTTGAGTTCCTTCTAGGGAAAAAATCAATACATGGTTCCTAAAAACATGATTAACATAGCATGTAATATATTCCATATGCAGGTTATGAGTTATTACTGTATGCGTAAAGACAATTATTATCAAAGGAGCTTGCATTCATTCCTCAAAATATACAATCAATATAAGTATCTAGATACCAAGGACACCACATTCATCCTTTCTCACTTTGGAAATCCATATTAGATTATCCATTAAAAAACACATGACAAGCTCATACACTTATATATGACTCAGACACTTGGCAGTGTGTACATATACATGCACATACTTACATAAAAATTTGAGCACACACTTATATTCACTCTCCATACACTCATCCAAATTGCACACATAAACTATAACCGACATCTACACATATAAATGGTGGGAACTTATCCTTCACCACTTACATACTTAACTTAGTCTACTCTATATATAGCCTACATGCCTACACTTTCTTATAATTAGACATCATCCTGTGGTTATCCATAAGTAGCATGTCATGTGTTCTAAATAGCCTCTGCTTCATTTCAATTCCATGTGCTATAAGTACATCTTTCCCCACACTATAAATAGATTTCTTTTATCCCCATATGTGCTCCATAATTATATCGGTCCATGCATAATCCTTGTTTATCCTAAGTCCTACATGTGTCTTATCCACGCTTTTATTTTTGGCTTACCTTGGTGAATACGCCATCTTCTGCATGTCCTATTTTTATCCCATTCCACATTTACGGATAACTCTTGTTTCTTATGTTCTTGTGTGTAAACCTTTGCACGTATTCTCTTTTCCTTCCTATGTGCACTTTCACGCAGTACTTTATACTTGTATTAACTTTCCATTCCGCACGCATCTCCGCACGAAACCTTCTGACTTATAGATATTCTATTTATGGTTACATGTGACAATTTTTGTGTGGTATTCATCCTCTATGTGTGGCTTAATACTTTTATTAACTTTCCATTCTCATGTGCATCTCCGTGCACACCCTTCTACTATATAGATAATCTCCTTATGGTTACATGCAACCTTTTGCGTGCGGTCTTCATCCTCCATGCATTGCTTATACTTAGCCACTTTCTCAACCCAACATCACTTATGTATTTTTAGTTATTCTATAGATCTTATGTTAACTTATACTCAATGTATATACATATATTAAATGTATACACAAACATTCTTTACATGTTCAGAGATTTTGTTGTTGTTAAGGTAACTAAATTACAACCTTATATTCAATCATGTAATTGTATATTCATATATCAAATGCCATGCATTTTGTATGTAATAGTATAAGCTTCATGTTTTAAAAGGCCACCCCATATACATTTAAACCACTCCATATACAATTAAATCATTGAATATCAACACACTGAAATAACTCAATACACATTGAAAATATAATTGTAATCATGGTGTTACTCACGAAAGTGGTTAGTACATGAAAAACGTAAACAAAACATCAAAAATCCGTCCAGATAAAATTTGGGCCAACTTGATGAATCACATATTAATTTAAAACAAAGAGAAAAATAGAACAAGAAATGAAAATTACAGCCTTAGAGACATGTTGTTTATGTTCCCCAATGATGCCATTCCAGGTTGGATAAGCTCCAAAATGAGGAGGGTTATGGATGGATGGAAAAAATTAATGGTAGCATTAAATGGAGTAGTCGTGTACAAATGTAAATGACAAAGGAGGCATGAAAAGTGATAGGGATGAAATGAATGTAAATTTTTAGTATGTTTAGGTGTATCTACAAACTATTAGCATACACTAAAATTTCTAAATGTACACTGAATAAACAAGTGTAATTTTTTCCTTTGAGTACATCATTTTCCATGGCTAAAGTATAGGCATATATTCAATCATTTAAGTGTTTAGGGAAGAGGCAACAATTGTTGAGCACGTAGCACTTGATGAACTAATTTTTATTAGGGAGGGGTGTATTTAGTGATTTCAGTAGACATTAAAATTTTGAAGGCGTAGTTGAAAATGACAAAGTTATAACTGTATATTCAATATATGTTCAATAATTCTAGTTTATATTCATCCAATCAAAAATTAACCGTGGATATGCAGATATTAACTCCCTAAAAAACACAACACTTATGTATATTTAGATTTTAACTAATTAAAAAAAAACACAACACTTTTGTATATTCATTTTTTTTCAATTGTTATGTTAACTAACACTCAATGCATATTCACATATTCAATGTATATCTAGACATTATTTACAACAGCATATGTTTATTAGTTGTTATGGTAATTAAAATTCAAAGTATATTCGCTAATATAAGTGTATATTCAATAATATAATTGCATATTAAATTAAAAAAAACTATATTTTCATAACATGAACATAAAAAACTCAATATATACTCAAAATAAGAACACGCATGAAAATTACCCAGTATATAATGAAACTCTGAGATGTCACGCATTCTGTATGCAATAGTTCAACTTGCATGCATGAGGAAACCCTGTTTTTTGACATTTACTACACTGTATTAGCTAAGTTTTTGGAAAATGAAGGATTAAATAAGGACACGTAGACATTGGTAGATAACTCTGATATCCTTAGGCTTGAAAAAGAATAAGGAGGACCACACAGTTGAACTTCAGAAGTAGGTATCCCAGTTCTACGAGATCATCGCCAAGCATTACAAAATCTTCCTATTTTCAGCCAATTTACAACACAAAAGTCAAGTGAGTGATCATCTGATGCAGGAAGTATTAAGATGCAAGAAAATGCATTGAAATAAAGCAATATAGAATGAATGGATGTTTTCTAATCATTCACTAAGCTTATATACGAACTTGGACTCAGGTTTCAAAAATCCCATCTACAGAAAAAATGAAAGATGGATTCAAAATCAGCTGATCTCATGACCAACTTGGTGAAAAGCACAATAAGATATGAACACAGTTGACTAAGAAATAACCATGAGTACTTTAGTCCAAAATAAATATTTATTCGAGAGAGGTGTCATGATATGCAAAATGAATTGATGCCTGAATGGATCAGTATTAGAACCCCCAAAAAACTTGACATAATGAATGGATTTTTTCAATTAATGGAAAGATTTAATGCATGACATTATGTGTGTAGTTGTAAAGGATAAAGTAGGCACTCGAGAGTGATAAGGCATAATCTTTACTAGGATTGAATGCGTTTGGATTTAGCTATAGATAAAAAATTTATTGTGCACGAAGTGGTCGGAAACATTTTCTTCAGGTACAAAGAGGATCATTCCATAGATTCAAAGTGCAATTTTGAATTCTCTAGATGTGTGATGGATCTTCTGAAGTTTGCATAGGGAGAATTGATGTAGTGCCTAGGTGGACTATGCATTTTTCACAATGGATTCCATCAGTAAAGTTGGTGACGCTGACACGTTATTTTTATAGATCATTGAGCCCCCAAGTTTGGGCCAAAATATCTCTAAAATTAGGATGTTTGGTAACTCGTGCATCTCCCCTATTCCAATGAAGGACTTGTTGCAATTAAAGGATCAGATAAGGAAGATGTGGCTAAAATAGATGGGAAGTTTCTGAATTACATGTTTCAAAAAGATATATGGGTTAGTATTAAGTGGGAAAATAAGATGTCGATTACAGTTACAAATCTGAGCCCGACATCAAAACGTTTCTTCTTCTAACACTACTTCGACATTCCCAGATGCTAATTGTAGCATCAATTTTGACAGTTATTGGTGAAAATTGTAAGGAGACCATTACATTACAGTTATGTGGAACATGATATCCTTAATTACGTTAAGTGTATTTAAAGATAGTGTATAAGTTTACAACGTATGGATCTAGATGCATGTCACTCAAAGAGGAACTAGAGGATCCCTGATTTCTAGATGTTATCTTCTACTTCTTATTCTATGTTCAAGTTCAGTTGAGTTATCCCATTTGTATTGTTCCCTTATACATTCTATAAGTAGATTTTGGACTCTAGAACCTATTTGGGTTAATAGATTAGGTAATTTGTAAGCATCGGGTCTT
Organism: Taxus chinensis; assembly: GCA_019776745.2. Taxonomy (NCBI): domain Eukaryota; kingdom Viridiplantae; phylum Streptophyta; class Pinopsida; order Cupressales; family Taxaceae; genus Taxus; species Taxus chinensis. The sequence goes on from CM034150.1 coordinate 553,299,613, forward strand.
AGGTGCCTTCCAGAATTTGTGTTGAAATCCCTGATAGATATTTGAAGAAAAGGAATATAAAGGAGTCCACAAGATTATCTGGAGAACTTTGCTGTCACTCTTGCAATTTTGTTTCGGAACTTTTTATCTCAAAGATCTACTTATAAACTTTGGGTTATTTTAGAAATCTAGACCCTGAAGTTTCCTTTGCTTATAGATTATGTTTGTTAATATATATCTGGTCATGTCTATGTGTATGCAATCAACTCTGTAATCTAATTGATTAGGTGAAACTTGCACATACTACCAGCATGATTGCCTTTCTTCTTTAGCACCCTCATTTCCTTTCTTTAACAGCTGCATGTACTTGATGCAAAACAATCATAGCTCATGGTTCATGAGCTGTATGGTACAAATTGTAATACCCCCATATAGATAATAGCATATCCTTAATTGACAAATCTTACAACGGGAGCACTCATCTAGTAAATGAGGGAGATTTATCTCCATGACTACCTAGAACCTTCAGCTATGAAGACTTCATCTAGGTAGAGACAATTGTGCTTAGACCCGATTAGGTAATTTTGAACATGGTTTTTGCTCAATTTGACCATATTTTTTTTTAATCTTAAAACTTTGGAAGGATTCCTAGACTCTGTACAATCTTGAACCAATCTACATCCAATACCTTTGAAAACCCTCAACAAGTACCATCCTACAACCATGAATTATCTAGGTTCTCGCTTCACCATGACCTTCACATTACCATGTCTCTAGTTGTTAATAATCCTGAATACCCTCATTCTTGGTGTTATTTCCCAGCCTTAAATGAATGAGTAGGGGGAATTCGTAAGAGTGACATCTAACTCTTCCACCTTATCTTTCAGAGAAGAATTTGGAATAGAATTCACTCTTATTTGGAGAAACCAACATAAGCATAGTCAATACTTGATGCAAACCAGATCTTTACCTATCTCATGATGTATTATGCTTCAAATAATTTCTCAATGACAATCAAAAAGAAAGCCATGCTTATACATGACCTTATGGCGAAACATATTTAGAAGGGTCATATGATGAGTACCACATTGGAATACAGTAAAACTTTCCTTCTAAAAGTGATCATACTGTACTAATGATTTCTTAGGACAACGTATCTCCACATTGCTAAGACCCACGACCTAGCACTATAACATCAATAGCTAGAAAAAGCATCTATCATTACCCTTCAAGATATTCTTGGAGCTCAATTCACTTGCATCTCTGAATCAATTGTGTCCTTAAACAATAATTGTAGCCCTTGTATTTTACCTCTCTATCGCAAGGGCAATGGTGGACTCTTAAACCTCAATTTCCATTCCTCTGACCTTGAAATTTCCCTCTTTCTAATATTTTCCAAAATCCACTCACTTGACATGGAAGGGTCATGACCATGTAATTTAGAAATGAAATTACTGAAACCCCCAATCTTAAGCTTGTTCCACAAATGTTGATTAAAAGCTTCAATCTTCTGTCTAGCTGGTTCAACCCTGATTCTATCACCCACCCATCTTCACGAAAACCAAACTTCCCATGATTTCTAACACTTCTCAAATTCACACCCCCTTTCACACCAACAAAATTTGGACTCTAAACTCGTAGTTAGCGTGTTTAAATTTATATTTATCATTAATAATCAAAAATTGCTTAAATTTGGATATTTAATTGGAGTTTTTAACACCATTTATAATTAGAATTTTTTTATTAAAAAAATTATTTTGGATATTTAATTTGAGCTTTTAACATCATTTAAAATTATTTTTTTATTTTTTTTTAATTTTATGTTGTAAATAAGTAATTTTAGTTTATAAAATATAATTTTTTAATTTTTTCAGGGATGACTTTTCTCTAAACATGAGGTATACTAAGCATTTACAAGATTAAAAAAAATCATAAAGATGTGAAGTGTTGTGTGAGAAATGACTTACAGGTTTTTAAAAACAATTATGAGTACCCCTCAAAAAATAAGACCAAGTACATTCACAAAGTATAATTACACCACAAAAGCATTTTGTTGGCAAAATAATTTTTCACAAGGGGAAAATTATGGGATTTCACCAATTCTCTGTGGACTAGGTCCCTCTACTTGAATGGGGCAGCTATATTTATTGAAATCAAGCAAACAAATATAAACTAAGAGCTAATTTTCTGGGGGTGGCCGGGTACACCGGGGATCATACAGGAATACTTCAGTAAACCTGTGGCAACTGCTTGTATGGAATACAAGGGAGGAAAATTGTTTAGAGAGAGAGATACGAAAGGGAAATAAGAGGATGATTTTAACCAAAAAATAGTATAAATGAGTTTATTGCATTAAAATCATAGCTATTTCACTTGCATCAATCAGAATAAACCATCCACATAGAAATAGGAATAATCAACAAAACAAACAAGAAAGTTTTATTGCATCATGTTACACAGTTTACAATGCTTTTAGAGTACAAGTTGAGATGACAAGAGAATAGATGAAATGAATCCAATTATTCCTACAAATACAATGGGAGCTATAAAATAATAATTAACCATCCCTTTACAATGAGGAGGTCATCTCCTTTTAGAGCTTTATAATTCAACTTTTCCTCTACCCCCCTCATGACTTTTCATGTTCCTATTCAACTTGTGACTTTTCATTATCCTTGGGAGAGGCCAAATTAAGTACCATCTTATAATTTTAGGGATTACTTTTACATTTTAAAAATATTTCATTGTCACTTAAATGAATAGGAAAAAACATCATGATCACGTATAATGAGGAATCAGGAGGAGAGAAGAGGAGAAAGAATGAGGAGAGAAGAAGAAATGCTCCAAAGCATGGATGAAGATAGCTCCTCTCCTCGACATAGATCCAGCTATGAGTGGTGTTGAAGATGACATTTTGATCCATGATAACCTTTTGCATGTTCTCTGTTCTAAATAAAGCATTATTTAGAACAAACATTCCATGCCAATCAATCTCAAACAGATAACCATATGCAGCTGTAAATGACTTGGTGATCCACCAATCTATTCATTTCATAACTTCGGTAATCTACCGATCTATTTATGTTAACTTTAAGTATTGAATACTTATCGTATACTTTGTATACTTGGTTTTCCTACCCTAAACCGGGTACTGAGTGATCTGTTTAAAGAACATATCTGAATATTTGTTACCAATATTCATCTGATATCACGTTGCTTTAAACTAGGTGACATAGGACAATGCAACCAGTAGCTTGCGATACTTTGGCCAAAGATTTTCAACATACTGTTTATGTCACTATTCCTAGATGGCATACTCATCATTTCAGAATACGTCCTTCACCTCACTCCTCTGTTATCAAGAATGGTCTTTACTGACTACCGTCAGTCCACTTGTCCCAGGTTTAACCCTAGCCCTGGTTAGAAACATAATTTATTATAGGAAGATGCTCACAATGACTTAGGGTAAATGGGCATACTCGGTTGACCTAAGTCAACTGGATGTGCCAAGGTACCCTGAGCCCTTGGAAGCTACTTCCTATCCTAAATATGCCACTAACTTGACCTAGAGAGAAACTAAGTTCAAGTCCTTATTTGTGTGTAGATCTAGATGATCAATGCAGAAGGGTGTTGCCACATGTCAACTACAACGTTGTATTCTCGAGAAGACCCAAGTCTTCTCGAAAGTATAGCCCTGCAGTTGGCGTGTGCCAACATCCTACAGAAACTACCTCATCGAGATGTACATACCCCTAGGAGGTTATTAATACATTATTAATTTGGATTATGATTTGATTTTAGTAACCCTGCTAAACCCTAATCCAACACTCCATAAGTTCTTTTCTAAATTTAATTCAATTAGTATTGAAGAACTTCCTTAACTTATGATTGCTTTTAATGTTCATTTACATAGTTTAACAAGCAGTTAACCAAAACAGGACAACAATAACATAAGTTCCAAAATATTGTAATTTCACATTCAGGAAGTTTAGCAACCACATAGGTCCAACTAAAGTAGACTTCATACTAAATGAAGTCCTATGAATTATAATCTTATCACCAATCCCTTTTGGTTTACATTCATTTGAGAGAGGAAGAGTCTTCCTCTAAATGATTAAGTGTTAGGATTTATCATTCACAATATCCATAGTTCTTACTGCATGTTCATTACGCATCACATTACTATGTTAAATTGTTTAGATAATACACATCATCTTATGCAACTTAACAAGTTGCATCATTATAAGGGAAATTGAACTAATTCCCTTTATCCATCTTATCAAAGATAACAAGATAAGCATAATATAATATGAAGAATATCAACAAGATAGAACTTCCATCTCCTTCATAAAAGTACGAGATAATTTACACAACCAATGCAAATAAATCACAACTCACAATTCATCATTATAACTTATAAATTTACAAGACTATGCACTTTAGGCGTACTGCATAACAACAACCTTCATTCTATAAAGTATACAACTTTTCTTTTTCAATACAACTAAGAATGAATCAGAATTCTTTACAAAGAATCAGACTTATATCAGCCAATGCATCATATAAGTTTTTTCCTTCTTTTATCACTTACGATGTCCATCTACAAAAATTGCTAGCACGGGTCAGTTCAATGAACTGAGCATGATAAGCACTAAGCATTAAAATGAAGTGCATTCCACTAATTGTTTCATTAAAGCAACATTGCTTTAATGAGATAATTAATATATCATACAATAAGCATAAGTGATACCAAACAGAAAACAAGTACAATAATAAATCTAGATCCACTTTTAAGAGAAGAGCAGAATATAATCCACAACATCTGCCTAAAAACTTAAAGTTCAATTGATCCTATCAATAACTTTTAAACAAACAATAGATCTTGCCATCCCATTATTTCATAATTCTATCCTAATAGAATACAACATTTATCTTTTCTATAAGACAAAAGAAGTGTTTACAGCATGGTTCATTCTAGGATGATTCATCTAAATCTTAAGCAAGAATAAGAAGAACCATTACGTACCATACCCAAACTTATAACATCTAAGAAACAAGATCAGGTTCATAACATGAATTATCTGTTTCCTTTCTGGGGATAACAATCTTATAAATTCAACATTTAAGATATACATCTAAACAGAATTTCATAACAATCCAAGAAGGTATAGAAAATCAAAACAGTCTAACTGCAATTCTAATTCTAATTCTACATGTTAGAAGTTATCAATCAAAGATCTGAAACCAACGTTCACAATCAAAGTAGTCCCATAAAGGAGTTAATCTCTACTCAAGTTCACCCAAAAAGATAGAGTACAAGAGACAAAACCTACTCCTATCCATCCAAATAAAGCAAGGCTTAGTCAACAACAGTCGATCAAACAAGTATGCATTCACTTATCAGTAAAACCGACTTAGTTACTATCTTTCTATCATTACAACCAATGATTGGAACAAAGTAGACCAACAAGCCATAAATAAATCACCATCTCATAAGAGAATCGAGTGCAGAGAAGTTCAATCAATGAGCTTATCCAAAAGATAGAGAAAAGGAAACTCTATAAGGAAAGGTCCAATAATCAATCATTTCATTCAACTGAACAAAAGAATTTCCAGTTTCAAATCAAATCAGGATGAAAAACATATTACAGTCCCAAAATAGCATACTGATCCCAAGAGATAATATATATATATTCTCTCTCTAAAAGAAGTCCAAGGACTCATTCACTGTATCTAACAAGAATAAAATCCTGAAACAACAAACTATCAAGTTTAGAATTATCCATGAACTCAAGACTGAAGACTCACAAATGCTTCACCACTTAATACGAAAAGTAAGTAGTTCGTGATTCAAAAGAACTAAACACAAAACAACTGAACGGAGAAAGTATCCTTCCTGAATAATTTCAGTGTCCAAGGGTAATAACTCAACCTTCCACTGAGACCCAAAATTATTTTAAAGAATCAGAAGAGAGAGCAAGAACCCAAAAACATTTAAGTCAGAAGATGTCTCAATCTATCTCCAAGCAACAGGAACAGAAATCCAAAACAAAACTTTCACATCCACAAAATTTTGACAGAGGTGACTTAGTTTCAACAAAACAGTCAACCCAGAACACGGGATTCCTCAAAACAGAGGGGAAAGAACACCCCCTCCAATTCTCATGCCATTACCATCTCAGAGAAGATGATACAATCATGAAATAGAAGTTCCACATTCTTTTAAACAAGACGTTTCCAGTTCCAAATCTCGAAGAGATTTCAAAATGACTCAAACAAGCTATCACCCAGTTTTCTGGTGAGTAAGTTGCTCAAATAAAGAATTATAAGCTTAAATTTTAATATAAGAATAACCCAACACAAAAATACCAGAACAGAATCAAATACATCAACCCAAATAAAAGCTCATAACACTCAAGTGTTCAAATAAGAGTACAGTGTCGAACATGAGCTTCACACAAAAGTTTCAAAACTTCACAAGTAATATAATACGAGTACAGTGCCAAATACTGCACTTCAAGCAACAACTCAGCATTGCATAAGTTTCCAAACACTGGTTCCAAACAACATGAAGCTCCAACACAAGTTTATATCAAAACACGAAGCCCAAAAACAAGATCAAATGGAACTCAAGGTTCCCATAAAGTTCAGAACCCTATATTGCAATGAAGGTCAGTTCAAAGCACAACCACCTTGAATACAAGTTCCAGAATGAAAAAACAGAGCTACAGAAACAAGTTTCACATACAAGCTTCACATGCATGCTGTCATAGAACTTTGCACAGAGAGAAAGTTTCCAAAACAACATTATTTTTGCCATGGATTCATATCCAAACATCACAAAGATTCATAAAACCCAGCAAGAAAATAACCAGTCAAACATGAAAACATGAATCTCATGAGAGCAGAGTTGTTCTAATGAATCATTTAGAAGAAAGAAAAGAATCTTAATAGTTAGAGCCTATCATGCCTGATAGTGCTTCTGCCAAATCGAAGGAGACTTCCAGCGAGCTTCCAACTCTTTTTCTCCTCCACGAAAGATCAACAATCAAACATATTTTCTTCCTATGCCTCATATACTTTCCTTCGATCAAAAATAGACTGTAGAAACCAAAAATAGCTTTGAAGTGAAGGTCAAACTGCTGGTTCAAAGAACCAGATAGCTCCATGCAGAGAAAAATCCACAATGCATGCAAAACCAAATAACCTCCTACAAACCTGCCTTCCAAGTTTCCAAGATGGTTTGCACACAAAGACCAAGGCCCATTAATGCCATAAATTCCATTAATTCCAAATTTCCCACTTATCTTTCCTTGCCACCACCTCCTAAATCTGACGAATGCCAATTCCATCCAAAAATACAATTCCATCTTTTAGTGGAGCTTCCATGTATGCCTCCACCAAGTCAACTAGCCCCTGCCAAAACTGGTAGTACCACCATCCATTAAACCCTATCAACTCATTTAAATGCCATTGGAACCGTCACCTTAGAGACATGCAACCCTTAGGTTCCCTTTTAATAGTTTAGGATGGATCCCATTAAAACTTAGGTTAGTCTAGCAATTACCAACTTAGGTCTTAAAACATTTGCCAATAGTAATTCCCACCTTAGGTTAGATTCAATTCATAACCATTTAGTATTAGGTATTAATTAAAATAGCCTAACATTACTTTAGTAATCCTTCCCTTATTCATTTAGCACAATGCTTAGGTTAGGATGCCAACCCAACAAAATAGAATAAGAGGCTTAGGTTAGAATAAAATCCAAATGAGTAAACGTAGCTAGAACATAGGTGTTCTTACCTAGCTTAGGATATTGTTAGGATAATCCTTAGGTTTTAGGACTCCGAACTCCTCCTCTGTCATGAATTGAATTTTTCTTATGTCCTTAATGTCCTACCAAGATCAATCACCAAAGACCCGAGCACAAACATACAGCTGAATGAAAACACGTTCACATAAGACCAAAGAATTTGTAACATACAAAGTTCAGTCTTCTATGTCCCTCAAACTACTGAATGTCAATTTACCATTTCAGTCTATGAAGAAGATTTGAAACATTCCTTGGATCACTGAAATTGATCCAAGGATGAGTCAGAAGAAGGAATAAGTCTGCAACTCTTAAAGCCAGATTGCAACTCACCTTTCCAAAGTGAAAATGAATTCTTGATAACCATACTATTTTAGTCTAATGATTTTTAAGAACAGAAATGATTTATCCTTATCAAGCATGATCTTCAATAGTCAAAAGAACACATCTTTATCTAGAAAATCACATGTCAACACTTGAAATGCAAAAGAGGAATATAACAGTTGTCAAGGGTGTTACATGCTTCCCTCCTAAAAAGAATCATCATCCCGATGATTATCTCATTTTTTTTAACAGTTTGCATCAAGGAAAATCAACTTATTCACTTTTCTTACCATATGTCAAAAACATATCAGCATTTTTAAGTTCCAGAAATCAGCATTACATAGTTGTTTATTCAAAACAAATAAATATCTGCCCAAAACTGGCATACTTATTGTAATATAAAGATAAAATCACAAATTTTTATCAGTCAACAGAATCAATTTATGTTCAAATAGATATGGAAAAGAAGTTTTCATATCCTCAAGGTTTTCCCAAGTTGCACTCTCTTCATTAAACTGGTCCCACTGGACCTTACATTGTCTTATTTCATGATTTCTTAAATGCAACTGGTGAGTTTCCAACACTCATGTGGGTTTAACCATGATTATTCCTAGGTCTTGGACCTACAATGAATTCTAATTTAACACATGTGATAAATCTGATATGTATTTCTTAAGTAAAGAAATATGGAAAACATCATGCATTCGTGACAAAGTAGGAGGTAATGCTAAACGATAAGCTACAGGGTTGATTACTTCAACTATCTCAAAAGGTCCCACATAATGAGGTGATAACTTGGCAGCCTTGCCAAAAGTTATAGAACTCTTTTTCAGTTTAACCCGAAGAAAGACTTTCTCACCAAGTTCAAATTTCCTATCAACCCTCTTTAAGTCAGCATAACTCTTTTCCTATCTTTCTTCTTTCAAGCGTTCACGAATCAATTTAACTTGTTGTTCCATTTCAGTAAGAATTTCAGGTCCAATTACCTCTCTATCCTCCATGTTGTCCCAACTAACAGGGGTTCTGCATTTTCTTATCGTATAATGCTTCAAAAGGTGACATCTTAAGAGAAGCATGATATGTATTATTGTATGCAAATTCAACTAATGGAAGATACTCTTCCCACTTATACTGTTGATCCATACAATACATCTGTAACATATCTTCTAAAACTTGATTTACTCTTTCAGTATGTCCATTTGTTTTCGGATGATACACAGAACTGAAATTCAGCTTAGTTCCTAGAGCTGCATTAAGCGTTTTCCAAAACCTTGACATCATTCTAGGATCTCTATCAGATATGATTAGTTCAGGTACTCCATGTAATCTGAAAATCTCATGTATAAATCTTTTAGCCAAAATAGGAGAATCATCCTTCACATTTCCAACAATAAAATGTGCTACCTTTTTTAGTTTATCAACAACTACCAAAATAACATCATGTTTATTTCTTGACATAGGTAACCCTTGTACAAAATCCATGCTTATTACTTACCACTTGTACTGCGGTATGCTATGAGGATACAACAAACCGGCTGGGTGCATATGTTCCGCTTTAACACGTTGACATTCAAGGCAATGTGTCACAAAGTCTATAACATCCTTTTTCATATCTTTCCAGAAATATTGTTGTTTTATATCAGCAAGCATTTTTGTAATGCCAGGGTGTCTAGAAAAAGGTGAATTGTGAAATTCTGCTAACAATTTCTTTCTCAAATCATTTAGTGAAGGTACATATACTCTGTTTTCAAATCGTAAGATTCCTTTGTTATCAAAGTGAAAACCTTTATACCTCAAATCATTCGAATCTACAGCAAGCGCTGCTTTTACTTGCTGAAAGTAAGAGTCAGATTCCATAACACTTTTTACTTCATCCTTAAACTGAGTTCTTAATGTTATAAGAGCATAAATGTGCTTCCTATGACTTAGAGCATCATCCACTCTATTTTCTTTACCCTTTATATAATTGATGTCAAAATCATATTGAGACAAAAACTCTAACCACCTTCATTGTCTTGCATTAAGATTTGGCTGAGTGAAGATATACTTCAGTCCAAGGTGATCAGTTTTCAATTCAAAAGGTTTACCAAGTAGGTAATGCCTCCAAACTTGTAGTGCATGAACAATGGTAGCAAGCTCTAAATCATGTGGAGCATAATTTAACTCATGTAACTTAATTTTTCTACTTTCGTAAGCTATGACATGACCATTTTGTAACAAAATACCTCCTAAACCTTCACCAGATGCATCAGTTACCACCATAAAATCTCCATTAGGATCTGGTACTGCAAGAATAGGTGTTAAAGTTAACTGTTCCTTCAAGGTTTTGAATGTAATTTCACATTTCTCACTCCAAACAAACTTTTTATCTTTCTTATGTAAGGAAGTTATTGGTGCAGCCACCTTAGAAAAATCTATTACAAATTTCCTATAGTAGCCAGCAAGTCCCATGAAGCTTCTAACTTCATGTACATTCTTGGGTGCAGGCCACTCCATTATAGCTACAATTTTTGAAGGATCTACAACAATTCCATTCTTACTTATTACATGTCCCAAATAGTGTACTTTTGTGTCATAGAAAAAACATTTAGACAGCTTACCAAATAACCATCTCTTTCTTAATATTTCCAAAACTATCTTCAAATGCTCATGGTGTTCCTCAATACTTTTAGAATATATGAGAATGTCATCCAAGAATAAGAGCACAAATTTTTCCAAGTATTCTTGAAAGATATTATTCATTAAATTCATAAATGTTGCAGGTGCATTAGTTAATCCAAAAGGTAAAACCGTGAACTCATAATGTCCATACCTTGTTCTGAAAGTTGTTTTATGAATATCCTCATCCTTGATTCGTAATTGATGATATCCAGATCGAAGATCTATCTTAGAATATATTGATGCTCCATGCATCTGATCAAATAAATCATCAATCCTAGGGAGTGGGTATCTATTCTTGATTGTTGCTTTGTTTAACATTTTGTAATCAATGCACAATCTAAGGGTTCCATCCTTCTTTTTCACAAAAATTATAGGTGCTCCCCAAGGTGAAACACTTGGTCTAATCAAACCTTTAGACAAAATTTCTTGTAACTGAGCCTTAAGCTCTACTAATTCTGTAGTAGTCATTTGATACGGTGCTTTAGAAATAGGTTCAGTTCCAAGCTTGATCTCAATTGTGAAATCAAACTCCCTTTTGGGTGGAAGACCTGGCAATTCTTCCAAAAATGCATCACTGAAGTCTCGTAACAGTGGATATCATTTCATAACATCATTCTTATCTTCTATTGATTCAGTAATTTTTACTACATATAAGGTACAACCTTTATTTTTGGCCTTTTTAAGTTGCATAGCTAACAGTTTTCTAACAAAAATCTCACGTTTCACACCCTAAATCTATGTTGTTTTCTGCAGGTCATCTAAACAACTAATGTGTTTTTCAAAATAGTTCACTTTAGCCTTATGCTCTGCTAACCAATTAACACCTATGATTACGTCATAAGACCCCAAAGGTGCAACATAAAGATTAACTTTAGTGGAAAAGTTAGGTAAATCAAGGACTGCTCCAAAAAAACACATACTAACCGTATGAACAGCATTGTTTCCATACTATACAGTCCATGTTTTATCCATGTTTCTAGCTTTTCTTTTTAGTTTTGATATTAATTTACTAGAAATAAAACATTCAGTAGCTCCGGTATCAAAAATAATAGTTATAGGTAAACCAAATAACTTACCTGGAACTTCTATGGGTGTGGCATGTTTCTCAGCCTGGCTTGTCAGCTACTACAGCATGTATCTTGTGCTGCTGATTGCGATCATCCTTCTTCAAAGGACATTGATTCACGTAATGATCCTTGCCACAGTTATAACAGCCTCCTACATGTCCCTTCCTAGGCTCAGGTTTATTTTCAGCCTTAGAGTTATCGTTCTGACCCCCATAGGACTTTTGTCTGTTATTATTGTTCTTAGCAAGGTTGTTCTGTGCATTACCAGCAAACTTGTTTGTTGCTTCTTTCTTACTTTTCATTCTGAATTTCTTCCATGGTCCTTTCTTAGGTGCAAGAGATGATGTAGAGGAGTTGGGAACTTTCTTCCTTACTTCCTCCTTATGAGCAGAAATTGCCTTTAATTTTTGTTCCTGCCTTATGGATTTTTCAACAACCCCTTCCATTGTGGTTGGGCTGTGAACATCCACCTCTCCTCCTATAACGGGATTCAATCCCATGATGAATTTCCTTATCCTAAACTTCTCATCAGTTTGGTACTGAGGTACATACTTAAGAAGTTTTGTAAACCGTTCCCAGTACTTAGTTACAGTTAGCTTTCCTTGAGCTAAGTTCTAGAATTCAGTCATTTTTTTATCATAGTAAAGTTGCGGTAGCCATCGTTGTTTGAAGTATCCTTTAAATTGATCCCAAGTGATATTAGATTCATCAATATTCAACTCAGCCTTATGGTTGTCCCACCATGAAGATGCTTCATGAGAAAGTTGATATGCTCCCCATATCGTCTTTGTTTCTTCTGAGAAATTACTTATTGCAAAGTATTTCTCCATTTTGTTGAGCCAATTCTCAGCCCCATCTCCTAATGTGGTGCCATCAAACTTGGGTGGACTTATCCTTTTTATATCATTAGTGAGTTCAGCTGCCAACCTAGCTTTTTTGTTCTCAGGCTGAACAGGTATGTTCACATTGTTATTATCAACACCTTCATTGGCATTGTCCCCAGGAGGTGGCTGATTATTGTTATCAGCATCTTCTTCCTCCTCATTTCCCATTACTTGTTGTTCAAGTATAGCCAAATGATCTCTTATGTCCAATAGGGTAGCAAGGATCTCATCTAGTTTCTAGGCAGTTGGTGCTCCTTCCTCTGGCGAAGGGTTATTTGCAACATTTCCTCTTGTTCTAACCATTTTTTGTTAACAAGAAAATTTAAGTTTCATCATATTATGGACACAGTAGGTCCAAGAGCTACAACTTTCAGCTCTAATACCAAGATGTAACATTCCCATTTTAAGACTTTAGAAACAAGGGAAAAAAATCATAATGTTCTATGTTCTAAATAAAGCATTATTTAGAACAAACATTCCATGCCAATCAATCTCAAATAGATAACCATATGTAGCTATAAATGACTTGGTGATCCACTAATCTATTCATTTCATAACTCGGTATCTACCGATCTATTTATGTTAACTTTAAGTATTGATAACTTATCATATACTTCGTATACTTGGTTTTCCTACCCTAAACCGAGTACTGAGTGATATGTTTAAAGAACATATGTGAATATTTGTTACCAATATTCATCTGATATCACATTGCTTTAAACTAGGTGACATAGGACAACACAACCAGTAGCTTGCAATACTTTGGCCAAAGATTTTCAACATATTGTTCATGTCACTATTCCTAGATGGCATACTTGTCATTTCAGAATACGTCCTTCACCTCACTCCTTTGTTATCAAGAATGGTCTTTACTGACTACCGTCAGTCCACTTGTCCCAGGTTTAACCCTAGCCCTAGTTAGAAACATAATTTATTATAGGAAGATGCTCACAATGACTTAGGGTAAATGGGCATACTCGGTTGACCTAAGTCAACCGGATGTGCCAAGGTACCCTAAGCCCTTGGAAGCTACTTCCTATCCTAAATATGCCACTAACTTGACCTAGAGAGAAACTAAGTTCAAGTCCTTATTTGTGTGTAGATCTAGATGATCAATGCAGAAGGGTGTTGCCACATGTCAACTGCAACGTTGTATTCTCGAGAAGTCCCAAGTCTTCTCGAAAGTACAGCCCTGCAGTTGGCGTGTGCTAACATCCTACAGAAACTACCTCATCAAGATGTACATACCCCTAGGAGGTTATTAATACATTGTTAATTTTGGATTATGCTTTGATTACAGTAACCCTACTAAACCCTAATCCAACACTCCATAAGTTCTTTTCTAAATTTAATTCATTTAGTCATTGAAGAACTTCCTTAACATATGATTTCTTTTAATGTTCGTTTACTCTGTTTAACAAGCAGTTAACCAAAACAGGACAATCAATATCATAAGTTTCAATAAAATTTACTTTAACATTCAGGAAGGTTTAGCAACCACATAGGTCCAACTAAAGTAGACTTCATATAAAATGAAGTCTAATGATTAATAATCATATCTCCAATCCTTTTTTGTTTACATTCATTTGAGAGAGGAAGAGTCTTCCTCTACATGATTAAGTGTTAGGGTTTATCATTCATAATATCCATAGTTCTTACTACATGTTCATTACACATCACATTACTATGTTAAATTGTTTAGATAATACACATCATCTTATGCAACTTAACAATATGCATCATTATAAGGGAAATTGAACTAATTCCTTTTATCCATCTTATCAAAGATAACAAGATAAGCATAATATAATATGAAGAATATCAACAAGATAGAACTTCCATCTCCTTCATAAAAGTATGAGATAATTTACACAACCAATGCAAATAAATCACAACTCGCAATTCATCATTATAACTTATAAATTTACAAGAATATGCACTTTACCCATACTGCATAACAACAACCTTCATTCTATAAAGTATACAACTTTTATTTTTCAATACAACTAAAGAAATGAATCAGAATTCTTTACAAAGAATCAGACTTATATCAACCAATGCATCATATAAGTTTTATCCTTCTTTTATCACTTACGATGTCCATCTGTTAAAATTGCTAGCATGGGTTAGTTCAATGAACTGAGCATGATAAGCACTAAGCATTAAAATGAAGTGCATTACACTAATTGTTTCATTAAAGCAACACTGCTTTAATGAGATAATTAATATATCATACAATAAGCATAAGTGATACCAAACAGAAAACAAGTACAATAATAAATCCATGGATCCACTTTTAAGAGAAGAGCAGAATGTAATCCACAACATCTGCCTAAAAACTTAAAGTTCAATTAATCTTATTAATAAATTTTAAAAAACAATAGATCTTGTCATCCCATTATTTCATAATTCTATCCTAATAGAACACAACATTTATCTTTTATATAAGACAAAAAGAAGTGTTTACAGCATGGTTCATTCTAGGATGATTCATCTAAATCTTAAGCAAGGAATAAGAAGAACCATTACATACCATACCCAAACTCATAACATCCAAGAAACAGATCAGGTTCATAACATGAATTATCTGTTTCCTTTCCGAGATAATAAACTTATAAATTCAACATTTAAGATATACAACTAAACAGAATTCCATAACAATCCAAGAAGGTATAGAAAATCAAAACAGTCTAACTGCAATTCTAATTCTACTTCTGCATGTTAGAAGTTATCAATCAAAGATCTGAAACCAACATTCACAATCAAAGTAGTCCCATAAAGGAGTTAATCTCTACTCAAGTTCACCCAAAAAGATAGAGTACAAGAGACAAAACCTACTCCTATCCATCCAAACAAAGCAAGGCTTAGTCAAGAACAGTCAATCCCACAAGTATGCATTCACTTATCAGCAGAACCGACTTAGCTACTATCTTTCTACATCATTACAACCAATTATTCGAACAAAGTAGACCAACAAGCCATAAAGAAATCACCATCTCATAAGAGAATCGAGTGCAAAGAAGTTCAATCAATGAGCTTATCCAAAAGATAGAGAAAAGGAAACTCTATAAGGAAAGGTCCAATAATCAATCATTTCATTAAACTAAACAAAATAATTTCCAGTTTTAAATCAAATTAGGATGAAAAACATATTATAGTCCCAAAAACATCATACTGATCCCAAGAGAATATATATATTTTCTCTCTCTAAAAGAATTCCAAGGACTCATTCACTGTATCCGACAAGATTAGAATCCAAAAATAGTAAACTAACAAGTTCATAATTATCCACGAACTCAAGACTGAAGACTCACAAATGCTTCACCACTTAATACGAAGAGTAAGTAGTCCGTGATTCAAAAGAACTATACATAAAACAACTAAACGGAGAAAGTGTCCTTCCCGTAAAAAATTTAGTGTCCAAGGGTAATAACTCAACCTTCCACTCAGACCCAAAATTACTTTAAAGAATCATAAGAGAGAGCACGAACCCAAAAACATTTAAGTCAGAAGGTGTCCCATTCTATCTCCAATGCAACTGAAAAAAAAAATCCGAAGCAAGACTTTCACAACCACAAAATTTTGACAAAGGTGACTTAGTTTCAAATGAAACAGTCAGCCCAGAACGTGGGTTTCCCCAAAACAAAGGGGAAAGAACACCCCCCCCCAAATCTCATGTCATTACCATCTCAGAGATGATGATACATTCATAAAAAAAATAGAAGTTCCACATTCTTTTAAACAAGACGTTTCCAGTTCCAAATCTCAAAGAGATTTCAAAATGACTTAATCAAGCAATCTCCCAGCACCCCTAGATGTTGTTCAGATTTCTAGTTTGATCATCCTAAGCATCCAGTGTGATTGCACAACATTGAATCCTCCCCCCAAGTGTGGGACTTGTAAAAATGGGAGAGGAATCTCCAGATTAGATGGCTGGTTCCTCAACTCCTCTGATCAGATTTATCACTTGCAAGTTATACAGAGGTTTTCAAATTCAAAATCCTATTCTAAATTCCAAAGGGGACAGAGATAGGGGAATGCAAG
The DNA here is from genome assembly GCA_019776745.2 of Taxus chinensis. Classification (NCBI taxonomy): domain Eukaryota; kingdom Viridiplantae; phylum Streptophyta; class Pinopsida; order Cupressales; family Taxaceae; genus Taxus; species Taxus chinensis. The sequence continues at coordinate 553,316,382 of CM034150.1, forward strand.
AAAATGAAACTAATGTTAATGAGGTGATGCACCAAAGGAGTTGCAGACACCTGACACTGCAATACATACACAATCCATAAGCAAAACACCACACAAAAACATGCACAAATTGCTCAAAATGTAATGAAAGATCAGGGAAACAATGGTAGATATATGAAAGGATTGAGGGATTTTAATCACAAAGCATATATTAACATTCCAGATCCAGTACAATGCATTACAATGATCAAGAGGCAAAAAGGGGTGTTGTATTGCATGGAAAGGTAAAAATTTCCACAAGTTCTACCAAAGAGGAAGAAAAGGGAAGTTGCAGAGCTGAAAAAGTGTCTCTCTTTTGCAAAAATGAACCCATCTGGCTTTTACAGTGCAAGCCACGACCCCAGGAGAGAGAAACACGGGAAAACATGGGGGAGATTCAACCATTGACCAAAATGTAATCAAAACAGCATGGGCATCCTTACAGGCCCATCCCCTGACATTTTTAGCCATGCTGGGAGAGAATGCGAGCCATTCTTCATTAAAAACGGTGGTTGAAACATCATTTCTGTCCATGACCACGTGCCAGAGGCTGTTTTTCAATTTTCTCTCTCCAAATTCCATCAAAATGCAAAAATGACCCCATAATCTTGTAGATAATTTCACCAACTTTCCATTGATATAAAGAACGTGAAAAACTAAGCTCTGGATTGAAAGATATGGCCATTTGAAGTTTTAGGGCAAAACAGGGCCAAATCGGATTGGCGGGTGAAAATTTGAATTTTTTCACCTTTTTTTTGCATTTGGGAAAATTTCCCAAAAAATTCCCATGATCCACCATTCTGGGTGCCACGTGGCATGTTTTGATTGGGTGCGGGCCTATCCTGCTTCATTTTCCTTTGTTTTGCCCTTTGGAAAATTTTCCAAAAATTCCCCACCAGGCCGGTGAGTTGAGGACACGTGGCACGCGCTGATTAGGTGCGGGCCTTTCCTCCCTGAATTTTCCACGGGCTGTTTTGACCATTTTCCCCTTTGGACACGTGGTAAAACCCCATTGGATGCAGGTTTGCCCCTTCAAATTTTACTTGCGGGCTTTTCCTGAATTTTTGCCACCACCTGACACGTGGCACAATCCCATTGGCTCGCATTTAGGGGGCGGGCTTTTCCCTTTGAATTTTCCTTTGTTTTTTCCTTTGGGAAAATTTCTCAAATTCTCCCCACCTTCCACCGGTCCAGGACACGTGGCACAATTTTATTAGCCGTGGGCCCTCTGCAAATGTTTTTACTTTGTTCCAATCTTTGGGAAAATTTCCCAAGTTCCTCCCACGCTCCGCCTTTCCGGGCTCTAGGTGACACGTGGCCTTCGCTGATTGGTCAACGGGGCAGCGGGCCAAAACTTTCTTCTTTGAAATTTGGCAAAACACTTCGCCAAAATTCTAACTTCTCCTCCGCCCTCCGAAACTCCCACGCCATAGGACACGTGGCGCAATATGATTGGGCGCGGACCTTCCCTCCAAAATTTTCCATGCGTAACACTTAGCCAAATCTTGCAAATTCCTCCCCTAGACACGTGGCATCACCTGATTCAGTCAACGGCGAGCCTACAGGGAAAATCTTCCTTTTGAAATTTTGCCAAAACACTTGGTAAAAAACCAAGTTTTCCTCCGACCCCCGCCACTTCCTTGGACACGTGGCGGCATCTCATTGGCTGCGGGCCTTTCAGGGGAAAATTTCCCATAAAAACTCCACCGAGCCATAACTTCAAAAATACATGGAGTTAGGAGGAAAACTTTACCTTTCTAGAAAGCTGAGAAATAACTCTATCCAATGGTGCCATTTCCAGAAAGTTTTGAGTGCCTAAAAAGAAAAAATTTATGACTGAGGCACAAGAGAGGGAAGAATGAAAGGAGTTAGCCACAAAATGAGCAGGGGGGCACATTTTGGATAACAATTTTGGTGACTCAGAGGGGTCATCTGCCTACTGGATGAAATTACCAGTTGCCTGAAGCAATCCATTGGGCATGGAGTCATCAAATTCTTTGTTTGATACCCCAACTGACTAGAACACTGCAAGGAGGAAGATGGAATATCACCTGATGGAGCAAGGTCTGCAAACACATTCCCAGGAACAGCAAGCCTGTGCCAAAGCACTTAGGGAAAACAAACTAACCTACAGCAAAACAATGTGCACAAGCACTTGGAGGAATGAAAACCTAAGCTAATATGTACAAGGTGGAGAGTTCCCTTCAATAGCAATGCTTTAGATGGATTCCATTGACTGGAATCTGCAGTTCTTCACCATCCAGTGAAGACAATTGGAAAGCATTGTTGTCCTTACACTTTGTGACCATGTATGGTCCACTCCAAATGGCATCAAATTTTGAATGCCTTCCCAGTTTTGCCCTATCTGCATCCCACTTTAACACTAGATCTCCAACTTGGAAGGATCTATTCTTGGCCTTTCTATCAAAGGTCTTCTTTATCAAAGCTTGATCCTTCTCCATTGCTTGGGATGCCTGATTTCTGATTTCTTGGAGCTCCATCAATTCTACATATCTGACTTCCATGGGCTCAAACTCCAACAACTCCAACTTTTTCATGAGTTCCAATGTTGGCAACTCAAGTGACATGGGAAAAATTTCCTCTCTCCCATAAACAAGCTTAAACGGAGAGTTACCTGTAGATCTCTTGGGAGTTATCCTATCATCCCATAAGGCTGATTTCAACTTAGTATGCCAAGATCTCTGATTTTCATCAAGAGTCCTCCTAATGATCCTCAACAAGTTCTTGTTTGTAGACTCAGCCTGGCCATTACCCTGAGGGTAATAGTTCGATGAAGTACTTAGGTAGATCCCATTCTTGACAGCCCATTCAGTCACCTTGGACCCAATGAATGCCAATGCATTATCTGATATTATTGTAGTAGGTATGCCGAATCTGGTTGCTATTCCCTCATAGAAATCTAGGATGCTAGATTCATTTGCTTCCTTGAGTGCTACTACCTCAGTCCACTTGGTGAAATAATCTATGTTGCTGTTAGAATCCATTTGTGCCCTTGGCTTGAATTGGGATTAATGACTCCAATGAAGTCTAAACCCCATTGCATGAATGGCTGGTCAACTGAAATTGGATGCAATGGAAGGGCAGCTAGCCTCTCTTTACCTATGAAGAATGCACAATTCTTGCACCTCTTGATCCATGCATAACAATCATTGAAAATCTTGGGCCAATAATAGCCAGCCCTCATGATCTTTAGAGCTATCACTCTTGGTGCAAAATGACCACCAACTGGTCCACCATGGAACTCTTCCAACACCCTATGAATCTGATTTGTACCAATGCATCTCAATAGTACTCCATTCACATCTCTTTTGAACAAAACACCATCAACAAGGGCATATGGGACAGCCTGCAATCTGAAGTGTCTTCTTTTGGTCTTGTTCATCTCTGGAGGGCATAGGCCTATGCTTAGGAAGTGCATTATACCTTGGGTCCAGCAAGGAGTGGGGACACCATTATTTTCTTCTTGAGTGCTTCCTTTCTCATAGTTGTCTTGCAACGCCAAAACAACCTCCTTCTCATTGCATGCTTCCTTTTGTTTGCCCAAAATCAGCTGCTCACACAATCCTTTTCCTCTTACCAACTTGGTAACTTTTATCTCAATGTCATACTCCATGACACGAGTAATCCAACCTGCTCTCTTTTCATTCAAGTCTTTGTTGAGGAGGAAGTCTTTAACTCCCACATGAGAAACCAACAATTGGACCTTATTGTTTGAAACTAGATGCTTGAATTTCTTCAAGCTCCTGATTACTGCAAGAACATGCTTCTCAATGAAAGAATATCTCACCTCATAGTCCTCCAGGCTTTGGCTGAAGAAAGCAATTGGCTGCTCATCATTGTCTTTGTTCTGTTGTACCAAAATTGCAGAAATAGTATCATCACCCCCAAATGCATAGAGGGTGAAATCCTTGGAGAAATCCGGGTTGATGAGAGTTGGGGCTTGAGAGATGGCTTCTTTGATTGCTTCAAAACTTTCCTTGCCTTCTGTTGTCCATTTGAAAGCCATGCTTTTCTTTAACATCTTGGTGATAGGCTTGACTAGGGCTGCAAAATTTGGGACAAACCTCCGAACAAAATTTATTCTCCCCAAGAAACTTTGAAGGGCCTTCTTGTGGCTTGGCAATGGTAGTGCTCTTATGGCTTTAACTCTCTCTAGATCAATTGCTAATCCTTCTTTGGAGACAATGTGGCCAAGGAGTTTTCCTTCATGGGCTAGAAAAATACATTTTTTAGGATTCAAGGAGACTCCAAATCTTCTACACCTTTGGAACACTTGTCTCAAATGAGAGAGGTGGTCTGCTGCATTTTTTGAAAAAACAATGATATCATCAAGATATATCAGCACTATGTTGTTAATCAAATCCTTGAACGCCATGTCCATTGCTCTTTGGAAGGTAGCTCCAGCGTTGGACAGCCCAAATGGCATTTTCCTGTATGCATAAGTTCCCCATTTGGTTGTAAAGGTTGTCTTGAACTGATCTTCTTCCTTCACCATAATCTGATTATACCCTGAATAGCCATCAAGTAATGAAAACCTCTCAGAGCCAGCAACAACTTGCAAAATTTTCTCCATAGAAGGAAGTGGATAATGATCCTTGAGAGATGCTCTATTCAAATCTCTAAAGTCAACACACAATCTGATTTCCCCACTCTTCTTTCTTACTGGAACCAAGTTGGCTACCCAACTAGAATGCTTGATAGGGAATATGATTCTTGATTCTATCAACTTATTCAATTCTTTTCTCATGAGAGGCTCCATGTGGGGGTTGACTGGACTTTGTTTTTCCTGATGGGTTTAGTGCTTGGATCCAATTCAATGGTATGTTGAGCTAACTCGGGATTGAAACCTTTCAAATCTTCATAGCTCCAAGCAAACACATCAGGGAATTCTTGACAAAGCTGTATGAACTCATACCTTTCTTGCTCAGTCATCATCTTACCAATTTGGAGTGATTTGCCTCCTTCTACCGAGATGGACACTGAATCTTCTCCCTTGACTTGGATGTTTGCTTTCTCCTTCCTAAACTAATCATTAGGATTGAAAATGGACTCCAAAGTAATAAGTCCCTTTGGTAGCTTGTTGGTTCTTAGTTGCACCACTTGGTCACCATACTGCTGCTCCAACTTTTCCTAATTTTTAGCTGAGAACTCAGCCTCTTCTTGCAAGAAATGGATGATTTGCTGATCATTTTCAAACACTTGCCAACTTACATTGTTGTCTGGCACTGAAGGCCTCACAATCACATGGATGTTTGGTTGTACCTTGTCTTTCTGAATGCTTTCAACAACGTCAAAGGCTGCCCCAACTACTGCAAGCCTGTCAGCAGCTTGGTTCTCTTTTCTAGGAATGGATTTTATGCCAAAACCCTCAAAATCTTCAATGAGGTCCCACACCCTATTCTTGTAGCATTTGAGTAGATCATTCTTGACAGCATGCTGCCCCTTAACTTGGTTGACAATCAACTCACTGTCACCAAAGACTTGCAAGTTCTTTATTCCTCTCTTGATTGACCAATGCAATCCTTGTATCAAAGCTTCATACTCAGCAGTGTTATTAGAGCATGCAAAATGAAATCTAAAAGCTGAATAATACTTCACTCCTTGAGGGGAAACAAGCATAGCTCCCCCTCCTGCACCTTGTCTACTCCTTGATCCATCAAAAAACAACTTTCATACCTCATTTTCATCCTTGTGGTCTGGCTTGGTGATGCTAGGAATAGGCTGATTTTCTTCATGCATGCAATAGACTCCTAACTCAGATTCTTCTATTTCTTGATAAGGATCAAAAGCATGTACCTTGTTTGCCCACTCATCAAGAGTTAGATCTGGGATGCTTCCAACCTTGGTGTCAGCTTCATCAGTGCTAGGATAATCTTCTTGATCAAACGCTGAACAATTGGTATTGATTTGGCTTGGAGTGTAAGGCTCAATGTGAAAGTTTGCAATAGGTTCAGATCTGATTGTGGCCTTGGTTCCATATCTCGTTCTGAACAACATGTGTGACCAATCAGTAGATAAGTAACCTCCAATCTTGGCTATGAAATCCCTTGACAAACATAGGGCAAAGAGTGGTGGAAGGTCTATTACTGAGACATCTTGCAAAACAACAACGTTGGGGCAGGCATGCAAGGTAAGACTCAAGTTTTTTATCACTCCAACTGTTGTTACTGCTGTCCCATCCAATTGCACTACCCCTTTGGATATGAATTCATACTGAATTCCCAACTAATCAGCTATTTTCTTGGGCATTACTGAACTACTTGCCCTGGAATCAATCATGCAATTGTGTACTAATTGATTCCCAATGATCAATGAAACATAGAATGGAGGGGCTTCAACATTTTACCTTGCTGTCCTCCATGATTCCCCTCCTGCTGGGCAAGCATTTGTGAGCACCTTCTCTTGCATTTGGACCTGCTGATTTGAAGTTGACCAGTCCTTCATGGCAGCTTGTAACAAATCTCTTTGGCCTGGGATAGATAGTGATTCCCACATTGATATGTTTACATTTGTCTTCTTCATCTGATCAATGATATTGAATGGAGATGAAGTATCCCTTTGCTGTCCCTTGGCCTGCACATTCATTCCTTGCACATGGGTAGCAGCAACTGGTATTTGAGTTGGCTTAGGAGCTGTTTTGGGCAGTCCTTGTACGTGTTTGGGATTGGATTTTGTTTGCCAATAGTTTGTGGAGTGATAGAAGATTGAGGATTGCTTGGGGCTAATGGTTGTTCTTCACCCAAATTTCTCCTCTTTGACCTTGTGTTGGCTGCAACACTTTGGGAAACCATTTGATTCATGCCACAAAAATCTTCTGCCTGCCAGTTTACAAGTGTGGTATCATTTGGAGCTGACTGCTGCTGGAATGTTTCTTGACTACCCTCACCCTCCACACCATTTGTTGTCACCATTAATGCTTGATTCAAGGCACCATTGAAGCACATGGATTGGTTATGAGGTTCATTGCATGGGAAACACCAATCATACTCTTGAGCTATATTGTTTTGTACTGGCACTAATGCTTTAGAGGCAGATGTAGCATTGGGATTATAGGGCTGAAATGGTCTGTTGGCAGGAGGCCTTCGCTTGATTTAGGTTTGTAGCTAGATTGGGTGGTCTTTGGGGTTGATATGGCTGCCTATTAGGCTGAGCTTAGGGATGGAAAGGAGGTCTAAAGCCTTGGGCTTGCTGCCTCTTGAGTGTAACCAGCTCATTACCTAGATTTTGCATTGCTTCATGACTTCTTGAAGTTCATTTGAGGCACTAGAAGATGAAGTAGAAGCTTCACTTGAATTCTGATTTCTTGGAGTGGGAATAGGAGCTAAAATAGACACTTGGCTAGCACTTGGGCTCTCTAAACTTGGAAACAGTGGCATTGGAGGCCTAGGAGCTAGCTTGCCAGCTTGAATCAAACAATTTTCAGCTCTAATAGCAATGCTATAAGCAATGGGGATAGTTGTGCCTCCCATGGATTGAATTAACATAGAAATATCAGAATTTAAAGCTTTAAGGTAGTATAGAAAAGCACCTTCTATTGTTTGGCCTGACTGCCACTAGAATTCTCTCCCAAGTCCTTTGAAATCTGAAATTAAAATTAGTCATCTGCTCGTTGGGAGCTCTCTTGATGGTTGTCAGTTGTTCCAAAAGGGACAAGTTGTCTCCCTTTTCTCCAAACTTCTCATGGAGGGCTATACATAGCTGGTTCCAATTTTGAATAGAACCTGAGGCAAGACTCCTGAACCATTGCAAAGCTTTCCCTTTGAATGAAGATGCCAACAGTTTGATAGCAACTTGCATCTCATTGATCTCATGGATTGCACAAATGTTAGCAATATCCTTGACATGATCACCAGGAGTAGTCTGATTCTCTCCAGTAAAGTATGGGATGTTCTTCAATACTGCAACTGGGATTGTGTTCTATGCATTGAGAGAAAGTGGGCTGTTGCTAGTGAAATTGACATAGGGGTTGTTCTGTGCCATTCTGATTGGCCTTAGAACCCTTGTTGATTGAATGAAAGGCCTACCGGGTGGAGGAGTTGAGAGAGTTCTGTTTGGTGGGGATGGAGACCTCTGAATTCTCCTCCTTCTTTGCCTTCTACTTGGAGATAACTGCAGATACTCAAACAACACCTCTTCTTCTCTAGCTCTTGACCTTGTGGTGATTCTTCTCATGAGTTTTCAAGACTGTACTACTAAAACCAGCTGATTATTCTTCCTTGGAGTCGCCAGATGTGTAATTTAGGGCTCTTTAAACTTGGGAACTTGCAATAAATGCACATCAATTTGTTGCAATGAAGATGAAGACCTCTAAGGTCCCACCGGGAGTGCCAAAACTATTGCAACAAATCAGCAGCACCCCTGGATGTTGATCAAATTTCTAGTTTGATCCTCCTAAGCATCCAGTGTGATTTCACAACATTGAATCCTCCCCCCAAGTGTGGGACTTGTAAAAATGGGAGAGGAATCTCCAGATTAGATGGTTGGTTCCTCAACTCCTCTGATCATATTTATCACTTGCAAGTTATACAGAGGTTTTCAAATTCAAAATCCTATTCTAAATTCCAAAGGGGACAGAGATAGGGAATGCAAGAAAATGAAACTAATGTTAATGAGGTGATGCACCAAAGGAGTTGTAGACACCTGACACTGTAATACATACACAATCCATAGGCAAAACACCACACAAAAACATGCACAAATTTCTCAAAATGTAATGAAAGTTTAGGAAAACAATGATAGATATATGAAAGGATTGAGGGATTTTAATCACAGAAGTATATATTAACATTTCAGATCCAATACAATGCATTACAGTGATCAAGAGGCAAAAAGGGGTGTTGTATTGCATGGAAAGGTAAAAATCTTCCACAAATTCTGTGAAAGAGGAAGAAAAGGGAAGTTGCAGGGCTGAAAAAGTGTCTCTCCTTGCAAAAATGAACCCATCTGGATTTTACAGTGCAAGCCATGACCCCAGGAGAGATAAACACGGGAAAACATGGGGAGGATTCAACCATTGACCAAAACACAATCAAAACAGCATGGGCATCCTTACAGGCCCATCCCCTGACATTTTTAGACATGATGGGAGAGAATGCGAGCCATTCTTCATTAAAAACTTTGGTTGAAATGTCAATTCATGTCCATGACCACGTGCCAGAGGCATTTTTCAATTTTCTCTCTCCAAACTCCATCAAAATGCAAAAATGACCCTGGAATCTTGTAGAGAATTTCACCATATTTCCATTGATATAAAGAACGTGAAAAAATTGAGCTCTGGATTGAAAGATATGGCCATTTGAAGTTTTAGGGCAAAACAGGGCCAAATCGGATTGGCAGGAGAAATTTTGAATTTTTTCACCTTTTTTTACATTTGGGAAAATATCCCAAAAAAATCCCCGTGATCCGCCATTCCAGGTGCCATGTGGCATGCTTTGATTTGGCATGGGCCTATTCTTGCTTCATTTTCCTTTGTTTTTCCGTTTGGAAAATTTTCCAAAAATTCCCCACCAGGAGGGTGAGTTGAGGACACGTGGCACGCGTTGATTAGGTGCAGGCCTTTCCTCCCTAAATTTTCCGCGGGCTGTTTTGACCATTTTCCCCTTTGGACACGTGGCGAAACCCCATTGGATGTGGGTTTTCCCCTTCAAATTTTACTTGCAGGCTTTTCCTGATTTTTGCCACCCCCTAAGACGTGCCACAATCCCATTGGCTCACATTTAGGGGGCTAGCTTTTCCCTTTGAATTTTCCTCTGTTTTTCCTTTGGGAAAATTTCTCAAATTCTCCCCACCTTCCACTGGTTCAGGTCACGTGGCACAATTTGATTAGCCACAGGCCCTCCACAAACATTTTTACTTTGTTCGCAATCTTTGGGAAAATTTCCCAAGTTCCTCCCGCGCTCCGCCTTTCGGGCCCCAGTGACACGTGGCCTTCGCTGATTGGTCGACGGGGTAGCGGGCCAAAACTTTCTTTTTTGAAATTTGGTGAAACACTTTGCCAAAATTCTAACTTCTCCTCTGCCCTCCGAAACTCCCACACCATAGGACACGTGGCGCAATATGATTGGGTGTAGACCTTCCCTCCAAAATTTTCCATGCACAACACTTAGCCAAATTTTTACAAATTCCTCCCCTGGACATGTGGCATCACCTGATTCGTCGGCGGGCCTGCGGGGAAAAATCTTCCTTTTGAAATTTTCACCAAAACACTTGGTAAAAAACCAAGTTTTCCTCCGACCCCTGCCACTTCCTTGGACACATGGCGACATCTCATTGGCTGTGGGCCTTTCAGGGGAAAATTTCCCACAAAAACTCCACCGAGCCATAACTTCAAAAATACATGGAGTTAGGAGGAAAAATTTACCTTTCTGGAAAGCTGAGAAAGAAATCTATCCAATGGTGCCATTTCCAGAAAGTTTTGAGTGCCTGAAAAGAAAAAATTTATGACTGAGGCACAAGAGAGGGAAGAATGAAAGGAGTTAGCCACAAAATGAGCAGGAGGGGCACATTTTGGATAACACTTATAGCTCAACATTACATAATTTTTCCAAACACTGGTTCCGAACAAAAAAAAGCTCCAACACAAGTCTACATCAAAACATGAAGCCCAAAAACAAGATCAAATGGAACTCAATGTTCCCATAAAGTTTAAAACCATATATTGTAATAAAGGTCAGTTTAAAGCACAACCACCTTGAATACAAGTTCCAAAATGAAAAAACAGAGCTATAGAAACAACATTCACACACAAGCTTCACATGCATGTTGTCATAGAACTTGCACAAAGAGAAAGTTTCCATAACAACATTAATTTTTACCATGGATTCAAATCCTAACATCACAGAGATTCATAAAACCCAGCAAGAAAATAACCAGTCAAACATGAAAACATGAATATCATGAGAGCAGAGTTGTTCTAATGAATCATTTAGAAGAAAGCAAAGAATCTTAATGGTTAGAGCCTATTATGCCTAATAGTGCTTCTGCCAAATCGAAGGAGATGTTCAGCTGAGCTTCCAACTCTTTTTCTCCTCCACAAAAGATCAACAATCAAACATATTTTCTTCCTATGCCTCATATGCTTTCCTTCGATAAAAAATAGACCGTAGAAACCAAAAATATCTTTGAAGTGTTGGTTCGAAGAACTAGATAGCTCCATGCAGAGCAAAATCCACAATGCATGAAAAACCAAATAACCTCCTACAAACCCGCCTTCCAAGTTTCCAAGACGGTTTGCACACAAATACTAAGGCCCATTAATGCCATTAATTCCAAATTTCCCACTTATCTTTCCTTGCTACCACCTCCTAAATCTGGCGAATGCCAATTCCATCCAAAAATACAATTCCATCTTTTAGTGGAGCTTCCACATATGCATCCACCAAGTCAACTAGCCCCTGCCAAAACTGGTAGTTCCACCATCCATTAAACCCTATCAACTCACTTAAATGCCATTGGAACTGTCGCCTTAGAGATATGCGACCCCTTAGGTTCCCTTTTAATGGTTTAGGATGGATCCCATTAAAACTTAGGTTAGTCTAGTAATTACCACCTTAGGTCTTAAAACATTTGCCAATAGTAATTCCCACCTTAGGTTAGATTCAATTCATAACCATTTAGTATTAGGTATTAATTCAAAATAGCCTAACATTACTTTAGTAATCCTTCCCTTATTCATTTAGCACAATGCTTAGGTTAGGACGCCATCCCAACAAAATAGAATAAGATAATTATGTTAGAATAAAATCTAAATGAGTAAAAATAGCTAGAACATAGGTGTTCTTACCTAGCTTAGGATACAATTAGGATAATCCTTAGGTTTTAGGACACCGAACTCCTCCTTTGTCATGAATTGAATTTTTCTTACGTCCTTAATATCCTGTCAAGATCAATCACTAAATACCGAGAACAAACATACAACTAAATGAAAACACATTTACATAAGACCAAAGAATTTGTAACAAACAAAGTTCAGTCTTCTATGTCCCTCAAACTATTGAATGTCAATTTACCAATCAGTCTATGAAGAAGATTTGAAATATTCCTTAGATCACTGAAATTGATCCAAGGATGAGTCAGAAGAAGGAATAAGTCTGCAAATCTTAAAGCCAGATTACAACTCACCTTTCCATAGTGAAAATGAATTCTTGATAATCATACGATTTTAGTCTAATGATTTTTAAGAACAGAAAATATTTATCCTTATCAGGCACGATCTTCAACAGTCAAAAGAACACATCTTTATCCAGAAAATCACATGTCAACACTTGAAATGAAAAAGAGGAATACAACAGTTGTCAAGGGTATTACAGTGATATTTTTGATGGAACATACTTCAATCCTTTGATCAACCCATCCAGCAAAGTGAGAAACACACCAAGACCAAAATGTTCTATTGTGACCAAAATTAGGAACTGAGAAGGCTCTTCTCCTTCTTAAGACACAATGCCATTATCCATCCTTTTTAAAGAATGAATCTATCCTCCACAAAGATTGAAATTAGTTAGGAATAGGGGATGAACAACCATTACCATTTTTATCCTTTTCTAGACACTTACTATTTTTAGTAAGTTCTTCATGGGTGATTAGTTTTGGCAATTTCACTGAATTATCACGTTTGAGCACTTTTCCTCCTAGGGAATGAACTTAGTGTCTTGAATCCATTCACCCTTCAGACCTACTAGCCTTAGTAAGTGTCTTGAATAGGGACTTACTAAAATTATACATTTTCCATGGGGTGTCAGATTGGGTTGAAAAAGGTCTCCAAAAATTCTACTTCTCACCGGGATGCTTGCTCCAATTTTAGGGGTTTCTCTCATCCATATCTTCACGAAATGAAAAGTGATCTTGCAGGTATATGTTTTCTTCATCCAACATGGAATAAGTCAGAAAAATAAAAGTATTCCATAGCTCCAATCCTACCCAATTTCATGGGGCAAGAAAATGCTTATTGGAAAGCTAATTTTTTTAAGATCTCATGCTCTGATTTTTAGTTCATTTGGCTCGCTGTAACTCTAGACATCTAAGGGGGAAGCTTTCCATGGACGTAAGTTTTAGATTACTATAAAAAATGGATGATTGCATTATTGAGGTCTTTCCAACATTCATTCCATAGGCGTTCATATAGAGAAGCTTTAGTTCGAATCTCATGGAAAATGGAGCAAGGGTTTGTGAGATATGAGCAAAAGTGTGTTCTTGAACATGGAGGTTTCTTGGTAAAATTTTGGAATTGCCTCATTAAAAAATAAATGGATTGAAAATAGATTAAAAAATGGGCTCCAAAATGGCTAATTATGTTTAAATATTCAAAAATTAACTCAAGTTAGGCAATCCCACCCCTTGACCCACCTTTAGCACTTCTTTCTTAACCCTGTTTGAAGGTGAGTTAGGGGTTACTAAATGGGTCCCAGGAGAATATCATGTCCCTTACCACATTTATTAAGGTGACATGAGGTGAAAAGGTGCAGCATTCTTGGAAGAAATTTCCAAGGGTATGGTTTATCATGAGAAAGGGGGCCAGGTGCAAGGATGAGTTAAAAACATAAGCCTAAGAAGAAAATGTGAGGTTTTAAGTGGCAAGAGAGGGATCCTTCCTTAGTGGAAAAAATTTTTTTCACCTCATGAAATTTTGTACTAGGTTAAAATTTTCAGCAAGTGTGGAAAATGGTGCTAATGGTGAAGCTCATCTTGGAGAGGGGATGGTTTGAAGGTGTGAGTGGAAAACATGCACCTAACACATGAAGTTGTCACTTAAGTGACGAAAACACATCCTTCCCTTGGTGGTGCACTTTTTTTCACCCCATTAACTTTTTCACTATGTGAAAAGGTGAAGAATGGCCTTCCATGTGTTGCACGGGTCATGCTAATCATGGAGAGGGGGCCAAAATTACTTGTGAGTGCATAACACTCGCCTAACCATCAAACAAACCTCTTAAGTGACGAAAACTTTATAACCTTCTCTCCTCACCTTGATGGTGAAATTTTTTATACCTCGTGTACCTTTGCCCCAAGTGAAAAGGTGAAAAAGTACATCATGGGTGCAAAATAATTCCATGGACACTTTTAGAAACCCCACCTTCACCAACAACTACTAAAAATAAACATCAAAGAGTAATTCTTTACCCTGGGAGCTTCTTTCATAGTTACCTTGGAAAACCTTATATTATTTTGAATCCTAAAGGTTTTTTGAGATCATTCCCATAAATTTTAGGATCCAATTCTGCATTAAATTTTAAATTTACCCCCCTTTTTAATTATGATCGAGCCTATGCGTCGATGAAAGGGACTGCCACCAAAAAGTATGATGATGAAAATGACAACCAACACATTTTGAGTGAAGAGTTAATTACATAGGTAACTTTGGGATATGAATCAGGCCTCAAATCTCCATAAATATCCTAGAATGCTCATTTGAATTCCCACCGAGATCAAGAAATCTTCATCTACAATGTTGGGACAATATATCAAAATTCAGAGAGTAGAATCTCTCAAAAACTTTTGTAATTTGAATTAGGCCTTCTTATCTTTCCAATGAGTATATTTTCAATTCACAAAATATCATGAGGCTCTTAAACCATTGACAACAAGTTGACTAGATTTTTTTACTACTTTCATTTCTTTGCATTGTGCTATAAGTATCTCGAGGTTGCATAACTTGTTCCTAAAACTGATTTTTCTTGCAAAACTTCCCTAAACTGCCTTTGATGATCTCATATCTCTATCACACACTTTTTGGATGCATTATCTATTCTTGGTTCATCCCATGGGGTGCTTACCATGTGTTAAAACCTTGAAAATAGGCCTTTTTGGGCCTCCAGGAGCAGTTCCTTCAAAGTGAATCAAAATGAATCCATGAATTACTTTCCACCAACTTACCTACTCATGAAACACACTTTAAAAATATAGTTATCACATCCCTCTTGGCCATGATGGGGAATACACAATCATAAGGCCAAAGTGTAGGTTTACATTACCCAATTTAAGGATTTTTGAGTGTGGACTTAGTTATTATGGCAAAAAAATTTACTTTTCATATTAGACATTTAGCATGACAACACGTTTCATAGGTAAGTTTGGGGTGGGGGGGGGATCTGACACATCTCAGAGAGATGAATGGGTGAGATGAATCGGGAGGGGAGGATGTCGATTACAGATAAATCAAATCCCTTCACAAAAGTATTTATTTTTTAGCCAATACTACTATGATACACAGATGATCTTTGGTTTTGATGGTTATAGTGAAAATCATAAGGAGATCGGATGACTCATATTGCAGCACAAGATCTTATAAATGTCAAATGGGGGTGTCATTTGTTGCAAGCACGGTTTGCAGCTGTGAGGGAAAGCAAATGGTCAAGTGAATTCGAAGTGACTGTTGAGGGTAATCCACATTCTACGCTTTCACACGGCATTCTTTTTTTACCATCTCTAAACCTAGATGATGTTATTGATGTTATTTTTGCCCCTTCTCTTCCACAATGATGTGTATATATGTCTATGTATATGTATGTGTGTGTGTGTATGTATATAAATTGCATAGGGATAAAGTTACTACTCGGATCCCCTCCTTAAAATCATTTAAAAATATACTTGGAATATATGTGGAGCTCTTATTACATTGAAGGTGTTCCATAGGTGGGTTGGGGTAGGGGGCTTTGATGCATGTCAGAGAGACGAGTAGGAAAGATGGAGTGGGAGAGGAGGACATCGATTACAGACAAAGTAGAGCCCTTTAGAATTTTGTTTGCACAAAGAAAATTGTCCAGAAAAAAAATGATGTATGGTTTAAGGAGATATAAACAACTAGAAGAGGTTTGGGAAGTGAATAGTATGGGGGACCTTATAGCAATCTGTGTGCCATGCCATGATCTAACATAATATATAGTCAAGTCACCAGAGAATCTAGTGAGGCAGGTTGGGTGTCAAATAAGAAATAATAAGTCCATAATAAAGAAGCCTCGTTAAATATGAGCACGGATTTAGATTTAATTTTCATCAGTCCTTTGATAAATTTTGTGGAACTAAATGACTCAATGTTTAAAAACTAAACTCTTCACTCACGAGCGAACATGATCAATATAGAGATGTTTAAATGACTAGTCTCACTTAATAATCTCAAAGACCAATTACTTAATAATCTCAAAGAGAGCCAAGAGAGAGTAGAATACTAAAATCAATATTCTGAGGCAATGATGAAAGATTTAAGAAAAATAAAAGTAGAGATGAATGATAATGAGATTAATCTTTCCAAATTTGGATAGTTTAAAAACACAAATGTGGGTGCAAAATATGAGGCCTTCGATTTCCATATTTACATGGAACCATGTAATGAATCAAGAAAGCATAATGTTTAGTATGTTTGGGTGTTTGTTCAGATCTAAAGAGATAAAATGCACTAGTGATGAAGCTTTTGTAGGTTCTCAGATATAGTAAGGTGCGTATCGTTTCAAAATTAATAAAAACTTAAATTAGTCCATTTTTAATGCAAAAAAATGTTCACTTAAAATTTGTTTAGAGCAAGAGAAAAGCATTAATGTTGGACTATAATATCAATAATGTTCACTTCGTGTAGGGTCAAGTTAAGGTACAATACTTTGATTGAAAAAAAAAACATAAACAAAGGTAAATAACATAATTTCCCACATGCTTTACATATATGCTAACAATATCTATTGCGTAGTTTCTGTGGATCCAACTTGCAATGCTCAATCTTAGCTTTGACTCCAACATTGACCATTTCAATACTAAATTTGTATCCTTTAGGTTTACGATTATATTGTATATACATATCACATTTGATTTTCCTATGATATGTGAAATTCAAATCATGTGGATTTAAATGGGACCACATAAACAACAAACATTGAAGTTTGGTATATGTACCTGACAATGTCCACAGAGGTTTTAAAAATTGCAGTCGAGCCAAACATGGATCAAGGACCTTAGGGAAAGTTACTTAAATTTCATTAAAATATAAAACATATTAAATTGTGGTAATAGTTTTCTTAGTTGTAGCGAGAATATCATCATTTATATTATAAAGTGATGTGTAAAATATAATACACCTTATTTTTTAGACCACATTTTATAGGCAAAAAATGAATCTCGATTTTTTGTCCACTCTCTATTTATTTCTTAGTTCTACCACATGTTCTGCACTATTAGGTTTTACATTAAAACATTTCACCAAATGAAGGTGTAGACACAAAATCATGCACTCTGGGTAATTATTTAGTCTTGATTACATACTACTATTCACATGATTCCTAAGTAAGAAAATTACTAATCAACCCATGTCTTTGGCCACCTTTATTTGCTTTCTATTGCCATTTTTTTCTTACACCCATACTTGCTCATTTTTCCTCTTTATACTTTTACATTTATCATCCTGGACACCAACGCTCAGCCAAAACACCAGCATCAGGCGCCCTTGTCCCCTTTGGGCACCCCTGACCCCTTTGTACTTTGTTCACATCTTTTGGGTTCTTTCTAGCCATTTGAGCATCTTATATTTTTGGTAGTCATCCTTTTTCGGGGTTAATTACGAAATTAAAGCAAAGGAATCATATAAATATAAAGTTATGTGATCATAATAAAGGACCAAGCACTAAGCATTAGCTATCACCACCTAAGGTTGCATCCATCAAGAATCTAAGAGATCCATTGTATCCATCTAGCACCATCCAAGGGACATAAGGGTTGGTTATTATGTATACACTTCATAGGAGGGGAGTTCATTATATTCCATGCACGTAGCTATTACATTTCTTTACATCTAGCTTATTTTCTTGCTATCAAGTGTGACATGCACAAGAGCCACCTAGGGCACAATTCCACACACACATAGAACTACATTGGGTCTAAGATGTAGTGCACCACTTAGTTATAAGTTCACCATTGTGATAGTTGAGGATAGTCTGACCCCTCATTCTGCATCTTTCTTTTTTAGGATTTGATGTTTATTTGAGGGTTTTACAGGTTCATATTTCATTGTAGGTTCTCAGTGACCTCAACGATCTTAGTGTGAACTCATAGTGACAAAAGGCGAACAACAACAAAAAACTAGTGACCACTCAGAGGAGGTATTATGAGCATTTCCGCAGACCCGGGTGCCCACAAATAGGTACTAGGCCACCCGCAGGCACCCTTGTCCCTCTCCAAGCACCCCAGTCCATCTTTTTCTTCTAGATCTATATTTTTTTGGGCTTCGGTGCAATATTCAATGCCTCATATTTTATAATTTTCTAGCTCAGTTTACCTCTAGGATTTATGTGAATCAGCTACGTCTTCTTAACCTCTATTTCCACTTAGGGTTCTTAGTTTATTGTTTAGTTTGTGTGGCTTAATTTTTGTACTTCATTGTTGCATTTATTTACTGCTACAATAACAATCAGATTAGGCATAAAATTCACATTTATCTTAATCATTTTGGTGAACCCGATGTTCAAGCACTCTTGGATCCTCTCTTCTTCTTTGCCTTACTACTTTAGGGTCCTTTCACTGTGGAGGTCTCTCTCCATGCCTTTTTGCATGATAATATTGATTGTCAAAATAAACTCATATCTTTTCGGGCTAACACTTATATTCATCCTCACACCTCTCCCGAATATCTATATCATAGCTTTACTACTACTTTAGCTATCAATGAAGAGCATATCATGTTTGCATCTAATGAAATCACTTCTTAGTCTATCTTAAGTAATGATTCCCCCCTTTATATTCAATTCTATATAAATAACATAGGGGTTAAGCGAGCTTTAGTCAAAAATGGATCTGGGCTTAACACTTGTAATCTCATGTTCCTCACACAACTTGGCCTTTCTGAATCCTCCTTAACTCCATCATCCATTCCCATTTGTGGCTTTGATAATGTGCCTAAATGATTCTTAGGTACAATCGGGCTTCCTATTACTCTCAAACCATGCACTTTGTCTGTTCCAATCCATGTCATGCCTAACAAACTTAACTATAATATTCTCCTCGGACAGCCTTGGATCCATGCCATGAATGTGGTCCCTTCAACCCTTCATGCATGTATTAAATTTTTATATCAAGGTATGGTTTATGAAGCATTGTCATATCCCTCTCCATTTTCTTATTGCAACACTCTTAATCATTCACCTAATACCCAAAATATGGCCACCTCTCCTCCTAACTTCAAATGGTATGGCCCTGGGTATTAGTATCTGTGTCTCTATGGTTTCAATGGAAATGGATTAGGAAAACATGTAAAAGGAGTCAAATAACCTCTTTCCATTCTGACACAATCCACCAAGCTCAGCCTCAGATATAACCCTAAGCTCGTTTCCTTTGTTCCTTTCACATCTTCTCTTGAGGTTTACACCATTTCACATACTTCTCATCACAACAAGAAATTTCCCTTTATCCTTATTGCCACAACTTCCTTTGGTAAACCAACTACTCCTAACATGTTACCACATCCACCACCATGACATGCTTTTTCTTCCATGCCCAGATATATCTCCATCTCTTATGCACTCAAGGGCATCATGCTTGCTCTCCCCCACCCTCCTAACATTGTCATGTCATCTTATCATTACTTCATATCTTGAGTGATCTTACACAACTTGATACATTATTGTATCATCATTACTCAATGATGCACTCTTGTGTTATGGTTCACACTTGACTATTGAGGGCATCTTATACACATGAACCTCACACACTACACATTATATATTTGACTTTACATACTACATACTTCACACATCACGCATCATACACTTAGGAAATCTTCTCTTGTAGCATCTGCTATACAATTTGCATCTCATTCACTATGCACATTCACACTACATTTGTCTTACATTTATTTATGCATGTTGAGGCACATTACCCTATGACGCACTCTAGTTCCATGGTTCATAGTCGAATGTTGAGGGTTTCTAGTTGAAATTAACCTCACCACACTCAATCAATCAATCACACGCTTACACTCTACTCTTTACGCTTTGACAATCACATCTTTCTATTACACACAATTCAAACCATTTCCCAATGACACACTCTCATTTATAGTTCATTTTTTACTATGCTAAGGGGGCATATACAAATGAATCTCATTGCATGCATATACATCCAATTGGGGGGCACACGAATCCTATCATTCATAATGCATTCCAATCTGTGCCCATCCACAACATACTGCATATCTTGGTTGCATTTACTTGTTTACATACTCATGTTTTTACATGTTCACTTTACTACACATGCTAGATAGATATCTTTTATGTCATTATCTTTATCCTATACACATGTGCGTTCACTTGCCTTTCTAGTTGTGATCACATACTCTATAGATCTATACACACATCATGGATGTTTGGTGCAATACCTTGTACCAGTCCCACAACTGCTCTTGGGGCATCCACTTTTGTACACTACATGTGTTATTGTTTCATTTTGTTTCATAGCACTTATTATCATATTATACACACTTTGACATACTTTTTATCTTTCTAACATGCTAATGGGTGCTTCATGTGCATCATTTGTCATGCAGAGCTATTTGCTTCCATGGTTGTCAGTTACATTCCTTGTCATTGTTTGCTCTTTATATGACATTGTTTGTGAGCTTTTCCCTTTATCTTGTGTGCACATAATCTTCTTTAGGATTCATTGACCTTGATTTTCTTGTGACATCGTGAGTGGTGTCCCATTTTTGTACAACTCGTACTTTCATGCAGTGTATATTGTCTTCTTGCTGTGTTTACATTGTATTCTTGTGCATCTTAAAGCTTACATATTGTCTGCGTAGCATACATTGTTGTCTTCTACATGTATGTTTTTATTTTCTTGTACTAACACTCGTCTCCCAACCACTTTGTTTGTGTGTGGTTTGGATTCTACTAAGAACATTCCCTTCCCCTATGCATGGCACAATTCAAGCATAATGGTCCGTCCTCTTTTGGGTCCGCATACTCATTTAGTGATGTCGACATGCACTCTAAAAGAGGGGGCATCATTTGGGTGAATCAGATCACGCCATACAATACACTACAGTCATTACACAACACAGACATACTACTGATGTACAAGATAGTTTTTCAATTTCAGGGCTCAAAATTAGACTTGGGTCCTTATCACACCGACAACCCTTCTTGGATGCACTTATAACTAAGGGGGTAATTACATAGTTTTTTAGTAGTTCAACACAGTCTACAGAGATCCACACATAGTGAATTTGAAATGGCATATAGTCCTTAACACTTTCGCATGTTGGATCAAATTTTGTCACACCATCTGCAGTGGTGTCCTACATTGTGGGAAGTAGTTAAAGGTTGGAGGATAACACCAGAATTTTCTTCTTAGACTTCTTTGATATCATTGGCATGGGATCACCATAAAAACTGTCTCGGCTGACGCATAACCGCACGTGATATCTCTCAAAAAATTCATTCATCTACAACATCTTCAAGATCCTTTCTACACTCTTTCCTCATCACAGATCAAGTGCACATGTTCCTTTTTCCACATTTTCATATTTTACATACTTTCATTACATATTTATTACACATTTCAATCATTTACACACTGTATTTGACTACTTATGTTTTCCTTCTCTTTTACATGTCCATCCGTTTCAGAAGTGGTAGTCAACATCATTCACAACAATCATAACAACAACATCAACATCACAAGCAGGCACATCACGATATCTACACATGTATTTCGGCACCTAGGTTGATTCTTCATCACCACTTTTTACACTTTCTCCTCCTTAGCATCTAGGCTTCACATTTTTATCACTCCATGCTTTTGTCATGTCCCTCGAAAATATCCTCTCATCATCGATCTACATGGTTATTAGGTACATGCATCTCTTATCTAGTTTATGTTACAGAGATTTCTGCTCACCAACATAAATGTTGGGGAAAATGTAGACACAAAATCACACACTTTGGGTAATTATCTAGTATTGATTGCATAATATTGTTCATATGATTCCTAAGAAATAAAAGTACAAACTCACCCATGTCTTTGGATCCACCTTTCTTTGCTTTCTATTACTTCTCTTGGTCTTACACCATTTTGTTGCTCAGTCTACCTTTTTATATCTTCGGTATTTATCATCCTGGACACCAACGCTCAACTAGGATGTCAGCATCAGTGCTAAGCACCTTCATCCCCTTTATGTGCACCCTTGACATCTAGTATACTTTGTTCACATCTTTTGGGTCCTTTCTAGCCATTTGAGCATCTTATCTTTTTATTAGTCGATCCTTTTTGGGGTTAATTATGAAATTCAAGAAAGGGAATCATATAAATATAAAATTATGTGACCATAATAAAGGACCAAGCACTAAGCATTAGCTATCACCACCTATGGTTGCATCCATCAAGCATCTAAGAGCTCCTTTGCATATACCTAGCACTATTCAAGGGACAAAAAGGCTAGTTATTCTGCATACACTTTATAGGAGGGAAGTTCATTCTATTCCATACACACATATATTATAATTCTTTACATATATCTTACTTTACTTGTTACTCCAAGTGTGACACACATACAAGAGTAATCTAGGGATCACAATTCCAAACACACACACAAAACTACATTAGTTCTGAGATGTAGTGACAGGGCTCAGTTCATAAGTCCACCATTTTAGTGCCCAGTTGAGGACAGTCTGATCCCTTCATTCTGTACATCTTTCCTTTTTAGGGTTTGATGTCTATTTGAGGGTTTTACAGGTATGCTTTATTTCATTGCATAGGTTTACAATGACCATGGAAGATATTACAACAACATACATAGAGATCAAAAGGAGAACAAATACGAATGTATTGTGACCACTTAGAGGAGGTTTTATGAGCATTTTTGCAGACCCAGGTTCCCGCAAACAAGTCTAGGGCACCCCCAGGTGCCCTTGTCCCTCTCTAGGCACCCAAATATAGCTTGTTCTTCCAGATTTGTATTTTTCTGGGCTTTGGTCTGACAATTAGTGCTTCATATATTCTAGTTTTCAAGCTCTGTACACCTATGGTATTTCTACAAATTAGCTAAGGATTCTTACCCTCTCTTTGCACTTAGGGTTCTTACTTTATTGCTTAGTTTTCTTGGCTTAATTTTTGTACTTCATTGTTGCATTTATTTACTTCTACAATACCAATCAGATTAGGCACATATTTCCATATTTAACTTAATTAGAAAGAATGAGAAAAAATTTCATGGAAACAATTGAGGCAGCATACAGAAGACATGGTATTTCTCTTCAAAACATACATTGTTTTTCCTTATGCAACAAACATATCTCCAACCCGGTTAACAACCGTCTATATTAACCCCTGTCGTTGGCACTATTAGCGGTCAAACTGTCTATTGTGGAAGCATGGAAGGTTTTTAAAATATCTTAATTTTCACACTAATGTTTTATATATTTAAACTCGTTGGGCATTAGTTATGTTTGTTTTCCCTCAGTGTTCATAACATGGAGAGCTCTCATAAGACCCTGATATTATATATAAGAGCCTAAAGTGAAAGCTTATAGCTCTAAATTATATCAAGCCTGCTAACAGAAAAGAAGTGTATGAGAATATGGTTAAGCAAATATTGAATAAATAAAATGCCTAATTCTAAATATGTAACAACACAATGAAATATGCAATGAAGTATAAAATTGACCCAACTAAAATATTCTATAAATTATGAAACCCTAGTTGTAAATGAAGGGATAAAAAGACTTAACTGATTCAAAAATAATCTGGAACTATGCCAAGCTAGAAAAATGTTGGAATAAGAGCTCAGAGTATCGCAATCAGACCCAAAAAATTAAAGAGGTGTCAAAAATGCCCGGACCAGGGTGCCTGGGGCACCAAAGACCTGTTATGGGCACCCATGATAGCTTAAAAGCTGTGAAACTCAACTTTTTAGGGTTACAAGATGTTCATTTTCATTTGCTTCATATTGCTACTATGTCACACCAAGTTTGCGGATGTCGCCTATAACCTGCAATGAACAGATGATTTGCAAAACCCTAAAATGCATCAAATACCAAAAATAGAATAATGCAAACGAGGGGTCAAATTTTCCTCAGCTTTCAATGAAGTGAACTTATAACCAAGCATTGTACTACATCTTAGATGCAATGTAGTTTTATGTGTGTGTGGAGAAATTATACCCTAGGTGGCTCTTGTGCGTGCCACACTTGAATAGCAAGAAAGTAGCTAGATGTAGAAAGTGTTGTATATATCTTCCCCCTGGGTAGATATAGACAAGCAGGAGAATGGAGAAATCAAAGAAGCTCAAATGCCTGACATGACCAAGGCGCACAGAATGGCGCATAACAATGAGTGTCAACATGAGAATGTATGTGCCAAGGCGCAGGAAAGTGGCACACAGAAATGGATGTCGACAATGTAAAGGATGCACCCTTGGCGCACGGAAATGGCGCATAACAATGAGTGTCAACAGGGAAAAAGTTGCACCTTGGCGCACATAAGAGGATGTCGACACAAATGTAAATGCGCCCTTGGCACACAGAAGAAGATGTCAACATAGAAATAGACGCACCCTTGGTGCACAGAAAGGAATGTTGACACGAAAAAAGTTGCGCCCTTGGCGCAGGTAAAATGGCGCACGTAAACATGTGTCGACACAAACATATTTGCGCCTTTGGCGCACAGAAAAGAGTGTTGACATGCAAATGAATATGCCTTTGGCGCACAAAAAGGGTTGTCGACACAAACATATTTACGCCTTTGGCACATGAAAAGGATTGTCAACATGCATATGGATGCGCCAAGGTGCACCTTCAGGAGGCACAACATTCTGAGCGCTGACAGGAAGCAGACCCTGACCCAGATATTCAGATGGCCATAACTTTTGACTGGGAGCTCCGATTCACACAAGGTTGGACTTTTCGGAAAGCCTACGGCGTCCTCTACCTAACTACGACTAGATATATTTAATTAGGTGGGAAAAAGTTCTTAAAAATGCAAAATACAGTTTGCCACTTTTGGGGTTTGATATGGTCCTCACCTACCACCATAATGAGATGAATTAAATACAACCTGAGGTGGTTGGGGTAGATTTGGACTTTCTCTCTCTTATCTCTCTCATTCTTCCTATAAATTGTAAGGAGGGGCTTCTTTCTAAAGGTTGGACATTCTTGTTTTGCCCCTCCCTTCTTCTCTTTGGCAGGTGAATCTGTGGAGTTAAAACCTCCCATTTAAAACTGTAATGCAGCTTTGCCTCTTGGCATTTTGCAGTGTGTTGTATCAATCTTTGGAGCAAATTAATGCATGTCTGTGGATGATTATCAACCCTCTCAATGTTTATTTGCATCTTCTTGATCTTTCACTACAAATCTGGTTATCTGTGCATGATCTTGCATTACATTTTTATGGTCTGTGTTTATTGGCAAGACAGGTGTTCTTCATTCCTCGGTGCATCACCTCTGTTAGTTTAGGTTTTATTTTCTGCATTTTCTTACCCCTGTCTCCTTGGAAAATTAGATTAGGTTTTGAGTAGACCCTCTGCATTTTTACTTGTGCATCTGAACAGAGGAATAGGAACCGGCCTTCATCCGGAGAGCTTTTCCGATTTCGCAAGGTCCCACACTTGGGAAAAGCTCCATGTTATGCAATCATACTGAGAATCTGCAACCCATCGAGTTACAGAGTCCCAGGGGTGCTGTGATTTCACATCAACAGAAAGTGTAGATAGATGTGAGCATGAAAAAATTAACTTCCCCTCCTATGTGTGTATGCATAATAATCAGTCCCTTGTCCCTTGTGTGGAGCTAGATGGATGCTTCAATGCTCTTGTAAATAGCCTTTGAATGCAACCTCAAGTGGTGATAGCTAATGCTTAGTGCTTGGTCCTTTATTATGGTCATATAAATTTATATTTATATGATTCCCTTTCTTGAATTTCATAATTAACCTCAAAAATGCCGACCACCAAGAAGATAAGATGCCCAAACGGCTAAAAAGGAGCAAAAATATGTGAGCAAAATACAAAGAGTTTGAGGGCACCCAGAGGGGGCGGGGGCTCTTAGTACTGACTTCTTGGTTAAGCGTTGGTGTCTAGAATAAAAAACATCAAAGTATGAAAATATAGACTGGGTAAGAAGGTGTGTAAAACTAAAGAAGAAAACTGAGAAAGCAAAGAGGCCAAAGATAGGGGTCAATTAGTACTTTTCTTACTTAGGAATCATATTAGTAGTATATGACTAGGACCTAGAAATGTACCCAAAGTACATGATTTAGTATCTACATTTGCCCCCATTTTATGTTAATGAGTGAATGCTTGATAACATAAAGTAGATAAGAGATGTGTACCTAATAACCATGTAGATCGGTGGTGAAAAGTGTGCCGAGAGACAAGGAAAAGCATGAGTGATAAAAATGTGAAGAGTAAAAGCTAGAGAAGATGAAGTAAAAAAATGATGATGATGACCCTAGGGTGAGAGCGTATGTGTAGATGTCACATTGTACCTATTGTTGATGTTGTTTGATGTGTGATAATGTCTGATTGATGTGAGTATCAGTTCACATAAGGATGGACCTACAAAAGAGAAGAGCAAACAAGTAAAAAGTATGTACGCAAACATGTAAAAAATCAAAAAGGAACATGTGCACATAATCCATGATGAGTGAAAATAAATAGAAAGGATCCTGAAGATGTTGTAGAAGAAAATTTTTTTGGGTGATCTCACACCAGTTGCGTTGAATGCAAGTTTTTTGGGAAATCTCACGCCAAGAATGAAAGAACTATAGGGAGAAAAGTCTAGTGTCATCTTACAACATTTAACTAGTTCCTGAATTTTAAACACCATTACAGATGGTGTGTAAAAATATGATCTGGTTCAATCCAATGTACAAGTAGAAAAGAAGGTGTGGTGCATACATACAAAGTGTTGAAGGATTGTGTGTCCTGTAAAGCCGCTATGTAAACTGTCGAAAATTGTGTTAAACTAAAAAAAAAATTTGTAACTAGCCCCTCGTCATAGGCATTTAGGAAGGGCCAAGGGATTGCAGGTGCTACTTTCCATGTCTAGGTAGTAGTGTATGGGTTGTGTTGAGGACCCAAGTCAGGTTTTGGGTCGTTACTGAGACTAAAGACGGTGTTGTACCGATACTAAATTATGTTGAACTATAACTATAGAGTGTTGTATGGGGTGATTGATTCACCCAATGATGCCCCCCTTTTTTGGGGTGCATACGACATCACAAGGAGCATATGGCCTAAAGGAGGACCAGATGTTGTGCTAAAATTAAAGCCCTGTAGGGGGAGGATGGAATGTGCTTGGTAGAAACCAAGTCACACAAAAACAAAGTAGTTGAAAACAATTGTTAGTGTAAGCAAGATAAATATGTATGCAAGAAGACAAGATGTAAGCTAAGCACGCAAGAAGACAATGTAGGTTGCAAAAAAATGGGGTGTAAACATGGGGTGTCACTCACAATGTCACAAGACAATCAAGGCCAACATGGCAAAAAACATACAAGCAATCAGAGAACAAACATGACATAGGGCAAAGCCCGTAAACAATGGCATACACTGACAAGCAAATAACAAGCAAACAATATCAAACAATCATGGTAGCAAGGTGACGTGCAAATAAAATGTTGCACATGAAGCACTTGTTAACATGTTAAAAATATAAAATGTATGTCAAAATGTGTATAATCTGATATAATAATGTGCTATGAAAAATGCAACAATAACACCTGTAGTGTGTACGAAATTGGATGCCCCTAGGAGCCTATTGTGGGATTGGTAAGAGGTATTGCTCCAAACATCCATGCTATGTGTAATGATCTTTGTATAGTCTCTGATCACAACTAAAAAGAAAGTGAACATGCATGTGTATATAGAAATATGATGACATACAAATTATCTGTCTACGATGTGTAATAAAGTGTACATGTAAGCATAAGAAAGCAAGAGTAAATGCGACCAAGATATGTAATATGTTGTGAGTGTGAAATGGAATGAAATACAGAGTGAATGTGATAGGAGTAGTGTTCCCCCTGAGTGAATGTGAATGAGTATGTATAAGATGAGGTTCATTGATAAATGCCCCCTCAATAGTCAAGAATGAACCATAGAACAAGAGTGCATCTTCGATAAATGGTTTGAATTGTGCACTTGAAAGATATGATCGATGAAGCGTAGAGTGTAGAGAATGAGCAGTTGAGTGAGTGAATGTGGTGAAGTACATTTTAGATTGAGACCCTTAGCATTCGAGTATGAACTGTGGCACAAGAGTGCGTCATAACGTAATGACGATACAAATGTATCAAGATGTGTGAAATGTGTGTGAATGACTAGATGCAAAGCAAGCAGTGATATAGTAAAAATGGAAAACACTTAATGATGCTAGAAGGGGGGAGAATAAGTATGATTCCCCCTACTGTATAGTGATCAATATGTTATCTAATAAAAGTAAAAGTCGAGGGTCCTCCACCCAATGCTTGCGGAGATAAAGATGTGTGAACATGCTCGAAGACCAGCAGTGTATGAGACATATGATGAGTGGGTGAATGAGAGTTATGCACTTAAGAATACCTATGTGGATGAGACTATGAAGGTGATGAATTCCTATGTGAAGGTGACTACAAAGGTGATGGACACCTATGTGAGGTAGAACATGGAGGTGATGAACACCTATGTGAAGTAGAACATGAAGGTGATGACCACCTGTGTGAAGTAAAACAAGGTGGTGATTTATACCGATGTGAAGGAACCATCCGAGTGGTGGACCAAGACTGATGTGATGGACTAGCAAACCAATGAGACTGTGTAGGCCATGCACGAACATGTGAACTAGTGATTATGTTAAAATTTAAATACATTAGCCTAATCTAATGCAAGTTTACAGTAAATAAAACAAATAATGGAATACTAAAATAATACCCAAGCAAGCTAAGATAAAAATATGAAACCATAATGTGCAAATAGGGTTCAAAGAGCCTTAGATTATTTACAGAGGTTGTTGGACTGTCACGGTGGATACCGACTAAACAGAGCTAGAAGATTGTCGCACAAGGGCTCTGAAAATTGCATATCTAAGTGATTTGGCTAGAGTGGGGCACCTATAGAGGCATAGGGGTGTCTGTGGGTGCCCTAATCTAAGTTATGGGTGTCATGGTCTAAGCTATGGGTGCCCTGGTCTGTAGAAATGGTCGAAACTTGGTTCCAATATAGTCGTTAGGTGTCTGCACTTCTTTGCTTCTTGTCGCGTGTATGTCATTGTACTTTGTTGGATGTTGTTATAAACCTGCAATGGATAAATCACCTACAAAACCCCAAGCAAAGCATCAAAACCCTAAAAAATAAAGATGCATATGAAGGGTTCGAACTATCCTCAGCTTCTAAATTGATGGTGTTGAGCCCTTAAAATGACTAATTCATAAAGCAAAGGATGAGCGCACGCGGAGGGCAATTTGAAGAAAAGTGTGTAAATGAAAGCGTGAAAGGAGAGGTAGGTTAACATGTGGATGAAAGGGTTTAAAGAATAAGCCACATTTTGGTTAAGGGTATCACATGCAAAACACGTGAAGTTGCGGATAAGTGTAATGATGACAAGGTTTTTACATGGAGACTTGAGGCCCAAGAAAAGAATATTTTATGGAATCTTTATGGTTACGGGCTAGAAAGTGGAGGTTGTTATGGCTAGCTAGAATTTGCATGGCTTTGAAACTCAAGTAAATTAGGATATGAGGACATTTGACATGCAGACCTATTTCTGGAATGATGATCAAGTGAGCTTCCATCCTATTTGAGGAAGCATTTGGATCTAGACAAAGGGATTATGAGCACACAGAGTTAGAAACTAGAGGGTATATGTAGAGGCTGAGTATGTATGCAATGGTAGATTCATGGTGATAAATATGTAATGGCTCTAGGGGGTAATATAGGATTTCTAGTTGTAGGATGCTATTACAATGATATATTCGGTCTGCTATGACCTTTTTGATGTAGTATGGCTATTATAAACACTGATTTTCAATATACATATATAACTGGTTATTCTGTATATTTGTGTTTATGGGTTCAAACCCTAGTGTTCACTTTTCTCATGGTTCAGATCTGGTTCCTTCGTATTGTTATAATGCTTATGTTCTTTTCATGATGCATTTATGCTTAGATCCAATATCTTTACATTTTCTTGTATTTATGTTTTTGTAAACATTCCTCCAATAATGGTGAAGAACTCTTGTGAAGCTCACATAAAAGAGGGGCTCGGTGCCTGCACATGCCTCAGGTGAGTGCCTAGCTTATGGGTAATAGGCCAATGTGCTTGGGATTTTAAGGGATAAGGTAAATGAGGCTACATCTTGGTTTCGTTGTCAGGACCTCTTTTGAAGTTGTTGTAAGAATTGTGCATGATGACAAAACGTTTAACCTTGGAAAGCGTCCAAGCTTGGCTTAAAAGTGCGGAGGATGAGTTTTCTTAGTGATTTAACATTAGACCTGAGTTTGATGCAGGTAAATGGGTAGAGGAGCACCTGTATCACGAGCTATATGATACGTTCTTTTGTTGTTTTCTAGTAGAGTTCTATGAATGGTTGTCGGTGTATGCTTCGAGGAAGAATTGGTACTATAGACCTTGTGTTTGGACCCAAGAAGAGTATCAAAGGTTGCATGATGTTGACCTAACCTAAACTCGTGTTGTTGATCACTAGTGGAGAGGTGTGTTGACTAGTTATACATTGGAATACATGGTTTCTATGTATTCTTACAAGGAGATTGCTAAGTTTAAGTTCTTGTAGGAGCCAAGAGGATCGTTCTTACATGTTATGTCATTAGCCATTAAGATCCTGATCATCACTCTGAGTATAGAGGCACTTCCTATGGTTAGCTAACTTCCCACTAGGTGTGGGGTGTAGAAGCTGGTGTAGTAAGAGATGGCGGACCTTGCAGTGGAAATGGAGAGAGAGGAAAGGCGGATCAAGTATAATGAAGCATAAGAAAGGGCGTTGGCGAGACAGTGTGAAGATACATGAGTGATGGACTTATGGAGGCATACGTTGTGGGAAGGATTTGAGGTTCGCGTAGAGAACATGGAACCTAAGAAGTCTGAGCTGCCCCATCTTAGCAAGCGTAGAAGAGAAACCCCCTCGGCTTCTGGAGAGATATCGTCATATGAAGGAAGGAGAAGAGTCGTAGGCGCGCATCTTAACCCACATGGTGACCAGACCCTTGTGCTTAGTTTTTCAGTTTTTTAGATAAGTTTTGTTAATCCAGTTGGTATTGGTATTGGTAGTCAAGAAACACCTAGTAGATAAAAAATTTCATTCAGTACATGTATGGCATCATAGACATTTCTGGTGTTTGGAGGTATCCTATCTAGCATAACATTTGGGCAAGCTGTGGGTACTGATGTAGCCTAGAATTCAGTAATACAAGCCCAATAAAACCCTAGACGCGTTGGCACATCACTCAGCCCAGATTGAGAGCCCACCTAAAGCGCGCAAAGGTACCAGGTCCCTCTTTAGGGTTGTTATTGCAGGATCTTAGCATGATGAAGAATTAACACATGCAGTTCCATTACTAACACATCAATCTACAAAGCATACCATATCTATCTCTAAATAAGAATAAAACTAAATACTAACCATGATGAGAACAAAAACATATTAGATTCATATACACATAGAACTAACACTTAGATTCAGCCAATATTCTCCATTATGTCAAATGCAATAAGTGTACAGAAGCTTCATTACAATAACAGTAGTATGTGCATAACAGATTTAGCAGCATAATCTCACTATGTACATGCACACCCATCTATATATCACCATTTTTGTGTGTCTCTATTACACAGTTTACTACATACTTATAAGGGTGGGGAATTTCCCTTCACTGCTTATCTATTCCCAAAATAGGTCACATCCTATTACTAGCCACGGGTTGTTACAAAACTAGCCACACATGCAAGTGCGCTAACAATAGACTACTGGTAGTTAACTGACAGTAGTAGATCTATTTTCAGTCTATGTCCATGCAAATCCCTTCATATCTAATCCTCCAAAAATAGCCAATGTGTGATGCGCAAGTCTCCAATCAGTTTGAGTGCTCCGCACACTATCTCCAAAAATAGATCCTTGACGTGAAAACGGCTAAGTCCCAAACCTGTTTCTATTCCCCATGCACGAGCCTTTCCGATATGTCATGCCTTTGAATGCACTCGGCTCTCCCGTGGGAACCTTCTGTATTTTCTTTACTAAGTTCTAGGGTCTGACTGATCAACATTACCCCACACTAGTTTCATTGTCACCCCGAAAATGGTTATCTCCAAAATGAACCAAATAATAAAAGAATAGAAAGAATTTTTGGATGAATGAATAAAAGAAAAAATTTAACCTGGAGTTTCTTCTTCTGCAACCTAAAAAATTAATTCACGATATTCCTGCTTTACCTCAGCCTCCAAGGTCTGTCACTCAATGAGTGCTTCCTCTACCTTTTCTGGAATGTCCATAGCAATGGACTCTAGTTCATCCATCACAATCTCTCCTTTCTCATTCTACAAGACCAACACAATGTTGGACATTACAGTCATCCTTCCCTCTAGCAAATCCATCTTCTACACAATGAGTTTTCCAAGCTCCTCTAGCTGATTTTTGTGTGGTTCTTGGGTAGCTGTCAGGGCCTCGCGCTTCTATTTAACCATTGTTAATCTTTCTATGTGGCCCAATGTGTCATCCTTCATCACTTTCTAGACCTCATTGTTCTCCTCCAGGGTTTTTATGTTGATGATCGCCTCTGGAGCTGTACAGATGTTCAAGGCTTGGTCTTCCTTTGCTAGTTCTTCCCACAGTGCTTGCAGCAGTCCCTCATATGATGCAATCTTCCTCATCACTAAAGCCTTTTCTCACTCTACATCTTGTGTTAGATCCTTTAGCTCTGTCATATGCAGAGGTTCATCTTCAAGCACTAGGTCTACCAATGTACCTACATAGTGTATCGCCGAAGGAAACTTCTTTGGTACCTTTGGCTCTAAGTGTGGCCTAGCCCTTATGAAATTATCACCAATTTCCTCTACGATGTTGATAAATACAGAGTTCTTTTTCTATGCTAAGTCTCTTTCCTGTGTTAGGCATGCTATCTCCTCATTTTTAATTTTGATCTCTTCCCTTAGCACCCTAATTGTGGTAGCCTTGTCCATATTCCACCTTGCCACCTCTGTTGAGACTTTTACCAATGCATTGCTCACCTGTTCATCTGACATAACAGTAGGCTTTACTGTCATGTGTCTAGCCTGAGGTTTCTTTTTCAACCTCCTCAATATGCATGACTCCTCACACACATCAAAATATGGTTCATCCATGTGTGTGTGCATCGACCATGATAATTTCTTCCTTGTGTGCATTGTAGCCATATCTTCATCCATTAATTCCCAGCCATATAATTCCTTTTGTGTTAGTGTGCTCTAGAAATGGGTGCAAAAAATTTTACTTGTGTCCTCCGCATAACCCATGGCTAGTGGAATGTGTTCCCCACTTGTTTCTTCTTGACCTAGGCTTCTTAGGAACTTGATCTTCCAAATTTGGGACTTATGTTTCCATGTCCTGAGTAGTCTCATTAGTTGTCTCATATGTTCCCTTTTCCTCCTCTTCTCCTTCCTTCATTTCTTCATCTTTTTGTTCTTCTATGTTCTCTGGAGGTGTAGGAGAATTAGGCATGCTTTCCTCTGACTCTTTCACTTCCTCATTCAATTTTAGTTTCCTTCTCCTTTTTTTGGTTGTCTCCTTCTGTGGAGACAGCCAGGTGAATCTACGTATTGTTTACAGAGTAGCACCTTGGGTCCTTTTTCTCCTAAACACTCTCTTAAATCGGTGCTCTCCTTAGACTGCATCCAAGTCCTCATCATCCCCCTCTTGTGGCTGAGGTGGTGTAGTTGCACACTCAGCTTCATCCTTATTCATAGGATGTCTTCTACCTCTATGTTCCAAACCACCACTATCTTCACGCTCATCCTCCTCATCCTCTACTTCAATTGACTCTTTGGGCTTAGGCACTGGAATGTTCTCCATGGTATGCTTACCCTTTGGTGGTTCTGGAAGTGTGAACTCATCTTCCACATACTTGTTTATTCTCCATAGCTTGGGCTTCAGTTGGAGGTACACCAGTGCTGCTCCAACATCTCCCATGGCCAAACTTAGTGGTTTAATACTCAATACATCTGAAATGATCCTTTCAATATATGCACCATGTCCTAGATACACATATTTCTTCCTTAGTGTGTGGTAGTCACAATCTACCTTGTCTGCATTGAACGTTAGGCGTCACTCATCTGAGAACCTATGTACATTGATGCCTAGAAGTACCTTGCTATGAAGGCATATGGTAACTTACACCAAGGGCTCCATGCTCCATCCCTCATGGTGAACTACGCTATGCAAAAGTGATGGTATACAACAAACTAAACTACCTTTCCAACCACCGAAGGCAACTCCTTGGGGATGCGTCATTCTTCTTCAAAGGCCATGTGAGCCTATTGTACCACTTCTCAGCCCTTTACTTGACTAGTTCTGTCATGGATCCTTCACATAGGTATTTTTTGAACTGCTCCACTAGTGACTTATGCTCCATGGGATACTCCCATATCTTCTCTTTTGGTCCATCAGGTACTCTGATCTCCATGAACACCAGCAACAACAAAATAGCTCCAAATCTGATATTTCCTCCTATGTGTGCTTCCTCGACTATAGTTTCTATAATGTAACCTAAAATATTGTAGACTACCCCTTCAGACATCCTTTTAGCAACATGTAGCCACATGGTGTTCACTTGTGACCACCTTTCCTGGTCATTTAGCTTCGTAACAAGATGTGTGGTTGCTTTGCACAACTAGATACTTCTTCAGTTTATCTATGTCCATGTCGTGTGGACCCTTTTTGTACCCCAGCTCCTTTCTGGTCTCCAAGATTTGCGAATTTATCTATTAAATCATCTTTCAAATCTTCTCTTGTGCCCTTCAATCCTGTTACCGTGGAGATTAGCGTGGCTGAAATTCTATCTCTGCGTCCTGCAAAGTAGAAAAAATCTTCATGCACTCTACTCATGAGCCACTGGTACAAGGGCTCATATTTCCCAAAGTAAGGGAGCTCATATAGCTGGTAAACTCCAATCTTCTTCAAGAGCTTCTCACCAGCATCGTCGTACACCGGCATGTCTTCCACCGTGTGTTTATTTGTCTTTGTGTTCAGCAAGGCATCAAGCTCCTTATTCTCTATGGTACAGTGGTTGTACTCACTCACCTTGCTTCTCCTTATGTGAGAATCCCACTCCTGGCCTATGATGACCCCCTCTGGATATTGCATTTCAGAAAAATTTCTTTCGGGAGCCATCTCCTCTTCTTCTATGACCACCTTCTTCTTTCCCTTCACTCCTGCTGCAACTACTTTCTTGGGTGCCATTTCTACCTTGCAATCCTTTGTAAATACCTGCCTCTTGAATTCTGTAATGTGTGAATCAAACCCTAGCTCGATTCAGCATGCCCTAGGTGAAATCACGTGCCCTCACTCCTCTCTATTGCCTTGCTTCACTCAAACCCTTCACCACCGGGGACGCAAGCTCTTTCTGTGCATAGATCTCTTCATCACGACTGGCTACACACCTTTCACACCTCAATTCGATCACTCGGCTCTTCACACTTAGCTCTTTTTCAAATACTCTTAATCACAATGGTAAAAATGAACTTGCATCCCATCCTTATATAGATTTTCAAATTTTTGATGCATTTATTGCTCCTTCACCTACCAAATATCCTCTCATTAATTGACCAAATTCCATTCTTTCCGCACGGTACATCTTTGTGCCCCAGCTATAACCTTCTAACGCGCCTTCCTACCCTCTGGTCACAGACTTCTCTTCAGTGCGCTTCCTTTCTCTGAGTACCTTATCACTGCACCTTCCACTAGTAGTTGTTATGGCCTCTACTTACCTCGCATTATACTATCCCTTCATTCATCTCCATCTTTGGTCACTTTTTAGAAGCAATCCTTTGACTTGAAAAGCACCCGTAGCAGCTTATTCCTTTCACCTTTCAATTCCCACAATTTTGTACCTAGATATCGACAACCACCCCACACTAAAAGTATGTGTAGTCCTCTACGCATAAACATGCTTCATATAGTAATTAGCTTCATGCACGCAAGTGCACTTATTACACAAGAACAATAACTAAATTGACAAAGCATAGCGACTAGGAAGGAAATACATTAAGGAAATATAGAATTGAAAACCTAATCTAAATGGACAATACTGCCTTATTACAAACACCAAGAAGACTTATTTATAGTAGGGCTTCAGCCTACTCCCGTTAAAGTAACTGGGTAGTCATGTTCCATCAAGTGCTTCTAACTGGAAAGCACATGTTTCAAGGATGTAAGTGATAACATACAGCCCCAACCAATGTACCTTAAGTTTTCCTGGATGGCACAAGAACTTAGAGTCATAGAGAAGCACCATTTGTCCAATCTCAAACTTCTTGTCCCTTATGTTTCTGTCATGCCATGCTTTTTGCCTTTCCTTTTCTTGCTTCTAACTCCAACGTGTTATGGCTCGTCACTCATCCAGCTTAATTATCTTTTCAATCCATTCTTCTAAAGCTTGCTCATCAGCTAGACCTCCAGCACACGTAATACGCAAAGAAGGTAACATAAATTCCATAGGAAGAACTGCTTTTGTGCCAAACACTAACTGAAATGGTGTGGCTTTGTTCAACCTTTTATATGTTGTCTGATATGCCCAAAGTACTGCAGAGACTTTATCATCCCAATCCTTTCTTCCAACATCACAGATTTTTGTCAATGTCTGGCTCAAAATTTTGTTGAAAGCCTCAGCAGTTCCATTTGCCTGAGGATGATAGGGTGTAGTCTTATGGTGTGCAATCATGAACTCATCCAATAAATTTCTAATTGTCTCATTAAGAAAATGTGTGCCCCTATCACTGGTCAAACTTAAAGGACATCCATACCTTGTAATAATATTTTCCCATAGAAACCAGGCTGTTGTAGCCATTGTACAGTCCTTTGTAGGTGTTGCTTCTACCCACCTTGTCAGATAGTCTGTGCAAGTTATAATGTAGCGTGATCCAGTTCTACACGTGCAACTGGTGAAATAGGACCCACAAAATCTATAGCCCATTTCTCAAATGGTTCTGCACTAGTAATAGGTCTCAGAGGCATTTCATCTCATTGACCTGGTTTTCCAAGACGTTGACAATGATCACATGCCTTACAAAATTCCTTACAATCTTTATAGAGGGTCTCCCACCATAATCCAGCGAGTAGAATCTTGCGTGTTGTGGCATCACCGGCATAGTGGCCACCTGCAATTCCACCATGAGCTTCTTCCATAATACCCATGTGCTCATGTTCCAATACACAATGGTGCAATACCTCATCTCAGACCCAATTTGTACAAGTCACCACTGATTAACATATAAGGTGTGGCGCGTATAGCAAGTTGTTTCTTCTCCAAGGATTTCATTCCTTCTGGTGTCATCCCTGTTTGTAGAAAGACAACAATGTCCTCTAGTTCTGATGGCGCACATTGTAACCTGTATAACTGTGCATCTGGCATGGTATCCTCAATTACCTATGCTTCTTCTCCTAACTGTATTCTTGATAGATGGTCTGGTCCAGAATTACTTTTTCCTAGTTTTACCACAACTATGAAATCAAATTCTTGAAATAAGAGCACCCATCAACATATGTGCCCTTGTAAAATAGGTTTATTTACCAAATACTTCAATGCCATGTGATCTGTATAAAAGATGAATGGTGTAGCTAGTAGGTACTGGCAGAATTTATGCAGCACATAGATCATTGACAAAGCTTCGTGCTCTGTAGTTGTGTAATTATGTTCTACAGGAGTCATCTTTCTACTAGCAAAATAGATAGGATGATCTACAATACCTTCTCCAGGTTGAGCCAACACCATGTCAATGGCCATGCTAGAGGCGTCAACATGTACATGAAATGGTTTGTCCCATGAAGGAAAATGTAGAATAGGCATGGTAGTAAGTTTCTCCTTCAATGTCTCAAATGCATGTTACTGTTGTTCTCCCTAGTAGAATGTACCTTTCCCTTTCAGTAACTCTTCTAATGGTGCAGAAAATTTGGCATAGCCTTTGATAAAATTTCTGTAATATCCTGTATGACCCAAAAATCTGTGCACCTCACTTTGACTGGTAGGCTCCCTTAGGCCTATAATGACTACAACCTTTGCTGGATCAACCAACAAACCCTCCTTGTAGATTATGTGTCCTAAAAGTATCCCAAATGGTGTAGCAAATATGCACTTCTTGATGTTCAAAGAGATACTCAACTATCTACACCGTTCAAACATTAAGCGCAGATTGTCACAGTGATCCTTAACTAATCCATACGTTGTCCAATTGTCTAAATATACCTGTAAGAAGTTGTGAATAAATTCCTTGAATGCTTGGACAACTATGCGCAAAAATACAATAGGCACATTTTTCAGACCGAAAGGCATTACAGTATAGGCAAAGCTACCCCATTCAGTAGTAAATGTAGTCTTTTCTTGATCCTCCTGGGAAATCCAAACCTGATGATACCCAGAGAACCCATCTGTAAATGAATAGATTTCATGCCCTACAACTCCTTCTAGTATTTCCTCAGTGAATGGCATAGGAAATGGATCAGTTACACATGCAACATTCAGCTCCCTATAGTCCACGCATATCCTAATCCATCCATCCTTCTTGATACTGATCACCATTGGACTAACCCATTCTGACTCATCAAGGGGCTTGATAATCCCAGACTTCAACATGTTATCAATCTCTTCTTTGACCTTTTCACATAAATTGGGGTTCATTCTGTAAGGTCTCTTTCTAACTAGGTGCACTCCCTCTTTAAGCTTTATCTTCATCTCCCCTAATGATTCATGCACGCCTTTAAGTTCATGGTACCCCCTAGGAAACAAGTCTTGGTAATCCCTTAGTAACTCTATGATTTTTTCCACTTCAGAGTCTGACCAATAGTCTCCAATTATGGCTTCCTTAGGCTCAGTATCTGTTCCAATATTCACCTGCTTTGTCTTCATTGGTTCATGATAGGCGCACGTGGTCTTATCCACACTGTCCAATACCTCATGCCACCTCCTGTTGAATGGTTTACATCCATGTTATCTACTTCTTCGTCATCCACTAAGTAGACCATTTTTCCTTTCTCTTTCTCAAGGCAAGTGACGTTGAAGTAATGTTGCATCGGCCTCTGGTTCTTCATCAAGATTGCACTCCTGAGTCTTCTTTATCTAATAAATCTTGAAGGAGTTCTTCATCCTTGGCACTATCCCCCATAGTTAAGCACTTGATAACTTTCAATGCTTCTTCTACTGGAGGCTTTGTAGAGAAGAAGTCAAATGTCTGGGCCATTCCTGTAATTAAATTCTATGCCAATTTCTAGTTTCTCTATGGAGTTCTGCATATACATACCAAGCACATGCGCGCAGCCTTGTAAAGTGGAATAAAACCGGTGCACCCATAGTGAAGGTGGTAAAGCTTCCTACCCTTCTGTCCAGAGTCTCTCACACTTCTGAACATGGTGTTGAATAGGATGATTACCATGATAAGTACTTATTTGAGTAGGTGCATTGCTCCTGAAGAACCTAGTAGTAAGAGCAATCCCAATTTCATTCCATCCGACAAGATTATCCCTGTGGACCACCCACCAGCATGTTGTTGTCCCACGTAGTGTATATGCTAGCATATTTCTTCTTTCCAGTGGGTCTATCCACTTTTCTTCCATGGCACGCAGGAATACCATGGGATCCCCTTCTCCTGTGTAACAAGGTACCAAGTTGTTACCTATCCTCCTGACATAACATGGTTTTGTGCCTTGAGGGAATATGCTCTTTACTTCGCGCCCTACCAACTCATAAGTGTTGTGAGCCCAATTATCACAAGCAACACTTGTAGTATCACTAATAGACTGTGCATCCTCCCACTGAATTAGTCCTTCTTTGGTTGGTTCAATCATCTCTGGATCTCGGATGGTGCGTACATAAATCCTATTCAAATCTTCTTCACTTAAGGGCTCAACATAGGGCACAGATTTTCCATCTGTTAAAGGGATAATAACTCTTTCCTCTTTGTTTTCAAAACTGATATAGCCCTTGTTGAACCAAAGATCAACATTATTTACATAGCACCAAGGACACCCCAATAGAGCTGGGAAGCTATCTGACTCTGCCAGCGCTAAAACTTCAAAGTCTCCAGTGAACTTGGCTCCTTGTATGGTAATGGATGCATCCTTCAAAACTCTGATGGGAGTGGCCTTAGTCTGATTAGCCATGAATAATACATTAGAGGATGGCTGCAATGGGGGTCTTCCCATTTGTACCCATGCATCCAAGGTAAGAACATTGACTTCCATGCCTATATCAATCAGTATATTACTCAATAGCCACCCATCCACAACAACATTCAGAGTGATTTCCTTGTCATAATCTAGGCTATGAGGAGGAAGATTCACATGTAGGATCTGTCATCCAGTCTCAGTACTTGCGCGTGGAGTGTTTCCTTTTAACCAACTCCCTAATAGTGGAATGATGTTTTCCTGGCGCAACATTTTACACACTTCCCTCAAGTCATCTATATCAGTTTGGACCATCTCTGATGCTTTCTTTTTCTCCTTTAAGTATTGTATCTCACCCTGAAGATTCCTTAGAACTTCCATGGTTTCCTGATAAACCTCCTTCTGATAGGTAGGATCTGGGTACCATGCATGAAGAACTTATTCTTTAGTGATGGTAGGTTTCTGTTGTAATGCTTCCCTAGCGCATGCCACCTCAATGCGGGTCGTGATCTTCACTTGTAGTGCCTCAGATTCTACTTCCATCTTAGGCATCCATTGATTTTCAATACAGTGCAATGTATCCTAACCATCCCTACACCTTTGTTTTCTTGTTTATGTTTCTTACTCAGATGCTCATATAAGTCTGGGCACTCCTCATAGCTATGGTTCTTTCCACAGAAATAACATGTAATATTCTGAGGACATTCATGCCTGTAGTGGTCAGGAGATCCACATGTATAACATGTTCCACGAGGAAACTCACTTCTTCCACACCACGGCCTCATCCTCCGAATCCACCACGGTATCCTTGACCTCTGCCATGACCACCTTCAAAACACCCTTCATTCCGATCATAGCACACCTGATTGTGATCCCAGTCTTGATGCTCATTCTTTCCCTTAGACTTATCTGAAACTCTTGTCTGTCATACACCAATATCTATAGCATCATGGATCTGTCCAATCAGCCTGATAGTCTTCTGTGTCATGAGTCATGGACCTACAGATTTTACAATAGCTTGAAATGTTCTTCCTTATCACGCATTGTAATAATGGGAAGTGGCTAGCATCATGGTTTAAATGGCATATTTCACAATCCATTAGCAATGAGTGTACCATTCTGCAAGGACAACTATCCTTTGTGTGACCTTCTACTTCACAATTTGTGCACCAAATCCCTTGTGCGTGTCTCATGTGTTGAATTTGCTGATAGTTTCTCCAACTGTTTTGCCATAGCTATTATTTGTGCTTCTAAAAATGGGCTCACCCTAGTATCTATGCTTCCAACTACCTCAGTGTGTAAGGCTTCTTCAAGTGCTTCACATGGATCAGTGTATGTCTTATGTGATAATGCCCTCCTAAAAGGGGTAATCAAGCCCCCAACGAACCATTGTGCATGTTGGCTTGCGTGTATGTCATAAGAAAGCTTTGATAACAATAGCATTTTAAACTATGCATCATACTCTCTAACACTTTCAGTAGTGCCTTGCTTAATATCCTTGAGCGCACTTATACTCTTCTGCTCAAACTCAGGGATATGAAACTCTTTAAGGAATGCATCCTTTAAAGTTGTATAATCTATGCAAGTCTGATCAGGGTCAAACTTTTTGTACCAGCTATGTGTGTGCGCCCTTGTAACATAGTAGAAAATTGGCTTTCCCTACGCTCAGAAGTCATGATTCCTTTTTTGTGCCACAATATTTCACACATATGCACATGTTCAACAACATCTTCTATGCCCCTATACTCTGGAAGATGAAGAGACATTTCCATGTAAATATTTTGGGTTGGTGCAGACCTTGCCCACCTGATCCAGAACCTCCTGTGTTTCCCCTGCCTCCAGAACCTCCAGATCCATGCTTGAACCAGAGCTACCTATGCCTCTTGATCCCTGAACCTGTAGCTGGGGTCGGACCAGAAGATGTACTTCCCTATGTGTCCCAATAGTAGAACTGAACTGTACCCTGATAGTCTGTGAAGCGTTACTACTCCCAGAAGTTAATCCAAAAATTGGGTGCACTTGTATTTTGTGTTGATGATACACCTGAAAAGGTACTCCCATATAACAATGAAGTCATTTGTGTTTCCCTCATTGTGCCTCTTATAAGACTCACTCCTACTCTCCCACTACTTGAACTAGCTTGTTGACTACTTGTTGTACTAGATGCTGAAAACCAAATGCAAGGGCAAGGTTACTAGGTGGATTCAGATGCACACCCGTGGCCCAGGTAGTCTCTGTTGGCTCACTTCTGAGTGAGGCTAAGGAAGGATCCCTGTCATGCTTTCCAAGATGGGGGAGTTCCTGATGCTCTGGCTCCACATCTTCTACGTGAGCCTCAAATCCTTCACAAGCCATCTCTCTCCTCAATGCCATACTTTCTGCAATGTTACGCTACTTCTCTATCTCCCTCTCACATGCCTCATTATACTTAAGTTGCCTTTCCTCTCTCTACCTTTCTACCGCTAGGTCTGCCATCTTTCACCAAACCTGCTCCTACCCCCACGCATGGTGAGGTTTAGTTAGCCATCAGTTTACTCTCCAGATTCAAAGTTACCATCAAGGATCTTGATCATCAGTGGAATGCCTTGTAGGTAAGCTCCCCTTGGATATCGTAAAAACTAGAATTTAGCTACCTCTGGACATGAATAAGTGGAAATTGAGTATTCCAAGATATAATTGTTCAAGACACCATGGAACCACGTATCCACAGCTCAAGTCCAAATCAGATCAGCATCATAAAGGGCCTGGAATTCTTCTTGCGTCCAGACAAGTGTGTGATACCTCCAATTCCACTTAGATGCATAAGCAATCAGCCACTCATACAATTCTACTGGAAAGATAGTGAAAAAGATCTCATATAAACTGTCATACATATTTTGTTCCACCCACATGCATGCATTAAACTCAGATCCAGTGTTGAATCACCGTGCGTATTCTTCTTCCAGATCATGTCTATCCATTCTTCAACACTTGCTAAGGTCAACTAGTATGTCTTCATCACGAACCATCCAAAAAACAACTCGAAAAAGAGGTCCCGGCAACGAACCAATGATGCAACCTAGAATTCAGTAATACAAGCCCAATAAAACCCTAGACGCACTGGCACATCACTCAACCTAGACTGAGCACTCACCTGAAGTGTGCAAAGGTACCAGGTCCCTCTTTAGGGTTGTTGTTGCAGGATGTTAGCATGATGAAGACTTAACACATGCAGTTCCATTACTAACACATCATTCTACAGAGCATACCATATCTATCTCTAAGGGAGAACAGAACTAAATATTAACCATGATGAGATCAAAA
Organism: Taxus chinensis; assembly: GCA_019776745.2. Lineage (NCBI taxonomy): Eukaryota > Viridiplantae > Streptophyta > Pinopsida > Cupressales > Taxaceae > Taxus > Taxus chinensis. The sequence goes on from CM034150.1 coordinate 553,360,026, forward strand.
ACATACTAGATTCAGATACACACAAAACTAACACTTAGATTCAACCAATATCCTCCATTATATTCAAATGCAATAAGTATACAGAAGCTTCATTACAATAAAAGTAGTATGCGCGTAACAGATTTAGCAGCATAATCTCTCTATGTATGCACACCCATCTATATATCTCTCTATTTGTGTGTCTCTATTACACAGTTTACTACATACTTATAAGGGTGGGGACTTTCCCTTCACCACTTATCTATTCCCAAAATAGGTCACATGCTATTACTAGCCACGCAGCATTACAAAACTAGCCACACATGCAAGTGCGCTAACAATAGACTACTAGTAGTTAACTAACAGTAGTAGATCTATTTCTGGCCTGTGTCCATGCAAATCACTTCATATCTAATCCTCCAAAAATATCCAATGTGTGACGTGCAAGTCTCCAATCAGTTTGAGTGCTCCGCACACCATCTCCAAAAATAGATCCTTGACATGAAAACATGGCTAAGTCCCGAACCTGTTTCTATTCCCAGCACACGAGCCTTCCCGATATGTCCACACCTTTGAATGTGATCTTCTCTCCCATGTGAACCTTCTATATTTTCTTTACTACATGCTAGGGTCTGACTGATCAACAGGTACACAAAGTTTAGATATCATGTCTAGAAGCGATTCAATGTCACAAACTGTTAGTGCACAGTTTAGTACAATGGAGGGAACATAGAGCACAGCTACATCAGGCCCCTTACTTGCTATGGGAGGAGGATTTGGTGGATCTGTAGGAATAGGAGATAATGGATCTAGTGGATCTGGTGGTGGAGGTAACACAGGAGGGAATCAAGGTCTTGGATCTCGGCGGACAAGGACCACAACACCATCAACAAGACATTTTATGAGATGTCTATTCAATTTACCTAATTACAAGGGCATTGAAGATGTCACAGAGCATGTACACAAATGTGAATTGCTATGGCACACTAAGGGGATCACTGCCCTAGAGTAAAAAGTAAGTCAGTTTTTAACTACATTGCAAGGGCGTGCAGCATAGCAGGTACCAGAAGTATGACCCCCATCAGATGGTGGTGGATTATACTACAATGCTTGATGACTTCTTGATGGAATTCCACATTCCTGAGGTTTGAGTAAAAGAGCATCAACGCATTGAAGGAGATTCAATAAGGTATGGCAGAGAGTGTGCTGGAGTATGATGCACACTTTAAAACTCTTCTGTCAAAATTGTCTTATGATATCCATCCATCTCATACATGCTCAATGGTTCATTGGAGGGATTGATCATGCCTTTCAGATGATCAATTTCCCACAAGACTTTCACGGATCCGTGTGAGGCCTTGGAGGCTACTTTGCACATGCTGAGGCCGACGGAAGCATTGACACTGGAGTAAGCCCATTTTTAGAAGCACAGATCGCTGCCATGGCAAAGCAGCTTGAGAAATTGTCTGCGAACTCGGCTCATGAGACTCGCAGTGGACTATGGTGCACGGATTGTGAGCTAGAAGGACACACAAAAGATAGTTGCCCAGTAAAGACGATGTGCGCCATGTCATTGGATTGTGAGATCTGTCACGGAGATCATGATCCAAGTAGATGCCCATTGTTGCAGCGCGTGCTCCGCAAGAATGTGTCCTCTTATTGTAAGATTTGCTCATCTACGGCTGCATGATACAAAGGACTGTCGATTGATAGACCAAATCCATGATGCCATTGATATTGGTGTGTGCGTCAGACCAGCATTCGGAACAATTCTAAGAACAAAGGTCGTCAATGTGAAGGGCGCACAGATGGAGGTGGTCAAGGAAGAGGTTTTCACGGAGGATTCAGAGGTCGTGGTGGTTAAGCCGGTAGGAGTGAATTTCGTCAAGGAACTTGTTACAATTGTGGATCTACTGAACACTACAAGCGCGAGTGTCCGGATTTGTTACAATGCTCATGGTGCAAGAAGAAGCATAAGTATGAGGAGTGCCCTGAGTTGTATGAGCACATGAGCCAGAACCAGAAGAAGGACATGGGCGCGGGAATGGTTAGTGTGAAGCGATTTGATCCGTTATGGATGCCTAGGGTAGTGCATGACTCGGAGTTGGAACCTGTCTTAGTAACTACACGGGCGGAGGCCGCATGCGCCAGGGAGGAACCAAAGCAAAGACCTCTCATTACCAGAGAAGAGGTATTACATGGGAAATATCTTGATCCAACTCATTAGAAGGAGGTTTACCAAGAGACCATGGAGGTGATTAGAAACCTACAAGGGGAGATTCAGTGTTTGAAGGAGAAATCAAGAAGTTGGAGTAGAAGAAGAGTGCTGAGGTCCCTCAGAAGGACATGGATGAGGTCAAAGAAGTATGTAAGATGTTGTGCCAAGAGAATATTATCCCTCTGTTAGGAGAGTGGCTAAGAGAAAAAGTACCGCACGTGCTGGAGGTGAGCACGAGAGGTAGGTCTTGCATGTTAATATGCCCCCTCACAGTATTGATTATGACAAGGAAATCACATTGAATGCAGTTGTGGATGGATGGCTCTTGAGAAACATTCTGATTGACACTGGGTGCTGAGGTCAATGTTCTCACTTTAGATGCATGGAATCAGATGGGAAGACCCCCATTACAACCATCTTCAAATGTGTTGTATATGGTAAATAGGACAAAGGCTATGCCCATTAGAGTATTGAAGGATGCATCCATAACCATCCAAGGGGAAAAGTTTACTGGAGACTTTGAAGTCTTAGCACTTGCCAAGGTAGATAACTTTCCCGCCCTACTTGGACGCCCCTAGTGCTATAAGAATAATGTTGACTTGCGCTTTAACAAAGGGTACATAAGTTTCGAGAACAAAGAGGAGTGCGTCATTATTCCACTGATGGATGGGAGTTCTGCACCCTATGTGGAACCCTTAGGAGAAGAGGACCTAGATAAAATCTATGTGCGCACCATTAGAAACCCCAAGGTTGTTCATCCATCAAGAGAAGGAGTCATTCAATGGGAAGATGCTCAGTCCATGAGTGATACAACTAGCGTTGCATGTGACAATTGGGCGCACGGGACCTATGAACTGATTGGGAGACAATTGAAGGGCACCATCGTGACTCACATCGCTAGGGCACTCGGTTAGGTGCTTGGAGGAAAGTAGTTACCCAGATACACTGGAGAGGGTAACCCTGACGTCTTTCTATGCGCGCGATGGAGGCACAGTGGACTTGTCAGAAAGAAAGGAGGAATATGCTAACTTATACCTTGTGTGGAACGACAGCACGTTGGTGGGCGACCCATCGGGACAACCTTCTAGAGTGGCATGAAGTGAGAATCGCGCTCTCTGTTAGGTTTCTGAGGAGCAATGCACCCTCTACAATACATGACTATCATGGGAAGGAGTCCGCCTCATTCCATGTCCAAGAGTGTGAGAGAACCTGGATGATGGGCGTGGAAGCCTTGCCTCCTTCACTATGGGTGCATAAGTTCTATTCCACCCTGCAGGGCTGCGCGCACATGGTATATTCATTTAGAGATATGTCGTCAGACATGGGAAATTGCAGGAACTGACAGTGGATATTATTCAAACTTTTGAGTATCAAAGTTTGAAGCCATCAGTGAATGAGGCATTACAGGTAGTCAAGCACCTTACCTATGGGAGATAGTGCCATGGATGAGGACCGAATCTTGGAGTTGTTAGGAGAACCTGAGTTGGGGGTGCACTTTGTAGAAGAAGAACCAGAAGAAAGAGATGGAGGAGGTGTAACTTGAGTGTGCCTGTCTGGAGAAAGAAAAAGGAAAGTTAGTCTATTTGATAGACGATGAGGAAGTGGAAAATTTGGATGTTAACCATACAGTAGGTACGTGCAAAGTATTGGACAAGGCGGATGAGAAAGGCGTGCTTACCATGAGCCCTTGAAAATGAAGAAAGTTAACATTGGTACAGAGACAGAGCCGAAGGAAGCTGTCATTGGAGATTACTGGACGGACCAAGAGGTTTCAAAAATAGTTGATCTACTACACGAACTTCCAAGACTTGTTCCCACGTGGGTACCATGAGCTTAAGGGAGTTCATCCACTCACTAGGGGAAATGAGGATTAAGTTAAAAGAGGGTGCATTGCCCAGTTTGGAAGAGACCTTATAGGATGAATCTGAATCTTACACGTCAAGGTTAAGGAGGAGATTGATAAGATGATAGAATCCGGTATCATTGAGGCAATTGAAGAATCTGAGTGGGTGAGCCCGATGGTAATTAGTATTAAAAAGGATGGAAGGATAAGGATTTGTGTTGACTATAGGGACTTGAATGTTGTGTGTGTCATAGATCCTTTTCCAACCCCATTTACTGAGGAGATCTTGGAAGGAGTAGCAGGGTGGGAGATCTATTCTTTTACAGATGGATTTTCAGGTTATCACCAGGTAAGAATTGCGAAGGAAGACCAGGAGAAGACTACTTTCACCACTGAATGGGGAAGTTTTTCTTATATGGTCATGCCTTTTGGGTTGAAGAACGTGCCTGATGTGTTTTTGTGCATTGTAGTACAGGCCTTTCAAGACTTCATCCATAAATTTCTGCAAGTTTACCTAGATGATTGGACGGTGTATGGGTTAGTAAGAGACCATTGTGACAATCTGAGATTGATGTTTGAGAGATGCAGGTAGTTGAGTATCTCGCTTAACATTAAGAAATGTGTCTTTGCTACTCCATTTGGCACTTTACTGGTCACATTATATGCAAGGAAGGCTTATTGGTAGACCCTGCCAAAGTGGTTGTTATCTTGGGTTTGGAGGAGCCTACCAGTCAAAGTGCAGTGCGTGGATTCTTAGGGCATATGGGATATTATAGGAAATTTATCAAAGGCTATGCCAAGATTTCCATGCCTTTGGAGGAAGTTATTGAAACATAAGGTAAATTTCATTGGGGTGAGGCACAGTAGATGGATTTTGACACACTAAAGGACAGGCTTACCACTGCGCCCATTTTGCGCTTTCCCTCTTGGGATAAGCCCTTTCATGTGCATGTAGATGCATCAAGGATGGAGATTGGAGTGGTCTTAGCACAACCTGGAGAGGGGATTGTTGACCATCCCTTGTGTTTTTCTAGTAGGAAGCTAACTCCAGCAGAACAAAATTATACTACCATGGAGCGCACGAGGCATTGTCAATGATCTACGCACTGCACAAATTTAGGCAGTATTTGCTAGCAACACCTTTTATTTTCTACATGGACCACATGGCATTAAAGTACTTGGTGAACAAGCATGTTTTGCAAGGGTGCATATGTCGGTGGGTCTTATTGTTTCAGGAGTTTGAGTTTACGGTTGTGGTGAAACCAGGGAAGATCAATTTGGGACCTGACCATCTATCACAGATTGACTCAGGAGAGGACATGCAGAGCATTGAGGACACAATGTCAGATGTACAGTTGTTTAGATTGCAGTGCACACCCTCTGATTTGGAGGATATTGTTGTTTTCTTGAATGGGTGTGCGCCAGAAGGAATGAAGGCCTTGGAGAAAAAGCAGTTGGCTATATGTGTCACGCCCTATATGTTGATTGGCAGAGACCTGTACAAACTAGGCTGAGATGAGGTCCTACATCGGTGTGTGTTGGAACATGAGCATACTACAATTATGGAGGAAGCCCATGGTGGCATTGCAAGAGGTCACTATGCGGGGAATGCAACCACGTGCAAGATCTTGTTGGCAAGCCTTTGGTGGGAGATGGTTTATAAGGATTGTATTGAATATTGCAAGGCCTGTGATCATTGCCAGTGCCTTGGTAAGCCAGGACAAAGAGATGAAATGCCATTAAGACCTATTGCTAGCACAGATCCATTTGAAAAATGGGCAATTGACTTTGTGGGCCCTATTTCCCCAACCGCGCGTAGGACAGGTTCGCGCTACATTATCACTTGCACAGATTATCTTACAAGGTGGGCAGAAGCGACGCCTACAAAGGATTGCACGGCGGCTACAACAGCTAGGTTCTTATGGGAAAATATAATCAGCAGGTATGGATGCCCGTTGAGCTTAACGAGTGATAGGGGTACGCATTTCTTAAATGAGACTGTTCGGATCTTGTTGGCAAAGTTTATGGTGGCGCATCACAAAACTACGCCCTATCACCCTCAGGCTAATGGAACTGCTGAGGCATTTAACAAGATACTAAGCCACACATTAATTAAGATTTGTGATGTCGGAAGAAGGGACTGGGATGATAAAGTCTCTGTAGTGTTATGGGCATATAGAACAACTTATAAGTGTTTGAACAAGGCCACACCCTTTCAATTGGTGTTTGGCACGGAGGTAGTTCTTCCTGTGGAATTCATGTTGCCATCTTGCGTATTGCGCACAGGAGGATTGGCTGATGAACAAGCATTAGAGGAGCACATTGATAAACTTATGGAGTTGGATGAGAGGCGTGTCATTTCCAGATGGAGTCAGAAGATGGAGAAAGCATGAAGCAGAAGGCATGACATGATCATCATATTAAAAACAAGAAGTTTGAGGTTGGGCAGATGGTCTTGTTGTATGATTCTAAGTTTTTGTGCCACCCAGGGAAGCTCAAGGTGCATTGGTTGGGACCATATACTATCACTTACATACTTGATTCAGGCGCTTTCCAGTTACAAGCGCTGGATGGACACACGGTTTCCCAGTTTCTTTAATGGGAGTAGGTTGAAGCCCTACTATAAATAAGTCTTCTTGGTGTTTGTAAATAAGGCAGTATTGTCAGTTAGCTTAGGATTTCCCTTAATGCATTTTCCTTTATATGTGTTTCCTTTCATCGTCACTTTGCTTTGTCTTCTTGTTTGTTTGTTGTGGGCGCGCTTGTGCACCAGTAGCCAGTTACTATTTAAAGGGTTTTTATGCGCAGAGGACCATGCATCCATTTAGTGTGGGGTGGAGAGTGTAAGAAGAGTTTCAGTGAATAGTGTGGTAAGAAGCAAGTGCTGGGAGTGTTGTTGATTGAAGGCCCTAGATGAGGAAATCAAAAGCGTGTGGGTTCAGAGGAAGCGTGCGTAGCAGAGGTGATCATGGAGAAGATTGGTGTCAAAAGCTTTATAAAAACCACGTACAGGGATAAGAGCAGTAAACAAACTGAGGTAGGCTGCAACAAGAACTTGGCTTAAGGTGCAGAGGAAGATTGACTTTGGCACTATGAGAGTGCATGTAAGAATCTGTGGTCGATGAAGTTTTGTGTGCCAGAAGGTTGTGGGAGTTTCGCACAAGGTTGGCACGCAAAGGAAAAGTGCTAGACAAAATGCGCGGGAGGATGGCGTTGGAAAAATCCAAATTTAATGTGGTTTATACGGTGGTAGGTGGCATGGGAGTTAATGCGGGAAAAAGCAAAAAGCTATAAATAGAAGGTCGGGGAGAGTTATTCTTTTTACCTTGCGTTTGTTGTTGAAGAGCTCTTACGAACTAGGGCATCCTTGCGAAGAATTTGTGAAGAGTTGCGTGCGAAGTGGAGAAGTTGGTGGATTTGTGAACCAGAGTGGAATGGAGTACACAGGCATGCATGGAGGAGGTTGTTTTTTGGATTCCCATGAAGTTTTACACTGTCTTGTGGAAGGAGAGTTTTCCAGGTTAGGGTTTGCAGAGCTAGGGCACAGGTTTTGAAGAAATTTCACAGAAGGAGTGGAGCTGAGGGACAGAGCAGTGTTAAAGCATGACGCAAGGAAGAATTTACAAGGACCTGACGAGAAAAATGGCACCAAGGAAGGGATCGAATGTTTCACCTGAAGAAGGGCAAGGGCAAGGGCAAAGGAAAACCCACCATATCGACAAGTTTTAACGAGGAGTGGTATGCGGAGATGCAGTACCCAGATGGACATTTTGATGGGGATGGAATGGGTTTCTCATGTGTGCAAGATGGTTATCAGTGATTATAACCACATGACAGATACCATGGAGAAGGAGATGGTGTTGGAGCTAGTTCACCCAACTGGAGAGAGAACACAGGATGACAAACCTGTGTATGATGATTCTGTGAAGACCACATTAGAGAAGGTTGGACTTTTGCAACTCTATGAGTTGCCATATTTTGGAAAACCTGAAAGGTTATACCAGTGGTTGATGTCACACGTGCATGAGGACTATTTTTACTTTGCAAGAAGGAGAATGCACTTAACTGCTCAGTTGATCTCCAGATACACTGGGCTTATCTGCACTGGAGAATCACTAGAGGATGACTTGGGTGACAAGGACGTCGTTAAGGAAACAGCATGTGGAATATGAATACAAGAAGGGTTCACGCTACTTTGATATCACCAAGATCACTAACCTAGCAATGAAGATGGCCACGCACCTACTCACCAAGTTGAATGGACAAGAGCGGTGGACGCAAGTGGACAAGAGGTGGTTGTACGTTTGCAAGAAAATTTCAGAAGGAACAATCTACAACCTCTCAGCCTTCATTGCGGAGGAGATCATAGATGTCGCGTGTGCGATGGGGATAAGATCATGTATGGTAACATCCTTCTTACCATTGTGTTTTCTGAAGATTGGAGTGCCCGATGGGCCTGAATAACTATGTATGGGAATACCCTGATGAGAACCCTTCCCCCACTAAGAGGTTTCACATCATACACTTGTGATACAATGACTACTCCATATAAAGTGCTTGGAGAAGTGGTACAATTGAATGCACGATGCATTTGGGGTAGAATGGAGAATCCCTAAACAACTGCCAGCCTTGGTGGATGGTGAGGCTGAGTTTGCGGTATACCAACACTTCTGCATAGGCAGATTCACTTTGACAGATGGAACGAAAAGCCCATGGTGTAAGCTACCATTTGCCTTCACAGTGCAATACTTTCAAAGCACGGTTAACAAGTTCAAGGAGGCCAAAAAGTTCATATTTGATCTAAGTGAGGTAGATCAGGATGCACATTGTGCATTGAACCTTAGTGTATCCTAAGAAGTGTGCCTATGTGGAGAAGTATGTCTCTCACGACGTACATATGGTAAAATTTGTGTCAATACCTATTGCAGGAAAGACAACAGCAAAGGTCTATGTACACCTAAGGCCCAAGTTTGAAAAGGGTGCGTATGTTGAGGATGATGTATCCATCCCAGAAGATCCCACCAGAAGAAAGAAGGTGGTGCCAAAGAAGAGAGAAAGGGAAGAAACTCCAGCAAGCAGGGTGCCAAGTGCGCGTACAGTTCAGACCATGGAAGCACAGGAGTCAGGCACGGGCACAAGTACTTACACTTGGAGGAAGAAATCCCCCATGAAGGAGAAGTCACCTGAGAAGGAAATGTCCCCTGTGATAGAGGAGCCACCAGTGAAGAAGAAGCAAGAAGATGGCACAGAGTTTAGACTCTGAGGAGATGGAAAGCATGAAGAATGGTGACTCCGAGGAGGAGAATGAAGAACGCGAGGAAGGAAAGAGTCCCTATGTACATGATATACATGAATTTGATGAGGAGCAGAATGATTATGAGGAGGGTGCTCATAATGTGGGAGGAAGTGAAGAAGAAGTAGGGATGAATGCACAGAAGACCCCACACCTGGTCTGGAGGATAGTTGGAGGACACTGTGGAAAGGGAAGTGGAAGACATCATTCAGAACTTAGTGGAGCACGAAGTGGAGCACAACGCTGAGGAGATATTAAGAGAGGTGGAAGAGAGTGTGGACAAGGAGAAGAGTCTAGCGGTCAGCTTCCCAAAGCAACGCACACCGGTGGAAAAGGTGCGACAAATGGTGCAAGGACACATGACTTATGTCAATGACCCTGACAAGGTCCTATGCGCATGCTTCCAAAGCACAGTGCCCACAGACCAACTCTTTTGTTGGTCATCTTTTGAGAAAGATAGCTCGTACATGCACACAAGGAAGATGTTGTCATGGAATTTTGAGTCCCATGTTGATGAGCCGAGTTCGAAGTTGGCGTGGATGCAGTAATAGAGATGCAAAACCCCAATGAGGTGAATCCTATCATGGATACTCAGTGGCTAACTGATGAACATGCCTATAACGCACTCAACAAGGTGTCAGTAGAAGTAGAGGCATGGTTATTCAGGAGGAATAACAGAATCAAATCCCTGGAGGAAGAATTGGAAGAAAAGAATAAGGAGATAATAGAGAGAGATAGGGAGATAAAAGGGAAGGAGTCCATAATTTGCAGCTGAAGGCTGAGTTGAGAGAGGAGAAGGTGAAAGTGCACAAGGCATACAAGAAGGTAGAGACTATCTCAGACTCCATCATTCTAGCATGCCCAGATTTGGCCCCTCTTGAGCAGAAGTATGAGTCAACTTTTCTCTTCCTGGAGGATTTGACGCGCTTGATCACAATGGAGAAACAACCACTTGTGCTAGAGTCGACAGAGGAAGTTTTGGTGTGACAAAAAACAGGAGAATTTGAAGGTTGGGGAGACCATTACTCGGTACTCCGAGCTCCTTGCCTCAGTTAAAACCATGGTGCACATGGCCTGAAGTTGTCTATGACAACTGTGGAGATAGGGACAGGGTGGCAGGTATATTGGTTGCTACCCATGAGGCGGACCTAAAGGAGTTTCAAGAGAAGAACAAGGGTAACAAGGTGGAGTGGGAAAAAATCATAGTGGAAGTCAAGAAGAAGTCAGAGGTGATTGAAGGCCTAAGGGTCTCAATTAAAAATAAAGTAAAGGAATTATATCCCCAGGTCACACGAAGGATGGATGCACTGAGCGACCTTAGCAAGCAGATGGAAAATATTGTTGATACACTGAAAGCTAAGGGTGAAGAGTTATCATTTGATGAAGTCAAGCGCACTAATAGGGGATTTATTTCAACAAGTGCAGAGTGAGGTGGATGCCTGGAATAAAATTGAAGCATCCTTGAACAAAGACTTCCCAATCCTTGTGCAACAGTAGTAAAATTATTTTGTTCTTTGGCGCAAGTTGGGTACAGATTATTCTTTCCTTCCATTCTTTATTCTTTGATTGTTGGAGGATAGATTGTTTCTGAGGATGGATAACACGTTTAGTGTGGGGTGATGTTGAGCCCTTAAAATGACTAAGTCCTAAAGAAAAGGATGAGCACGCGGAGGGAAATTTGGAGAAAATGTGCGTAAGTGAAAGCGTGAAAGGAGAGGTAGGTTGGCAACGGAGAGGAAAGGGTTTAAGGGTTTAAGGACTTAGCCGCATTTTGGTTAAAGGGTATCACATGTAAAACACGTGAAGCTGCGGATAAGCGTAATGATGACAAGGTTGTTACATGGAGACTTGAGGCTCAAGAAAAGAATATTCTAGGGAATCTTTATGGTTACGGGCTGGAAAGTGGAGGTTGTTATGGCTAGTTGGCATCTGCATGGCTTGGACACTCGAGTAGATCAGGATATGATGACATTTGGCATGCGGACCTGCTTCTGGAATGATGATCAGGTGAGCTTCCATCCTATTTAAGGAAGCATTTGGATCTAGACAAGGGATTATGATTTGCATAGAGAGTTAGAGATTAGAGGGTATGTGTAGAGGCCGAGTGTGTATGCAATGGCAGATTCATGGTGATAAATATGTAATGGCTCTAGGGGTAATATAGGGTTTCTAGTTGTAGGATGCTATTATCTTGATCTATTCGGTCTGCTATGACCTTTTTGATGTAGTATGGCTACTGTAAACATTGATTTTCAATATACATATATGATTGGTTATTCTGTATATCTGTGTTTATGGGTTCAAACCCTAGTGTTCACTTTCTCATGGTTCAGATCTGGTTCCTTCGTATTGTTATAATGCTTATGTTTTTTTCATGATGCATCTATGCTTAGATCTAGTATCTTTACTTTTGCTTGTATTTCTATTTCTATAAACATTCCTCCATTAATGGCGAAGCATTCTTATGAAGCTCACATAAAGGAGGGGCTTTGGCGCCTGCATGCACCTTGGGTGAGTGCACCTAGTTGATGGGTGATAGGATGGCGCACTTGGGATTTTAAGGGAGCTTATTATGATCACATAACTTTATATTTATATGATTCCCTTGATTGAATTTTGTAATTAACCATGAAAAGGCTGACTACCAAAAAGATAAGATGCTCAAACAGTTAGAATGGACCCAAAAAGTGTGACCAAAGTATAAAGAGGACTGGGGCGCCTAGAGGGGACAAGGGCGCTTGACACTGGCATCCTGGTTGGGCACCCAAGTTAAGAAAGGATAAAAATGAAGTATAAAAAGACAATCTGGGCCAATAAAGGTGCAAGACTGAAAGTAGCAATAAAAAGCAACAAAAGATGTCCAAAGATATGGGTTAATTAGTACTTTTCTTACTTAGGAACCATGCAAATAGTAGTATGTGTTTGAGACTAAATAATGACTCAGAGTTTGTGATTTTGTGTTTACAACTAGGAGTAAATTACGCTTTAGATTCAAGAGGGTGTGGGGACCTAGATGCTCTAGCTAGTACAATGACAACCTCAATAGGAGGTTGTGGCCATGGTGTAGATGGTGAAACACCATTGATAGTTATGACTTGCCTGTTGTGAATGATTTAGACACAAATGGTGCATGGAGATGATAGTCTGAGTTGAATGGAGCCAGGGAAGACCTAAGAGCATGTCACACACCCTTTGACTGAAAGTGCCACAAGGAAAGTCACAAACATCATAAGAGGATCGACTATTGTTGGAAGCTTGACATATCCATATGAGTTAGGAACTGGATATGAAATTTATGAGAGTGGATAGGCAATAGCGACCAGAAGTGCAATAGAACATGCACTGATACAAAATGATGGATTGACCATAGTGTTATTGATAGAAATAAATCTAATAGAAGTGTTAATGTGCAATCGATCATAAGATAATGTAGCATGATAATCATTATCATAGAAAGTAATGATCGGTGGAGATGTCTCAACATGAGAAACTAGGAAATTAAGAGCTCCTAATGCAGAAGGAGACATTACGTGATATGTATGACTGGCTGAAGAGTCAACTTTTTGCTTGTCATGGTTTGGAAGAGGATTGCTGAAGATCTGGAGCTTATGATTTTCATTGACGGGTGTTGAAACCATAAGCTTGGGAAGCTCAATTGCATTATTGTCGATAAGATCTTGAATATGATTGCGAAGTTTGAAACATCGATATGTAGAGTGCCCAACACATTGATGATATTCACATTGGCAATTTTCATTGTAATTATGACCTTTTGGATGAGATGGGTCCAAGTTGAGTGGAGGAGGAAGCGTAAAAAGATTTCTCTTGACAAGTTGTGGCAAGAGAAGATATGGAACGATAGTCAATTTTGTATATGTACACTTAGGTGGTTGTCATTGAAGCTCTTTAGTAGTAGATACAACGTTGATAGTGGCTTTAGCTTTAATAGGTTTTGAAGATGGCTTGAAATTTAATTTACTTTGAAAGCGCGTAAAAGATTAAAGATGTTCCTAATACTTAAGCTTGTATATAGATAAGAGTTTAGTCTCGTGTAGCTTAAGAGTATGAAATAAATGATTGAATGAAGGAGATGTCTCAAAGATAACACTCTCCTAGAGAGGCAGTAATAGACTTTCAACAAATTGATCTTGAGTACATTAGACATTAAACATCTTAGCTAAGTTGTTTTTTTTATCATAAGACATAATCTGCTAAATGTTTGTTAGATCCTTGTTTAAGGTGAGCAAGTTACGCATAGGATATCTTAGAACTGATATTAATAGAGAAGTGAGTGAGAAAAGCATCAAATAAATGTGTAAAAGATGTTACCAAGTGGATAGGTAGATCATAGAACCAACACATTGCATAATCTTGAAGATTGTGAGGAAACAACTTTGCTAGTAGAGTGTGATCATTCACATAATCTAGACATGCTACATGAAATTATCGAAGATGCTCTTAAGGGTCATCATGACCTTTAAAAGTGGGTAACTTGAGAGTGACATAAATTGGAAGAAATTGGTAGGCAGAGATGGAGGGTGCGAAAGGAGTATGGATCAACAAAGTGGAATCAAGATATGGAGATGCACGCGAAGTGGCCAATTGAAGTTGATGAATTTGAGTTTACAAATCCTGATATAAAGAAGTTAAATCAAGTGTATTCTAAGAAGCACCAAGTTGTGCATGAGAAGCATTAGGTTGAATACTATGAGCAGTAGTAGTAGGAATGGAAGTAAAAATATGAAGGGGTTAAATAGAGGCCATGGTGGCCAAGGAAGAATCGATAAGAGGTGCCAAAGCAACATCACGAGAGTTTTTAACCACAATCAATGTATGCAGAATATATGGAAGATGAGAAGGATTATCATGCAAAGCTTACCGAAAATTTGTTCGCTTATCTAATTGCTTTTGATCAACATTCGTGTCTTTATCATATGAGTGTTCACCATCAGATGTTTTGATTTCATGAAGAGGAACATTTTGAGAGTTGGCAAAAGGATTTTTTAGTTTTATCCATTGATGTAAGAACCTCAGCCATAGATTGAGAAATCCTACGGGAACATGTAGGAAGCTCAAGATGCTCAAAAGACCTAAAACGACCACTACGGGTAACATGCATAAGAAGAAAACCCTAGAAAGAAGGTTAGAATCGAGCGACGGGTTCACCAAATGATTAAGTAAATATTGAATAAATAAAATGCCTAATTCTAAATATGTAACAGACTCAAGTAAAATAGATAGAAATTATGAAGCCCTAGTTGCAAATGAAGGGATAAAAAGCCTTAGTTGATTTGTAAATTATTTGGGACTGTGCCGAGCTAGAAAACTATTAGACCAAGAGCTCAAAGTGTCGCAATCAGAGCTAGATAACTGTAAAGGTGTCAGAAATGCCAAGAACATGGCACCTATGGAGAACCAGGGGCGCCGAAGACCTATTATGGGCACCCGTAACCGCTCAGAAGCTGCGAAACTCAATTTCGTAGGGTCACAAGATGTTTGTTGTCCTTTGCTACATGTCGCTAGTATGTCACACCAAGCTCATAGATGTCACCTATAACCTGCAATGAATAAATGATCTTCAAAACCTCAAAACAAATCAAATCCTAAAAATAAAATAATGCAAATGAGGGGTCAAACTATCCTCGGCTATCAACAAAGTGAACTTACGACCAATTGCTACACTGCATCTCAGACCCAATGTAGTTATATGTGTGTGTGTGGAGAAATCGTGCCCTAGGTGGTTCTTGTGCCTGTCACACTTGAATAATGAGGAAATAGCTGGATGTAGAAAATGTACATATATGTGTGCATGAAAGAATGAACTTCCCCTCCTATGCGTGTATGTAGAATAACCAGTCCCTTGGCCCTTGTGTGGAGCTAGATGGATGCTTGAATGCTCTTGTAAATGGCCTTTGAATGTAACCTTAGGTGGTGATAGCTAATGCTTAGTTCATGCTCCTTTATTATGGTCACATAAATTTCTATTTATATTCCCTTGCTTGAATTTCATAACTAACCCCGAAAAGGATGACCACTAAGAAGATAAAATGACCAAACAGTTAAAAAGGACCCAAAAGATGTGAACAAAATACAAAGAGGTCCTGGGCACCTGGCGCTAGTGTCTTGGTTGGGCGCTAGTGTCCAGAATAAAAAAATGTCAAAGTATGAAAAGACAAACTGGGCAAGAAGGTGTGTAAAACCAAAGAGGAAAAATGAAAGCAAGCATAGAGGCCAAAGACATGGGTAAATTAGTACTTTTCTTACTTTGAATCATATGAATAGTAGTATGTGACTAGGACCTATAAATGTACCCAAAGTGCGTGATTTAGTGTCTACATAATCGTTGCCACAAACACTCATACAACCAACTACAAAGTGTTGGTGCAAAGTGTGACAAGAAGCTAACATTGATTTATATTTTCCCTATATTTTACTTTAGCTTTTCTAGAGGTGAACTGCATTCAAGTAAATAATGCATGCAAAATTAAGATGATGAATTATAACACAAATAACAAACATTTTTTGATAGGGATTGATCTGAGCAATGGAATAGATGTCAGACATGCATGTATTTAATTCCCATATTTTTTTTCTTCAACATTGCATTCATGACTTCATCGTACATAAAAAATTACAAGACATCAAATCTAAAGCTTTAACATAGTAAGAAACAAAACAAAATATTAACAAAGCCCATTTTCCCCATATTTTTTCAAATTATTTTATTTATTTTTTATAGTGTTTGGGCCAAGTGTTAGTGCCCTTAAACCGACAGAATTTTTTATTACATTGACAAAGTGAACCCTCCATATGGCTTACCGTAGATGTAATACATTGATATTCTTAAGCTTGTTGTTTTTTTTATATGGTCGGCTCGTGTTACTCAATACTTAACTCATCATGTCCCATCTTTGTTCCATATATCAAGTGGAATGTTGATGAGGGGAAACCCTAAACAATATCTTATCAGCTAAAAAGAAACCTTACATCAAAGCATAAAGGACATATGATTTTTTCTCAATGTTGTTTTTGCGAACGCTTTGCTAAACATGTTTGCACAATGTCGAACCTTACATTTGGATAACAAACAAAACAGTATAATAGGAAAGCTCATTTACCCCATATTTTTTCCAATATTTGTTAGTGTGTGTGCTAGTTGTTAGTGCCCTGCAATTTATGTAGTCATTTTCACACCCACCAAAGAATAAGGGAATCCCATGCGTGTTGGCCTATCACCCAGTGGGTGTTGGGCGCTCACCTGAGGCACGTGCAGGTGCCGAGTCTCTCTTTTATGTGAGTTGAGTGGGAAAAAATCATCTATGATCCAAACTTTAAAGAAAGTGAGTGGGAATGAGACATGCAAACATCATAGAGATCAGAACTACTCTAGACCATTGCAATCATTACAGACAGAGATACTTTAACAGACTTAAAGAACTAAATCAAAATAGAAATGAAAATGCAGAGAGATTCATATTCATCTTACAAACATACATGAAAAAGAACTATGAAGAATCATGTATGAATCTAAACCAAGAAGGATCATATTCAAATAACTTGGTAACCTCATTACATTCATTAGACTCACTACAAAACACCACATTATGGCAGACCGAAGTCATGCATCATAACTGGATTCATATCCTTTAGCTCTCAAAAATAAATTTTATAACCCCAAACCCTTGATACATCCATCTCCTATAGTTTATCTACCCAACCCAACAGAATCCTTTCAGCCATTTCTATAGAGCTCCGCTCTCTTTTAATCTATATTCTTAACCAACTCTATCAACACCCCACACACACACACCTCTTTTCCTTCTGCGGACACTTGTATTTATAGGCACCCTGAAGTGCCAACTCATCCTTCTGCAACCTCAGATTCGGCACCAAGTGTTTGAATGTGGTCCTCTATGGGTGCATGCTCCTCCAGGCCTAAGCTCTCAACTCTTTGTCATGATGGCATTCTAGAAACCTCACTCGTAGGGCATATTCCTTCCTAGGCCAGCCTATCACCAGGTTGACACCTTATTCACTCTGCATGTGCAGACGAGTCACACTTTTCTCGTGTTCTACCTGAAATGCCAAATACGGCTAAGTCTCGAGACCTTGTTCTCCCGGCATGTAACACAGTCCTTCTAAAAACCCTCCTAGAACCCTACCCTGCATGCCTTCTTCTTGCGTGCCCACCCTTCAACTTAGGCCTTGCGTGCCCATGCGTCACTTTGTACTTAGTCAATATTTTAGGGGCCCAACATCACCCCACACTTTACCTGTTCTCCACCTGTGGGAACATTTCTTCAAAGAAAGAATTACAATAGACTTAACGTCTTGGAAAAAGAATAAGGGAATGAAGAATTGGAAAAAAATGAAAGAATGGGGAAATGTTATCATTACTGCAACAAGATGGGAAAATCTCTTTGCAAGTCAGCCTCCAACTTGTTCCAGGCATCAACTTCATTTTGCGCTCTCTGGCAGAGGTCACTGACTAGGGCACTTACCTCCTCAAAACCCATTCCATTTCCTTGAGTGTTCAATGTTTCAACCATTCCTTCCAATTCCTTTCCCACATCCTCAAGCGTATCCATCCTTCTTGTAATCTATGGGTACAAATCCTTTAGCCAATTTTTAATTGAACCTCGTAAGGTTTCAATAGCTTCTAACTTTTTCTCGACCTCGGCCAGGATCCTTTCCCGCTTTACTCTGTTCCCTTTATTGTTCTCTTGGAATTCCTTGAGTTCTACCTCGTGAGTGGCGACCAGAATACTCACCACTTTATCTTTGTCTGCACAATTGTCATATGCAGCCTTATTAGTATGGGTAGCAATTTTTGGTGAGAGTACACATCAACAAGAACCTTGTTATACTCGACAATGATTGCTACAACCTTCAACTTGTCCTCCTTCTCTAGGCGTGTTACTATTTCTTCCGCGGATTCTAAGGCCAGAGGTTGCCTTTCCATGGTGAGGATGCCCCACATATTTCCGTGTTAAGTCTTCAAGGCACTCAAGGGAAGATCCAAATTTTTGTGCGGGCGGTGCTAGGTCTGGATGCTACAAAATAATGGCACCTGTGATGGATTCTACCTTCTTATATACCTCACGCACTGCCTTGCCTTTTCTTCCCTAAGTTCATGCTTTAGCTACGTGCTAATTAGTTCCTCCTGCTTCAAGTTCTTGGTGCTCTCTTATATCTCTTCTTCCCTATTTTCTAGCTTTGCCTCTAGAAATTTTACCATGTCATTCCTTCTGAATAACCTATCTCCAGCTCATCCGAGACCTTATTTAAGCTCATGGGGCCGAGACCTTATTTAAAGCATTTCATATTTTTTCATATGAAAGTTGTTGAGCGCTCACCAAGGGATTATCTCCTTTTGACTTAGGCATCTTCATTAGTGCTCCTTGGCTTACCTCAAACTCTAGCTCGTCGATGTGGGACTCAATTTCCCACGAAAGAATTTCCTCATCTGAGTCGGTATGCACCTTCTTCATCAAATGACTTCATTGCCAAGATTTGATCTGTTGGGACTGTGCTTTGGAAGCACGTGCGCAACACCTTGTTTGGATCATCAATGTAGCTCATTATTGGCTTCTAGATCTCCATGAGCTTTCCTCATGTGCACGTCTTCAAGTTTGGTGCCTTTAGGAATAATTACCGATAGACTGGGGCCTCCCGCGCTACCTTGATCTTTCCCTACACTTTCTTCCCTATCTTCATTCACCATTATATCAGCGTTGCGCTCCAATTTTTGTTCTACCAAGGCTTCAATGATTTTCATTGATTCTCTTTCTGCTACCTCACCTACCTCATTTACTTCATCCTTAGTGAGGCTTGGGGTCCTCTGACCCCTTCATGCTAACCTCTTCACCTCTTCCCATGTCTTGGGCACCCTCCTCCTCCTAGCTGCCCTTCCTTCGCACAAAGCGATAGTCATTCTTCTCCTCTTTACCTTCTTCTTCCGAATCATGCATGCTGAAAACAAGTGGTTCTTGGTCCCCTTCAGGATCATCTTCTTCATCGTCATCCCTATCATCCCTGTATTTCTCCAAGCTCTATGTTTCCTTCGAGTCAACTTCCTCCATCACCTTCTGGTTCTTCCTAACTGGGGATTCCAGTATCAGAGACTCTGCTTTCTCTTCCTCCTCTGGTGATTTCTCCTCTACGATAAGCTTTCCTTGCTCTGGTGCCTCCTATCTGACTGGTGACCTCTTCCTGCGCGTGTGAGTAATTGTTCTAGAGCTTGTTCCCGGGGTGCCCACCGCTTGAGTATCTTGGACACTTGGTGCCTTCTTCCTTATCTCTTCCATCTCCTTTTCTTGAGTGTGGTATTCTTCCTACCTGTTAAGTCCCTTAGGTATAGCTATCTCGTTCTCAAGATAAGTGCCCTTCTCAAACTTGGGCCTTATGCGAAGGTATACATGCGCCGCGGACCTCCCTGCAATATGCAGAGTCAAGGGTTTCATCATTTGAACTTCATGTGACACATACTTTTCCACGTACGCACGCTTGTTGGGGTATACCAACGTCTTGCGTATCTCCCTGTGGTCCCGATCCATACTTCTAAGGTCAAAATTTAGCTTCTTGGATTCCTTGAATTTTTTTACCCCCACCTAGAAGTACTGAGTGTTGAAAGAAAATGGAAGTTTACACCATGGGCTCATGCTTTCATCAACCAACCTAAATCTGCCAACGTAAAAGTGTTGGTATACTGTGAATTTAGCTTCTCCTTCTGTGAGCTTTGGCAGTTGTTCTGGGATCCTCCACTCTGCCATGAACACATTCCTCAAGCACATATACCATTTCTCAAGACGTGCCTTATGAACGGCCCGTCATGCTATCGCAAGTATTTTTTTCGAATCTCTTTGCGGGCAAGGGGTCTTCCCCTGGGTACTCCCACACAAACTTATATGCCGCATCTAGCACTCCAATCTCTAAAAATACAATAGTTAAGAAGACATTGCCGAAAAGTATCTTATCACCCTCATGTGCGTTGCTGATGATCTCATCCACGATGTACGCAGACAAGTTGTAGATGGTGCCCTCTGATATTCTTCTACAAACATTGAGCCATGATTTGTTCACTTGTGTCCATCTCTCTTGGTCATCAAGTTTGGTTACCAGGCATGCAGCCATTCTCATCACCAGGTCTTGGATATCTGTAATATCAAAGTACCTTGACCCCTTATTGTATGCATATGCGGCGACGGTTTCTTTGATGGCTTCTTTGTCGCATAGGTCATCCTTTATATCTTCTCCTTCACAAATGAGACCTGTGAATTTCAAAATCAGGTGAGGTGTTATGTACATCTTGTGCCCCACGAAGTGAAAGTGATCTTCATGTACGCGTGACATCAACCACTGATAGAGGCACTAAGGCTTCCCAAAGTAGGGAAACTCATAGAGTTACAACAATCCCACCTTCTCTCAACTTCACTTTTACTTTGTTGCCATAAATGGGTAACCCTTCAGGTGTCTTCTTGTTTTTCGAGTGCACTAACTCCAGCGCCCATTTCTTTCTCAGTCATGTTTATGTGATGGTTATAGTCGCTTACTGTCATGTCTCTTAAATGGAACTCCCACTCCTTTCCAAGCAAAACCCCATCTGGGTACTACATTTCTACATACCATTCTTCATTGGTACTTGCGTGGTTTCTTACAGTTTGCCCTTGCCCTTGCCCTTACCCTTTTTAGGTGTTATAGTTGGTTTCTTGGGTGCCATTGTGTAGGTTATCTTTGCACTTCAACTTCTCTTGCTTTGCTTCTCTACCCTTTCCAAGTTTAGATCTCGAACTTGTGAAGAAAATCCTTTCCAACCATGCCCTAGCTGCCAAACCCTCATTGGAATATCCCCTTCACAAGACAACACTTCTCCACAACTCTCTCCATGCCCGTGAACTATTCCCCCCTGGTTTGCAGATCCAAACTAGTCACTCACGGTTAAATTTCTCTAATTTTTTCTTCACACGGATCAACTCTGGAAACTCTAGTTCACAAAAGCTCTTCCTTCTCGTATTTGCAAAGTAAAATAATGAAGTGTTTAGCCTTCTATTTATAGTTTTTCCCACTTTTTAACATTAAATGCTACCTTACCTACCATCGTAATTCAACACTTAATGTAGATTTTTCAACAAAACTTGACTTTAGCGCTTTAACTCACGCGCCCAATCTTGTGCGGACAATCCCCCAACCTTCTGGCGCGCAACCAATACATCTTGACAGAAGACTCTTGTGCACGCATCACCTATGCTGAAGGTACTTCCGTCATGATTTTTTCTCTCACCTACCTCACGTTGCTTTTGCACTTCTTCCTCTTTTGTACGTGGATCCACAATGTAGCCTTACCCTGACGCCAACCATCCTTTTTCACCTTTCCTTCCATGCACTTACTTTCACAGGGATATTCAACTGAGCTTTTCAACACAATCCTTCGTAGTTATTCACACATTGCACTTCCCTCTACATTATTCTACCCCACACTAAAATGATGCATGGTCCTCTACGCATTCACAATAAATAGATTATTGGTGCCCAAGGGTGCAACACAAAAACAACAACGAGAAAGGGAAACACAAGAAAAGACAATGCATTAAGGGAAATCCTAAACGAACTGGCAATATTGCCTTATTTACAAACACCAAGAAGACTTATTTATAATAGGGCTCCAGCCTACTCCCATTAAAGTGTCCTGGCAATCTCGTCCCATCCAGCGCTTGTAACTAGCACACGCCTGAATCAAGGATGTACAAGATGATGTAGGGGCCCAACCAATGGACTTTCAACTTCCCAGGATGGCGCAAAAACTTTGAATCGTATAGTAATACCATCTACCCAACCTCAAACTTCTTGTTCTTAATATGACGATCGTGGCATGCCTTTTTTTTCTTTTTCAGTTGTCTGGATCCACTTGGCAAGTGATCGTCTTTCATCCAATTGCATTAACTTGTTAATTCTTTCTTCCAGTGCTTGTTCATCATCTAGCCCTCCTACGTGCACTATACATAGTGAAGGTAACATAAATTCAATCAAAAGTACAACTTCCATGCCAAAAACCAGTTGAAACAGTGTGGTCATGTTCAACCTTTTGTAGGTTGTCCTGTATGCCTAAAGAACGGTTGATTACTTTGTCATCCCAATCTTGCCTATCAACATCAAAAAATTTAGTCAACGTGTGACTAAGTATTTTGTTAAATGCCTGGGCAATTCCATTTTCTTAAGGGTGATAGGGAGTATTTTTGTGATGGGCCACCATGAATTTTGATAACAGAATCCTGACCATTTCATTGAGGAAGTGCGTACCTCTATCACTTGTTAAACTCAATGGGCATACATACCTGCTGATTATGTTTTCCCATAAACATATAGTAGTTGTGGCCACTGTACAATCCTTTGTAGGTGCTACCTCTACCCACCTTGTCAAATAATCAGTGCAAGTGAGGATATACCACAAACCAGTCCTTCGTGCCGCTGGCGAGATTGGTTCAACAAAGTCGATAGCCCACTTCTCAAATGGTTATGTGCTGGCTATTGGTCACAAGGGCATTTCATCCCTTTCTATAGGTTTTCCAAGGTGCTGGCAATGGTCACCAGGCCTTGCAAAACTCAATGTAATCTTGATAAATGGTCTCCCACCAGAGCCCTGCATGTAGAATCTTCCATGTGGTTGTATTTCCCGCATAGTGTCCTCTTGCAATCCCACCATGCACCTCTTCCATAATTGCAATGCACTCATGTTCTAGCACACATCAGTGCAAAATCTCATCACGGCCCATTTTGTACAGATCTTCGCTAATTATCATGTAGGGTGCGACGCATATGGCCAACTTCTTCTTCTCCAAGGCCTTCATTCCGAATAGCACCACACCCATTTTAAGAAATATTGCAATATCTTCTAAGTCTGAGGGTGCACGCCGCAACCTAAATAGTTCTGCATCTGGCATGGTATCCTTAATGCTTTGTGTGTCCCCCCTGAATCGATTCTAGAAAATAATCAGGTTCGGAATTACTTTTTCCTGGTTTGATAACCACCATGAACTCAAATTCTTGGAACAATAGTACCCACCGACATATGCACCCTTTTAAAACATGCTTGTTCACCAAGTATTTCAATGTCATATGGTCAGTGTAAAATATAAATAGAGTTGCTAGCAAATACTATCTGAACTTGTGAAGTGAGTAGATCATTGATAATGCCTTGCACTTAGTTGTAGTATAATTCTGCTTTATTGGTGTCAACTTCCTACTGGCAAAACATAAAGGATGATCAACAATCCCCTCACCATGTTGTGTAAGTACTACTCTAATGGTGGTTCCTGAGGCATCCACATGAACATTGAAAGGCTTATCCCAAGAAGGGAAACGTAGGATGGGCGCAGTGATAAGCATATCCTTCAAAGTGTCAAATGCCTTCTGCTACGCCTCTCCCCAATGAAAGGCACTTTTATGTCTAAGAAAATCTTCTAAAAGCATGGCGATCTTGGCGTACCCCTTGATGAACTTCCTGTAATACCCTGTATGCCCAAGAAATCCACACATTATGCTTTGGCTAGTAGGTTCCCCTAACCCCACAATGATTGTAACTTTAGCGGGATCTACTAGTAGGCATTCCTTACATATGATGTGTCCTAATAATGTTCCAAATAGGGTAGCAAAGATACATTTCCTAATATTGAGGGACATCCTCAACTGCTGACACCTTTCAAACATTAACCTTAAGTTGTCACAATGGTCCTTCACTAACCCATATACTATCCAATCATCTACGTAGACTTGAAATTTATGGATGAAGTCCTGGAAATCTTGTACCACAATGCACGAGAACACATCAGGTGCATTATTCAACCCAAACTACATGACTGTATAGGAAAAAATTCCCCACTTAGTGGAAAAAAATCATCTTCCTCTGGTCCTCCTTCGCAATCCTTACCTGGTGATACCCTGAAAATCCATCTGTGAAAGAGTATACCTCACGTCTTGCCACTCCCTCTAAAATTTCTTCATTAAATGGGGTTAGGAAAGGATCAATGATACACACTTCATTCAGGTCCTTGTAATCAACACAGATCCTTATCATTCCATCCTTTTTTATGTAACTTATCATTGGACTTATCCATTATGACTCTTCAACAACTTCAATGATACTTGATGCTATCATTTTATCTATTTCTTCCTTGACCTTCATACATAGGTTGGGATTCATTCGGTATGGTCTTTTCCAGATTGTGCGCGCACCCTCATTTAACTTAATTCTCATTTCTCCCAAGGAATGGCGAACGCCTTTTAGTTCATGATACCCGCACGGGAATAAATCCTCAAACTCTCGTCAAAGATCAATGATTTTAGAGACTTATTTCTCTAACCAATAGTCTCCAATGATAGCCTCTTTAGGCTCCTCTCCTAAGCTGATGTTAACATTCTTTGTCCTTAAAGGTTCATGATAGGCATGCGCCCGTTCATCAGAACTGTCTAACACCTCGCGTGTCCCCACAGAATGGTCAACATCTAAGTAGCAACTCCAGTAGCCTATCTTCTTCCATGACACTATCTCCAATGGTAAGGTGTTTGACAACCTACAATGCCTTATCCACCAAGGGTTTTATACTCTGATAATCGAATGCTTGAATGAGATCAGTCGCTAACTCTTACCAATTCCCTATCTGGCAGCGTGTCTCATAGTGAATGTACCATGCGCGCGCATAACCTTGTAGGGTGGAATACAAATTGTGAACCCATAATGAAGGTGTTTCTTCTTCCTTAAAGTGGCCTCTAAGCCAGGTTCACCTAGCAAAACTCCAGTAGCCTATATTCTTCCATGAAACTATCTCCAATGGTAAGGTGTTTGACAACCTACAATGCCTTAACACAAGGGTTTTTACTCTGATAATCACATGCTTGAATGAGATCAGTCGCTTAACTCTTACCAATTTCCCTTCTGGCAGCGTGTATCATAATGAATGTACCATGCGCGCGGCATAACTGTAGGGTGGAGGGGAATACAAAGTGAACCCAAATGAAGGTGGCATGCTCTTTTGTTCAAACGTAGGGATGTGGAATTCTGTTAGGAAAATGTTTTTCAATGCGATGTAATCTACCACCGTCTGATGGGGGTCATACTTCCTATACCAGTTATGCGCGCACCCTTGCAATGTCATTGCAAATTGACTGGCCTTCCGTTCCGGGGTTGTGGTCCCCTTTGCGCGCCATAATAACTCACACTTGTGAACATGCTCTGCAGCATCTTCAATACCCTTGTAATCTGGCAAATGTAAAGACATCTCAAAGAAGACTTGAGGAGGTGGTTGGGGCCTTTATCCTCCTGATCCAATTCCTTAACTTCCTCCAGTGTTTCTTCCTCTGCCGGATCCACTAGATCCACCAGGTCCCGTGCCTCCAGATCCACCAGTAGCCAGTAATGGGCCTGAAGCGGTCGTGCCTAGGGTCCCCAATGTCCCACTAAATTACGCGCTAGCCATTTGCGAGATTATGTTGCTGCTAGATGTGTGTCTCACGCCACTCCTTGACGTGTTACCCAAGCCTTGTATATTTGCTCCTTGTCCAAAAATTCCTCCGAATACTAGAATAGTATGCATAGCCATAGAAGTGGGAAATGAAAAATTGTATCTCTTGGGCACAGATCTGTCACTTCCACTGATACCAACTGGGTCAACGATACTCCTTCCTTGATATAGAAAACCAAGTGTTAGGGTTTGGTAACTAAGTGGGTTCAGATGCGTGCCAACGACTCTTCTCTCTCTGTGCAATGAAATCTCATCAAGAAGTCGAAGGGGTCTCTCTTACGCGCTTGCCAAGATGGGGTAGCACAAACTGCTCAGGTTCCATGCATGAACCTCAAATCCTTCCCGCAATGTCTGCCTCCATATATCCATCACACTTGCAACCTCACATTGTCTAGCAATCTCCCTTTCACGTGCTTCACTATTCTTGAGTCGTCTCTCCTCCCTTTCTTTCTTCGTCACAATGTCTGCCATCTTCCTCCACCTTAGCTTCCTCACTTAGTGCCCAGGAAGGTTTTAGCCGGCTATCAGAAATGCCTCTAAACCCATGGTCATGATCAAGATCTTCATTGCCAAAGGGATAACACATAGAAATGATCCTTTGGGCTCCCGCAAAAAATCAAACTCAGCAACCTCCGGACAAAAATAAATGGAAATAGCGTACTCTAGAGTGTACCTAGCCAGTACTCCTTTCCACCAATGATCCACAACATGAGTCCACATCATATCTGCATCTTGTAACCTCTAGAATTCATCTTGGGTCCATGCACGCGATCTATAATACCAACTTGATTTGGATGCATATGCTGAGAGCCATTCATACAACTCTATTGGGAAGCAACAGAAAAAAGTATCATACAACTCGTGGTAGAGGTTTTCTTCTACCCATCTATGTACATCAAACTCAGGTCCAGTGTTGAATCTCTGAGCAAATTCATCCTCTGTGCTGTTAAACCACATTTCAATAGTTTCCAAGGTTAAACGTTCTATCACCACTCATTACACAGATCATGGTGTATGCCAATTCCCACTACAACTTCAAAAAGAGGTCCTGGAAATGAAACCAAGATGTAGTCATTTTCACACCCACCAAAGAATAAGGGAATCCCATGCATGCCAGCCTATCACCCAGTGGGCGCTGGGTGCTCACCTGAGGCACGTGCGGGTGCCGAGTCTCTCTTTTATGTGAGTTGAGTGGGAAAACATCATCTATGACCCAAACTTTAAAGAAAGTGAGTGGGAATTAGACATGAAAACATCATAGAGCTCAGAATGGCTCTAGACCATTGCAGTCATTATAGACAAAGATACTTTAACAAACTTAAAGAACTGAGTCAAAACAGAAAGGAAAATGCATAGGGATTCATATTCATCTTGCAAACATACATGAAAAAAAACTATTAAGAATCATGTATGAATCCAAACCAAGAAGGAACATATTCAGATAACTTGGTAACCTCATTACATTCATTAGAGTCACTACAAAACACCACATTATGGCAGACCAAAGTCATGCATCGTAACTGGATCCATATCCTTTAGCTCTCAAAAAGAAATTTTATAACCCCAAGCCCTTGATACATCCATCTCCTATAGTTTATCTACCCAACCCAACAAAAACCTTTCAACCATTTCTGCAGAGCTCTTCTCTCTTTTAATCTATATTCTTAACCAACTCTATCAACACCCACACACACACACCTTTTCCTTCTGTGGGCGCTTGTATTTATAGGCACCCCAAAGTGCTAACTCATCCTTCTGCGGCCTCAGATCTGATGCCAAGTGTTTGAATGTGGTCCTCCATGGGCGCATGCTACTCTAGGCCTGAGCTCTCCACTCTTTGCCATGATGGCATTCTAGAAGCCTCACTCGTAGGGCATATTCATTCCTAGGCTAGCCTGTCACTAGGATGACACCTTATCCACTCCGCATGCGTAGTCAGGTCACGCTTTTCTCATGTTTTGCCTGAAACACCAAATATGACTAAGTCCTGAGACCTTATTCTACCTGCGCGTAACACGGTCCTTCTAAAACCCTCCTAGAACCCTACCCTGCGCGCCTTCTTCTTGCGCGCCCACCCTTCAACTTAGGCCTTGCGCAACGATGCGACTTTTTGTACTTAGTCAATATTTTAGGAGCCCAACAATTTACGTACAAATTTATTGCAATGAGTAAGTGAGCCCTCCATATGGCTTAACATAGACGTAATACAATGCTATTCTTAACCTCGCTCCTATTTTTTATATAGTCATTTCATCATGCCCCACACTTGTTCCATGTATCAATATGATTATTGATGAGGGAAAATATTATTCACTATCTTAATATCTACAAAGAACACCTTACTGCAAATGTGAATGGAATTGATAACATAAGAAACCCAATATGCAATGCTTTTAACCTTGTCACCTATTACATTTTTCCTCTTTTATATTTTGGCCCCTTTAAGCAAAAATTGCATTCGCCTAAATAGTGCAACAAAGAATGAGATGATATAATGGAACACATTAAAAAAATTTATTTGGATGCAGACAATATGAGTTGTGGAATAAGTGTGAGCCACACAAGAATTTAATTGTCGTAGTATTATTTCCAACTTCCCATTCATGTTTTTTCATCTTATCTAGATGTTTAAATGCCGTCCAACCAAGAAAGTTAACACTTTAAGAGATAAACTAAATTAATAGCAAAGCCCCCTTTTCCATTTTCCCTTCCAAAATGTTCCATTGCGTTCAGTTGTATACGACTGATTTTATGGTGCCATACAACTTAAGGGCAAGTTATTGACACTTACTGGGTGGCCCCTCCATATGCCTTACAATTACCACAATACATCGCTATTCGTAAGGTTAATAATGCTTTCTATTTCGATGTCTCAAGTTAGTCATTACTTCTTTCATCTTGTCCCTCACCTATTCCACAGCTCAATATGAATGTTTATGAGAGGGAACCTTAATCACATTCTTGAAATCTAAAGAGAAACCATAATCATACATGTTTATGAAATCGACAACATAATGAACCCTCCATGCAAAATTGCAGTTTTTAAAAATATGTAGACTTCGAGATTGAACAAAAAAATGCAACTTTGCCTTTTAAGTATTCATTGACTACACCTTACTTTCTAAGATATCTCCAAACTATATTTCTGCGATGCCCTGCACAACGAATCCCCTTCCTCTGTCGAACAATTGACATAAAATATACATTATATATATAAATTCCCCCTCGTAAGAAAGATAGCTTCCACAAAATTGTCTCCCCCAACATTATCCTCTCCGAATTCCTACTTCTCCCTATAACACCCTCTTCCTCATTTTATGTTTTAGTCCCTCAAAATCAACTTCATGTTAGGGGAGAGGGGCCACTAGTGGTACACCCTAAGTTAAGGGGTCCATAAAATAAATTGTTTATCACATGAGATTGTAATTTTTTCACTAATATGTAGTTTAGATTTGTATTAGCTTATATTTTTTTTTTGGAATGTTCAATTAGAGGGAAACCCATATTTTGAATTGATTTAAAATACTAAACTTGAGTTACACTACAACCATGGTGGAAACCAATACTTGAATATGGGTGAAATTGGTTGAACATTGACTTTTTTGTACTTGTACATGGGTGAGAGGTCTTACATGTCATGATGTGATTTGTTATTATAAATAATTATTATGTCAAAAATAAAATAAAATTCTACATAGTACTGTGACGACCATTGGGTATTGTGTGATGAATACTCATATCAACTATTGGCCCCTCTCCCCTAGACTTTTGGTCCCTCAAAATCAACTTCAATTGTACTACTTGTAGACATCATTGAAGTCCTCCTTCCATTCCACGAGGAGCATAATAAATGTAACAAAATTGGTAGGAAAACAAATAAAAATGAATGGGAACGTAGGGAGGGGGCGATATTCGTAAATTGTATTGGCCCCTCTCCCTAGACTTTTGGTCCCTCAAAATCAACTTCAATTGTACTACTTGTAGACATCATTGAAGTCCTCCGTTCCATTCCACGGGGAGCATAATAAATGTAACGAAATTGGTAGGAAAACAAATAAAAATGAATGGGAACGTAGGGAGGGGGCGATATTCGTAAATTGTAATTGCTAATAGCTGGTAACTATGAAACACTGTTGGCCGTCTGTGCAGGTCGCAGAAAACGACAGCAACAAAAAATCCAAATAATAAAACGAAGAAAAATTAAATACTTGTGAGACGAGATTAAGTAAACAAGGTAAAATCGAAGAAAACCCAGCAAGAAGAAATACTTAGATAGCCTGCAATGGCAGGCTGGAGGAGGGTTTCAAACATAGGCCGAGGTGCGAGTGGAACCAGCGGCCTATGGCAGCCACAAGGTTGTAGGATCCGGTCTAGTTGCTGATCAAAACGGGTGCTCTTGGCTGGACGAAAGAAGAAGAACGAGGACGGCCGCTGCATTGCATTCCCCCCATACATTGATTCATTTGGCTCCAGCTTACAAATGCCAATGGAAATGTTGTTTGCAAGCTCTCACTGCACCTAACGAACGAAGGTCAAGGTAACTCGAACTCGCGACTTCCAGTATGAATTTGAAGCAGAAGCAATAGCAATGCAGCATGGTTTGCTGCGCTCTTTTCTTTTTGTTCAACTAAAATGATGTGTTAGGGTTTTTCTCTTGATAAAGGATTCTGGGTCGCCGCACTTCTAAACAATTTCGAGGAGCTGGAGACGTACCCTATCTTGTTAGTAATCTCGCAGAGGGAAATCATGGATAGAGGATTTTTCATTCTTTGCCTGCATTATAGTGTTGTTTTATTGTCACTGGATCTTCGAAAGCGAGCCTAATTTTTTTAATTCACATGTGTACCCGAATAGAGGGTTTGAAGACTTTGCCGAATCTTTATTCCAACCAATTCGAAAGCAACATAATTAAGACGTTGTGGTACATATGCCTGCGATGGAAGGAAAGACATCATTACGGCGAATCATAAAAAGGATGCAATAGAGTAACATTAGACAGATAGTTGACGAAGATCGTTTTTTTTTTTTGGTAGTTTGAGGGTTTGAGGAAGGAGTGGTGCAGCCGCAGAAATAACTTCGTTAGAAGGGGGTTTTGGTTATTGTCACTGTTTTCGGTATTATTATGGGGTGCGTGTGTGGGAAACCCTCGGGCAGGTCTGAAAGTCCAGAAGAGAAGGGGGGTTTGTCGTCTACCACCAGCAGATCCTCGGCTGCCCGCCGGCTGGTAGCACCCGCGGGCAGGGATGACGTGCCTGAGAAGGAGAAGGAGAAGGAGAACGGGCAGGAGAGGGATCACAGGGGTAAGTTTAAAGGGAAGATGAGCAATGGCGCTGCTCCAGTTTCACTACTAGCTGACGATGCTGAAAAGCAGCGGCATCACCATCGGCATCAACTTGATCCTCTTCCTCATCCCCATCCCGTTCATCAGCAAAATCACCATCAGAGACCACAGGGGGAGATTGTTCCCAATGCCAATTCGAACCCCAGGCTAGGGAACCCACCAAGGCACACTGAAGGTGAACAGGTGGCTGCTGGATGGCCAGCCTGGCTCACTGCTGTTGCGGGGGAGGCTATAAAGGGATGGATTCCTCGCCGGGCAGATTCTTTTGAGAAGCTTGATAAGGTCAGTGGGTTTATTTTCCTTTCTTTTTTGTTCCATCATTTTCTTTTTGCAGTCTTATTGCAACACCTTTGATAAGTAATTATGAAATATGTTGTAGAAAGCATGACAGTGTGTATTTCTCAAATCTCCCAAATCAGATATAAATTATATGCATTTTAAGCAGCTGCCTAACAAAGAATGTGTACATTGCTGTAAATCTGTGTTGTTTTTGTGTAAACAAGGATACATAACAATACTTTCGTTTGATGCTTTAAGAAACACATCTTAATGGGGCTGCACTATGCCCTAGAAAGAGTTTCCTCAGTAAAATTGTCTGCATTGTTCTAAATCCATGGACAATTTGTGAATTTAAGGATTTTTATTTTATATCTTGTTAAGTGGCTGCACCATGCCTTAGTAAAATTGCCTACATTGCTATAAATCCATGGTCATTTTCCCATGCAAGGAAAATGAGAATTTCCTTTTGTTTGGTACTTTAAAAGACACAACCAAAGGGGATTTGTCATGCTTGATTAAGAGTTACCCAAGTAAAAATGTTTGCGTTGCATTAAATTCTTGTAGATTTTGTTGGTGAATAAGGAAAGTTTAAAATTAGCAATGTTTTTTGTTGGAGGCTTTTAAGAAAATGCCATAATGCGCATCACACTGCTTTGTAAAGAATTGAAAAATTCAGATTTTCAAGATGTTCAGTTTTGTGTTGCCATACTTCCAGGATTGATGTTTAGGAAGTTAAATTACTAAAAAATGTCTGAATTGCTAGAAATCCTTGCAGATGTGTGTTAATAAGGAAAGTTATTTATGTTTTATTTGGATGCTTCAAGAAACACAACCTAATGGGGTTTCACCATGCATTATAAAGAGATGCCTTAGCAGAAATGTCTTCATTGCTATAATTACACGAACATTGTGTCTAAATAGAGAAAATCAGCATTCTTTTGTTTGGACATTCTGCACTGCATAGGAGAGACATCCTTTGGCTTGAATTCTGGGTCTGAGGGGTATCTATTCTGGCAAAGTTGCCAGGTCGAAGGGGTATCTATTATGCCTAAAGTTTCCTGGACCGAGGGTTATCTTGCCAAACTTGTCTGGGGCATGCTCCCAACCTCATCCTTCTGTTTCTCATTTCATTTTGTTGGGATAGGCCACAATGGCATGCAAGTTTGGAAAACTCACTGAAGGCCTCTTAAGGAAAAGAATAACAACTTCTAATGTAACAGAAATATCATCTGATCGAAATTTTAGAGAAACTGGTCAAATATCTGTTGGTAATAAATTGTGATGGAAAATGATGAACACATGCAATGATGGCTCTTTCTCTACAACCCATATGAAATCAAATTGGGGATATCCAAACGACATTTCAACTGTGAACTATTCGATATCGCTAATCTGATTTTACAAGTGAGGGAATTGAGGAGGAGGGACATCCTGGAGCATAGAAATTTGGTAGTGCAAATATTTGATCTTGTAGCCAGATTTTACAATTGAGGAAACTCAGAATGGATATCCTGGAGTAGAGGACATTATTTTATTTTTTTGATTTTTAAACGCTTTTGACCGGAGCTATGAACTGGAGGGTTAGGACCCCACCAATACAAACAAATAAAACTAACAGAAACAAAAACTAACACCGAAAGGCCCAAAACATCGGCCCAAGAAGACAAAAGGAAAAAACCTACGACAGTGACCCGATAACAACCAGCAACACTCCAACAGCGAAGCCGAGACACCCAACCTGAAAGGCAGCCCCAAACGGGAAACTCCCACAGCAAAGATCACCACACCTCTCACACGAAGCCACCTTGAACGGGGATCATGCGTAAGAGGCAAAAGAAGCAGACTGAAACCTGCAAGCCACCAGGAGACCAGTCCGGGAAAGAAGGCACTGCTAAGCCGAACGAAACCACACGCACAAAGCCAACGATTGCAATATAACCGGGCAAAATCCTCAGCATTGACGACCAACAGCTACATGCGCAGGCCCATAACAACCAGAGGCGAACCCCGCCACGCAAACCAAGAAGCTGTGGAGCTGCTGCTTCAACAGTGAACGACCCAGCAACCTCCAGCAACCCCCCTCCACAACAAAACACCTCAATCGAACGCGCAGGAGACCCAAAACACTAAAAAACCACAATACCTCAAAAACCACAACGCAAGGAACTTGTAAAATCCCAAGCCCTAGCAGAGGACGGACCGAACCAAGGGGGGAGTATAAAGGAGCGAGGATTTCTTCCTAATACGGTGCTTAGGGAACCATGCCGGACGGTCTCTGTTCAGGAAGAAAAACGAAAATGAAACAAGCCCCCCACAAGGCAAAACCACAGATCCACCTCCCTTCACTCCTACAGGCACCTTCCTCCGCTGAGAATGAGAGAGCAAGGCAAGATAAGGGAGAAAATACCCCCAAGACAACTGCTCCTCGGGAACACCCCCGACCATATCCGAGCCGCGACTCACAGCAATACCAAAAGGACCAGAGGGGCCTTCATTGATCGCAGGAACGGAAAAAACCAGGCCAGACAATGGAACAGGGGCCAAGAACATTTCTGCCTCCACCCCCGGAACCTCCACCCCAGGAAGATCATCCAGAAACCTGCAATACCTCTTCAGACGGAGGTTCCACATTCATCTCTTCCTGCGACTGATGATAACAGGAATAAAACTTGACAAACGTTGACACGAGATCCTCGACCGGAAAAGGTTTAAACGAGACGTAACCCGGACCACTCCTGAGAGATAGGAAAGTCTTCACATCCTGGCTGAGAAAGGCCCTTTTTCCAGGCTATCCTCGAGCGGACCAGCACGAATCAACAACCCTTCCATGCATTGCTTGGCCAGACAATGGCAAAGAAACTCCAGCTGCACCACCTCGCTGTACTCCTTCGCCAGCTCCCACCGCACAGCTCTATGGATGCTGCAAGCCTTCACGGCTATGCTCAATCCCAAAACCCTAGCTCAACCTTCCGCTCCATCAAAGGTCAGAGTAGAGGACATTATTAATAAGAGGATAACTATAAGTAATACTTCCAAGGCATGATGGACATTTAACTCTCGAGTAACCAGATTAATGTTTTTAGAAGATATAAAGATATACATTTTTCGTTTAGAGGGAGACAAAGAAAAGCATATCAATAAGTCATTACTTGCAGGTATGTATTGCTGTTGAATATTTTCTTATCGTCACGTGATGAACTTGCACCTTGTTTGTGGGCTTTTTATTTACACTTATGTAATTGTCAAACACAATTCTGTAAAACATGTTATGGGTGTTTGCGTAGCATTGCATTGCATCCAATTCATGACTTTACCTCATCCTATTGGAACTCTATATAACACTTGTGTACTACAACAAAATAGTCTAGGCCCATAAGGGGAAAAACAATAATTGAATTAATAAACTACGTAACGCACAGAAAAGTCATGTGACTGCCACTACAGGGGGTAACATAAGCATTTATCCTGTTGCATTTTTTTAGTTGTAAGGTGGCATCGAGGCAAATTCTTTTGATTTGATTGTTTGATCACATCTTTTTACAAAATTTATCCTCATATTAGTTCTATCTTGGGTGGAATATCAATGCAACATTAGGCGTAGTTTTAGTAGAATCATCAAATGTACCTACATTGTAGTTAGTAACAATAAATGCTGATTATAATTTGCTCCTTTTATAAGGTATTGGGTCCATATAGACTTATGGGGCCATATAGACTTAATGTGAATCCCTTTTACTCTAAGCATTTTATGTTTACCCCTTTTTGAAAAAGATCACTGAAAAACCACCGAGTATGCACTTAAAAATCATGTGTGTATTATGTGAATCTTTAATAATATGGGGTGTTTTTGTCCAGTAATCGATGGGTGAGGAAATTTTGATTTCATTACAATGTTTACACAGGTCTTTTTTATAATGGGAACTCTTGATAGAAAGGAGAATCTAAGCTTATTATCCTCTCAGGGATACACATTTATTTGATTGGAGAGGTTAGAGAGTTCAGTATTAACATATAGGACATAAAGGAGTGATGAGTGAGGGTTTGATTTTATGCTGTTGGGAAAGGGAAAGTAGTTTAATTCTCGACTTTTAGCACATATGTCTCTACACTGAACCTCATGGTCATTGTCTGTTAAGGTTGCATAAGGCCACAGACTTAATCCTCTGATACACATCCTTATTTTAGCATGCAGATGGCTGTTATTACCATGGTAACATTATTTAGAAGTAGAGTACCTATGGGTTTTCTGAAAAAAATGACATGTAATAATAATAACATGTGCTTTAAATGCATGCAATCAATACAATCACAATGAAATCAAAATATGTTATTTTAGCCTTTTGACCTCTTTAATGACCTTTTCCTCACAGCCGTTATAATTTTCATATTTAATACATGTTTGGTGTTTTATTATGGTGTATATACACTTGATTTCCATGAAATAACAAAATCAATTTTGTTTGCCATTTTTATGAATATTATGTCTTTTTTAATTTGTCGTGTTTTGCCATGTTTCTCCTGTGTTAAGCCGGTGTTATTGAAGAACACTTACACTTTTGCCATGCCGTGTAAAAGAAATACTAGTATGGTTAGTGCTCATTAGTAACAGTAAATAGGATGTATTTGATAGAAATAAATCTAGAGATTTGACAGGATTGAGTACATTCTGTCAGGAATACTCCATGGTTTTTAAAAATGAATTCAACTCAAACTTTGGAAATTCAGTGTATGGGCAAAATCAGGAGCATAGCAATTCACTGAGCTCAATCATATCTGAAACCAAATAGTTGATAGTTCTATCTCAATTATAGAATTATATATATGTTTTTTAATAGCATGTAATGTTTTGCTATACCTGAGCACATGGCATATAAAACCTATTCGTTTATAAACAAAGGACATAAAAATAATGTTTCCGTGACTCTAACTCTACTATGGTTCACACGAGCTTTGTTAGATTGATGTTCAAAGGATGAATTGTATGAGAAGGCTGCCACTTAGTCACCAGATGTTTTTGGGGCCAAATTTTAGTCCAAAACATGCTATTTTTTATAATTACAAGCACCCTGAGAGTGCACAAATTGAAATTTGAGTTTCAAGTAAACATTTCTACCGATCACCTATAATTATAGTTAATCATTCTAAATTTTTAATTATAGCTAACTTTTTTTTTGCAGATTGGACAAGGAACTTACAGCAATGTGTATAAGGCACGTGATCTTGACACTGGAAAAATTGTTGGCCCTAAAGAAGGTACGGTTTGACAATTTGGAGCCTGAAAGTGTCCGGTTCATGGCTCGAGAGAGATTCAAGTGCTACGCAGACTTGATCATCCAAATATTGTGAAATTGGAGGGCCTGGTTACTTCAGGGATATCCTGCAGTCTGTATCTTGTATCTTGAGTACATGGAGCATGACCTTGCTGGACTTGCAGCATGTCCTGGGATCAAGTTCACTGAAGCACAGGTTATGTAAATGCTTCCTCAATGGATTGATCATTTTAGATTGCAATTTTGTTTACATTCCCTTTAGGATTCAGTTGTGCATGCATGTCACCTGCCATTCCATAAGTCTTATGTGTTCCCAAGCTGGTATGTGGGGTAAAAGGTATTCAAGATGTGTTGCCATTTAATCTTGTCATATTGTTGTCAGTGCCTCAAATGTCTGGATTAGGCACTAGAAACATCATTCTTTGCTCAACAGACATATATAGGCATGGTAGAATTGAAGCTATTTTTTTTGACATTCTAGAAGTATCATCGGTTGATCAAACAGGGAGAACAACCCAAAGCTATATCTAGTATGAGTCTTCAAATGACGATTGCAAACTTAAAAATCACTTCCTTTCAACAGGTTAAATGTTATATGCAACAATTACTTTGCGGGCTTGATCACTGTCACATGGTCGTGGTGTGCTCCATCGTGATATCAAGGGTTCAAATCTCTTAGTTGACAATGGGGATGAATCTTAAAGATAGCTGACTTTGGTCTTAGCAACTTTCTTTCATCGTGAGCAGAGACAGGCCCTTGACAAGTCGTGTTGTAACACTTTGGTACCGGCCGCCAGAACTCTTGCTGGGGGCTACAGAACTATGGAGTTGGTGTGGACCTATGGAGTACGGGTTGCATACTTGCAGAATTGCTTGCTGGGAAACCTATCATGCCAGGGAGAACTGAGGTATTTTATCTTTTTACATTTGATTATGGTTGGGTTGACCTTGAATATAATTTGCAATAGAAGAAATGCTTTCACAAATTGATAAAAGAAATGTCAATACCATTTTTTTCCGCCTTCTACATCCCCTGGGCATTTTGTTTCTCAAGTCACGGTGCTTTTTAGGTTCCTTCTATATGTCTAGTTCATTTTGTTTTCAAGGCCACAAGGTGTTTTCTGGAAGTCTTCAGCATTTTACCATTTTTGCTGTTATTTTTATTTTCAAGTGGCCAGTATGGCGTTTTGTTTCAGAAGTCTGTCATGTACCAATGTTAGAACATCCATCTGTTATTTCATAGTTGTCATAATTTTTATGGCAATATTGGGGGACGAACATGTGAAAGATTCTTAAATTAACTTCATGTATTTTGGTTATATGAAAAATGCTGCCATCTATGTCAAATTAGATTGGTATATATTATGCATTAACATGATAAACATTTATCAAATGTTGTGCTGTCCACTTATATTGATGTCTGGAATAAAACTTTTCTTTTGAAATTACTGTGCAACATTATTTGTATCATGCATTTTGTAGTGCTGGTTGTAACATACAGAAAGTCAAACTAATGAATGAACTTAATTATTATTCTATTTTATATTTTTCTTTCTTTCTGCATGTTGCTTTATTCTTCTCGTCTGTTTCTTGATTTTTGTCACATTCTTGATAGCGAGTAATATTCCCCTCAAGATTTTGCTGCTTGGTTTAGATTCCTATATGATTTCAATTCTCCTTGATGAATGCTCTCTTTTTAGTTTAGACTGCTAAAATATTTGATCCATAATTGTGAAATTCCTCTGCAACTTTTTGTATCTATATGTGGTTGTAATTAATTATCATCTTTTGAATTTTTCTATTGGTTTTGTACTCCTTTACTGTGACTAATCTAATTCTATACTTGTCGATTGTTAGGTGGAACAGCTGCACAAAATCTTTAAGCTGTGTGGATCACCATCTGAAGATTATTGGAGAAAGTCAAAGTTGCCTCATGCAACCATCTTCAAGCCACAACAACCTTATAGGCGTTGTGTTGCAGAGACGTTTAAAGATTTCCCCCCATCGGCTTTGGCGCTAATGGAGGTTCTTCTTGCCATAGAACCTGCAGATCGTGGAACTGCAGCTGCAGCTCTCAAGAGTGATGTGAGTTCTGCATTCTGACAGTCTTTATTTTTACTTCACACTTTTTCTGATACTGTTTGGGAGAACTTGATGCTCAACTTTATTCACAAGGAAGAAGTTACCGGATCAAACGGAGCATGCTGGAGATCTATAGCCGTGCATTATTTGCGATTGGTTCTACTTCATCAATACCTTCCCATTACCTTAGGGCGCATGTGTTAAAGGCATTTCTATAATAATTCCCCAACTAGATAAAATGTTAAAAAAAAAAGAACTTAAAAAATATGAATAACTCATCTACATTTAAAACAAATCTGCCCCAAAAGATACCTTATTTGTCTGTACAGTTTGCTGCAACTAGACAGTTTTTTGCAACTGAAGGCTTTGCTTTATAGTGGATGGTGTTTGCACATTGGGAGGTTGTCTTTATCACTAGGAGATCTCTTCAAAAGACGGGAGGACAATGTAAAAGCTATAAGAAAAAATCAAAATATTAAATTCAAACTAAAATGCGATCTCCTGCTTTCAAATCTTTCATTGTGGAATGGTGGAATTAAAGCTACTGATTCCAATTTTTGGCCCCACCTGGGTCATTTGTATAAATCAACAAAAATCTACAACGACACACTGTTTACATCACAACCTATTCAGACACTGACATGAGGATTAAAAAAACAAGTACCATTTCCTTTTTTTTAAATGCTCAGTGGTATCCTCTTCAATGTAATAAATTCTCCTTATTTTTGTTGAGACTGTGTGTGCTATAAATGAGAACCTAATGAATACAAGTCCCATGAGTACAAGAAACTTCTCATATCCTTTTTGGACAAGGAGAAGGGAAGGAGCCCACCAGAGGGCTAGAAAAATAAAAACTTTATAGATCTTTTCTATTTTTTTTATATTTTATTATAGGTGGGTGGATGTTTGGGAGTTCCCTTGTCTAAAGAGGATTATCCTTGCCACATCGCCTACCGTAGTGTGTTCCTCAAGCGGGAGGGACTACTGTGTATTTGTCAATACCAGCATAAGAGATGAATTTTCAATTTGTGCAATCTAGAAATGTTTAAATGAGTTGCATGGAGCCAAATACTTTTGCTTAGTACAACAAGGATATTCCCAAATGAGAATTTGTGCTGAATATATACCTTCTTCACACTTGCTTCTAGTGTAAATTAGCCTAATAGAGGCCCCGAATTGTTATGTATCCTATCATCTCAGATGTGTCTGCTGCATAACAAATCACTTTTTTCATACATAGAAACGTAATTTACACAGTATAAATTATTACTCTTCATTGGTAATTTATATGCTCATTGTATCTCTTGTATTCACCGTGTGACATTATTTTTCATTCTTGTTTTCAGCCAGAGGATGTTTTGTTTGTCATACATAAGATTCCCTGGTAAGTGTTACAAAGAGTATTTGATAGGGTGTATCTGTTACTACGCTTAAGTGTGTTTGATTCTTGATTCTCAACATATTGAATTTCAGCGGGTTTTTCAACCATTATTATTGCACAGAATAAACTATGATCATCTGTAGCCTTAGTTCTCTTTTTATTGGAAAGTATATCTGCAAGAAGGCACAAATTGTTTGGAATTGGATGCCTTTACAAAAACATTGTTCTGTTGCGTGCTTGCAAACTCACCAAATGTGTGCGCTTCACAAAAACGTCATTCTCCTGTGTGCTTGCAACTCACTGAATGCATGTGCCTCACAAAAAACGTCATTCTATTGTGTGCTTGCATACACATCAAATGTATTTGAATATATGGTCATCCAGATGTTGTCATCTTGTGTCCCATGTTGTCTGCATTTCATGTCTTGTTAGCAGGTCTTATGTTGTCGCTTCTCTCTTCATGTATGTTAACAAAAGGTGTCCTTCACCTTTAGTTTTATAATCTTATTCTTCTATTGCATTTTCAAATAGCAATGTGTAAGCCAACTACAAATGGCAATTTAAAACAATCCGGTTTGTAGATAATCTGAATTGAAGTACCCTTAGAGATCAGATTGTGAAGAACCTTTACAGACCTTACAAAAGAAAGGCTGTTACTTATTCATGAGTTTGGTTATTACTATGAATGTTCAATTGCTTAGGCACTTGCACATTGATTTTTACGATATATTTATTTTGGAAATCTAGTTTAAATCGTGTGCAGTCTTATCTTAGTATTTTATGGAACCTTAGCAGAACATCGTTTTTTATTACAAATACTCATTAAGAAATCTAGTTTTGCATTGTGTGTAGTCTTATCATGTATTTTATGGAACTTTAGCTGACCATTGTTTGGGTTTGTTGTTGCAATTTTTATTACTCAGTTCTTTTCCCACAAAGCCACTTGCATGTGATCCTTCAAGCTTGCCCCTAAATACCCACCAAGCAAGGAGTTTGATGCAAAAATTTCGCGATGAGGCAGGCAAGAAGGTACAGAAAAATTATACTCAGGGAAATAAAATCATGTGTTTTGAACTGGTACATTTTAAATGAATTGAGAAGCACTTGACTAGAAGGGTTGCAATTATATTGAAAAGGGTTTATCCTTATAAAAAATGTGGTCAACATTTAGAGCCCAACGCATGAATGCAAATACTGCCGAAAAGCTTCCGCCACTCAATTAACACTTCCAGGTTGGACTTCCCAAAGAAGCAGTCAATATGAATTTGATTCAGTCTTGAGCACTACTAACTGTGAATTTACATATGCTCTCAGGTTTCAATCAAGTTAATTTTCAAATAATGTATCCAAACATTGCATTCATGTTTCAATTTTCCAAAGCAATTAGCGTATACTTCTCATCTGTTGTTACTTTTCCTTAACCTTGAATGGTGCCAATAAATCGTAGTGGGGTGCTAGACCACCTGTGTAGAGGTGCTAATGATATCGCATCTTCACCAGTGCAAAACAATGCCCTTTTGATAGGATACTTATTTTTGTCATGAAGTTTGCGCACTAGTGGATTTCTATGGTTTTCTTTGTCTTGTAAAGCTTTTTCAAGCGGGCATTGATTATCCACAATGAATAATACATGTCTGCAAAGAAATGTATTGGCATGTTGCTTACTGATGAAAAACATAAATAATCATATACGTATCTTCTAGTCTTATCTCTGTAGATTACTCATGTGTGTTTATTTCAGGCAAAGAGTAGCAGGAGGAAGAGGGCGAGGATCAGATGCAACAAGACGAATGCCACGGGAATCTAGAGCAATTCCAGCTCCAGATGCCAATGCTGAATTAGCAACCTCAATTCAGGTACTAGTGTTGATTTATCTATTAAATTTAAGTGAATTTTGATAAGCTATTCAGAATCCAATGCATCAACCATCCTTAGCATTCTGGATTCTGGGACTCCCGTTAAATCTCTGTCACTTCTGCACATTCTAAATTCCCTTCTTTAGCAGCTACAAACTTGGATTCTTCTCATGTTTGGTTGTTCCCTTGTCTCAGAAGCGGCGAATGACCTCACAAATATCTTCTAAAAGCAAGAGTGAGAAGTTCAATCCTCATCAGGAGTATGATGCTGTTGGCTTTCCTATTGATCCTCCGAGGCCGGTGCATGTATTAACTGAAGTCAGTGGCACGTCTCATATGTATTCTCAACAAGCAGGGCCCTCTCTCATTCTGGCCCACTATCAAATACATATTCACGTAGTTCAACGTGGGGAAAGAAGCAGAAAGAAGATGATGTACGAATGGCTCCATGTCGATCATCATCACGATCCTCAAAGCATTCTGCACTACCTGAATTCAAGAAGCAGGGAGCATATGGACCTCAACCTGTGGCAGATTTGTCAAATCTATCTAGTCTGGTAGCAGCGAGAAGTAGTGCTGGAATAGATCCACACAGGGAGCGGAGTAGCATGCCACAACACAATCGTATTGATGCCATAGATGGTGTCTATAATAATGGCAAACATGAAATTCTTGAAGTTCCTGAACATTCAATAAAACAAGAGTGGACTCAGGTTCAGCGGCCAGAATCATTCAAGCGCTTAGATAATTATCAATCGCAAGATTTGCCTACAACTCATCTTCGAAGAGAAGAAAGGGTTGCTTCTAAAGAACCTACCATGGTAAAGTAGAAACAGGCTTTTGTTCTAAAGTTTGAATTTATGGTCTAGGTTTCAGCTAGTTGTTTGAATTTTGAGTTTAGTGATAAAGTTGGCGTGGTTTGTTGCACTTGGAACTGGCAGGGTTATGGCGGTCAAGGGGAGAGAATACATTACTCTGGTCCATTGCTTCCACCATCTGGAAATGTTGATGAATTATTAAGAGAACATGAGCGACACATCCAGCATGCCGTGCGTAGGGCCCGACAAGATAAGGTTAAATCACAAAGAAACA
The DNA here is from genome assembly GCA_019776745.2 of Taxus chinensis. Lineage (NCBI taxonomy): Eukaryota > Viridiplantae > Streptophyta > Pinopsida > Cupressales > Taxaceae > Taxus > Taxus chinensis. Next base: position 553,403,174 of record CM034150.1, read on the forward strand.
ATTCATCACATACAGACAGGAAACTATTTGAACACAAAAGCTTTGTTTCTGGGGCAAATGGAAATGTAGGATCTGCTGATCATGGAGGTGACTTAATGATGTCAGCAGTAAGCAGCAGGCTGAAAGCGAGTAAGACAAGAGGGACGGATGAAATTGTTGAGCTTGGGGAATTAGAGAGAGAACCACTCTCATCAGTCATGGAAAATTCTGAAGATATGTGATGTTTTCTTCATCTCACTTTGTGTTAGGCTCTGGGGATGAGATGGGCCTATTCTCCTGTGCATATACGTCATCAGGGTAGCCACATCTCAGAGAAAATCTGAGACTGGGTTATTTGGGTGTAGTTGGTTGGGGTTTCAATTTACCTCTCCCCAGAACTCTTGCAGGCTTGAATTTCAGGGCCATATGAACTCGGTGCATTGATTTTCTCTAAGAGAACGTACGGGAATTATTGTATTCTAGATTCTTGATGGCCATATGAACTTGCAGCAATGTAGTGAAGCATTGGTGGATTGTATAATAAAGGGTTTGGCCATTGTTGCCTTTGCCAATGATGCAATTATGGTTGTAGATCTTATGAATATAGGGGGTTAGAGGTATCCCGTCTCAAATATTATTATTCTTTTTTTCCTTCTGTTCCAATGAAATGCAGGCAAGCTTCACCATGATATTTGCCACATACAATTTCAGAACATTTGGATAATTGATCTGCTCAAAAAATTGGTCAACGGAGTAAAGATGTTATAATGTCCAGACATTTTTTTTGTCAGGGTAGTTAGGCATTCTGCTTCATTGTATTAGAATCGACTGAATTTCTTTGGGCATCCCGGAAAAATTCCAGTTTCGAAGAAAACCTTGAATAGGGATGATGAGGTGTCAAGATTCGGGAAAAATTAGAAAATTGCTGATATCCGCAAGATGTTCAGATGGAAGATCGTTCATGGAATACTTGAATCCCTGGAGAGTATTAATTTGTTAAGTATGGTTGTTCCGTTTCTTTGGATAATTTCAGTCCTCACTAAAATCTCATTTGAGATGCCAACTTTGCACAATGCTAGAAGTGTATTCGTCTATTTTTAAAATTCTTCAAAATACCAAAATTTGGGTCCACATGTTACGGGAAGGTGTGAGTCGGAGTGTGACGATCAGGATCCTTACGGGAATAGTGCAAATAAAATTACAAAGCTTAGTTGTAAATGAACGGGGAATGATTTCTAACAGGGCACAAAGAAGCAATGGCTAAAAAAAACTCGGTACTTTGCAAAAACTTGGTAGCCCAAATTTTTTAATGTTAAGGCATAAGAAATGAGTAAATAACATGAACTATTATATAGGTATTTTTTGTACACGCACAACCCACATTATATCATATGATGGTAATCATCATTGAAAATAACAAATCCATAAAATATCTTATAAATTGAATGTAAAGAATGCATAGGTATATTGGTGATTAGTTTCAAACGAAAGGAATACGATGCTCATTAATGCACCATTATAACATATGACCCTTTAATAACCAACACAAAAAATTACAAATCCATAAATATTTTATAAATGGTTTTTGTTGCCTTCATTCTCCTCTTCATACGTAGTGGTAGTGGTTGCATCTTTTAGAAGTGGAAGAACAAATTTATTAGTGAACATATTATCTTCACCAATCCGATATGATGTTTTTGTTTGTGGTTTTTCCTTGCAAATTCTACATTTTTTTTCTTGGTAAATGTATGAGTCCAAACTTGTCGTGATGTAAAAAGCAGAAAACAAGTCTCCAATTATAATAAGGTTCCATCCAAATTAGAGAATGGAGTCTAAATCCACCCTATATTTTTTCACAAAACTCTTAAACAGCTCCAAATTGGCCTAAAATCTAGTTTTTGTGTTTAACTTGCATTCCATTCTTCCATTGTGAAACTATTGGATTGTGGTTGTGCAACAGTTGGTTTACTTAAACTGACAAATTTACTATCATTAAAATCAAAAACAAAAATATGCATTTTCAACACGAAATTCAGTTGCGATTTCATTTTATGGTTGCATTTACTTGGCCATCTTCACTAAAAATAACCTTGTTAATTTCCCCACTGCCAAAGCATTACAAATAAGTTTCTTTCAATTAAGTAATGTGTTGGTTGATTGCGAGTTTTTCAAATGTAATGTTGCCAAATTACTGAGAGCCATTTTCCAACAGACAACCAATAGTCAGTCCAAATTAATGTTCTAGTCATATTTGAGGTTTATCTATGTATCAAGCCAACAATTTTTTTTGAGTCTTTCATTGCTAATTGTTGCTTCAACCATTTTATATATACTAGATCATTACAAACTCTATCTTTGGAATAAGCACAACTTGAGGAGACAATCAAAACATCACTAGCAAGTTTGGGACAACGTTGTCACAAGATTGCTAATATGCCCACTTTTACCATTGTCCCCACATGTCTTAGTTATGAACAAACATTCTTTGATGTTAAAATATTGATACAATTGGCATTGATTGCAAGGGTGTAGCACACTTGATTTTTGATATACTCCATATTATGATGCATGTTTTTTTTTTTTTTTATGATTATTGTGATGAAATCTTATGCTGCTTACTACTCTTATTTGATCATTATGGTTACGATATGTGATTTTGCTTAGTATTATGGATCTAAATAAGTAAACATATGATAATTAAAATGTATGAATGATTTGAATGATTGTTAGAATGTAGTTTATGTGGTGTACTCCCGATAACGATTATCTTGTTGTATGGATGTCAAATGTTACATGCTTTCTCACTTAACAAAATTATCAAATTTTATGATTTTAATATTCTTGTTGGTTGTGTAAACATCCACAATTTGGAGAGTCACGTGATTGGTCTATTAGGGACACCACTCATTTTTCCAATAGGCAGGTCCAAGAAAGTATGTTAGTTCTTAAATCATTGGAGAGTCATCCTATTCATGACCATGAAACTTTGTAATGTTGACTTCATGTTTAATTAAATTGTTCATTTTTGTATGTGTTGAGTTTTGGTGTTCCCTTTCTATTTTTATAAACTTGGATTTGAGAATTAAATCAAAATTTAAATTTTTTTTGGGACAAGAAAGTTATGTTTCTCCTCTCCAAATTTGGCCCAAGTCCATACCCATGAGGTAGATGAACTTTTGGAGGCTAATTACATCCTTTTGCACTAAGCAAACCATCATGACATTGAGACTCTAGTTAATATTCCAAAATCAAAATTTAGGTGTAAGACTATATTTTGAAGTATGGATCAAGCAATGACCTTGGCAGAATAAATATGTCTTGGAGTGTGTGATTGTGGTTGAATGTTAGATGATGTGGCTTGAGTCTTTGGATGAGTGTGTTGCCATTTGTCTTTTGTTAATTAGATTTTGTGCTGGTGGGAAAGTTTTTTATTTTGTTTTGAAACGTAGAGTTACGGATTATGTAATTGTTGTTTTGAATGCGCTGATGGGGGAGCTTTGGGACTGTTTTGGAGTATTAGAAAGAAGGTTTTTGTTGATAACTTCATGGATCGTAGTATATGTTGTCATGCAAAATGTGCAACATGAAAAATTGAAACTTTTCAACATGACAACTAAGCCCATAATTGGAAATTATGTTTCCCAGTCACTGTGCATCCTTCCTCTGGCTAGCCTGCCCTCAGTCCTACCCTCATCCAGGCTAGGAGGAAAGTTTTAAAAATATTATTAAGTGTATTTTAGTGTGCAAGAAGAGTTCCTAAGGCGGTTGATGAACTCATTTAGTCTTGATGAAAGACAACTTCCTTCGAAGGCCTAAAAAGGCCTTTTTTGGCCATTCTACATTTAATTGAACACCCTCTAGGAATGTTTAGGGAAAATCTAAAACATATGAGGGTGAGATTGCTGAAGTAATTTAGGAATCTTTAGGAAAGAAAATTTGATTCATAAACAATCTGTTCAACATCGGGTAGTTCATAGTGTAGGGAATGAAAACTCCTTGGCAAAACTTGACTTTCATCAACTCTCCATCTCTCCAAAACTTGTCATTTTTTCAAGCAAATTAGTGTTGATTTCCCTCCCGACCTCCGTTAATGATCATACATGCTACAACATCAAATTGCAAAAAAATACTTTTTTTGATTCCACAGAGATCTGATAGACGAAAAATCTTGAAATTTGGAGTAGAAAATCTCTAAGAAAAACCCATAATTTCAAGAACAATTTTTTTGCAACCCGACACTTGTAAGTGACACTTCTAAAAAATAGCAGGTATTCATGGTTAGGCATGTATAAAAAATAGTAAGTGTCTAAAAATGGAAAGTCCTCAGCATTCTCGACACTCCAAATGAACAACAAACATTAGAAAGTGAAAACTATGAAAACTTGCTAAAAATATCAGTCTTGGAATTGAGCTCAGAAAGCCGCGGAAACTCCTATTATGCATATCTCACAACTTTTTGCCACCATTACAAGGTTGGGAAGTTGTCTTGTGGTTAAAAAAGGAAAGAAAAACCCTCACAAGCTCTTGAAACATCAATTCTGAGGTGATTTATGTAAGACACAACTTGATGCAAGAAGCTAGATGCTTCAACTCATCCTAATTGCGACAAAAGTGGTTGAATCCATCCATGAAAGGGATATCATATGGATCACATTGTGTCAAGGAACAAATCATAGTAAATTTGTGTGTGTTACATATAGTCACTTGGACAGTGGGTGAAATTAGGAAAATCATAATGTATGTGAAGAATCTAAAACATCAAGAGCTTCATTGAAATTCAAATCATCAAGGGAATGGTCATCAAGAGCATGATAAGAGAAGCACAAAATGAGTGATGATGGTAGTCATCTCAGGACCACAAACAATGCATGGCTCATGAGAGTGTTTCTAAACACTTAATCAGTGCTTAGTGATGTGCTCACATCTTGCAAGTCGTAAAGGTGAAATTTACAATGTTTCAATGCAATTTGGAGATAAAGAATATGTAACTCATCCTCAAGTCTCATTTAGGGTCAATCCTCCTATATGGAGGAGGAAACCTATTTTCATAAGAAGCAATTAAGCAAAAAGATGTCCAAGTATGTTAACTATCTTTCCACTCACGTGACATCTTGGTTACGAAAGTGAATTGTGAAGAGGTCATCATGTTGAAAAGTGAAATGTGAAGCTCAAGTAGTGAGTTGATAATTATCATATCTTGATTCTGCCATCATGTCCAACTCTCTTCGAGAAACAAGTCAGAATGAGCTAATCAAGCTATCAAGCTACTTAGGACCATCATGTGTGAAGGATAAAAAACCATATACTCCCATGAGAAACACGTGAATAGGAGGTGCATGAGCATCTTAGAGTCGATTCCATTCAAGGAGGATTTTGGAGCCAGGAAGGGCAAGTGGGTGATTTCCATGTGAAGTACCATGTATGTAAGAACGAGAAACCATCTCAATTTCATTTGATGTCATTCACTTGGTAGTGTTCTTAAACACTCATTTAACATCTTGTAGTGTGATCACACCTCAAGGAGGAAACACATTGCAATCACCTCATTTCATTTCAACAAATGGCCATAGGACAAACATCTCATTTTCTATGTTCCTATATCCGCTCTACTCACTAACTTTGCAATCATGGTGGTTTTGTATAACCAAGAAGGAACTTTGTGTCCTTGATTAATGAATCTGCAGAAATGTGTGTCTCTAGTTTGTTAGTCTTGCTGATTGCTTACATTGTTGCACTCTTCTAATTGAATGTGGAACTACTCTGGTTGATGCATGTGAATTATGTAAGCCTACCCACAACATTAACCCTCTCTCATTATTTCTCCTACTCCACTTTACCTCTCCTCACAACAAATTCTTCCTTTGTACTCCGTACAAGCACTTTACCACATGTTTAGTGGAGTATTCATGTGTGATCCCCAACATAATGACCACCCTACATTTTAGGTAGTTTACATTCAATAATGGGAGCCTCCACATACACAAAAAGGAGGGGCTTAGCCTCGTGAGCGTTGGTGAAAACCAATAATTTGCAATGCGAAAAATTATTTCAACAACAATATAATTATTAAAATTCAATTATTATTTCCTTAAGTTGAGTTTTAATGACATCATGAACAATATTTAATTTAACAATCAATTAAGGGCTAACAAAAAGTAACTACTATTTTATTAAATGTTTAATATTATTAGTTAATTAATTATATTTTGTAGTGATAATTTTTCACTACTTAGATTATAATTCTTAATTTTATTATTTGATATAAGTATTGAATATTAGGGTTTCCTTGGAGGCCAAGATAAAATTTGAGCCTAGATGAATTTAATTAAATTGTCCATGGTAAATAAGGAAACCCCAATTTAAAAAAAAATTCCGTCCAAATTTTTAGGGGCATCACACTTGGTATCGTAGTAACTAGGTTGGAGGTGTATTAATTTTCTTCTGAATTATTTACAAGTTCACTAAAAAGATTTTAAAAAAGTTTCTATTTCCATTTTAGAATCGAAGAGGATAAATGTACTTATTACTTTGAAGTTGTATTGCCAATTATTAGACATCTCCATCTAATCTTCCTAGATAGTTAGTTTTCTTATACACCCCTAATAGGTTAAGGAGAAGCTTCTTGCCATAAGCTTTCTCCTGTTTCTCTAAAAGGTTCTATGGAAAAAGGGTCGGGAAAACTTCTTCCCACGAGATTCTGACTTGTCCCTTTTCAGACCTCAACGCCTCCGATACATGATGCTAAGACTCTTTCAAGACCTCAAGCCTCCAATGCACGATGCTAAGTCTGTGACAAACCTCAACGCCTCCAATACACGATGCTAAGCCTCTTTCAAGACCTCAAGCCTCCAATGCACAATGCTAAGTCTGTTGATCAACTATCATTCAAATATGTGGTCACAATGCCTTGACACCGAATGACGTTTCAAGCTGATCCTTTGAGAGCTCCTCTTGTTGACACACTAATATTAAGTACCACTCTGCTGCATGGTCACAATGCCTCTACACAGAATGAAGTTTTGTGATCAAGGGATCATTTTTGAAATTTCTCTAAACATCCCTAAATGATGTCAGTGTAGAAGATTGTTTCGAGAGCTTTCCATCGACTGTGAGAACGCGACAAACAGACATCAGAAGCTCTAGATATGTCTGGTCAAAGTTCAGTCAACAATTCAATATTGGACCAATGACACTGTGACACATGGTGAAAAGGCAAAGGGAGTTGTTTGTTGGTTTTCAATCTCCGGTCTTCGATGGTCGTAAAAGATTGCTCGCCGGAACAAGAGGCTCAACTTTTGTTATGGAGGGGAGTCCGATCGCCGTGTGGACTATGGTATTATCACCGACGTGGTGGGTCCACAAGCCACCACACGGCTTGCCACCACAAATCAAATACGATCGATTTTCCTATCAAGTGTCGACATCGAGCTAATTAGCTGAGTCATACATTATATATATATGTGTGTGTGTGTGTGTGTGTGTGTGTGTGTGTGTGTGTGTGTGTGTGTGTGTGTGTGCGCGCGCGCGCGTGCGCGTGCGCGTGCGTGCGTGTGTGCGTGTGTGCGTGTGTTCAAACATTAGTATTCAACCCACATAAACCTCCACTTACCCACATAAGCCACCAACCAAACATACATGCCAAGCTTCCACGTGGAGGAGGTGAAGCGGTGGTAGGGGGTGGTTAAGCTCACGTGCTCCTTTGACCACTATCATTGCGTGGAGAAAGGCTTAATAAAGCCTAAGACATTAAACTACATTGCCAAATATGGGATTTTATCCCAATTATTATGCTAAGCCGCCCACAATGGGATTTAACCCATCAACTATGCTACGGGCTAAGGTATTATTAGCCTTAGATAATATTTTATCACATTATTTTAGGGCCCTATTTTTGTTTAAAGAGGGAGCCCATGTTATTGTAATGGAAACACAACGCAACGAAGAAGTTCATTCCTAGAGCTTGGAAAGGCGGAGAGTGAGCCAAGAGGAGAGTTAGTTGCCATCGGCATAGTTGTGTGAAGACCTAATTTATTCAGGCATTATTATTTTAATTATTAGTGACCTATTATTTTTAGGCAATAGTAAATTAAAATTATTGTGGCTAGGAGTTATTAATACTACCTAGTCGGCCCATAGCGCCACACCAAATTATTGTGAATCCTGGAATATTGACCGGAGTGCCATAGGGCGTTACGAAGCATTTGGAAGGCCGATCGAGAACTGGAGGATTCCGAACAGTGCAATTGGTGCCATCGAGCTTGCCGAATACGCCAGGAAAGGGGAAGTCGGGTGCTATTTTTCACCCTTTTCTTTTGAAGGTCTTGTTATTCTTCTAAGCAAGTTCTTAATAGTTTCCATTAGGTTTTCTTGTGAAAGTGCTATTGTAACTTATAAGTTTTGACTAGTGGAACGGTTCGAAAGAACCCGAAGACGTAGGTAATTTCCAAACTACATAATCAATCATTGTGCAATTGTCTTTATTGTCTTGCATTAATTTTTCAATTGATTACTGGAAAAGGAGTAAATTATCGGCAAATAATTAAAGCCTATAAGGGTCTAAGATCAGGTAGATAAAAAATTGACTATTTTCGGATCAAGGCATAGACTTAGGACCACACATGTTGTTATTTCACTCTAATCCCACACCAACTTTGATCATTGATCAACTCAACACTATAAGAAAACACATTTCAGTTGCTGAGTAATTTTGGTTTGATCAAGTGCACCCTCCTAGGCATTTAAACCCATAGTTTTATCATCTCCCCATCTATTTTCTCCTTCATTTTCTCTATCCCCTTCCTGACCCTTCCAGGTGAAGACCATCTTGAAAGGAACAAACACTTCTCAAGGCTTCTCCAGCCTGACCATAACCCATTTCAGCTAACTGATATAGACCAAGAGATGTGTTACACAACCATCCTTTAATTTTGGCCTTTCTCAGGAATAAGTAGCTAGAAGGTTTATTGTCCTTGACAGACAAATCATGCTTACTTGAATGCATTGGAAAAACTTGCAATCCACCTTGCCTAGATCAATAACGATTCACATCTCCATCATCTTGTAGAAAAAAATGCATGCATCATCACTTTACTATGCCATCAGTATGTTGTTATATGCATGAATCCTAGGTAATAAAAGTACACACTAGTGACACTTTCCCTTCAGGGAAAATTTTAGTGGTGAATTTTCGTAAACTCGTGAATATTCAGGTCTTTGGAAATTGGAAATGCCGAATTTGTAGCAGTCAGTTGTCACCTAGTTCACCAGAAAATTTGGCCGACAAGTCCTTAGTATGGGTCAGTTCGCCTACTATTTACACATATAAATGAACTTATGCATGTGATTCGCCAACATTTCGAATCAACCTGTGCACATATTCGTCGAAGTATATCACTATAGTGCTTCGGTATAATACTTATACAACTGTCCAACCGTTGGGCCTTTTGCAATCTTTTCCACCCAACCCCAACCTATGCAACCTTTATCGTTCAATCTCTGCCGATCAGAATCCAAGCTTTTCCACCCAACTAAAATCCATCTAACTATAATCCAGCCTAACGCCTTCCATCCAACTATAATCCATCTAACTAGAAGTGTCCAATTGCAAGCCATCCAACTTAGTCGTCTATCTCGAAGCCGTCCAACTGCAAGCTATCCAACCTCAATCGTCCATCTTAGTCGTCCATCCCCAATCTCGTCTGTCCTTGTTTTCTGTCCACACTTGTAGCCATCTTTCAACAGTTGGTATCTATGAAATATCCATGGATTTTGGAAAGCAGGGTAATAAAAAAAAGTAACAAGACATTGTTTGGATTTTTTGGAAACTCAAAAAAAATGAATGTCATGTCAGGATCTTCGAAAAATATAGGTATGTACTATCTACTAATTTACATAATTTTATGATTATATTTTTCATACTACATGTTTCAAATACCCCTCTTTATAAAATTGAGTATTTACTCTTTGCACACTTGTTTTATGTTTATTTAGTGGTATTAATAGTATAAATAGTTAATATTATTTGTGTAACACTTTTATATGCAGACATTTCTCAAACACCTTCACAAACTAATGTGTTTCGAGATGTCAACGATCGTTTTGGTTTTAGTGAAACTAATATTTTTCGAGATGATTCGATTGATGAAAACATTCACTCCCTTGATGACATCGAACTAGGAGAATATTCATCAAATTCTCATCCAAAACCAACAACAGAGGAAACTTCTACTCTAATTCATGTTTCTAGAAAAAGGAGACACAAGGATCAATATATTCTTGTTGAGAACCTAGATGCACAAGTTGAAGTTGAAGGAAGTAAATAAAAATATATAAGAAGAAAGAGGACAAACTGGACAATAGGAAGGACTTTCAAGTTCGATTGGGCAGCCAAATATCCTTTTATTGAACCTGTGGAGTTGAAAAATGGTAATGATATTCCAACTCAATGTCAATGTAAAATATGTAGTCGGAAACAAGGGAAAGATAACATAATGCAACTCAAACTAGATACCTTTGAAAAACACAATGGGAAAATATATATTTCCCAAAAGCAAAAGGATGAGAGCATAATAAGATCTCATAAATGGAAAAATGTAAAAGACTTCTTGCATGTGAAGTACACACAAGAATATGAAAAAGAACAAAAACGTTTGAAAAATCTAAATGAAAAAGCTGACACAATTGTAGCAAAATTGAGCAAAGCTATGGAGACTGAAATGCATGCCAAAAGTATTAAATTTGCTATTGTATTCCATATATTGAAAAAGGGAAGACCCATTTCAGATTTCTTAGAAAATATAATTTTGTATCAGGTTATTTGCTATTTTATTGGCTGGGAAATAATAAAATGTCTTGCTCTGGTGGAAAAGGAGAATCTAAAAGAGGCTATTAAAAATGCAAAGTTTATTTCCCTTTCAATTGATGAGGTTACAACAATGGACAATACTTCATGGGTTTGTATTCATGTATACACATTTGCAAATGAAGTAAGAAATCCCCATCTCTTAGCAGATTCATAAAATGAGTGAAAATTGCAATTCTGAAAACATTTACAAATTGGTGGTGTCAAGTTTGAAGGATATTATAGGTATGGATGATTTTTCCATTGTAACAAAGTTAGTTTGTGTTAGAATTGACAGTGCAACTGTAATGCAGGGAGCCAAAAATGGTCTCTACATATGACTACAGACAATTGTTTCCCCCTATATGATTGCAATTCATTACATGGCTCACATAATGAATATGACCCATAAAATTGTGAGCACATTCGAAAGTGTTGCCAAAGTGGAGGAGCTGATTGGTGATTTGCATGCATATTATTCAAGTAGTCCAAAGAGATTTTTAGAATTTTAGAAATTTGCAATTGGATTGACAGATGGGAAAAAGACTTCTCAAAGATGTAGATACTAGATGAATTTCAATGTATGAGTCTGCTTGTAGATTATTTGAAGAATATCCTTCATTGACAGGTTTTATGTATAAATACCGTAGGGAAGTAGATAAAGCTTAAAATTTGTTGTATCATCTAACAAATATTGAAAATTTACTTACACTATGTGGTATTTTGCCAATGTTGAAGTAGCTAAATGTTTTGATGAAGCATGCACAAGAGTGTTGCATCTACATAACAAACTTCATAAGACTATGAAAATGTGTGCATGAGTCTAGATAGTTTATATTTGTCAAATGGAAGTTTTCAGGGTCCTGTTTTTGAAAGGTGGAATGCATTAACATACCTTAAGAATCCAAGTTGCTTTTGAAAATTCAATATACATGATCATCTGTGTATAACAATCACATGGGAAAGAGACACCACTTCATAATTTTCAAGAGAAGAGAAGATTTGGTTGGGTCAGAGATGGAAGAAGTAAGAGTGACACATAATTTATATGAAATAGTACTAAGTGACACTCGAAATAAATTGAAAAGATTTCTCAATCTTCATCTATAGAGATCCGTGAAAGATTCAAAAAGGATAAATTAATTGAAGCAATGGGTGTTGTCAATCCACAATTTTGGAATACATCTGGAAACATACTTGAAACATCCATCAATACTTTATTTATCAAATACATGACTAGTCTAATGGAACATTTTGTAAGCATGAAGAGATAAATAGAGTTGCTGTTGAAGGTATTATACAAAATAAGTTACCGAGTTCTCAGTCACAAGATTTTTCCACCACTATGCTAGAGCAATTTCAGTTTCTGGATGAGTCAAATGAAAATGGTTCCATTAGAAGACTTTGGAAGAAGCTTTACTCAAGTATTATTTTGTGAGAGGATTTGAGCGAGTATATTCAGCTATATGAAAATTTTAAAACTATGATTCTGGGATCTGTTGAAGATGAGAGGGTATTCAGTGCATTTTCCTTTGTAAATCAAAAGTCCCTAATAGATTGGATAAAAATTTAGAAAGTTGTCTGAGATTGTATGTATCCTGTTACTCTATGGAAAATTTTCCTTATGAGAGAGCACTTGCATTATGGAATTAACAAGTAGAAAGAAGCAAATTCGATAACATTCTGACTGATCCGGGGGATTCGAACACATCCACCAAACATGCTACCAATTTAGTAGAATTCTAGGACACAAATGAATGGGTTGCTCCTCGACTGTTTCAATTGCTAGAGTTCTTATTTCTTGTATACATTCTTGACGCCATTGACAATGATTTGATATATTGATATATTTCATATTGATTAATGATAATCAACTGGTCTTAATAGAACTGAGTTGTTTTACTTATAACAAATTTATTTTTGTATATTTTGTTTTATTATTGAAATAAAGACTGATTTATTTGGATCCATCTGTGTGATTATTGATTAATGTTTTATCTCTGCATGAAACATAAATGATAAATAATTTCAAACAAACACACACACTAAGCGTCTTAAACCATGCTTTACATCTCCAAATAGTAACATAAAAAACATTCACTATAAGTAGAAATCCAAGTACAAATTTGTAAATTAAATTGTTGAAAACTTTCAATAAATGCGATACAACAGTAAATATAGTTCCAATTCAAAATTAGTCTTGTATTCATTCTATCAAGAGGCAGATTACTTTATGAAATACATGTTTTCATAAAGCATTGTCGGCCAATACAATTAAAAAATGATGGGTTGTCAATTGTTTTCAAAGCTTCCAGACAAGTTCTATCATATAAGAACACATTATGAGGGAATCCTCTTTTCTGCCTATGATTATGAATCATAGTCGTCCTTACATCTGCCACATGAAATAAAAAAGAAAAAAATTGGCTGACCACTATCTTTTAATTCCTACGCCAGTGTCGGAATTGTGACAACACACCTGTCACATGGTGAAACTAACTACTTTTTTTCATTTTTTTGTTGCAGGGGAAGTTTGATATTTTTATTGCACAAGAGGTAAAGTTTTCTCAGTTTGTATAGTGCTCTCTGATAAAACACCTGATGCCTGACAAATCCTGCGCTACACTATTGATATTTTGAAGAATATTATGCTCCTCCCTCGCAACATCTCTTGATGACAAAAGTGATGGATCAACATCTGTATTTTCCTTCAATAAGATATCTGGATCCATCTTATGCTCCTTGATTATCCTTTTCAATGTATTATTATTTTTATTTAATAATAAATTTTTTCCTTCAACTGTATAAATGCATTCAAGATTTTGTGGACATTCTTCAAATGTGCATCAAATACAACTACTTCTTTCTTTAAATTTTCATATTTTTCCTGCAAAACAAAAATATAAATGTATTAGTCTATTAGATAAGTGTAAATAATTTATTGCAATGCTCATAATATCACAATTTTACATGTAAAAGATGACCTACCACAACTTTCTCTTTTTTACATTTGCAATTAAAACATTACATTTGTCTCTAGCCCATTTGTTGTAGTATGCCTGGGCTTCAACATTAAGATTCTCCAACCTATTTAACATTATATCCAAAATATCATCATCATAATCATTATTATACAAAATTGTGCTTGACTGAGCTTTGTTTAGAAAAATGTCAAGCCTTGTTGGTTGGCTCTCTATGGTAGTGAACAATGAATGCCTTTGAACATGATTATGGTATCGGGTATTTATTTTTTTGATCAAAATTTTGGCCATTCTCTCCAAGTGCGTACTAATTCCACATCAGACATAACAACTTCCTGAATTATGGCCCCCATACTATATGATTTCAGATTTTGAAGGAAAAATCTGTCTTCTAATCATCTGTGAGTGGATGTTTTACTTGGTGGAGGAGAAGAGTCCATTATTTCATGTACAACTTGCTGTGCTTGTGGTTGAGGAGGTGGAGTAGATTGTATCATACCATGCATGTCAAAATAGTTACCCTTCTCTGCGTCACCACTATCAAAGCCTAAAAACTCATCGTGAAGCTAGATCTGGTTCAAAATCTGGGTGTCTGTTGTACTGAAGACACCACCTAGAGAAAAACCAAGAAATTATGAGGTTACTGGATGAACTATTTCCTGCAAAGTTTATAGGAAACCTTATATTCTTGCCTACAAATTTTCTTGTTATGTTTGTACAGTATGCATCGATGGTACCAGAGGCCTTTTTTGAATCTACTATGAAGATCTATTAATTGCAAGAAACAAACTACAAAGTATTAAAAAATAATCATTATACCCTTGTAAATTCTAAATAAAATATTTGCAAGTAAACAAAATATGCTAAACATTATACATTACCTTGCATGCTTGGAGATGTGACCATTCGACCTTGAAACTGAGAATGAGTTTGATCTAGATTGTCAAACTTAGAAATTTATGAAAACAAAAATGTAGAAATATTAAAATACTGTACCACTTAAAAAACAGATAGATTGTTTATGGTTCCTCTTAGTAGCTTGATTATAAATAGTAATATTTATACCTATAGAAAATTGTGATGGGATAGGTGGTGGTAGTGGTGGAGCTATCGACCCCCTAGGTATTTTTTGTCAAGGAAACTTGAATCAGGGTTGATTATGCTAAATCCATATCAGAATCACCAAAGACCTCTCGAGGGGCTTTACCCTGAGCAATAACCTCCTTATGAGATATTCCTAGCCATAATTATTCTCTGCAAAAGATAAAATTACTATTATTATTACATTAAAAAAAAATTAATCGTTATAATGTTAAAATTAATTGTTACCTATTGTTCTTTAAGTGAGAGACCAATCATTTTTTCATTTATTGCAGTCATAATTTTTTCATTCTACAATTAGTAGAAAGCTTCATGATAGAAAGCAAGTAGATAATTGATAGAATAAAAACAGTCTTAGATTTATCAGATGCATTCATACTGGCAAGGGCATTGTTGACATATGTTTTTATTCAATTGGACAAATATGTGCACCAATCGAATTGTTGCCATGTAAGTGTCCACAATATATACTGAACCTCCTAAAACGAAATGTCCATGGATCTGCCCTGCAACACAATTCTGGATTGAAATAGTGATATCATTGCATGAAAAAGAATTTGTTTGTAATACCTTGTATAACAAGGTCTCTTTTGGAATGATTAACTGTAGCTAGCAACAAGATACAAGAAAAGTTAGATGCTTGGGTAGTCAAGGAATATTAAGAAAACAAATAATTGAAAATAAAATTGAACTTACCATCAACATGCACATTGTAATGAGACTCTATTTTTTATCTTCATCAATTAAGACTGCCTTTTTAGTCACGAGCATCTAGTTTTGAAAAGGTAAGTCAGTTAATTGATGGACGTCTGCAGGCTCCACGGTGAAAGAAAATGTACGATCCATCAGGGGAATGGAAAACTGACTGTCTTCCTGGATATAAGAATTGATCAGGTAATCCATGATGGTAGTATCTTTTTCGAAATCAGGGCATGTGGACAAGCCCCATGAATTGTGATTTTTCCATCCATTCCTTAGGTGTGTCTTTGAGTTTTATTCAGTGCTGTAATCTGAGGGCACATGAGGTTTTGTATTGGAATTTGGAAGTAGGAGTAACTGCGGTGCTTGCCATTGTTGAAAGCTATTTGAAATTGTAGTGTAAAGTTACAGTAGAGGGAGGGGAAATTGAAATATAGTATCCGCATGTTGGTTCTGGTAGAAAATTGGAGAGCTCAGAGCACTATAGATTTGTAAAAATTTATGGAAAAAAGTGAAGAAATGAACCTCGTAGGGGTATATATAGGGATCTTGTTGAGGCATTAAACAAGTGGCAGAAAAATGATAGGTGGAGAATTTTGAGGAAACACGTACTTAGGGACTCGTGCGTATGTCTTCCAGCCAATTGGAAACAAGGGGCCGACCATCATGAGCTATCAAACATGTGCACAATGCAACCCATCCAATTGGAAAAGATGACCATCTTAACAACGCACTGTACACAGGAAAGACATCTAACCTCAAGAGATAGATGACCAATTGATAAAAGAGATGGACATCCAGAAAAGGATGGTAGAACGAACGTCTGATGGGCTCCGTCTAACCAGGCAGGGACGAGAATCCAATACAAAAGATGACAATCCATATCGAAGTCCATCCAACTAGGAAGAGACGTCTGTCTAACTTCTATTAGAAGACTATAACAAAGAGACGACCATCTAACATACGCCCATCTGTATGAAACTGCTGGAAAAACACAACCTACCAAATCACCTTTGCCATGAAATAGTTTTTCAAAAATTTTCCATCATTTCGAAAGTCCA
This sequence comes from Taxus chinensis, assembly GCA_019776745.2. Taxonomy (NCBI): domain Eukaryota; kingdom Viridiplantae; phylum Streptophyta; class Pinopsida; order Cupressales; family Taxaceae; genus Taxus; species Taxus chinensis. Next base: position 553,419,835 of record CM034150.1, read on the forward strand.
TTTCAGAGATTTTCCACCCATTCTATAATATTTTTTCAGAAGGGGGGTCTTAAAATGAACCTTGTTTCCCTTTTCCTTCTATATTCTTTGATTTATTTCTATTGTGACTCTCCTCTACATCTTTCAGTTTTGTATGCACTTTTGGTCAGGTCACATGGACCCCTGTCTGTCTGTCTTGTCATATATGTCATTTTTGGTCTTAAGACACTAAGTGACCCACTCCGAACAATAACACCTATGATCTTGTGTCCCTTCTAGGTGCTCTTGTCCTCCTTGTTATTTTTACACATTTTGACATTTGTGGTTGGCCTTATTTCTTCTCTTATTCTTATCCCACATTTTTAGTCATCCTTCACTTGCTGGAAAATCAAGAGGGGATATCACATCTACATACTACTACTGAAGATTCAAAAGGACAGTATTCTGGGCTTCATACATTACATAGGTTTGGATCTTCCTTTGCAATTCTATCACCATAAAATGCATTCTTAGGCAAAAGTTACGCCATACACATATGATCCCTGTCTGGCTTCCTTCTCAGATGATTTGAAATCCTATCCGCAAGGATATTTGTTCTTTTCACATATTCTTCTATCAGAACTACCTGAAGTATCAGATCCTAGTGCTATGCTTGGTCAACCCTACCTAGTCACTCGTCGACCCAGTTGCTGAGGTCCAGTTTGAATTCACATGCTGCATATTCTACTATTCATATCCCCATGTCATCCTTCCCTTGATCCTACAGTAGATTCAGACCTGTTAGATAGGTTCCATGTATGACCTTATTCCTTAGACATTTGAAACTGCCAAGTCCTTAGTAAAGAATCGTCAACTCAACTGGATCACCGTCGACCCAGAGAATTCCTCATTGCATTCATCATCACATTTCGATAAATTTCGTAAGCATCCTTTCTATAATATCTTGTTACTAGCATCTCGTATAGGCTCATGTTTTCCATCTTGTGGGCACTTCATGATCCAGTTATAGATACTAACCTCCAAGGCATTCAGTAATCTGTATTTTCCATCATTATTTCCAGTCCAGATCCAACTCTCAAACAATTTCCATCGACTTCTAGATCCATTGAAATCATATGGGTCTCTGTCGAGCCTACACAGGTTTGGTTTAATTTGTATAGATCATATCTACATTTTAGCATCAATATTGCCTTTCAGTTTTTATTTTATCTCAAATTATTTCTACATCCAATTTATCAATATTTTATCATATCTTTATAAAAAATGTGAGTTGACATCCTAGGAATTTTTCACTTCTCATGACTGAATTTTTAAGGAAACCCACCCATCTATCTACTAATTCATTTTTTTATGTTGAGTTCTCTTGATTTTTAGGTTATCCAACTCACTGTGCTTGAGGATCTCTCACATGCAAAAACGCCCGTATTCATCATCATCCCATCACAAGGTACCCTAAATCCTTGCATATTTTGAGTTTCTAGCTCTCTTGTTACGATTTTACTAATCTGAAATAGGTAACAAGGAAATTTGTCTAACAATACTATTATAAATATGCTTTTTAATCAGTGGTATGTTTAAGATAGTAGAATGGAAAAATCTATGCAAATTCAAAATGCAGAGTTGTTTATGGTTGTCAAGACATCAAGGTAAGTATATTGTGCTACAAATGGTAGAGTATGCTCTAAATGTGTCTAGGTCTGAGTGTTTATCTTGTGTACTATCAAATGGACATATGGACTGAATCGTACATGGTACACGTTGATTAAATGATATGAATACAAAGATTTGAGTTTTTATCTCATGAATTTATGATCAAACAGTACTGGTTTGAGTGGATAATGTGAGGTAGGGGGGCTTGCTAGGACTCCCAAATAGGGTATGCATGGTGCCTAGGAGAACTGAATGACAGTAATAATGAGACTCTCAGGAATACTGACTTATAGATCAAGTTAAGTTACCTAAGGACAATGAGAAGTAAATTTTTTCTTCAAGACTATGATGAAGTTGGTGATTCTTCTCAGGGAAGGAAATCAATGTAATATTCTTAATTTTTGTGTTTTCCATTAGAGATGGGCAGTATTAGCCTAGGGGGATAATTTGGTGAGTTGTTTGCATGCTTGAGATGAGTCTATAACCTAGAGAAGTTTGACTAAAATTAACTGAGAATGATATTTGGGTCCAATGGTTCTATCCCTAGAGTTTTTTATTGATCTTTCCATGAATGTTTTAGGTTATGGCGATGCTAAAAAAGTGCAAAGTGTGCACTATTTGTGAAGACTAATTTTTGGGGTAGTTTGAAAGCAACTTGTGGTAAAATTCGAATTGCAGGAACTACATAAGTTAGGAGATGATTCAATTTATGTTTTTAATCTGGTTCAGAGATATTTCCAATGGTATATCAAACTTGATTTTTTACATGGTATGGAAAAGTTATGAACTAATCTTTGAGGATTAAGATTGAAGGATGTGTGTTCTAGTAGGGTGCAAATGGCTACAAGAGGTAAGTTATGATTCTCAGATATTCAAACTTAGTGAAGGTTTCTGAGTGCTTAGGAATCATTTATAAGGGTATTTCATACCTTGGTTGAGTGTGGAAGTGTGAATTGGTGTGATGGAGCAAGTTGGGCTAATAGTCAATTCTTAAGTCCAAGAAGGCATAAGAAGAAGTTTGCAGAGATTGGACTGGTTGAAGGTCTTCCACTTGGCTTTGGAAAGGTTCTTCGGAGATATTTCCAAGCATGTATGACTTGTCTTTTTGTGAGTTGATTTGATGGATCTTTCAGGTTGATTTGTGAAGAAGAAGGTAGTTGCATTTTCAGGACAAGTTTTCTCATGATGAAAGAATGAGTTGTTTGAAGCATGGAATAGATGATTTGATACTTTATATAGTATGGAGAGTGAATAGGGGTGAATTTTTTTTTATTGAAGGAAATTTTTAGGTCTTAAAAGTGACATAAAAGGTGTTAATTAGTTGAGTTTACAAAACTGGTTTTTGGGCAGCTTGTTTTAGTGAAGAGGAAAGTTGTTGTGGTTTGAACCCAAGGATGTTCCATGAGTTCTAGCATGAATAGAAGTGATATGCATGTTCTGGGACATCCACAAAGTGGTCACATTCCATAGTTGAGCTCATATTGAGGGTTATTGAGGCCTAAAGGTAAAAATAGGGTGATGGAAATAATTGTTCTTGAAAAGGATATGAGCTAGTGGGCCCATTTAATGAAATATTTGATTGGTCCAAGAAAATATGTGACAGTATATGTTGTGGTGTTTATATGTTATATTACTCATGTATGGTGAACTTGGGAGCTAGAATAATCATAGTTTTGGCATGAGTGACTTTTTTCTCATCTTAGTGATGGGGTTTTGAGGCTTTTTGCTACAAGATGAGTGGTTTTGGGCGTATGAACGACCTATATGGGTCATATGTGACCGTTTTAATGATTTAAATGGAATGTAATAATTCCTTTTGAAATACTTATTTAACTCCATCATTGTAATTATTACAAAGTTTCATAAGAAAAGGAGGTTATTTGAGACCTCAAAAACCGTGCCCTAGCATCAAGTCAAATGTAGTCTACAGTCTAGCCCGAGAAGCTTATTTTGACCACATCTTCTAACATATTGTGAATTATGATCTCAAATCTCACCATTAGGACTGTCTCAATATTCTAAAGATGATTATCTTAACAGTAAATCACTCTCTTTTGAGGCTGTACCCTCACTCAATCTATGCATGTAAGGGGTATCAAGACATATAATAAACCCTTAGATGATCTATTGTTCCTTTTGAATGTGTAATACTTAATTAATATTTATTTTAATCATCTAGAATCAAGTTCCTCTATGTTTGGGTAATTATCTAGCACAAAACTTTCCTCTAATCCACAAAATTGCTTGCTCAGTCTAGTGTCCTGACTCATCCTTGACTATGCACTCAGATTACTTGAAACAAAATTAGAAACATGGTATCCTTCTTATTCATTTATCCTTAGAACATTCAGTATCATTTCCCAAGTCAGATATCATTTGAAAATATAAAAAAATTCAAGGTTCATTGAGATTCAAGACCAAAACACACACATTAACTTACTTGCATGATTGTTTCAAGGCACTACAGTCTTACCAACTAGAGATTCATTTCGAATACACGTATAATACTTACAAAGAACACTATAGCAGAGCTCCATTTCCTTGTCATAACTTTACATTACCTCTCAAATCCATTCCAATTCCAATCTCACAATATGAACACTTGAAATAATTAAAGAGATAGACAAAACTCAACTTTTCCTTTTATTACTTCTTCTTATAACATCACTTACATTACATTATGATTCTCCATAAAATAGGAATTCGACCTTTTTTTCCCTGAATCTACTAGACTCAGTTGTGGCAGTCTTTATCTAGGCCTAAATTCCTATATTTGAGAGATATTCTCAACCATAATTCAAGGAGTTTGTTGAGTGATATTCTTAACTATGACCTTTAATAGTTGAATATTGACAATCAAAATATCCTAAGCTATTCTTGCACTCCTCCCACGTAGATCCTAGAGATATGATAGCTCATATTCACCTAGTACTCCTATTCACACCAAATTTCTACTTTTACAAGAGAATTTACATCATGATTCAAATATTTAAGACTAGAATTTGGAGGGGAAGCTTATAAACTTCTAATACATGCTAAATGTGCTCTTGCATCAGACTACCCAACTTGAAAATTTCCATGATCTCCTACTCTTTATTAGCTCTCGCTCTTCTTTTCATGATTCCTTCACCTTTTCTTCATCTTCCTTTGAATTCCTGGATCCCACGGCCTTTGTAATTGTATTTATTTATTGTATTATTTGTGTTTCATCTTATTTCTCCTCTACTTCTTCTTGTACCTATTCTTTCTTGTCTCCTTCTCAGATATCCAGTCCCATACTTCTACTTCATCATCATATAAGTCTTCATTATCCTCTTGTTTTTATTGCTTCAAGAGTTATTCCATGGAGTCATGAACTTCATCCATATTATCACATGCTGTGCCTGTATATAAAGCACTAAAAGTAACATTAGATGCAAAATTATGAGGCCATGAAGCCTCTTGCTTGATTGCGTGCTATTGATTTTTTTATTGAAAAAATCAAATTTGGTCTTTCATCTCTATTTGGTGCTTGACTTATCTCATTCTCAGGATTTTCAGTGAACTTTTCATTCAAATATTCCACTATGATTGCTACATTTACTTCTCCTTTCATAAATTACACTTCTTGAGACTAAATTGCCTTATTACATTCACGAAATCCATCCATCTCTGCTGTTTTAGGACAATCATTGAGTCTTCATTATGAAGAGCGTGCTCTAATGTACTTACCTCAAGTAGTCATTTTTATATCCTTAGATTAATAGTAAAATCCCATGCGTGCAGACCTATCACCCAGTGGGCACTGGGTGCTCACATGAGGCACGCGCGGGTGCCGAGCCTTTCCTTTATGTGAGTCTTGTGAGAATGAATCATCTTATGAAAATTATTCAAATGAAAAATAAAGGAATAAAACATGCGTTCATTCTGAGAACCTATGATAATTTATCATCTCATTGCATCCATAAAATAGAAATAACCACAACATGTAGCATTTATTCATATGTAAAGGAAATGCACAAGGGTTATACTCATGAACCCATATATGATTTAGAAAAGAGTCTTATATTCATATTGAAGATATCAATAACCACATTACATTTCCTTGAGGTCATAATAGACCTGACATATTATTGTAGAGAAAAATCATGCATCAGAACCACATTATGTCCCTCATATTACAAAGATGAATACATACCCATCCCTCTAGATGTTCCATCATTCCTATGTTTTCCTCTAATCCCAACCCATATAATTCTCCATGATATTTCTACATAGATCTTCACCTCTCTCCCACCAGTTTATCACAATAATCACTCTTTATCTTGTGTGTCTACTTTTTGTTATCCAGCGCACCTCTTTATATAGATTTCCTACCTTCACTACCATGCCTTCTGAGGTAACAGATCGGCTGACAATGTTTCCATGTGGTCCTTCCAATGGAGAATGCCTCCTTTGATCATGATATCTCCACTTTGTGTAATGATGTTCTTCTATGGAACCTTCCATCGCATACATGGAATATTCCCTTTTTGATCCTACAGTCTATCAGGATGACACCTTATCCACTCTGCATGCTAGACGGGTCAAAATTTTCTCATGTGCTTCCTGGAACACCGAATATGGCTAAGTCCCAAAACTTATCTTTCCTTGCACACACACCATGTGTTCTGCTAAAACCCTGTTAGAAGTTTTCCCTGTGTGCCTTCACCCCATTTTCCCTTATCCAAATAGGTCTCAGCATCGCCCATGAACGTCTTCTTATACTTAGCCAATATTCTAGGGCCCAACATCACCCCCCACTACACCTATTCTCCATCCTCAAAAAAACTCTTCCATAAAGTAAATGATAGAAGGATCTCACAATGGTTGGAAAAGAAAGAATAAAGGAATGAAGATTTGGGAGAAAGAATGAAAGAATGGGGGAATTGTTTATTTTTTGAGAAGGAGAGGGAAATCCTTACCTAATTCTACCTCTGAACTTATCCTAAGTGTTTACCTCATTATGCACTTGCTGACATAGGTCACCCACCAGGGTGCTTGCTTCCTCAAAACTCAGCTCCTCCCCTATGTCACTCATGGTGTCAACAATACCTTCAAACTGACTTTCGTAAGTCTTCAAGTGCATCCATCCTGTGGGTGATCTGGGGGTATAATTCCTTTAGCCAGACTTTTGATTGAGCCTCATGCAGGGTCTTGATTACTTCTGATTTCTTCTCCTACCTTGGCTAGGATCTTATCTCTTTCTTCTCTATTCCCCTTATTTTTCTCTTGGAACTCCTTGAGTTCCTATTTCATGGGTGGCAACCAAGATACGTGCCACTTTATCCTTATCAGTGTAGTTATCATAGGACAACTTTAGTGACTTCCGCAGTGGCCTTTACCTCTGCAAGAAGTTTAGTGTATTGAGCCACAATCTTGACAACCTTCATCTTGTTCCTCTTTCTCTCGGCACGCTTGCACCTCTTCTATGCAGAATCTAAAACAATTGATCACCTTTCTATCACGAGAATGCGAGTCAAATCCTCTAGACATTGCAAGGCTGATTCATACTTCTGCTCTGATGGCTGCTAAGTCAGGGTGCTTTAGGACCAATGACATCTATAATCATCTCCACCTTCTTGGAGACTTCGCGCACCTTTTATTTTTCTTCTTTCAGCTCACTGCCTCAACTGAATGCGTTGATTATATCCTCTTTCTTTAGGTCCTTTCTCTTTTCTATGAGATCCTTCTTTTTCTTCTCCAATTCCTCCTCCAGGAATCTCACTCTTATCATTTCTTCCTGAATAGTTCTGGCCTTAACTTCGACTAAAACCTTGTTTAGCATAATACATACTTGTTCATTTGATAACTACTGAGTGTTCACCAAGGGATTTATTCCTTTAGTTATTTCAAGAACCCTCATTAGCGCTCTCTAAATTACTTCGAACTCTGGTTCTTCTATGTGATAATCGAATGCCCAAGATAACATCTTCCTAGTTCTGGGGATAGGCAGCCTTCTTCATCAAATGATGACATAGACTAGGAGCTTGCTATGTTAGTACGGTGCTCTGGAATTACACGTACATAGAATTTTTCTAGGATCCTCAATGTATCCCATTCCCTTCCCTTGTGCCACCACTACACCTTTCTTACCTATTCACATAGATTTTGGGAAGATTATTGTTAATTTGGGACCCCCACCCATGCTGTCCATACTCCTTCCCAATGTTTTCTTCTTCTATCTTCTTTATAATTTCATTCCACACTCCACTCCAAGTTCTGTTCCACAAACTTCTTCATGATTCCTTCCACTTCTCTCTCTCCACATCTTTCTCCACTTTCTTCTTGGTGAGGCTTGGGGTTCTTTGGTTTTTGGTGATTACTTCTTCACTCACCCCCATTGCCTTTATCCTCAGCTTCTTCCTCATTATTCTTCTCCTCATCTTCCTTGTTATACTTCTCTTCATCTCCTTACTCGTCCTCAAAATCATGTACATCATATAATGAATGGTATTTACCTCCTTAACACTCGTAATCATCCTTTTTTCTGACATAGGCATCTAAAATATCCATCTCTTTTGAGTCTTCCTCATTCTATCACCTTCTACTTCTTCCTTACTGGGGATTACTAGTACATGATATTCTTCCTTTTCTTCTTCTCCTTGACTAGGCGACCTCTTTGTTAGTGACTTCTTGCATGGGTGAGGGGCTCTTTACTGCTCTAGTGACCTATTCTTCTAGGGTCTTTGTTACTTGATAGGAGACTTCTTTCTCCATGCGTAAGTGTCTAGGCTTCGCAACTTGCTTCAGGTGTGCCCACTAGATTGTGCTGTTCTACACACTTGGCGTTTTCTTCTCATTCCCCACTTCTCTTTCTCTCTTCTTTGGCATAACCTTATTTTTCCCTATGGGGTCTTTCGAGAATGGAGAGACATCATTCTCCAGATATGTGACTTTCTCAAACTTTGGCCTTATACAGTAGATATACCCTCCCTGTAACCCTTCCAGTGATTGGTAGCGTTATTGGCTTCATCATTTGAAATTCATGGGAGACATGACTTCTCCACGTGTGACACATGTTTTTTAGGGTACATGAGATCTTTCAACATAGCTTGTGGTGGTATTGTTCTACCTCACTAAGTTTGAACCTTAGCCTTTTGGCTTCTTTGAACCAATTGAATCCAGCTTGAAAGTATTGCGCAGTGAAGGAGAAAGGTAGCTTGCAACATGGACCGTTAGTCCCATTTGTTCAAAGTGAACTATGTCAAATGTAGAAATTTTGGTATACCACAAAGTTTTTCTTCTCCATCCATGAGCATGGGAAACTACTCTGGTATCCTCCACTCTTCCTTGAATGCATTGCACGCATTCATTTATACCACTTCTCCTAGTGCATGGCTTGTGAGCAGCTGTCATGGTTTCACAAGTGTACTTTTCAAACCTTTTTGTGAGTGAGGTAATTCTCTTCTGAATAATCCCAAACAAACTTTCTCTAGCCAATATGGCACTCCAATCTATGAAAAGACAATGGTGAGGATGACGTTACTGAATAATATCTTCTCTCCTTCCTACGCGTTGCTTATGATCTCATCCACAATGAAAGATAGAAAAGCTATAGATGGTTCCCTCCGATATCCTTCCAGCATACATTTAGCCATGCTTTGTTCACTTGTGTCCATCATTCTTGATCATTACGATTTTTCACCAAGTGTGAGACCATCCTCATAATAGGGTATTGAATATCTTTAATGTAAAAGTATCGCAAACCCTTCTTGTAGTCATACGCTACTACTATTCTCCTTGCTAGCCTCCTTGTCACTCAGATCATCATATATACTTTATCCTTCATAAATAAGGACTATGAACTTGGATATCAACTATGGTGTTATGTGCATCTTGCACCCTACAAAATAGAATTGATCCTCATGCATGCGTGACATCAACCATTGATAAAGGTGCTTAGGCTTGCTAAAGTAAGGAAACCCATACAGTTGTAATAACCCTACTTTATCCAATTTGAATTTCACCTCGTCACTATATATAGGTATCCCATTTGGTGTCCTTTTGTTATTTAGATCAAACCAAATCTAGTACCATTTCCTTCTTAGTTGTGCTCATGCGATGCTTATAATTTCTCATGGTCCATTTTTCATAAATGCGACACCCATTCCTTTCCTAACAATACTCCATATAGGGTATTGAATTTCTATATACCATTCTTCATTGGAGCTCGTGATGGCAGTGGTTTGTATTTCCTTTTCCCTTTCCCTTCATGTTTCTTCAGTGAAACAATCACCTTCTTAGGTGTTATGCTATCTATGTCGGGATAAATTAAGAACTCCTTACTCTACTCTGCTACTCTTCTTAACTTCAAACTCAACTCCATAAGATGAAATCTTGGAATAAATCATTCTATCTCCATTCCCTAGCTAGCCAAACCCTAACTAAGAAAACCTTCCACAAGATGACGCACTTCAAATAACAGCCTTGTCTCATGCCTCGTGTACTCCTTCCTCCTAGTTTTTATATCCACTCTAGTCACACACTTAGAATTATCTAGGATTCTTCTTCCTTCAGACAAATCTCTTTAGGATGCCGTAGTTTGCAAAAAGTGCTTCAACTTCATAATAACAAGATAGAATAATGACTTACCCAACTTTATATTTATAGTTTTCACTTATCTCCAGACAATAAATTCTATGCCACCTACCGACATGTACTTTAACATTAAATGTGGATTTTTCCACTAGGCTGACTTTAAGTGCACTTACTCATGTGCCCAATTCTGCGTGAAAAGCCTTCTACAACCTTCTGGCAGCACAAAAAAAATTCTAATCTAACCGAAGGACTCTTACGCACATGTCTACAGCATCTGAAGGAACTTCTTATATCCTTTATCTGATTTTTTACCTTTCGCTTAACTCATGTTGTTCCTACGCTCTTCATCCTTTGTACGTGGTATTTGTTACAACCTTCTTGACACCATAATTCATTATCCACCATTTCCCCACATAATTTTGTAACCTTACACACTTACTTCTACTAGGCCACTCAACTTGAATTACATGCATATACTTTGTTTTACATTAATCCACCCCACACTAAAACAAATGTGCGGTCCTTTGCACATACACAACCTTGGAAAAATAATGTGGCTATGGCCCACAAGGCAAAAGTGAAACAAAAATAAAGGAACAAGCCACGAGAAAGGGAAACACAAGAAAATAAAAACATAAAGGGAAATTCTAAGCTATCTGGAAATACTACCTTATTACAAACACCAAGAAGACTTATTTATAATATGGATTCAACCTACTCCCATTGAAATGACTTGGTAATCTCATCCCATCCAGTGCTTGTAACTGGAAAACACCTGAATCAAGGATGTACGAGATGATGTAGGGTCCTAACCAATGGAATTTGAACTTCCCAGGATGGCGCATCTACTTGGAATCATACAACAACACCATATGCCAAACCTCAAACTGCTTGTTCTTGATATGATGATCATGCCATGCCTTTTGTCTTGTTTTTTCTATTTTCTGACTCCATTTAGCAAGTGATATCCTTTCATCTAACTACAACTTTTCAATCCTCTCTTCCAACACTTTCTCATCATCCAACCCTCTTGTGCGCACTATACATAGCAATGGTAACATGAATTCAGCTAGAAAAATAGCCTCCGCACCAAACACCAATTGAAACGGTGTGGCCTTGTTCAACCTCTTGTAGGTTTTCCTGTATGCCCATAGAATGACTGATACTTTTTCATCCCAATCTTGTCTTCCAACATCACAAATCTTAGTCAATGTGTGACTTAGTATTTTGTTAAATGCCTCAACAGTTTCATTTGCTTGAGGGTGATAAGGGGTAGTGTTAGTGAAAATTCACAGCACCCCCAAATAAACCTTCAAATCTACTATTGGGAACATGTCAATTTGGTGTGAATGCACAACTTGGAGTTTTCCCTAAGTGTGGGACCTTGTAAATTGGGAAAACTCTCTAGATTGAGGCTGGTTCCTACTCCTCTATTTAGGTGTATGCATGTAATTTTTGTAGAGGTTCTGATTTAAAATTCCTACTCTAAAACTACCAAGGAGATAGGGTTAAGAGAAAATGCATGGAAATGAAAAACAAAACTAAGAAACAAAACGGTGATACACCAAAGGAGTGCTGAAATTCCTATTTTGCAAAAATAGACACAAATCATGAGGATGTAGCATCAAAACATGCACATATTACTAAAATATAATGAAAGATCAGAAGAAAATAATAAACGCATGAGAGGATTGGAAAATCATTCACATAACATGCATTATCATTCCCAAGTTTGATACAATGCATTACACGGGTAGAGAGGCAAAAAACATGCTGCACTCTTCATGGGAGGTTTGAAACTCCTTCAAATCTACCTGCTAAGGAGAAAAAAAGAGCTTGCAAGAGAAAGAATGTCCAACCCTTTACAAAATGAGCCAAAAATAGATTTTAATGATGAAGTAGAACGAAGAAAGGTAAAAAACATGGGATTTTCTCAAATCACTTTTCAAAATGCATTTTAATTCTTCATCTGTTGATGGGCTCAATACAAAAGCTCATATTTCCATGCATCTACTTCGCAGACCAAATAAAATGACCCATGTTTCATTAAATATGGTGGTTGGAACTAGTTTTTTGTCTTTTCCATGCCAAAACATGTTTTACAAAATTTATCCCATCAATCTCTATCAAAATTCAAAATTGAGGGGTTCATCATGTAGGGGATTTTAACAGCTTTCAAATGACACTAAAATCGTGAAAAACTGAGCTCTAGTTCGAAAGATATAGCCCTCTGAAGATTTAGGAAAAAATTGGTAAAAAACAGAGTCAAAATTGGGGTCGGCAGGGTCAAACTTTAAATTTTTCCCTTTTGGAAAAATTTCCCAAAAAACTCCATGGCCCCTTAGGTCCACATGACACGTGGTACCCTCTGGATGATCCACGGGCTGAAGACCTACCTTTTTTCCCTCTTTTTCAAATTGGGAAAATTTCCCAAAAACTCTCCGCATCCCACTCCTCTGATGACACGTGGTGCTCTCTAATTCGTTGATGGGATCACGGGCTCATTTCTTGCGTTCAACCTTTTGACCAAAAATGCAAAAAACTTAACTTCTTCTTGACCCTCGCCACGACACTGTTGACGTGGACTAGACACCTGGCACCTTTCTATTGGATGTGGAACCTTGGCCATTTTCCTTCCATTTTCCTTTTCTGGATCCGCAGGCCAATTCTTGACTTTAACCCTTTTTCCCAAAAAAGTATAAGTGGTAAATTTTTCTCCCTGGCCCCACAAATGCACTTTGTTCCTCCTTTGAGCTTGCTGGCTAAAATTTGACTTTGAGCATTTTTCCCCAAAAAGAGCTAAGTTCCAAATTTCTCTCCATGTCTCCACCAACCCGCCAATTTTCCTTGGAAAATTTTCCTCCTTCGCTCTGCCGGCCCGAGACTCCATGGAAAATTTTCCTCCTTACCTCCGTGGGCCCGCCCATGACAAATTTTCACTGTAAACTCCACCGAGCCATAACTCAAAAAATACAAGGAGTTAGGATGACTTCTTTACCTTTCTGGAAAGGTGGAAAAATTCTCTATCTGATGAAGTCATACCCAGAAAATTTTGAGTGCCTAAAGTATGTGAAAAAATCCATTTTAAGTAATAGCAAAGGAAAAGGAGGAGGAGTTAACCAAAAATAAGCATGGGCTTATTTTGGATAAAAATTATGGCAACTCAGAGGGGTTATATGCCTGCTAGATGAAAAGACCTGTTGCCTTGAAGCCTCCATTGGGCATAAAGTCAAGCTTGATAACGAACTCTGATATGAACTATGAAAATCTGACCTTTGAGCCACTTGGAAACCCACTGAAACTTGGAGTTGATCTTCACCAAAAGCCACTGAATGCACTGTGCAATAACAAGCAAAACAACACCAAAAAATATGTACAAACTGAAAAATCATACATGCTCTAAATGGAACATGTCGAGTGTGCAAAACCACTTCTTCTGCTAAAAAAAACCTACCTACACTACTCTAACCAAGAGCAAAGGGAGCTCAAACAAAGCCTGCAATTGACAGGGAGAAATAGCTTCCCTTCCTCAAAAATGGCAGCCATGCAAATGATTTGGAGCTGATCATGGCTGTTAGTATGAGTGGAAAATCAACAATAAGTTGGTCTTCTACCCAAATCAGCAAGGTGTTAGCTGAAAGAAAATTATGTACCTCTTTTTGTTGCTCTACATTTAGATTGAAGAGGTATGGCAGCTGATCCTTGGTGCTTTACATATCATCCTCATGCTTAGAAGCAAGCATGACTAGTTGTGACTTCTACTTTGGCTCCAATGAAGCCAAGTACCTGATTTTGCATGGTCTGATCCTTTGGATGAGCCCATTTCTTTGAAATTCAACTCCAAAAATGGAATCTTCTTATGGACCTTCTTAGATGAATGGCGTGGAAGAAATGGTGGAACCCTTATGCGCTTTCTCTTCCTCTAATGAAGAACATGGAAGATTTAAATCTCCTAAAATTCATTCCAAAGAGCTGCCATAGAATGCAGGCTACTGTAAATGAATGCTCTCTTCCATGACAATAGGCTCAAGTGTTTGAAAGATGGATGATGAAGGAGAAAATGGTGTGATTTCAACTGGTTCCTCTCCATCAAAATAGTCCTCCAAATTAGACAGATAATCTACCTCTTTGTTGTCTTGCTGTAAATGCTCAACCTCCTCCATGGTGTTATTTTGATTTGTAACTTGATCACCATGTTTATATTCATTCTCAAAGACGAAGTTTGAAAGATCAAACTCTTCTTCAACATTGGAGCTTGAAGAGAATGAAGTATAAGGAAGAACTGGAGGTTCTTCTATACCCTATTTTGAGTTCAAAGCTCTCGGACCTACATTTTTCTCCTCCACAGCTGGAATGTACTCCTCTTCTTTTGGATTTGGAGCAGCTTCTCCTTCCTTTGCTGCTTGAAGACCATCTTTCTCTTGATTGAACTCTTCCTCTAACATGAACATGTAACACCCTCAACAATTGTTATATTCCTCCTTTGCATTTCAAGTGTTGACATATGATTTCTTCTAAAGATGTGTTCTTTTGATTGTTGGAGATCATGCTTGATATGGATAAATATTTTCTATTCATAAGATCATTAGACAGGAATGGAATGGCTTCCTTGAATCCATTTTTCACTTCTTATAGGCGAGTTGTAATCTGGTTTAAGAGTTGCAAACTTATCTCTTTACCTAACTCATCCTTGGATCAATTTCAGTGATCCAAGGAGTGTTTTAAACCTTCTTAGTTGAACAAATGGTAAATTGAAATTCCATAATTGATTGACGTTGTGGATTGAATTTTTTTATTACAAGTCCTTTAATCTTGTGTGAACGTGTTTCTATTCAGTTGTATGATGTGCTTAGGTCCTTGGAGATTGATATTGGTAGTACATTGCTGATGTAGAGGAAATAAAACCTATTCATGACATAGGGGGATTCAAAATCCTAAGCTGGGTAAGAATATTTACTACCTAGCTATGTTACTTAATTGAATTCTTTTTCTAACCTAAGCCTTGTGCTAAGGGAATATGGAAAGGTTGCTAGGCTATCTAAATTAACCTAAAACCTAATGCTATAAGGTTATGAGATGATCTAACCTAATGTTGGAATTACCTAAGGTAATGTGTTAAGACCTAAGGTAATTATTCCTAAAATAACCTAAGTTTAAGGATCTATCCTAAGCTATTTTAATGGGAACCTAAAAGGGTCACATACCTCTAAGGCGATGGTTCCAATGGCATTGAATTGTGATAAGGTTCTTAAAAGTATTACATACGACCATTTTTGGCAGGGGCTAGTTGATTTGGTGGAGGGTTATGTGGAAACTCCACTAAAGATGGAGTTGCATATTAAATGGGAATTGACATTCACCAGATTTGGGAGGCGGTGGCAAGGAGAGTTGAGTGGGAAAATTGGAATTAATGAAATTTATTGCCCTTAGGTTTTGTTCACAAACTGTCTAGGAAACTTGGAAGGTGGGTTTGTGGGAGGTTGTTGGTTTTTGCATCTTTTCCCGATTTTTCTCTGCATGGAGCAAACGGGTTCTTCAAACTAGAAGTTCGACTTTCATTGCATTTCTATTTTTAACTCACTTGGTCTATTTTCGATCATGGGAAGGTATATGAGGCATTCTGAGGAAATTTGTTGGTTGGTTGATCTTTCGTGGAAGAGAAAAAGAGTTGGAAGCTCGTATGGAAGTCTCCGATTTGGCAGAAGCGCTATTAGGCATGATAGACTCTAACCATTAAGATCTCTTGCTTTCTTCTAAATGTTTCATTAAAACAAGTCTTCTCTTGTGAGATTCTTGGCTTGCATGTTTTATCTAGTTATTTGTTTACTGGGTTTTTATAATCTCTAGAATTCAGGTTTGAATCCTTGGTAAATTAATGAGATGTCTTGAAAACTTTCTTGGTATGTGTTAATCAACAAGACATGCATGAGAAACTTGTTACTGTAACTCTGCTTATCATTTCTTGAACCAGTATATGAATAAGTTGTGTTTTTTTTACTGAGCTTCGCCATTGTTATTTGGGAACTTGAATCCTGTCTGATCATTCTTTGGAGCTCATATTTTGTTGAGCTAGAGCCTGTATTCAGGTTCATGTTTTGTTTAAGCTAAAGCTTGTATTTGAGCTGGTGTTTCATTTGAGCATGTATTCAAGTTCATGTGTAACTTAAGCTTGATATGGGAAAGTGTTTTGTTAAGAATTTGGGTTAGAATTTCTTGTTACTTTATAACCGTGTTTGGATTCTCGAGTAATCCTGAACTGTTGTTGAAGTCCATATGTACCTCTGTACTCGTGTTATTCTGGGCTGTTAATGGAAGTTCGTAATTTTCACAGGAATCACATTTTATGAATATTTCTGAACTCCTTTGTGAGAAACTTGTGTTTCATTTTGAGTTGGAAATAGGCTTTCTTGTTTTCACTATAAACTGGTTAGGGTGGTTTGTGTTATATTCTGACTTATATCATAATATTTGTATATAATTTTGTGCTCATGTTTGAGACTTTTTGATTCAACACTGTACATGTAATTTGATACACAATGTTTGGAATTTTTAGTTGAATTACGTGTTAGCTCTGTTCTGGTATTTGCGAGTTGGTTTTAAATTGTATTTTTAAGTTGGGAGTTTATAACTCCTTTAATGCAAATTGATTACTCCCGGAAATTCTGGGTAAGTAGTATGACTGAGCTGTTTGAACATCTCTTGGAGATTTAATTGGAAACACTTTCATTTGATAGAAGAATTTGGAATTATTTTAAACAAGTTTATACCAGTGCTTAGAAATAATAGTGGAGGCAGGATACTTAAATCTGTTAAGTCTGATTTTTTTTATAGTTCTAATAGAACTATGAATCACCCATGATTAATACAATGTTGTGGAGGCATGTAAAGGAACTTCAGTTTTGAGTTCGAGCATACTCCTGAACTGGTTTAGTTTAAAGTTTCGGGTTTTCTAATCTTGTTGGGATCAATAAGTGAATGCTTGAGTCTTTTAAAAGAGGAAGGAAATTGGGAACCCTTGGGGACAGGGTGCTATTTTAAAACTTTACTGTACGTTGTTCTAAACTGAATTTGGAACTCATGCTTGTAATGACAAGGATTGTAAGGGGAACTTGCTGTACATTTATTTGCAATAAGTTGGTTTTGTTTTCTCTTCTGGGAACTAGTGTATGAGCTTATTTTTTGGATTAGAGACGGGAATTTGTTGTTAAGTTTAGAGAAGAAATTAAAGATTGAGTCAAATTATGATATGATTTCCTTTCTAACCTGTAGGGATTAGTTCATTTGATTGAACCCTTCTATTATTAGTTCTCTTGCAAAAATGAAATTTATTATACCTGTTTAGCCTTCCTTGTTCATATCATCTGTTAAAGTGATAAAGGAAGATATTTGTTGTTTTGGTTTTGTTGAATAGAAACTACAATCTTGTTGTCAGACTGTTAAAATTCTATATTCCTTCTTAGATTGAAATGGGATTTTTTTCTGTTTAAAATCTGAAATGTTGTATTTTAAGGTAGTTTTCCTTTAAACAAAACAGTTAAATTCATGTTTTGAACTTGTATCTGTTTTCTGATATTTTTGTGTTGAGCATAGTTTGGAATGGATATCCCTCTTTCTTGCTTAGGAGCTAGATGAATCATTCCAATGAGAACTATACTGTAAACCCTTTCTTTGTTTTTTAAAGGTAATTGTTAAGATCAATTAAAATTAAAATTTTGTAAGGAAGATGTTGTGGATTATATTCTGCTCCTCTCTTAAAAGTGAATTCAAATTGGTTAATTTACTTCTTGTCCATTTTCTATTACTTACACTGATATTTATGATATATTAATTGTCTCATTAAAACATAGTTTTTTTAATGGAAAAAATATTGGAATGCACTTCATTTTAAGGCTTAGTGCATATCATGCTCAGTTCATTGAACTGACCCATGCTAGCAATTTTTGCAGATGGACTTTGTAAGTGATAAAAAGAAGGCAAAACTTATACGATGCATTGGCTGATTTAAGTCTGATTATTTGTGAAGAATTCTGATTTGTTCTTGAGATTGTAACAAAAAACAAAAGTAGTATTCTTTTATAATGAAGGCGGTTGTTATGCAGTATGCCTAAATGCATAAGTCTTGTAAATGTATAAGTTATAAAGATGAATTGAAAGTTGAGAGTTTACCTGTATTGGTTGTGTAAATTATTTTGTACTTGTATGAAAGAGATGGATTTCTATCTTGTTGATATTCTTCATATTATTTATATGCTTGATCAAGGTTATCCTTTGATAAGTTTGATAGAGGGATTTAGATCAATTTCCCTATTTGTGATGTAGATTGTTAAGTTTCAGAATATGATATTCTTTATCTAAACTATATAAGATAGCAATGTAACGTGTGATGAACATACATTAAGAAATATGGATATTGGGTAGCATATACCCTAACACTTGACATAGAGATAAAGACTCTTTCTCCTTCTTAATTTCCTAAACCAAAAAGGTTTGGAAATCTGATTACAATTTATTAGAGTTCATTTTGTATGAAGTCTACTTTAAATTGGATATATTTTGGCATTGAAATTTTCTGAAAAGTTATTGTATTTTTTAAATAAAACATATGATAACGCTGTTTAGTTATAGTTAATTGGTAGTTTAACTATGTGATCAACCATTAAAAGCAACCATGAATATAAAAAATTTATTAATGGACTAAATGAAGCAAATTTAGGAAAGAACTTATTAAGTGTTGGGTTAGGGTTTGGAAGGGTTGCTGTAATCAAGAAATAAACAAAAATAACAAAGTATTAACAATCTCCTTGGGGGTATGTACATCTCGATGAGGAAATTTTTGTAGGATGTTGGCACACGCCAACTATAGGGCTGTAATTTTGAGAAGGCTTGGGTCTTCTCAAAATAACAATGTTGTAGTTGACATGTGGTATCACCCTTCCACATTGATCATCTAGATCTACACACATCAGGAACTCAGACTTGAACCTAGTTTATCTCTAGGTCTGGATAGGAGCATATTTAGGATAGGAATTAGCTTCCAATGGCTCAGGGTACGTTGGCACATTTGGTTGACTTAGGTAAAACAAGTATGCCCATTTACCCTAAGCCATTTTGAGCATCTTCCTATAATAGGTTATGTTTCTATCTAGGGCTAGGGTAAAAACTTGGAACAAGTGGACTGATGACAGTCAGTAAAGACTAGTCATGATAATAGAGGAGTGAGGTGAAGGACGTATTCCAAAATGACGAGTAAGCTGGCTAGGAATAGTGACATACACAGTATGTCGTAAATATTTGGCCAAAGTATCACAAACTACTGGTTGCATTGTCCTATGTCACCAATTTTAAAACAACGTGATATTAGATGAATATTGGTAGCAGATATTCAGATATGTTCTTTAAACAGATCACTCAGTACCCGGAGTAGGGGAGGAAGACAAAGTATACGAAATGTACAACATGTACTCAATACATAAGATAACTTAAATAGATCGGTAACTTACCGAGTTATGAAATGAATAGATCAGTGAATCACCGAGTCATTACAACTATATATGTTTATCCATTGAAATTGATTGGCATGGAATGTTTGTTCTAAATAATGATTTATTTAGAACAGTGAACATTATTAAATATTTTTTTTTTCTCTTGATTCCAAAGTCTTAAAATGGGAATGTTACATGAAGTTTGTCAAATCAAACTCTCCAATCTATTGTTCTAGAGGACAAGTTGGGGCTGCAAGATCTCTTTTAGAGCTTTCCTCCATCATGGATTCATTGACCAAATCAGGCCCTTCAAATGAAAGCAAGAAAACACCAATGATGCCTTCTTCTTCCATGGCTGTTATAAAATCTGATTTGGTCTCACCCATTTTCTTCTTTCCAATGCAACTTTGAGCTGATTTTTTCTCTCCTTCCATGGCTGATTGTGCAAATTCAATTAGATCAACATTATTTTCAAACAAAGTGCCAACATAGACACTACATTTTGAGAAAACTGATTACTGATCTACTTCTTCTTTTTACTCTTCTTCTGCTGTAGAAAAATCAGTCCAACCACCATTAACTCTTCATCTTTGGCCTCCTTTGTAGGCTTCACCAGCGAAGGAATTTTCTCAATCCCATATCTAAGAGCCAAGATTACTAAGCTCTTAATCATTCCTTCTTTTCTTGGTTCTTCCTCTTGCTGTCCTTCATGACCGATTTTCTGATTTTCATTTTCCCAACATGGATTTGGGAAGGCAAGAGAAGGAGTGGGTTAGGATTCAACCATTTTTTCATTTGTTTGTGGTGGTGGAAGAGATAAAACTTCTTGTTTCCTTGGAGTGGAAGGTATTTATTTTATCTCTTGTGGAGGGGATGACTATTTGGAAGGGAGAAGGACATAAGAATTGAGATGAGGTGGAAGACTAGGGAATGGAGAAATGGAATCAAATTTTGGGATAGTAGATGGGAAGCTTGAAATTTGACATTGCTGAAATGATACAGATTGAAAAGGAGGAAAAGAAAGAGTATGAGGTAGTGTGCTTACCCGTCGACAAGGTTGCTGAATACTCCTCTCATACACCTCTATTCCTTCAGTCCACTTTGCAAGCAATGACAACATTGCAAAAATGAAGTCAAGTTTATCTTGTGGACTATAATGCCTTGGAAAGGGTCCCACCCATGGACAAGGTTCCCTACAACCGATTCCAAATGCTTTCATTTGTGCTTGAGCCCTGGATTGCACCATGTTTGCCTCCATCTTTTGGATCTTATCCAACAAATATGTATTTTCTTCTTAACTACCCTCATCATATGCGTATTCTTGTGCTTGATATGCTTCATAGACAAACTAATTTTGGAATTTCTCATATGGATATGCATACTGGTTTTGAATTTGACCAAAATGCTGATATAGAGAATTTGAAAAACATGTTGGAGGTGGGAAACATTGCTGTTGTTGTAAATGTAAATTCCATGAGGGAAATGAAGTCATGATTGCAAAACTTCGTGGGATGAAAGAAGAATGAAGAGATGGAATGAAAAATGAAAGAAAATGAATGGAAAGAAGGTTTACAACTTCAGAGATGGGTTACTGATCAAATGGAGTCGCCAAATGTGTTTGCAAGTGCCTCCAAAGGCTGAAATTTTAAATAGGAACACATCAACCTACAAAAATGAAGTGGAAGACCTCTTGGTCCCACCGGGCGTGCCAAAATTTTTAGTGTAAATTCACAGCACCCCCAAATCGACCCTCAAATCTGCTGTTGGGAAATGGTCAATTTGGTGTGAATGCACAACATGGAGTTTTCCCTAAGTGTGGGACCTTGTAAATTGGGAAAACTCTCCAGATTGAGGATGGTTCCTACTCCTCTGTTTAGGTGTATGCATGTAATTTTTGTAGAGGTTCTAATTCAAAATTCCTATTCTAAAACTACTAAGGAGACAGGGTTGAGAGAAAATGTGTGGAAATGGAAAACAAAACTAAGCAAAAACAAAACGGTGATACACCAAAGGAGTGATGAACTTCTTGTTTTACAAAAATAGACATAGATCATGAGGATGCAACATTAAAACAAGCAAAAATTGCTAAAATATAATGAAAGATCAGAAGACAATAATAAATGCATGAGAGGATTGGAAAATCATTCACAAAACATGCATTATGATTCCCAAGTTTGATACAATGCATTACATAGGTAGAGAGACAAAAAATGTGCTGCAATATTCATGGGAGGTCTGAAACTCCTTCAAGTCCACCTACTAAGGAGAACATAAGAGCTTGCAAGAGCAAGAATGTCCAACCCTTTAAAAAATGAGCCAAAACTAGCTTTTAATGATGAAGCAAAACGAAGAAAGGTAAAAAACACAGGATTTTCTCCAACCACTTTTCAAAATGCATTTTAATTCTTCATCTATTAATGGGCTTGATGTAAAATCTCATATTTCCATGCATCTACTTCGTAGACCAAAGAAAATGACCCATGCTTCATTAAATATGGTGGTTGGAACTAGTTTTTTGTCTTTTCCATGCCAAAACATGTTTTGCAAAATTTCTCCCATCAAACTCTATGAAAATTCAAAATTGAGGGGTCCATCATGTAGGGGATTTCAACAGATTTCCAATGACACCAAAATCCTGAAAAACTGAGATCTGGTTTGAAAGATATGGCCCTCTGAAGATTTAGGGAAAAACTGGTAAAAACAGAGTTAAAATTGGGGTCGGTAGGGTCAAAATTAAAATTTTTCCCTTTTGGAAAAATTTCCCAAAAAAATCTATGGCCCCTTAGGTCCACATGACATGTGGCGCCCTCTGGATGATCCGTAGGCCGAAGACCTACCTTTTTTCCCTCTTTTTCAAATTGGGAAAATTTCCCAAAAACTCTCCGCGCCCCGCTCCTGCAATGACATGTGGCACTCTCTAATTTGCTAATGGGATCACAGGCTCATTTCTTGCCTTCAACCTTTTTGACCAAAAAGGCAAAAAACTTAACTTCTTCCTGACCCCCGCCGTGGCACTGCTAACATGGACTGGACATGTGGCACATTTCTATTGGATGCATAACCTTGGCCATTTTCCTTTGCCGGATCTGCGGGCCAATTCTTGACTTTAACCCTTTTTTCCAAAAAAGGATAAGTGGAAAAATTTTCTCCTTGGCCCCGTCGAATGCTCTTTTTTCCTCCTTTGGGCCTGCGGGCTAAAATTTTACTTTGAGCATTTTTCCCCAAAAAGGGCTAAGTTCCAACTTTTTCTCTACACCTCTGCCAACTCGCCAATTTTCCTTGGCAAATTTTCCTCCTCCGCTCCGCCGGCCTGAGAATCCTTGCAAAATTTTCCTCCTTACCTTCACGGGCCCGCCCAGGGAAAATTTTCACTGTAAACTCCACCGAGCTATAACTCAAAAAATACAAGGAGTTAGGATGTCTTCTTTACCTTTTTGGAAAGGTGGAAAAATTCTCTATCTAATGAAGTTGTACCTAAAAAATTTTGAGTGCCTGAAGTGTGTGAAAAAATCCATTTTAAGTACTAGCAAAGGAAAATGAGGAGTTAACCAAAAATAAGCATGGGATTATTTTGGATAACAGGTAGTCTTATGATGGGCCACCATAAATTCTGCTAACAGAATCTTGACTGTTTCATTGAGAAAATCTATACCTCTATCCCTTGTCAAAATTAAAGGACAACCATACATGCTTATTAATTTTTCCCATAAAAATATAGCATCTGTCACTGTGGTGCAATCCTTCATAGGCACTACCTCTACCCTTCATGTTAAGTAGTTAGTGCAAGTAATGATATACTGCAAACTTGTCCTTCGTGTGGTTGGAAAAAGTTTTCTTACAAAGTCGATTTCCCATTTTTCAAATGGTTCAGTGATGGCTATTGGTCACCAGGGAATTTCATCCCTCTCCCCAATTTTTTCAAGGCATTGGAAATGTTCACAGGCCTTGCAAAACTCAATACAATCCTGGTAGATGGTTTCCCACCAAAGCCCTGCTAGTAAAATCTTATACGTGGTAGAATTTCCTACATATTGTCCTCTTGAAATCCCACCATGTGCTTCCTCCATAATTTCCATGTGGTCATGTGCTAATACGCATTGATTTAGAACCTTGTCATGAACTAACTTATATAGGTCTTCAGTAATCAACATGTAGGGTGTGACGCGTATTGCTAACTACTTTCTCTCCAGAGCCTTCATCCCTTCCAGTGCCACACCTATTTTCAAGAACACTATGATATCTTCCAAGTCTGAGGGCGCATGCCATAACCTAAATAGTTACACGTATAGCATGGTATCCTCAATTCTTTGCACGTCCTCCCTTGAGTTAATCCTTGATAAGTGTTCAGGTCTTGAATTAATTCTCCTAGGTTTTACAACCACGATACACTCAAAATATTGGAATAATAGGACCCAACGACATATTCACCCTTGTAAAACATGCTTGTTGAATAAGTAATTCAATATCCCATGTGAGTCCATGTAGTACGTAAAACGATGTTCTCCAACAGATACTTCCTGAACTTGTACAACACATAGATCATATATAATGCTTCACGCTAAGTAGTTGTGTAATTCTATTGTGTTGGTGTCAACTTTCTACCAGTAAAACCACAATGGATGATCAACAATTCCCTCACTAGGTTGTGCTAGTACTGCTCCCATAGATTTCCTTGAGGCATCAACATGCACATGGAAAGGATTATCCCAAGAAGGAAAACATAGTATGGGCGCAGTGATAAGCCTATCCTTCAAAGTGTCAAATGCCCTCTGTTGCACCTCTCTCCAAATAAAAGGCACTCTTGTGTTTTAGTAATTCCTCCAAGGGAACGATGATCTTGGAATACTCCCTTGATGAATTTCTTGTAGAACCCAATATGCCTAAGGAATCCATGTAATTCGCTTTGACTAGTAGGTTCCCCTAATCCCACAATAACTGCAACTTTTGTAGGATCCACTAGTAAGCCTTATTTGCATATAATATGTCCTAATGGGGTTCCAAATGGAGTAGAAAAGACACATTTCTTAATGTTGAGGGATATCCTTAATTTATGACATCTCTTAAACATCAACCTCAAATTGTCACAATGTCTTATGACCATACCACCATACATAGTCTAGTCATCTAGGTATACTTGAAGGAATTTATGGATGAATTCCTAAAATACTTATACCATGATACATGAGAACACAACAAGTGCATTCTTCAATCCAAAAGGCATAACCATGTAGGACAAAAATTTCTCATTCAGTGGCAAAAAGTTGTCTTTCTCTTGTCTTCCCATGCAATCTTGACTTGGTGATACTCTGAGAACCCATTCATGAAAGAGTAGACTTTGTGCCTGGATACTCCCTCCAAAATTTCTTCAGTAAAGGGGGTTGGAAAAGGATCGATGACACATGTTGCATTAAGGTCCCTATAGTCCACACAGATCCTTATCTCTCTCATCCTTGTTGATATTGATGACCATTGGGCTTATCCATTCTGATTCTTCACAACTCTCAATAATGCATGATGCTATCATTTTTTTCTATTTCTTCCTTGATCCATACGCGCATATTTGGATTCATTCGATAAGGTCTTTTCTGAATCAGGCACACACCTTCCTTCATCTTGATCTTCATCTCCCATAAGGAATGGTGGACAGCCTTTGAGTTCATGATACCCATTGAGGGATACAAATCCTGAAACTTGCTACAATTAAATCAATGACCCTTTGAAAACTTATTTTTCCAACCAATAGTCCCCAATGATAGCTTCCTTAGGTTCTATATCTGGCCCAATGTTAACCTTATTTATTTTCAAGGGCTCATGGTAGGTGTGTGCTCCCTCATTAGCACTATCTATGAATTCACGTGTACCTTTAGAATAATTAGCATCCAAAGTTTCCATCTCTTCTCTGTCTACTACATAGATCATTTTTCCTTTTTATTTTTCCATGCACACTTGCTCAAGTTGTACTTCCTCCATTTATTCTTCATTAAGGTGCATCTCCAAATAAGGATCAGCCTAATAATTCTAGTATCCTAGTCTTCTTCCATAACACTATCTCCCATCGTAAGGCACTTGATTACTTACAATGCCTTATCCATTGATGGCTTGGTAATCCTACACTCCAAAGCTTAAATGAGATCATCTGCCAACTTCCTACCAATTACTTGTTTGATGACACATCTTCAAATGAATATACGATGTTGTGCACACAACCTTGTAAGGTGGAATAAAAATTATGCTCCCATAACGAAGGTGGTAACGATTCTACACTTCCCATCCAGGCCTTCTCACATATTTGGATATGAAATGAGGTGGTATCTTTACCATGATAATCTTGTATGACAGTGGGCATGTTTGCTACTAGAGAAACGTATAGAAAATGTGATTCTTCTTACTTCACGCCATTATAGGAGGATCTCCCAATGTGTATCCCACTAACATGCTACAGTTCTGAGCATGTTACAATTGAACATTCCCCCTCTCTCTTCCTCATTATACCAATGAGCCTCCATCTCTCGCAAGAAAATTTCAGGGTATGCATCCTCTAGAATTACTACCCAATCACCAGTTTATCAAATTGCCACCTACTTATTACTACCCTCCTTATCGGCTTGGCAAAATACAAAGGTATCCCATTTTTTAATTATCATAGAATTAATATGACATCATCAAAATGATTTCTATGCTTTAAAACTAAGAATTGGGCACCTTGAGCATCAGGGTTTTATTTCATTTGATACACAACATTATGCCACATTCTCATCCCCAATTGCTAAATCCCACCGGGATCCCAAATATGTTCCCTCTATGTATAATGAGCTTCATTTCATAATTAATAATGTTACTTATCTGGTAAATCAAGAGCCTCCTATCCAACCCAATGTCATACCACCTTTAAAAATACTTACCCCTTTACCTCCTCATATTAAGTCATCTATAATGTAACCAATCCAGTATAAACAACCAACATCCAAATAAAAGCCACCAATTCACCCGAAACAAGTTACGATAAGTCAGCTACTTACATTTTTTCCATTAGACCCCAAATATGATACTAGTCATAGCACCCTTGCTCCTACCTACCATTATGGTAACCATATATTTTATCATGACACATTTTAAATGCCGCCATAGATTTCCATCACTCACACACTTGGGGGAATCACACTTGCCCCCCCTCAAACACTATTAGTTGTCTCTAGTGCTACTACTACACTTCATGCTCCGTGCTTCATGTCTAATATTTCTTAGCATTACCTAATGATAACACTCTTGTTCTGTGGTTCATGATTGACCATTGAGGGTGTAATTCCTCCATGAACCTCACTTGTCTCATCTTGACTACTCTCTTTTTCTCTATGATTCATGAATATATTTTTGAGAATTACCACATATTTGGAAAAAAACAATTTACACTCATTTCCCGATGAGACATCTACTACTACTACGGTTCAAACTTTACTATTGACGGAAAACTTTATCAATGAACCACACATCATTTACTCTTGCTACACTTCACACTCAATGCTTCACAATATATTTTTACTAGCATCTACTACCTCTCTCACTCTATTCTTCATGCCTATCTTTCCAAACATCACATCATCATCACACTTCACTCTCTATGCTTCATGATACATCTTTCCTTGTATATTCTCTCAATCACATACAATCACTCATTTCTTGATGACACACCTCCTTGTTCTAGATGGGTCATTCTTGACTATTGAGGGATCATTTATAAATGAACCTCATCTCATACACATCCAATGGGGGAAACATGACTCCTCCTCTCTTCACATATTGCACATCACAACACACCAAGACACTTGTGCAACATTTTACATATATTGGCTACATTTACTGTTGTTAGCTTATTCTACTTACATGTTACACTTTTTTTTCCTATGCTAGATGGATTTTTTAATATGTCATTATATTTTTCTATACACACATGCATTTTCACTTGGTATCTTTTAGGTACATTCAAGGCCTTTCACAGATTCATACACTATTCATGATGCTCAACACCTCTCTTTACTAGTATGGCTGAGGCTCTTTGGGGCATCAAACTTTACTACTCTCACACTCCACATAACACAAGTTATATTATCAAATTATTTACTACTTATCATTATTGTCACTTTAATTTTCGATGATCTATACATGCTTTGACATATTTTTTAATCTCTAACATGCTAATGGGTGCTTCATGTGTAGCATTTTTCTTACAGGTTCAATACAACCATAGCTATCTGTCATTTCTAGTTTCTTATTGTTTGTTATTGTTTACGGGCTATGACTTATGTATTTATTTTTTATTTTTTTCTTATGGCATCTTTGAACCTGATTGTTTTGTGACATTGTGAGTGATGTCTCATATATAAAAACCACTTTTCATGATCCATATTGTCTTCACACTTTCCATTTACATTGTCTTCTATTACATGCTAGCTTATTTTTACTAACTCTTGTTACTAGCCTAATTTTTTTGTATGTGCCTTGGTTTCTACCATGCACATCCCCTACCCCTGCATGTATCCACTTTCAAATATGTATATCAACTTCAGGTCCTCTCCTTTTGAGCCAAATTATCCTACATTCATCACAAGCACCGTAAATGAGGGGGTGCATTTATTAGGTGAAAAAATAACCCTATGTATCAGATCAAAACTTTAGTACAGATCAACACTGTACAAAACCAACTACAGAAACACAATTACAGATTAGTCCAGAATTAGACTTGGGTCTAAAACATAGAGTAGAAACTAGTGCCTAGACCTGGAAAATAGTGGTGGGTTCTTATGTCCCCCTGGGTGCTTGTGTCATGGGAAAAAAATAGTCATTTTATCACTCCAACATAGTTTTATGAAAGTTCTCAAATCAGTTCTCTAGTAGTAAGCACTTTCCTCTAATTATAAAATTCAATCTATCATTTACAATTAGTTATAATAGGAATAATATGAACAAATCAGGGATGTACCATATGCAGTGATACTTATTAAGAAGATTCATGGAAGGAGAGAAAAGATAGACCTCTCTCCCCAACACTCTTCTCTTTGAATGAGATCTCCCAAAAAACTCACTCTTGGCATGAGATCACCCAAAAACCTCACCATTTACATTCAAATCCATAAATCTAAGTAAATAGGATACTTTTCTATCTCATACTCTCTTACATATCTAGTGCACACTTTCCTTTTAAACACTTTTACACTCTTTACTTACGTATACATGTATTACTCTAATTTTTCATATACAAAATTTTGAATACTTTCTCGCACTTCTTTTACAGGTCTGTCCTTAATACACAAATTTTTTTAACTCACATCAATAAACAAAAACTCCAACAACACACTACTACACATACACTTCACCCCTAGGGTCTACTACCCATTCCTAGTTTTCATGCTTCACATTTTCGATCACTTCATGCTTTACTTGTCCACTCGACACACTATCAGATACACTCTTCTCTACATGATCATAAGGTATGCATCTTCTCTCTACTTTATGCTATGAGTATTACCTCAACAAAATAAAGTGGGGGCAAAATATAGACACAAAATCTATGCACTTGGGTACATTTCTAGGCCCTAGATTATACTAATATATACATTATTCCTAAGAAAGAAAAATAGTAAATGATAATGTATTTTAAGCCTTTTGATTTGTCTCTTATAATTTTATTGACCTTACACACCCTACAACCCTATCAGTATTTGACTGATTTATCTTTTATGGCCTCAGACATGTTGGTGAGAAAATTTGTCAGGTAGACAAATTAGGTGTCTCCACAAACGTTCATGAGGCTACGCCCCTCTGTATTTAATGATATAATTCCCATTATTGAAAGTAAACTAATCCTAATATTATATAAATGTTTTGGGTGACCATATTGGCTAGGGATCACATAGGGATGCTCCACTGAACCTGTGGCAAAGTGCTTGTATGAAGGTACAAGGGAGGAAATTACAACGATGAAGGGAAAAAAGGTCAAATTTATGCAAGGAATATTACTTCTATGAGTAGATTGCAGAGCTCACACCCAGTAACTGGAGTAGTTCGACCTTCAATATAGAGGAAAACATAGTGAAGCTAGTAGGACCAACAAATTAAAACACCAAGTTTTTAAATTCATCTATCGAGGACACCAAATTCCTCTCCAATTCCATAAAGGATCAATTATGATTACAAAGTGAATGAAAGAGAGAAATAGAGGAAAAACAAGAAAGGGAAATAGAAGAAGAGTAAATTTTATTCCATGTGTAGTGATGAATACAAAGATTCAACCAAACTATCATAATTCACAATTCTACATAGTAAGAGTTCTTCAAAATTTGGAATCCCTTAGAATGGAGAGACCATCTCAATTTCTAGCAATCTAAATTTTCCTTTCACATCCCTCACATGACTCTTCATTTCCATATTCCACTCGTGACCTTTCATTTTCCATGAATTAAGTATTTCTCTTATAATTTTGAGAAAATACTTTTTACAAGTTTAAAATAAGTCACTTAAGTGAATAGGACAAAATACAATGATGATGCATAATGAATAATTATAATGGAGAGAGAAAGAAGAGAGAGGAATATGTAAGGGGTGGAAGGAAAAGACTCCTCATAACAAAATGATTTGAATGCCTTAATGCAATTATGAACTTTGAGTGAATATTTATGCCACTGGCGATCTTCTACACTGATGAAGATTGCTCCCTTGAATAACTTTGAATCATTTTCCCAATCCAATTATGACCAGTAAATCTATGATGCACAGAAATCCTAGACCACATAATGAGTGTTCAAAAACACTATTTTGAGGTTTACCGATGTAAGCTTGAGATGAACACATACAATTCCCTTAATGACCCTCCTTGAAACTTGGTTGATGAACCCTTTGACTTGTTAAAATCATCATGTCCAATTCACTTTGAATCACCTGAATCCTTAATTGATGAAGATGAATCCACATGACATGCTGTGTGATGCCTTTCTTTGTAATATGAGATGACCATTCCAAACTAAGAAAAATAACCATCTCTTCATGATTGATTACACCTAAGAAACTAGACCTACATGTGTACTTGAAATTCATGTTTCCTTGACACTATATTTCGAAGTGAAAAATTACTATCTTTAGTAAGTGCCAGTTTTTTATTTTCTAAAACCAAAATGATGATATCGAATTGAATGATTATCCCTTAATGTCCCATTGTGCCAAAATTTCCCTTTGAGGACAACATGCTATTTTTAGTAAGTACACATGGGGCAACTTACTATTTTTAGTAAGTATCGTAGTTAGCTTTTCCCAACCTCAACCGACTATGGTAGCTTGAATTATTTCTTCTTACTGGGTTCCTCTTTCCTTTTGGACCAACTGATTATTTATAATAGGGGATTTTGGAACCAATTACTATTTTTAGTAAGTGTCAATTGCGAGTCGAGATGACCTTTTTGATGACTTTGCTTGCAATACTCTCTCCTTTCTCACCACCTTCTTTGTAGCCTCTTCAAATGGTGGCTTACCCAAAGTAACAGACACCTATGTAGGAAGGAATGCTATTTTTAGTAAGTGCAATGTAGATGTTAGATTACAACAAAATAAGTCTTGAAACTCTAGGTTTTATTTCGAGGTTCTACTCTCTGCGTTTTGAATAATTCCTTCGTCTGAAAAAGTGGGAAAATAATATTTTCATCTGCGGGGGAAAAATAATGACAAAAAATTCAGCCCTCCATATCCCTAAAAAATAGGGACTTCATGGTTCAAAACCTATTTCATATGAAACTATATTTTTCAATGATCATTCCCTCCAATTTTCATGCGATTTTGCCCACTGTAACCCTGAGAAGTGAAGAGGTAGCTCGCTGATTTTTTCCACTAACGTGTCATGGCGGCCATCAATGGAGCTTGAAATTTTCAGTTCTGATTTTTTTCTCTGTTTGCGATGAAATAAACTCCATTGTGATAGGTTTTTGCTTCTTGTCTCACTGGTGAAATTTATCTTTGATCCGGTTGCTGGTTTGATGGGAAATTTAACTTTGTTCTTCATGGACTCAGAAGTGAAATTTATTCACTGTGAGCATTCCTTACTAAAAATGGGAGGTTTCAAGGTGATTTTTTAATGTCCTTCATGAAAGAGGGATTTGCGATAACCAATGTCAAAATAAATGCACCACAACGAAGTTGCACTCCGATGGTAACGTCAAGCTCCAATACAATAAGCAAGATTCGAACAATGGAAAGAAAATGAAAATAAGAAAACAGGTCTGGTCATGCTTATAGATCAAAAAAAGGAAGTACAAATAGGGGTGATGTGTAACCCCCATACCTAAACAAGGAAAGAACATCAATGACGCCACTGACACATATGACGTGACTGATGCATATGATGCCACTAAAGGAGGAGTTACAATTCCAAATAAGGAATGTAACTCCTATGACGTACTGACACAAATGAAAATGAAAGATTTTATGACAGAATATGACACTTGTCATTTGATTTCCCAAGAACTATGACTCTCGCAAGGCGAGATGACTCACCAGGTGATGTGGATGATGACTAGGCATGTCACACACACCAACACCCCCCTTCATCGAAGCTGAGGAAGAGGTCATGGTAAGCCAGAATAGAAAAGAAGACTCCCTTAGATAACTAAGAAAGATGTGTTAATGGGGCCCGAAAACTGAAGGCTTGATAAGGTTCCCTTATACAAACAACATCTTTCTAGAAAGAAGAAGAGGAGAAGGAGGACTATATAGCCCGAAGAAGATGGGAAGCTGCAGCAGACCTCACTCCAAGAAGAGACCGCAAGTGAAGAAATTTCACCTCAGTGAAGGGCTTGGTGAATATGTCTATAACCTAATCAGCTATCTGAACATACTGTATGTCGATGATGTTTTCATGTATCAGATCCCGTATGAAGTGCATGTGAATATCAGTGTGCTTTTTCCATTGATGCTGAACTATATTTCTACAAATAGAGATAGTACTCATATTTTCATGTAGATAATGGTAGGCCACTGAAGGTGGATGCCAAACTCTATCAAGATACCCTGTAACCAAACAGCTTTTGTGGAAGCGTTAACTGCTCCTATGTATTATGCTTCTGTTGATGATATGGCAATGGTGTTCTGATTCTTGCCAGACCAATTGATAAGACCTGAACCAAGAGTGAAACTCTAGCCTGAGGTAGACTTCTGATGATCTAGATCACCGACCCAATCTGAGTCTACAAATCCAACCAAGTCAATCTCAATCCCTCCTAAGTAATGAATACCATCTGTGTGAGTGCCAAAAACATAGTGAAGGATCCACTTTGCTGCTTTTAAATGAAGCTCATGAGGTTCCTGCATAAATATGGACATGATCCTAACAACATATGAAAGATCTGGCCCAGTGTGAGTAAGTTAGATCAAGCTCCCCACCAACTGGCGATAAAGGATACCGGCAACCAAGGGGGAAGAGAAATCAGAAACTAACTTGACCCTGGAAAGAAAAGGAGTAGGTGAGGACTTGCAATCAGACATGTGAAGCTGAGAAAGCAAATCAAGAGAGTACTTAGGCTGCAAGATCATAATTCTTGAGTCAGATTATGAAATCTGGATCCCAAGAAAGTAATGAAATAATCCTAAGTTAGACATGGAGAACCTGTTGGACAAGGATATCTTCACAAAATCAATGATAGAGGAAGAGCTACCCATGATCAAAAAATCATCAACATAGAGAACATGACTAAACATGGAGTCATCCTGCCATAGAAAATACACATTTGGGTAAGAGTGACACCAAGAGAACCTTGCTGCAAGTAAAAAGGAGTCTATCTTGGCATACCAATCCCGAGGGGCTTGTTTAAGGCCGTAGAGAGACTTTTTAAACTTGCAAATGAGGGATGGATCATGGACATAAACCAGAGGTTGTTCCATATAGATCTCTTCCTTTAGGTCCCCATGAAGGAAGGCACTCTTAACGTCCATCTGACATACTTCCCATCTGTTAGTGGTAGTGATGGTAAGGGTCAGTCAAATGGAAGTCATCTTCGCAACTAGAGAAAAGTCTTCCGAGTAATCAACCCCAGCTACTTGGGAGAAACCCTTCGCTACAAGTCGCGCTTTATAATTCTCAAATTATCCATTGGCTCCATACTTTGTTCGATATATCCACCTACACCGAATGAATTTTCTTCCTTTCAGAAGAGGGATAAGATCCCAAGTGTCATTCTTTATGAGTGAGGAATACCATGATACCATGAAAGATGGATTCATGAGAACCAATGTTGAAAACAATGCACCACAATGAAGTTGCATTCCAATGGTAACATCAAGCTCTAACATAATAAGCAAGAGTCAAACAATGGAAAGAAAATGCAAATAAGAAAATAGGTTTGCTCATTTGAAGGATCTCCAACTAAATCTCCAACACTCTGTAAAGTTTTCCTGGCCCAAAGAGGTCCCAAAGGTTTAAGCTCAGAGTCAGAAGATTCTTCACAAGTGAGAAGGGACATAGTCCTCATCATCACTACTGTCAGAATCAAAAGACTCAAAAGTTTGAGGATCAGGAGGAGTAGGGAGAGGAGGAACTCGCTCAACATCATCATCATCTGATGAGTCATAATCTGAATCAGTGGGAAAAAGAACCTTAGTGGAAGTAAAAGTCAAGGATGAATCATAAAACTTCACACTCCTCTCAATATAGAGCTCATGGGTTGTAGGGTTCAACAATCGACATCCCTTCACACCATCAGGATACCTAAAAAAGATACAAGGTTTGGATTGTGGATCCAATGCCTTGCATTTATTCTTGGGAATCCAAGTCATAGCCTTGGATCCGAAGAATCGAAGGTGCTCAATATAAATCTTGTGCCTAAAACAGGATTTAAAGGGTGTCATCCCTCTTACTACCTTGTGTGGAACATGATTCTAAATGTAACAAGCACAATTCACTATTTCAGCCCAATACTGCAAAGGAAGGGACTTCAAGTGAACCATACAGGTAGCCATATCCTTTAGAGTTCGGTTTTTTCTTTTTGTAACTCCATTTTGGGAAGGGATGTAAGCAACTATACATTGCAAAGCAATCCCCTCAGAAGTGCAGAAATCCTCAAACCTATTGCTTACATACCTGCCTCCATTGTCGGTTTGAAGAACCTTGAAAGACCGTTCCTCTTGTTTCTCAGCAAGAGCCTTAAAGTTTTGAAAATGCTTAAAGACTTCAAACTTAAGCTTAAGAAAATATACCCAAGTATAACGTGAAAAGTCATCAATGAAGGTTAGTATATATAGAGCTCTAGTGAAAGAAGGA
Organism: Taxus chinensis; assembly: GCA_019776745.2. Classification (NCBI taxonomy): domain Eukaryota; kingdom Viridiplantae; phylum Streptophyta; class Pinopsida; order Cupressales; family Taxaceae; genus Taxus; species Taxus chinensis. The sequence goes on from CM034150.1 coordinate 553,454,797, forward strand.
GATGAAAAGAGGCCAGAAACATCATTATGAATAATATCCAAGGGACGAGTAGCTCTCCAGGATTTTCCCTTATCAAAGTTTTTTTCAGGGTGCTTTCTGAGGGTGCGACCCTCACAAAGACCTTTAGAAAACTTAACTCGGGGTAACCCATTGACCATTTCATTTTGGATCAATTGTTCAAGGTAACGATAATTTAGATGCACAAAATGCTCATACCATAGCTTTCTAACCTCATTTTCATGAGTGAGCAAGGCATTGGGCGTCAAATAAGAAGAGAAGTGGGAAAAGGTATACAACCGTAAATGGTGATCCACCTTTCCCTCAGCCACAATGTAGTCAGAGTTAAGCTCACAAATGATCACTGAGTTAGGAACAAATTCCACTCGCATTCCTTCACCAAGGTGGGTGATTTGATAAAATGATAGGAGATTGGTAGAGAGATTGGGAACAATCAAGACTTGGTTAAATGTTCCACCTTCTATCTCTACCAATCCACTACCAGAAACTGACACATGAGTGTCATCACCCAACGTGATTTGGGACATGCCACATGGTTCAATGATAGATAATTCAACCTCTAAAGAAGCCATGTGGTGCACGACACTAGAATAAATAATGCAAGTTGATGATGGAACTGATCTAGCTATTAGGGCCTTACCTTTCTTATTTTCATTTTTAGACTGCTTTGCATTAGAAGACTCACCCTTTTAAGCATTTTTTTAATGGATTCAGGAACACTTATTTTATTCTTCTCAAGCAACTGAGTTAAGTGATCAATTTGTTTCCAAAAACAATGATGCGCATCATGGCCAGAATTCTTACAATAGGAGCATTTAAACTTTTCCTTCTTCGCTTTAGGCTTAGGAGTCAAAGTGTTAGTGTTGGGATTAGGTGGGGGTTGGTTGGTCTTGGTTTCTTTCTTAGGTTGGTCCTTTGTTTCTTTCTTCTTTTCATTTTTCTTGCCCTTATTCACCACAAGGGCATGTGACTTGGATTTTAGAGTCCCCATTTGAATGAGTTTGTCCTGTTATTGAATGAGTTGGGACAAAAAACTATCAAACGAGAGAATTTTCCAAGCACTACCCAAGGCAGATTTTGTGGCATGGAAAGTTGAAACGAAGACAGAGTATTCAGGACCTAACTTAGAAAGAATCAACAAGATCAATTGAGAGTCTTTCTTTTCCACTTTACATTCCTTTCAAAGCAATCTAGTGTGGACAAACTTTGAGAAGAAGGCATGCAGGTTTTCAAAGTCACTAGGATTTAACCCTAGTAGTTCATTCTATTACTCATGCACTCTCATGCCATATTTCTTCCCAAACATATCATCGAGTGTTTTCCACATTGCATTAGGATTTGAGGAAGTTTCGATGTGGAAGAGCAATTTGGGAGAGACGAACATACAAATAATACCTAAGGCTTCATCACAATGATTTAACCACTTAGATTTTTTGGGTTCATCATTAGTTTCAGTCTCTAACCCCATGGTGACATGATATAACCCTTTACTTCACAAAAGCAATATAATTTTAGATTTCCATTCGAAGAAATTAAAAGGTGTGAGCACCAATACTTTAGAGATATCCATAATGAGGAGATAGAACCAAAGGATGTAGAAGGAAGGAGAGAAAATAAATAACCATCCCAAAATAATATTACACCCCCCCGAGCTAGGAACTTTATAGTTTAGTGCATTAATTACAATTAGATGCGTCTGTGTGCCGAGAACCAGTCTGTCACTCTCCTTGCAATCATCATAATAATGCGCAAGAGTGGAGACAACAATCAAGGTTCATTGGGAACAAGAACAAGGGAAAATAAGAAGGGGAAGAGAAATCCTTGTGAGAAATAGTGTCTCACATTGCACGAAAGAATCCCTTTACTGTAAGACTATGACAGACACACTCACAAGTCCACAAGCAATAAGAGGGATAGAAAAATGCTCAAGATGATTCGAAATGAGCTGAATTAAGGAATACAAAGACACCCCCCAAAATGTGGAACTTTATAAAATAGTGTGTTTACAAAAATGATAATCCCATCATCTAGAGTGTGAAAAAACATGCAAATTTGACTAAAGAAGTGCTCAAAATCGAGCAACGAGTCAAAATTTATAGCAAAAAACAATTCCCACAACTGATGGAAAAATGCTAATAAGTCTACAAACAGATTAAAAAAGTGCCCTAAACCCATGCAAAGGGTGTTGTATGTATGCTTGTTGGAAATGGCATCAAATTTTAGATAGGGTTTATTTTAATTGTGAGGGGGGATTAGCCTCCTGCCAACCCCGAAACCTCACCCTCCGTCTTCCACACTCGAAGGAAGGATGAATAAAACAAAGAAAATGCCCAAAATAAATTACAAGGCCAATTAAATAAATGTTTTTAACCTCAAATTTTTTTAAAAGGAGATGATTAACCAATAATCAATCCTTAAAAAAGGAAGGATAGAGGCCCACGTTGATCGAGTTAGGGAAGTGGAGTCTGAGTTAACAGCTGAGTTGAAACAGTCACTACGTGCAATGCAAACTGAGTTGACAGGGTGTGCCATTTGAGTGTAAGATGGAATAGAGATGTCATGTTGTTGTAACCACTTACCAGGTAGGAATCCACACAAGTACAGAGTTGAAACCGCTGTCAGTGTTCACAGGGAAGATTCCCTTAAGAGAGAAAAGTAATTGGTGACAGAGATTCTCGAGAAACGAAGAATGAGATAGTGCTTTCAAACATTGAATCCTCCTAAAACTAGTCAAGATGGAACCACAACACAGACCAGGAGGCCCGAACAAATAAATGGAGGGCACGTCAAGCCAAGGTTGACTACTACCATGTTGTAGCAAAATTCTAGGGCACATTAAATACAACAACTTGGCCAAAGAAAACACTTTGTCCAAGTACGAGCTTGTACTTTCAACGTAGACTGAACTGTTAACAAGCTAGGCATAGTACGTGAGCCAAGGAAAACAAAAGAGATGTGGAATGAATGGATGCCTATAGACTAAGTTCATGAACAAAAAAATTAAATGTTCCAGTTGGAGCCAGCCAAAGAAATACCAAAAAACTGAGCCGAATGGTAGATCAATGCATAGGCCAATGTAGAACTTGCAGTAGCCAAGTGCACGAGCCAATGGAATAAGCAATAAAACTAATGCAATACCGAGTACACTGATACACGAGTAGGTAATGAAAAATCACAATAATGAACCACAGGTCCATGCCAAGGAAAAAATGAGCTCATGAGTAGAGAAGTAATCATGAACTCAACAACCATGAAAAAACAAACCAACCAAATACTTTCAAAATTACAACTGCTGAAACACCTTAACGCGAGGTGAGCAATACAATTCCAAAATAATAATAAAAAAAAATTGCATGAGGAAATAAGAAGAAACCAAAAGTAATAAACAACTTGATAAACAAAGAGTGCACATTTTACTAAAACCAACTCTAATACCATGAAAGAGGGATTCATGAGAACCGATGTTGAAAACAATGCACCACAATGAAGTTGCATTCCGATGGTAACATCAAGCTCCAATGTAATAAGCAAGATTCGAACAATGGAAAGAAAATACAAATAAGAAAATAGGTCTGCTCAAGTTCATAGATCAAAAAAGGAAGTACAAATAGGGGTGTTGTGTAACCCCCATGCCTAAACAAGAAAAGAACATCAATGACACCACTGACGCATATGACATGACTAACACATATGATGCCACTAAAGGATGAGTTATAATTCCAAATAAGGAATGTAACTCCTATGACGTACTATAATGACAGAATCTGACACTTGTCATTTGACTTCCTAAAATCTATGACTCTCACAAGGCAAGATGACTCACCAAGTGATGTGGATGATGATTAGGCATGTCCCACACACCAACACTTCAAGAGTGAAGAAATCATAAATAGATGATTTTTTCGTTTCATGCACTAGCTTGGAAGATATGTTCAAATCTTCATCTCACGACAATGGAGGTTTTTGAAGAATTCCTTTGTTCTTCACTTTCATTCTTCATTCCTCTAGATCTTTAGATCAATATATTCTTTTAAAATTGTGCATATTCATAGAGTGGAAGGTTTTGTTGCCATGGTGGAGCTGGTTCAGAGCAACAATGGTGGACTGAGGTGTTCTTTGTAACTTTTCTTCTGGAAATGAGAAGCAATAAGAAGCAGCAAAAAGTGACAAACAACTGGATTTTTTTTTTTCAAATTTTTGAGTTTTAGCTGGGAAAATTTTCATGTCCTTGACATACCTCACCTCAAAGGGATGTGAGGGACATCAATTTACACAGCACACCTCATCTTGACATGTGGTGGAGAACTGACAGTAGGGGATTAAAGCCAAAAAATAGCTTTAAAGCACTGAGGGGATGGAAGATGGTCACATGAGTGACCAGAAGTCTCCTTAGGGGCTGGGAAAATTTTCCAACCTTGACGTCCCTAAAATTGAGGGATGTGAGGGACAAAAAATCTTACCAAGCTCCTGGAGCTGACACGTGTCCTTCCAAAATTTGACTAACTCCCGAACTCACTCCAAGAGGGCAACTTGAAATGACGATAAATTGAGCTCTTGATGGAATTTTGTGATGAAATATTATATGATATTAATTGTAAATGGAATCATAAATCCAATTCTAGGGGTATCAGGTCTTGATTCCTCCATATGATCCGTGAAAAATCTTATTTGTGATTTAGTACTCCACTTGTGCATGAGAAAAATTGCTTGTAGACCCATTGTGAATTTTTTTTTCTCCATCTTATAGGGCTTGAAATTATCTTTCTGAAAATAATTTTTTTTTTCTCCTAACTCCATCTGGATCTCCTGGAATCACCTTCAGAATATCAACAATTGTTTTGGCCTGTGCACTACCTAGCCCTGTGAACCCTTATTTTAATGAAACTATCCCAATTTCTCTAGATCCTTCCTGAATCTTCCCAAATAAATTCCATGATGTTCTTAGGAATTTTATTCACCTTTTTGTCTTGTTTATATTTTATGTTCCACTCCATGGGGTTCCTCCAGTCCAAGGAAGGCTAGTGATAACCCTTCCCATAGCTGCCCGAAGTTTACATTTTTCAATGAACTCGTAAAATCACCTAGGGGGAATGATTGGAATTTCCTAAATCACCTAAGGGGATGAGATAAAATCAATTGGGAGGTCACTTGGATTGACTGGGTAGACTTGGGGTGCCTTGGAAGGGTAAAACTTTAAAAAATCAACACAGGGGTATAGTTGTCATGCTTGGAAATTATCAATTTCCTTGTTGCACATTTGTATAACAACAACTGGATCTAGCTTGAGGACATGACATGGACTGAGTGTAGTGAATATGTGACATGGATAATCTAGAATATAAAGTTTGGATGATATAATCCATTGACCAATGCCTTATCCATTGGGCCATGCGAAGTCACTAGAAAAATAGGCTACACAACTTTCTTTATTGAACACACCCACACACAAACAAACAAACATAAGGTAAACACACCAGGGGGAAAAAAAAACACAACAGGAAGGGGAAATTATGTAAATGTGAAGGGAAATTTATAGAGGAAGGGAAATGATATATACATACCCGATAACGGGTTGAGAAAAGTACATGCCATCATGAAATAGCAAATTGAAGTATAACCTTTGAAGCACATAAACTGTTATTTGATCAAACCATGCTTTGATGATGGCTTTGCATGTCTTGAGAAGAAGAAGGTTGACCAAGATTCCATCTTCATACTCATACTACATAGAGAACATTCTTGCATCCAATGAACAATTTCTTATCTTCTCTAAGATCTTGTACCTTGATGCTCTCAGTTGATATCATGTGATCATATGACACCATTATTCCATGTATTATAGAGTGGGAAAATTGCTCCTATCATGAAAACATTCATCTTCTTTGAATTGTGACTTTAAATTGTCTTTAATATCAACAAAAAAACTTGAAAGGAGTGAGAATAATATGGTTTTCTTCCCATTCAAGGAATTCCCTGAACATCTCTCTTTATTGCTTTGAGCAAGTGTTCTCAGACATGAAGGTTAAATCATTGAGCTGGAGGTCTACATCATCCTCATGAGATTATTGCAGCATGGGAATATGTTCAAGATGAATCAAATTTTGGAGGATGGTGAGTGTAGTTTGATTTTGGATCATTTGGGAAGAATCATGCATACTCCTTCTTTGTTGTCTAGAGAAATTGTCATCAATATGCATTCGTTTGGAGTCTATCTTGATATCATTTTCAAAATTACGGATTTTGGTTTGGCCATATCAGAATTCTTCACCTTTCATTGGATTTTTCCATATGAAATCTTACTTTTCATTGGTGGACCATTCCGAAATGATGGGAATAAGATGGTTTTGATCACACTTTCAATGTTCTTGCAGATTTTTATTTTGTTTTGAATGAATTTATTTGGTGAAAATAAGCTCAATATTTTCCATATTATCATTTCCCACAACAGAGATGTTATCTTCAAGATTGAGGAATTCCAAAGGAGGTTCGAGAACCTTTCTTATTTTACACTCATGAACTTCTTTGCATGATGTGGAAGAAAAATACATGTTTTCATGATCATTCTCATCAACCAAAGTATTAGAGAAGTCATCAAGCTTATCCAACTACTCCATATCAACATAAAAAGTTAGAGCACCAAAATAGGAAGAAAAAATTGATTCATACCTGTCTTGTATCTCCATAGCCTTGGGTTAAGAGTTCAAGGCTGAGTTGAGGATCTTCAGTTTCTTTGACAACCTTCAAGATATCTTGTATAAATAGTTCTTCTAAAATTTCCATAGGATCTTTTTTATCTTCATTGGAAGAATCTTCTTGTTTTGCCTCTAGGATATGGTTAAAAATCTGATCCATACGGGCCCATGATTCATTTGAAACATTTTAATTAACCTCTTCCATGCTTTTCATTACCAAAGATTCACTTTCTTGCAAACAATAGAATAATTGATTCATGACACCTACTAACAAGGAGAAGAGGTCCAAGCTTCATGGGAAGGGAATTCCTTCAAGTCCAAAATCCATATTATCTTCTTCTTGGTAAGAAGAAGAGAACCATGTTAGGGCAGCAATATGAGAAGATTTTTTAGCTACATCTTGACCATCCATTATTGAATCTTCTTGCTTAGGTGAAAGATGAAAGGATTTATTTTCACCGTGATGATGATTCCTGCTCCTTGAGTGAGTAGAGGTTGTGTTTAAATTGTTCATTCTCCTTGCATTTAAAAAGAGAGCGGGCTTCTTCCATTTGATCATTCATGATTGCATCGGGAAGAGAGTTTAATTCTTTGACTTCCTCCATTTCTTCATGTGACATTTCTACATCACTTGAAGAATCAAAATAGGAGGGAATATTATCTATGACCATCTTGAATTCATCATCTTCAGACCATGATGTCAGGTGACTTTCTTGCACTTATTCACATATATCCATTTCATCATTAATTGAAAGATAAAAACTTGAAAAGAGATCATTCATGCTTACTTTGAATTGGCCATCTTCTTCATCATTGGTGGAGTATTTTGAGAGCATTGGATCATCGATTATGAAGCAAGGATATTCCTTTATTGAATATATTATTCCCCCTATGGGATGTGACTTAAGCCAAACAAAATTTCTGAATCATGATTCTATCTTCGTCTCTTCTACTTATTCCTCCACAATGTTGGTTTGGATTTCATCAGAAGGTTCCATGATAAGATCTTCTTTAGAAGCATCCAATAATATTTTAGGAATGAAAACTTCATAATATGGGCAGCCATCAGGGTCTTCCTCCATAGGGCACATCTTATCTTCTTCCTCCATTTGATGCGGTGCTTTAAGATGTTCATATCTTATATGTAGAGCTAAAGCACACCTCCAAATTTCATCAAAACTTTGGGGTCAAAATTTCCTTTTATTATGCTTTGAAGTATTTCCACATATTATCTTTGTAACATGTTCATTTCTTCATCATAGTATGTGAGGAAGTCATCTATTGAGCGGTGGAAGGAAGTTAATGTTCTCAAATTTTTCAGTGAGATGCGCGAGGTTACAAAAATATTCTTCAATGGATCTTGCACCATCTTGTCTTTTGTCATCTTCTTGAATGCTGATTTTATCTTCATTAGAAGGGCCAAGGATAGGATTTTCTTTAACAGAATTCATGAACCTTTCAGGTATGAAAACCCTATGGTATGAATGATCTTCAAGATCTTCCTTTATAGGAAAACTCTCCTCTTCTGCTTCCTCACTATGGTCTGCTTCAAGTTGCTCATTTATCTCGTGTAAGAATTTGGAATATTCTCAAGCTTGACACCTTATCTTATGTCTCCTTTGAATCCATTCCTCTTCATCGGTGATAGGTTATTTCTTCTTTCCTTTGTCAAAACTATTCTAGAACCATGGTTGATCTACAATCTTATTTTCTAGGTAGAAATATTCTTCTTCTTTTTCACTTTCACTCATTGGTACTTCACTCCAATCTAGAAATTTCTTCATGCTTTGGGGAACAAACGTGACCAAGTTTTGTTACTTGATGGAGTCACCTTCAAGAATGATTTTACTTTGAAATCTATTTTTTTGTTGTTGTTTTTGAATATATACTTTTTTTTTTGTATTTTTTTGGGTGCACTTAGACAAATCTCTCCCCAGTAGAGTCGCCAAAAACTATTGGTGAGAATTTTTTTTGGTAGAAAAATCAAGTGTCTCCAACAATTTTTATGAGGCTACACCCCTCTACATTGAATGGTATAGCTACCATTATTGAAAGTAAACTAATCCTGATCCTATATAAATGTTGTGGGTGGCCAAATTGGCCAGGGATCACATAGGGACACTCCACTGAACCTATGGTAACGTGCTTGTACAAAGGTACAAGGGGGGAAATTACAGCAATGAAGGCAAAAAATGGGAAAATTATACAAGGAATATTACTAATGTGAGTAGATTATAGAGCTCACACCCAGTAACAAGAGTAGTTCAACCTTCAATATAGAGGAAGGCATAGTGAAACTAGTGGGAACAACAAATTAAAACACCAAGTTTTTAAAATTCATCTATCAAGGAGACCAAGTTCCTCTCCAATTCCATACAGGATCAACTATTCTTACAAAGTGCATGAAAGAGAGAAATAGAGGAAAAACAAGAAATGGAAATAGAAGAAGTGTAGCTTTTATTCCATGTGTAGTGATGAATACAAAGATTCAACCAAGCTATCACAATTCCACAATTCTACAAAGTAAGATTTCTTTAAAATTTGGAATCCCTTGGAATGGAGAGACCATCCCAATTTATACCAATCTGAATTGTCCTTTCACCTCCCCTCACATGAATCTTCGTTTCCATATTCCACTCATGACCTTTCATTTTCCATGAATTAAGTATTTCTCTTATAATTTTGAGAAATTACTTTTTACAAGTTTAAAATTTGGCCACTTAAGTGAATAAGATGAAATACAATGATGACACATAATGAATAATTATAATGGAGAGAGAAATAAGAGAGAGGAAGAGGGAAGGGATGGAGGTAAAACACTTCTCATGATGAAATGATTTGAATGCTTTGATGTAGTTATGAACTTTAAGTGAAGATTTCTGCCACTGGTGATCTTCTACATTGATGAAGATTGCTCCCTTGAATAACTTTGAATCATTTTCCCAATCCAATTATGATCTTATTCACCACCTTATTTGTAGCCTCTTCAAATGGTGGCTTACCTAAAGTAATAGACACCTATGTAGGAAGGAATTCTATTTTTAGTAAGTGTACCGCGGATGTTAGATTGCAACAAAATAGGTCTTGAAACTCTGGGTTTTATTCCGGGGTTCCACGCTCCATATTTTAGTAATTCCTTTGTTTGAACAAGTGGGAAAATGATATTTTCATTGGAGGGGGGAAAATATTGAAAAAAAATAAATCCCTCCATATTCCTAAAAAATAGGGACTTCGTGGTACAAAAACTAGTTCACACGAAACTAGATTTTTCAACAATCGTTCCCTCTAATTTTCGCATGATTTTGCCCACTGAAACCCTGAGAAGTGGATAGGTAGCTCACTTATTTTTTCCACTACTATGTCATGGAAGCCATTAATGGAGATTGAAATTTTTAGGTCTGGTTTTTTTCTCCATTCAGGATGAAATTAACTCCACTGCGATAAGTTTTTTCTTCTTATCTCACTTGTGAAATTTCTCTTCGATCCGGTTGCCGGTTTAATGGGAAATTGAACTTTGTTCTTCATAGAGCCGAAAGTGAAATTTATTCAATGTGAGAATTCCTTACTAAGAATGGGAGGTTTGAAAGTGAATTTTTAATTTCCTTCCTGAGTGAAAAAATCACCAATATACAGTTCTTCGTTTCGTGCACAGGCTTGCAAGATTTGTTCAAATCTTTGTCTCACGACAACAGAGGTTTCTTAAGAATTCCTTCACTCTTCTCTTTCGTTATTTGTTCCTTTATATCTTTTGATCAATATATTATTTGAAACCTATGAATATTCATAGAGTGTAAGGTTTGGTTTCCATGGTGTATCTAGTTTGGAGCAACAATGGTGGACTGAGGTGTTCTTTGCAACTTTTTTTTTACAGTGAAAAACAACAAGAAGTGGAAAACAATTAGAATTTTTTTCAATTTTTTGAGTTTGAGTTGGGTGAATTTTCATGTCTCTGATGTCCCTCACCTCAAATGGATGTGAGAGAATTTTTTTTTACAGTACGCCTCAGCTTGATACGTGGCAGAGATTTGACGGTAGGGGATTAAAGCCAAAAAAGTAACTTTAAAGCACTGAGGGCCTCGAAGCTAGTCACATGGGTGACCAGAAGTTTCCTTAGGGGGATGGGCACATTTTTACAACCTTGATGTCCCTGATGTTGAAGGATTTGAGGGAAAAAATATCTCACTAGGCGCCTGGAGCTTACATGTGTCCTTCCAAAATTTGACTAACTCTTGAACTCGCTCTAAGAGGACAATTTGAAACGGTGATAACTTGAGCTCTCGATGGAATTTTTCGATGAAAATTTATATGATATTGAATGGAAATTTCCTTAGGAATCCAATGGTGTGGTTTATAGGTCTTTATTCATCCATTTTTTTTGAAAAATATGAGTTTTTTATTTCGTACTCCACCTATGCATGAGAAAAACTACTTGCAGAACCATTACACAAAAGTGTTGTGAAAAACATAATTTCACCATCTTGTAGGGATTAGAATTTAATTTATAAAATTGTTTGGTTTTTATCCTAAATCCATCTGGAGCTCTTGAAATCACCTTCAGAATCTCAACAATTCTTTTGGCTAGTGCACTGCTTAGGCATGTGAACCTTGATTTTAGTGAAACTATCCCAATTTCTCTGGATCCTTCATGAATATTCCTAAGTAAATTCCATGATGTTATCAGGCCTTTGATTCATCTTTGTGTCTAGTTTATATTTTTTTTTTCCACTCCATGGGGTTTCTCTAGTCCTAGGACGGCAAGTGATAGCCCTTCCCATAACCACCCAAAGTTTGTATTTTTCAATCAACTCCTAAAATAATGTAGGGGGAAGGATTGGAATTTCCTAAATCACCTAAGGGTAAGATCTAAAATAAATTGGGAGGTCACTTGGACTGACTGGGAATACCTGGGGTGCCTTGGAAGGGTAAAAATTGAAAAAATTAACACAGGGGTATAGTTGTCATGTTTGGAAATTGTCAATTTCCTTTTTGCACATTTACATAACAACAAGGCACTAGCACCCATTTAGGATAGAGGCACCCATGTGCTCCTATCCCTTCTGGTATTTCCTTATCCTCTCTATCCCTTTCTCACTCTTTTGGGTCTCTTTTACTTCTTGGGCATCTTTTACATGTTTGGGTCGACCTTCTAGTTGTCAATCATGAAATTAAAAAAAGGGAATCATATATATATATATATATATATATATATATATATATAGAAACACACACACACACACACAGAGTTATAGCTCTTAAATAAGGGGCCAAACACTAATCATTACAATCTATCACCTAAGATCTCATTCAAAGGAAGAAAAGCATTAGAAAGCATCCATATAGCACATCCATACAAGGGATAAGGGTTGCATCACTATGTATACACAACATAGGAGGGGAAGTATTCTCTATTCCATCTCACACATTTTATACATTTTCTATATTATAGATCTACCCCGCTATCATTTTACAACTTGCACAAGGAAATCCTGGGGCATCATTACACACACACTCACACAAAACTACATGGACTCTAAAATGTAGTGCAAGGCTTGTTATAAATTTCATTCCTCAGGTGACTGCTGGGGTTAGTCTGACTCCCCATTTGCATCTTATTTATTAGGTTTCACGTGGTTTGTGGGTATGTGTAGCTAGGTATCTATTTTATAGGTTACATGTTCAAACAACAACATTAGAAAAAATCCAGAGTGAAAAATAAAGATCACCAATGAAGTTACTCCTACATAGAAAATATCAGAACCTAAGCATCTAACTGACACTAACGTCCAAACTAGTCACTAGTACTGGGCTCTCTTGTCCTCCCATGGGCACTCATGTCCTACATATTTTTGGGTTCCATAACTTCCAGTTAGCCTTGAAGACACTCTTCCTATTATATTCCAACAATGCCTCAGTCTAGATCACTTCTAGATCACTCAAAAATAAGCCGAGTCATCTTGCCTCTATCTATTACTTAGGGTTTCATATTGTATATGATTATTACTAGCATCTTACTATATATCATCACTTATATATCATTAATTACAATATTTACTCTAAAATATAGATTTAATCCAATTTATATTAAATCAACTCCCACCTATGGACCATTATACTTCTCACATGTTGCTAGACCACATGATATCTTACATACTTTACTTGATGAGAGACAAATGCATTTACCTTCAAACCAACATCACCCCCTCACCAGATGTACCTCCATCATCACCACTCCTTTTAAAATTTCCACCACATTAACGACCACCGTGATAATGATTTTTATTCCCTTCATGATAAACTCCAATAGTTAAAAGATATGGGTGTCATTGCCTTCCACACCCACTCTTGTGATTACTATCTCTCTCCTCTTCCACATAGGAGATCCTCTAAAACTATTAGCTTATCTCATTCACCACCTCCTAAGGTCATTATTTGTTCCCTTCCTAGGGTCATCATTCATCCACCTCCTCCATTTTTCCTACTTCCTTCCACATCCACTCAAACTACCCCTATTGTTATTCCACCACAATATATTCCTAAGCATGCCAATTCTACATCTCCCACCATCAAACCTCCCACTGTTGACATGGTTTCATCCGACATCCAATTTGGTACCTACACGCAGGATCCCACACTTTCACATGCTCATAATGTGCATTTTTGGCCTTTTAACCTATGGTTGATGATCCCCATCTCCATATAATTACTTGATGATGCACTCATGTTCTCAAGGTTCATACATGAGTTTTGAAGGCATTGTTACTTAAATGAGCCTCACCGTCATGTTGGAGGGAAATTGTCCTTTTCCCCTCCATCCTTGTCACATTCAATTATCTGCATTGTTACACATATCCTTATCATACAATTATCATTCCATAATTATTTTATCATCCTATATTTCTATACAATTATCTCATCACCTAACCATTTCTATGTATTTGCTACTTATTTCTACATTTCATCAGTTATATATCTTTATCTACTATTCATTATTATCCAAATGTAATTCTTATTCAACCCAATAATTAATGCTATAAAATTACTTACGCATCATCAGAAAATTCAAAAATTAATGTTATCTATCAAATTAAGAATACCAACAATATATACAAAACAAATAAAATATACAATCACTACCAATGCAACAAACAATCATCACGTAGTAAACAATAGTCATCAACACTAGATAAACTATCAATACACTTATATATATATATATATATATATATATTGAATTCATAATAAGGGTTACAAAATAAAATCACTAGGGGGAAAGCACCCATGCCTCAATACATCCTATATAATTCATCATATGTCCTCATCACTATCACTATCTACAACTGCGGGAGCTTTAGAACTTGAAGATTCACCGCTAACCCTATGATGTCAATATTGGGATTGGTGTCTCTCGAGTTGGCTCCGTAATACAAAATTTTCTTCCACCTGCTTTGAAAATCAAACCTGGAGCTCCATATATTGTGTAAAAACATCATGGGATAGGCCATGCCTCCCACAACCTATCTCACCCACTCTTCTTCTGCACAATCCTTGTCATGCTCATTAAAAATAAATGTACATGTGGCCACCACTATTTCCATAGGCTCAAATAGATGGGAATGCTCACCCAAAATCACATCCACTCGCTATAATGTCCCTCCACCCACATACATGTCTGGGGGCATGTTATGAGTCAATGTGCATAAAGAGGTATCACCGATCAAGGTACAGTAAGCATCTCCTGCAACCAAATGAAAACCACCTCATATTATCAACTACACATCATCATATTCATCAACTAAATTATCAAACAAAATAATAATAATGTACAATAATTATGCTCTACTCATTCTATTCCTACATCGTCTACCTCAGGAGTGGGCACTTGACCCCTGAATCCTCCACCTACCTGGCCTACCTGCCATGACTAAAACCACTAGAAATAATAAAACCTATCAGTGTGTTACCCACCATTACCTGTATACCTCGATATACCTTGTGTCATTCACCTACATTGGCTTTATGACCGATTCTGCCTCATCTAGATCTAGGGGCACTAGTTATGCTCCAGTCGGGACATGCCTTGACCCTAGTCACTTGGATACCATGGTAGAATGACACCATATATGGCTCTAGGGGTACGCCTTGGGCCATATCAAATTATCAAGATACCTAATCACCATGGAATAACTCTTCTATTCATAGAAACTAGTCTTCTAGCCACATGGTGTGCCAAATGTACCGTAACTCAACGTCATCCTCCATCCATCCTCTGTAATCTCTATATGGACTCCAAATAATCACCCTAGGTCCCATATGATTCAACATCGACCTGTATGTGGTCGTGTCCATCCTCTTACTCTGGGTCCCCACCCACATTGATGTAAATATCTCTAGTCAAGATTAATCGACCTGTGTCCCACAAATACATGTATATATGGGCCAACACATATTGTGCTAATGTATATCTCATGCCATTCTCCTCTATACTCTGAAAAATCTCATACATCCTAAATAGAATGCCAACCCCACCACCCTTCAGGAACACTGATGAAGCTAGTATGGATGCAATGAATTTCTGTAATTGTGGAACCCTAGGCCTCACAATCCCATACAAACTAATATACATCGTGGAATGTAATCAAGACCCTGTAAACTATCACCAAGCTTCCCTCATTTGGCTACATGAATCTAGTGCTGCCATAACCTGTACCCTTTCTTCGACAATAGGTAACCTCAATATTTTATACACATCTTCTAGCATCATCGTCATCTCTCTGATCGGTAACTAAAACGTGCATGTATTTACACACCACCTCTCACAAAATGTTGTCAACAATGGAATATTATGGGGTACCTCCTCTAATATAGTGATGTGCCACAAAATGACACGATCAAATACATCCCACTCATCATCAACCAATCCCAATCTAAACAATTTTCTCAAATGATAAAACCAGAGTGACAAATAACGAATAGAAATTGAAGATCTTATGATCTAGGAAAGACTAGATCTTAAAAAATCAAGCATTCGTAAGTGCCCAAAAATAGTCACTAACATCTGGGGTGCTTCTTTCCCTCTTGTTCTGTCTAGTATATTCATAAATTCTTGAGCCTTCAACAAGCCATTTAGACACTATTTCCATCCTAGATCTAGCATTTAGATAGTCCCAATCACTTCCAGATTAGTCAAAATAAGATTAATTCTCTACTCCCTTTACATTTACTTAGATTTAATCAATTTTAGAGACTTGTAAATTGAATGTTGCTGTAAATATTCACCTACATATAATTTATTACAATAGTTACTTTGAAATAAGATTTAATTTAAATTAGATTAAATCACATTCATACTATCATCCATTCATACTTTTGTCATCCACATCTTTCTATCATCACATCTTTTACTTTCAGTTATCTTTCTTGACTTTAAGAGGTCAAGTACACAGAGTAAAACATGTGTATTTTTTCCTATGTACAAATTATGGTGAAATCAAAATGAAGGACTTATTCATCCTTGTTCTCTATTTCCTTTCTTTTTTATACCACCTTATATTTCTCTCTCCCATTATTCTATGAGTATTTATTTACCCCCTTGAATATGTCAGAAAGATAATTTGATAAAACGTTAGGCCTTGAAGGTTACTACATTACAGTCACTACCAACAATCCCAATCTCTCTCTAACTATTCTGAAAAGTATTATAACAATGGGTAAGCACACACCTCCTCTACCTATATTCCATAATTTTCTTATGTGAGAATTTGGGCCAAGATCAAACACTCATAATCTACAAATACATAGAGATAATAAAGTTGTGTGAGAGAGGAACCAAACATGAGCCAAAAGATATCTTGTATATTGAATTTGTATGAAAATAAGTATATAAGATGTGTATTTATAGGAAGTGGAGAAGTGTAATCATCACCTACAAAGGTGGAGAAGAGTAACTCCCATCTACTATGCTGAAATCTAAGCAAGCTAAATACTTGTGTAGGAAAAACCATTCAATGGAATAAAAAACCTACACTAACACCCCCCTTAAATGTAACTTAGGTGGATAAAAGAAATGTGTCTCAACAATAAAGTTTGATGAAGTACCTAAGAACATAAAAAATCCATCATAATGTGGAGAAAATGAGAAAACCCATAGGAAAATATCCTCCCTAAAAGAGAGAAAAGAGAAGTTCATAGAAAATCTCTCTTAGTAGATAAACCTCCTAGAAGTTCATGGAGAAGCCCCCTTAGAAATAAGAGAGAAGAAGATAAGAAGAGAGGACTATCCATCTTATCCGGAAGATGAATCTTTATGACTCCCAATAGATACCATAAATGAAGAAGCCTACTGCTAGTAAAGGAATCGATGAAGAATATACCCCAATAAAGAATGCCTGATGCTATATTGAAATACTATGGATTGAAGGTAGATGCATTGAATAATATCTCTAGAGTATTCTCAAAAAAATTCAATGCTCAATTGTGAAAAATGTTGATGATTCAAATCAAGTATAAAATAAGATTCATAATGGTTCCCATCATGGATATGAGAACTGAACCGAAGAACCAAGTACTCCTATAGAAGGTGTTATCATGAATGATGATAGAGGTGAATTATATGATTCAAGAAGTGTAGGTGATGTCACTATGTAAGCATGTAGTGGTAGAGAAAATACATCTAGAAAAGTAGAAGAAATAATTCTATCAGAGTTGATACCAAAGCAAGGAAAATTATCTTCAATAGTGTCATCAAGATTTGGAAGGTGAGACTCCACCAGGGAAAATTTTAGTGGTGAATATTTTATTAATTCATGAATATTCCAATTTTTAAAATTTGAAATTGGAAAATTTTTTCCGGAAGGGAGTAGGCTTGGGTCACCAATTTTTTTCTGGGTACAAGTTAATTTTAGGGGGTTATTTGCCATTCCCGTTGAAAGGGAAATTCCCAATATTCACCTTAATATTGTCATCCAGTAGCATATTTTATGCTACAAGATGACAACATAAATATATGTTGTCGGCTGGTAGCATAAATATATATTGTCATCCGGTAGCATATTTTTATGCTGTTGGTCTGGTAGCATATTTTATGCTTTCGGCTGGTAGTATAAAAAAAGAGTATGAGATTTTTTTTCTTGCGCCATATTTTGGGGAGGACAAATTTCTCATTGAGATCATTTTAACTGCTAACATAAAAAAAAATTCAAAAAAAAAATCCCAAACAAAATTTGTATTTTTTTCACGAATAATCACTTTTTTTGACATTTTTTAATTCATGCCATATTTTGGGAGGACAAATTTCTCGTCGAGCTAATCATTTTAACTGCTATTTTCAAAAAATTATTTTTTAAAAAATTACTTAAATTTTTTACCAACATCATATACTATCAACCGACAACATAATAAATGTTGTCGGTTGGTAGCATAAAAAATGCTACTGACCGACAACATATTAGCGTGAAATTCAATTTTCCCCAGATTCGCCATTATCACGAAAGTCAATTTTCTCAGATTCACCTACGAATTTATACGAATTTGTTTTAGGGGGGGGTCTTAAAATTTTCCCTGGACTCCACAAAAAGATATGACATGTGTAGTAAGTAAACATCACAATGAATTAGAATCCTATAGAAAATGAAGAGAATTTTTATAGATAATGATTGGAATCCCTCTAGGAAGAAACTAAAAAATCTAATGAAAAAAATATGCTATGTAGGAATGTCCTATTGTAGGGAATAACTAGAATCCCTCAAGGAAGAAATTATGAACTTTAATGAAACAAGCGATGGAGGAACGTCCTAAAATATAAGTGCAATGTCCTCAATGGTGTCATATATATTTGAAATGTGGGACTCTACAAATAAGGAAACAATGTCTGGTAGGTATGTGTCCCTATGAGGTGAATCTAGAATGCATATATGATCATTCTACAAAGAATTAACTGGAAGCCCTCGAAAAAAAACAACTTTAAACTCTAAAATAAAATGCACAAAGTGAATGTCATTAATCTCTTGTAAATAATAATTGAAATATCTCAAAGAAGTGACTCTCGAATCTGAAGTAGCAATGATAATTTCACGATCTTCGCCGTAAAGAATCATTGGAATCTCTCAAAGAAGTGATTCTCGACTTTGAAGTAGTAATATGGTGTAAGATGAATGTGATGATCCTAGTGCAAAGAATCACTAGAAGCATTTGAAGAAATGACTGAATTGTAGATTAAAAAACAAAATTATCTTCAACTATATATGGGGTGTAAATAATAGGAGGAGGATCATTAGTAGTATAAATATCATCCATACATGAATGCTTTTATGAGGAATCGGCAGTGTCAAAATATGATAGATCAATGTCTTCTAAATGGAGCATGCATAATCCATATTTAGCCTAATCCATATATTTCCAATTCTTATCTAGTCCAGACATCGAGTTATTAGATAAGTTACTCTTTGTTAGGAAATTAATTAATTATTAATGTTTACATTATAAATATTAGGTTTGAAAGAATATATTGTTTCAACAATATATTATTCATGGAGTTTTGTTGTACCCGTAAGTTTATAAACGGGTAAGTTGTTTGATACACTTCCTATTTTATAGGAAGAAGTTTGTCTATTATATTGACTATATATTAGCCTAATGTATTGCTCAAATTATTAAGAGACAGATAATATAATTATTATGAGTGATATTACTGTGTAAATCTATTGCTATACCAATATTTGGTATCAGAGTGACTATGGATCCATGATATATTATACAGGGAAAATCTTTTGCTATTCACGTTTTCCCTGGTTAATGAGAGATTTTTTTTTGTGAGCATTCTAGATATAGTTGAGCTCGTATGATTTGATCATCATCAGGCTTGAGGCGTCTCTACAGGAATTTGTTTTTGGTTCGGTGTGCAAACTACAATCACTGCCTTTGCAGTATTCAGATCCGAATCTATGTGGAGGAAGATCTATCATAGATAGAACAGTCAAAGATTGCAGTCATCATATCCATGGCCTTCATGTAGAGTTTGATGCAACATCAATTATATTGTCAAAGCCGTATGTGATATCTTCAACACATGCTTGCGCCTGTTGACAACTCTGGTAAATTCTTACGTGGTAGATGAGGCAAGATCTACGTGGACTGTTATAGCTCCATTGAAATATGTGCATGCATGTAGATTTTTTTGTGAGTGTGCAATTAATCGATGATAGTTTTGGATCTCCAAACACGTCTGATCTCAAGACTTGGTTGAATGCTTTGCTGTCATTGTCTTCCATGCATCTCAGATTACATTAAAGTTTTTTGCATGGATCGTGGTATTTTAGTTTGATGAGGAGCACTCCAAGTGGTTCAGTCAACTAATTGCCTGCAACATCCTTCTATGCATCAGATTTGTTTTTTCCTCCAAGAAAAGTGATCGGCCCCAACCTCATTTTACATAAAACGGTTGTAGTTTGAAATGCATCTCGGATGTATACATGAGTTGTAATTATTGATGCGCTGACTGTTTGCATGCATGATATTATCAATACATGGTAGATTCGGTGGTCAAAGATCTGCTCCGTAAAATCTGACAGCTTCTCCTGCGGGTTTTGAATTTTTTATTTGATCAAAATCTCCGTGCTGTCCCGCTCATAATATCTCCAACGCACAAATCTATAATTAGGAGTTTCATATTTTTTGGATTCAGATTTTTTTTAGCTATTGGGAGATCTGTAATGTTAGGGAGTTCTCGGGTTTTGAAACCAGAAGAGGCGAGCTTCAGCAGAATCCAAAGTCTAAGGAGTACATTACATGAGTTGAATGTTTAATCTTTATTTCTGAGCCTAGGTCGAGTGGCATGGAGGACTTTTGGGGGCCAAGTTAATAGAAGGTGATTAGGATTCAATATTGGAGCAAGATTTACTCGACGTGGCTAAGGAAAATAAGAATATATCTCAGTAATGCTAAGTCAATTAGACGAGCTTGAATGTTGAGCCAAGATGATCACACAATATGGGTGAGGCTATAAGTGAAGGTATAGTTTTTAATATGTTTTGCATCCATCGTAAAGATTGTATGTCTTCTTGACATGTCATTGTCTTTTGTTTGTAAAAGTGTCAAATAGGTGATCTTAGGATTATTCGTATTGTAGTTTTGAGTATTACATGTCATTATTTTGTGTCAGTAATTTTATTTTTAAAGAGTCAAAAAATTGAATCCTTGTAAAAGTCTAAAAATAAAAAAAAATAAAAAATTACCTCACAGACGCATTTTCGGTGTTATCCGACGTCTGGAAATAATTGATTTCACATTGTGGGAAGGAAGAAAAGAATAATCTCAATGTAGAAACAGAGCTTCATATCCAAATCCAGCTGATCTAGCAGCATGCAAATGGAGGATGGAGGCATCGGAGGCTGGAGGTCAGACAGCGACCTCTCGTCAGTCACCAACGACGGGGCCGCACAGAATGATTTGGTGGCACAGGTGTGCAGTGTGAGTACTTGTTTTTTGAGTTTTGCAGTGTTCCAGATTCATTTGTGTGGTGTGAATTTCAGCTTGGTGTGATTCTTTTTCAGAGTTCATGTTGTGTGTTGAATAAGTGAAATGTTCACATTGAGGGGGGAACATGATCAACATGATCCAATGTTCCATTTTCAGTTTTTCAGTTGAGTATGTGGATTTTCCTATTTCCCCAAATGAAAAAAACATAGTACAGAACAAATAACACAGTGAAACGCAGCATCATGAGGCTTGATGAGGTAGAACAGTCAGATGTGTTCCTGTTCGTACCTAGGTTTATGGTTAGCCTCTTGAAAACCATTGAAGGTTGTTCAGATGTGTTCCTGCTTGAGTTCCCACACTGCTAGGTCAGATGTGTTCCCTAGAGTAACTGGTTGATAAGCAGATGATTCCTGAGCGTGTTCCCATCCTCGTCGGTCAGATGTGTTCCCGACAGTGCTTGGTCGATAAGAAGTTGATGTGTTCCTTCTTCTACCTTCAGTTCGAGTGTGTGCCAAGATCATGAGCGCACAGAGGCGGCAGGCTACAAAGGAAGTGTGAAAGTTCTTTTGTTACCATGTAAACATTAAGGGGGGGGAATGTTAGGAAATTAATTAATTATTAATGTTTACATTATAAATTATTAGGTTTGAAAGAATATATTGTTTCAACAATATATTATTCATGGAGTTTTGTTGTACCCGTTAAGTTTATAAACGGGTAAGTTGTTTGATACACTTCCTATTTTATAGGAAGAAGTTTGTCTATTATATTGGCTATATATTAGCCTAATGTATTGCTCAAATTATTAAGAGACAGATAATATAATTATTCTGAGTGATATTACTGTGTAAATCTGCTGCTATACCAATACTCTTATCTCCTTATTATTTGTACTTTATTGTCATTGCATGTTATATTTTGTATGTTTATGATATTATCTGATTGATCTTAGTCCTTTGATTAATATTTAATTCATTAAATGACTTTTCTCTTACTAGAACATAGTTCTAGGACCTTTGCATGCTTACAAATGGAGGAAGCTAGAATATTTGACATATTTGAGTTCCTTAGAACTATAGTAGTCACTATTTTAAGTGATTTTCAATTAATTTTGGAAGTTTTAGGAGGGCCTCAAGTGATTTTGGATTTATATTTGTAATAAGAGATTATGAAAGTTATAGGTGAATAATACAATAATATTGACATTCTTATATAGCGTTTCTTAGGTGAAATATTATGATAAGTCCTACCATAGGACGATAAAATGATTCACTTAAGATATTCAAACTAGAAGCATAGTCAAAAGGTACAAAGGGGAAATCCCATACAAATCGGATAATGTCATAGTCCTTATCTTGAATAAACTATATGATTTTTCATAGGAAAGTTGTGATGTAAAACTAAAGGTTTTGAGACGATGCACAAGGATAATTTATCACTTTTATTAATTAATAATTCTTAATTTAATGACAAAGAAGAGTGTGGAGATGAGAAAGTAAAATAAAGAGCTAGGGAGATGTACTAATTGGATAGATTGTGAACACTTGTCTTGGAAAGGGAACATAAATAAACTTATCATCACTAAAGGATATGTTACCAAATTTTATTCTATATCTATCAAAGATAAATGAATCATATTTTACATGATCTCATTTAGAGAATTGTTAAAACTTATGTGGATGACCTTCTACAAAAATCTAGATAAAGGAACAATCACCTTGACATTTTATGGGTCATTCTTTCCCAGATGATTGAATATGATAACTAATTTAACCCCCAAAAAATGTAATTTTAGAGTGATGAGTGGAATATTTTTAGGGTACATTATTTACTCTTGGGGAATTAATGTTGACCCCACTAAGATATATACAATTATTGAGATGATTCTACCTAAATATGAGTCTTGCATTAGGTCATATCCTCAGAAAAATTGGGGAAATCAAGAGAATTATCCCTGAAATCATGTATTCAATCCATCCCATTGTTAGTTGAGATGTGTGAACATGTGAAAGATCACCAAGTTTTGGAATAATATGCCATATTAGTAGTAATAATGGGAATACTTACAAGGTGTGGTACTCTAGGATCCTTAAAGTAGACTTCCAAAGAAAGTTGGATGTTGCAATACATAATGCTAACACTACTCTAAACACAACTAAACTACTGAAAAAATGGGTGGTGATAACACCAAGATGAAAGTGGATCTATCTCGCAATGCATTCAAAAATTGAGAAAACAAGATATAGATCTATAGAGTAGATATAAGCCACAACAAAAACATTTATCTATATATTATCCCCACTCCAAACCTCAAGACATATTGAAATACAACATTGCAAATTCCACAGAATAAATCCCATAGGGATAAGAGGAAAATTAACACAAACCCATAAGGTAGATATGAGCCAAAACTAAATTTATATAAAAGGATTGAGTATATAAAGTCTTTTATCACCATAAAACAAGGTAATAAATCATCTAGAAATCCCAAACCAGAGATAATAGACACTCGAAAAAGTAGGCCACGAAAATATTAGAGTAACTTGCTTTCAAGGGAAGGGAACACTTTAAAATTATTCCTAAATGCACATGTATATAAGAGTAGAGAGAAGGAGAAAATAAGAGATAATAAATAAGAAAAGGGAATAAAAATATGCTCTAAACTATATACTTGTCCCCATGTTTCTCTTCTTAGAAAGAGAAAAAGCCTCTGAAATATTATCCAAATAAAAACATGTACCCAAAATCACTCACTAGAATATTCTATTCTTCATGATGGTCCATAATAATAAAATATGCCTTTACCTAGTGTAATGAATGAGAAGATGTCCATTTGAGATTAATCACATGAGATCAAGAGAGTAAGGCAAAGATTAGGCTTCCTCTTGGTTGAAAATACCATGTTTTCACATTTACAAACCCTTGTATTGTTTAACAACCTGATTTAACCCCTACTTTTGGTGAGTCACAAGGGTCATAATAGCTCAAAAGATCTTTTAAAAGAGAAATAAAATGACCTAAAAGCATTCTTAAGTGCATTGGGTGACATAAAATAGAAAAAACTAACTAGATCCACCTCAAAGTTATGTCATAAAGATATGCCCATTTCTTTCACCATATTCAATCAAACTATGCTCAAAATGTATTTATCCTTAAGATCTTTCTGTTGATACCATGCCTAGGAGAAATGAATCTCTATTAAAAGATATAAGAAAAACCTGACCCTAGTCATGCTATCATGATGACATCCCCGAGCTTTAATTTTCACTAGACAAAACTGTCAAATTAAAGCCCATAAAGAGATTTTTCAATGGATTTTTTCCTCACAGATATTTTCCATGTGTATATTGTTGACATGTGCTCTATTGGTGGCTCAGTGGCATGTGATCTATTGGTGGCTCAGTGGCATGTGAAGAGAATTAATGAGGAAGGAATCC
The DNA here is from genome assembly GCA_019776745.2 of Taxus chinensis. Taxonomy (NCBI): domain Eukaryota; kingdom Viridiplantae; phylum Streptophyta; class Pinopsida; order Cupressales; family Taxaceae; genus Taxus; species Taxus chinensis. The sequence goes on from CM034150.1 coordinate 553,479,416, forward strand.
ATTAGAAGGCATAGTTAAGATGATTGTTGGAACCTATCCAATGTATGCCACGTGTTGATGATCTATGCCATTCTGGGCTTGGGAGCAGAACCTTAATTGTTAAGAAAGTTTATAGGCACTATGTTCTGATTTGTAACACATTTCCTACTATGCGTTGGTGGCTTGAAAGATGATGATATTTAGATTAAATACTTATATAGTGTAGGGATATGATGCTTGCCACTTGGCACACATATATGATTACAATAAAGAAAACACCAAGCGGTTAAATCCTAAGTAACTCAAAGGAAACAAGTAGGTCAATGACTACCACATTTCAAGTTAAACGCTTATTGCTCTCAGGAATAAGATCATTTGTACAAATTTTAAGGCATACAACATTCTATACTATACCAATCAATTCCACTAGGCACACATCGATGCTCTACAATGTTTGGAAGTCCAAGGAAAGGTTTAGAAAACTTGCAGGGTGCAGAAACACCGATCCTTAACACCAATCACTCATCAATGAGGGTGCTGAAAAATAAAATTTTCTAAGTCCCAGATGAGTATTAGTCTATCACATTCACCCTTCTTCTCAAATAAAATTTGATAGGTGAGATCCCAAAGAAAATTAAGGAAAATGGATGTGTTCATCCATATTGAGGTAAAAACAAGACAAAAATGGATAAGTTTTTCATGGTTTCAACTGTAAAAACCTAGAACTAGCTAGAATAAGAAATTTTGTTAAATTTTAAGCCATTAGAGTTTTGAAAAGTGAGACACAATTCTATTAAATGCCTTTAAGTCCTTGCAGTTAAAATTAGTTGTCAAGAGTGGAGCATGGTGCTAATTTTGAAAACATTATGAAAACTCAAATGGGTCATTTTCCTAATAGATGGATGAATGGTAGCCTTATGGTATCCATTGGTCATGAAGTAAACCTAATAAAACTTGAAATTATATTTAAACACTGATTTGATGCGCAAAAATATTTCTGAAAAATGTTATAAATCTAAAACTTTCTCCTTTGTAAAAAATGAACTTAATCCATCTTGAATTGAATTTATGATCCATAGAAGGCTTCAAGATGTATTACTCCATCATGATATTATACTAAAGGATTATAAAACTCTACATCTGGCATATAAATATTGACTATAACTAGCTCAAGAGTGGATTAAAAACTATGTACAAATAGATAGATTATACATATCTCAAGTGAAGACATGTAGGGTGTGACAATACTTATCAAGCTAAAAACAAACCTAAATTATCCCTAACCTAGCAATGTTCAAAGATAAATAAAGAAATAAAAATATTGGTTTTGAAAAATAACTTCCCTTCTGGATAAGATATGGCCAAGATATTAGTTTTACAAATAGTAAAGAGGGGCAAGTGAAAACATAGCCCGCACTTCTGAATTATCCAAAATATTAGCTTAAAAAGGACAAATACCTTCTATTTTTATTCTAAACTTTAATGGTGAAGGTATACTAGCTAACTTTTGTAACTTTTAGAATCTTACTCTTGATCTAAAGTGAACATGACTGGGGATGACTTTGATCTTGGATATAATTTAGCTAGATATTTGAAGGGATACCCAAATTTTAGAGCCAATTGACAAAATCCTCTAATTTATCCATATTATTTGCATTCATCTCCATAGAAAAATATAATAGGAACATCCTCATTTTTTTTAGAATAAGAAAAATCCATGATATCTTCCCAAGAATTATATTCAAGTGAAATTTTTTGAATAAAGTGAAAACACGACAACAAGAGTATCTGTGGGATAACAAAAACATTAACCGAGTTGCACTCTGGAAGCATGATGAGGTTCCACGGGGGAGCGAGCATCAACCATGAAATGTGTATGTAAAGAAGGAAAAGGGAAAAATATCATTCACCTCTCATAGATCAAAAAAGAAAGGGGTATAAATAGGGGTGCTGTGTAACCCCTAGTGCAAGTAATCATACCTCCTCAATTAGAGAAAGGGAGTTACATTCTTAGAATGGAAGTAACTCCCCTATAATGTACTAATGCACAATGACGTATATGATGCAACTGAATCTGTCATAACCCCTATGACACTGTAAACACAAAATCACACACTTTGGGTAATTATCTAGTCCTGATTACATACTACTATTCATATAATTCCTAAGTAAGAAAAGTACTAATTCACCCATGTATTTTTCCACCTTTCTTTGTTGTTTGTTTCCACTTTTGGTCTTATAACCTTACTTTCTCAGTATGCCTTTTTATAATTCAACATTTATCATCCTGACCACTAGTGGCCAACCAAGATGCCAACACCAGGCGCCCTCGTCCCCTCTGGGTGCCCATGACCACATTGTATTTTGTTCACATATTTTGGGTCCTTTCTAGCCATTTGGGCATTGTTTATTTTTGGTATTAAAATTTTTTAGGGTTAGTTACAAAATTCAAGCAAAGGAATCATATCATAATAAGGGACCAACCACTAAAAACTAACTATCACCACCTAAGATTGCATCCATCAAGCATCTAAGAGACTCATTACATCCATATAGCACCATTTAAGGGGCACAAGGGATGGTTATTCTGCATACACTTCATAGGAGGGAAGTTCATTCTATTCCATGCACACATTTATTACATTTATTTACATCTAACTTATTTGCTTGCTATCAAGTGCAACACATATAAGAGATGCCTAGGGCACAATTCCATACACACAAAAATACAGTGGGTATGATATGTAGTGCAATGCTTAGTCGTAAGATCACCACTGTGATAGTTAAGGACATTCTAACCCCTCATTCTACCACTTTATTTTTTAGGATTTGATGTATATTTGAGGGTTTTGTAGGTTCATATTTCATTGTATGTTTCTGGCTACTTCGGAGATCATTGTGCAACCTCAGAGAAAAAAAAGGTGAACAAAAAACAAAAATAACAATCATTCTGAGGAGGTTTCCTTAGCATTTCCACAGACCCAGGTCGAGGGCACCCATGTCCCTCTCTATGCAGCCTAGTCTAGGTGAATAATAAGTTTGTGCACTTTTCTAGGGCTCTGTGTGACCTTCCCCCTCTTTTTTCATTTAGTTAGCACTTCAGCATAATACAGATTTCATTGTGACTTAGCTAAGGCTTTCTACTCTCTCTTTGCACTTAGGGTTTCATACTTTCTTGCTTATTTAGCTTGGGTCTATATCTGTACTTCATTGTTTATTAATTTACTACTGCAATAACAATAAGATTATGAATTTATTTCCATGATATGCTTAATAATTTTCGTGAACCCAAAATTGAAGGTACTATTTTCATGTTAGATATAGTCTCATATGCAACACCACAACCTCTTGTTATTAAGACTGCTATGATTTTTTTATCAAGGGTGTGTCCCACCATTGAACATAATTCCACCTACTACACCTTCTCATGTGCCATTTTCATTAGTATGACCTCTATTTACATTCACATTTTTCATGAATGATTTTTATTGGGAGCACATTACATTCAATCCTACTTACTCTGAATCTATATGCACACATGATGGGTTGACTCATCTAGGATTTATAGTTGACGACATCTTTACTCTACCTTACAATCATCATATGTATCATGGTTTTGTTTTCATCACCACTACTTATGGTCTTCAAGTATTTTATCTCACAATATTTCGTGCACGCACTCCCAACACTTCTCCACTCACACTTATAAAGTCTGGGCTCGATTACATTGGGGACACATTAGATCCTTCTCATATTGATATATCTTTCCCCATGCCATTTGGTCATTTTTTCATTTGCAATGACTCATTCCTCAGCTATTCACCAAATATCACTCATTGGTAAGCACATGGGTGCCCATTACCTCATTTTATTGATGAGAAATACACTATGGGCATGTAAAATTTACACCTCAATGGATCCTTTCTCGATCGACCCAAAACTATCGCTTATCAAGTTTCCAATGCTTCACCATTCAGTTTTGATCATGAAAATGATGAACTCTTAGATGACATCACTTGAACACAGTCATCATCATATACTTGGAGGGCATCATACTTATTTCTGTCTTCCCCCTAACATCAACATGCATCTTGTTTTCTCAACACTTCACAGATACAATTTCACATGCGACTTACGCATCTTGACAAAATCTAATGTCGACATCCCCCAATGATGCACTATCGTGCTATGGTTCACACTTGAATATTGAGGGCATCCTATATACATGAACTTCACACACACTACACACTACACACTACACACTACACACTACACACTACACACTACACACTACACACTACACACTACACACTACACACTACACACTACACACTACACACTACACACTACACACTACACACTACACACTACACACTACACACTACACACTACACACTACACACTACACACTACACACTACACATCATATGCTAGAACATAATTCACACACATATTCATCACTACACAATCAACATACTTGTGATTTATTCTTCTTATCACACATACTCAACACCAAAACAACACCTATTTCTTGCACCTACTCATAAATACAACCTCAACACATTTTCATCACCTACTCTTCATGCATGTTCAATGCACCCTACTACACACACTTGATATATATATAAAACATTAAACACTCAATATTTTGACAACATACCTCTTTCACACATATCTCTTATGCACACTCGACACATACCTTATATAATATATGTATCTACAACACACTACTCATTCAACACTCTCATGAAATTTTTTGTTGTGCAACCTATAATTGACACATTCCCAACAACTTTATCTCTTGTGTGTAATCTACAAGACACAGGACACACCATATAATCAAGCTACTCACACCATTTAATGCTAAAAATAAGTTCACAACATCTTACACATGCTACACATTCAAAAAAAACACTATAACATCAACATATCTATCACACAATCACCATGACACACTACCTTATGACATACTCTAGTTCCATGGTCCATACTCGACTGTTGAGGGTCTACATCTCAAATGGACCACATCAAACTCACACATTTAATCAGCTCACTCACTCACTCACTCACTCACGTATTTATATTCTATGCTTTGCACTTTGACAATCACATATTTATAATACACACATTCAAACCATTTCCCAATGAAAAAATTGTTGGGGTTAGCACACCGATTGTACGGATAAAATATCATATCTAAGCATACATGAAAATAAAAGTAGATATTCTACCAGAAGAAATATACAAAACAAGAGATATAAATCAACACCAGATTTAACATGGTTCACCCAGTGTGGGATACGTCCACCAAGAAACAAGCCAATATATTATATAAAGCATTGAGAAGATATGTAATTTAAGATTTACAATCTTTTACACCTCTCAGATGTACAATAATTTCTTTCTCTCAAAATTTTTCTTCTCCTCTAAGAATTCTCTCTCTCTCAATTATTCTCACAATAATTAAGTTCTTCTTATATACTTATAAACCCTAGCTTTCATTCTTATTTAGGAATTTATAAACTTAGGGAACTTATCCATGTAATTACAATCAATAGATATACTTTAATGCTAAAAATAGATCTAATTCTCGAGAGTTAATTAAAACACACACACACATAGGTAACCAATGTTGGTTCACCCTAATCGATGCCGATTCCTCCTTGCTTGATCGATGTCGGTCCTAGGTGACCGATGTTGGTCCCTTCTAACCGATGACGGTTACCGTGTTTTCCAAAAAGTTTTAACTTGCATGCTAATTTGAAGTAATTGAGCTCCATAACTCAACAATCTTCCACTTGTAGATTAATTACTACACCATACCTATACACCATCATTCTTAGATCCTTCCTTATATTTTTTTCTTCATCTTCAAGTCTCAAACTTTAAGACCAATAGAAGTGGAGTGTAGCTCCAACTTATCCTTTGCTAATGGATTCATTATCATATCTGCAGAGTTCTTGATCATATGAATATTTTCTAGATTCAGCAGTCCATCCTCCAATACCTACCATATTAAGTGATACCTCAACTAAATGTGTTTCATTATCGAATGAAATGCTAAGTTCTTTACTAAGTGAATTGCACTATGACTATCACTAAATAATTTACAATCATCTTACTCATTTCCCAACTCTTCCATGAACCTACTCATCCATATCATCTCCTTGATAGCCTCTATAACTGCAACATACTCTACTTCTATAGTAGACAAAGCCAAAACCTTCTACAATATTGAAATCTAGCTAACTACCATCCCACCTACTGTGAAAATATATCCAATAGTGCTCCTTCTACCATCCAGATATCTAGCCATATCCAAATAAACATAGCCACATAATGAAATATCCAAACCTCCATAGCATACCTGCATGCTAGATGTCCCTTTTAAATACCTGAGTATCCATTAGACTATTTTCCAATGCTCTTTACCTGGATTGGCCATATATCTACTCACAACTCCCATTGGATGTGCAATGTCTAGTCTGGTACAAACCATAGCATACATGAGACTCCTAACTGCTAAAGCATATGACACTCATGTCATGTATTTGACCTCCTCACGTGATGATGGACACTGATATTTTCTCAATTTGAAGTTTCCAACCATAGGTGTAATAATAGGTTTTGTATTCTGTATGTTGAACCTTTGTAACACCTTGTAGATATAATCTTCCTGAGATAAATACAATTTCTTGTTTTTCCTATCTCTATATATTTGCATGCTAAGGATTATTTTTGCAGATCCTAAATCCTTCATAGAAAATGTGTGAGCTAGATTTCCCTTAAGCTCACTAATGTTGTAGTCATTTTTATGCACTCTCAAAGAACAAGGAAATCCCATGCGTGTCGACCTATCACCCAGTGGGCACTGGGCACTCACTCGAGGAACGCGTAGGTGTCAAGCCCATCCTTTATGTGAGTTATGTGAGAATGCATTAGTTATGATAGAAACTTAAGTGAAGAGACTGGAAATGAACCATACATTCATCTTAGAGATTAGAGCGGGATTCTAGACCAATGTCTTTATTCAGTATAGAAAAACATTAAAAAATATAGATCTAAATCTCAACATAAGGGAAATACACAGGGGTTTACACTCACTCATATGAAATATATATAAAACTGATCCATATAGATGTAAGTAAAACTGGAACCAAACATATATTCATATTAAGTATGTTGATAACCACCACATTACATTAACTGAGGCAATCACAAATCCATATAATAGTGTAGACCAATGTCATGCATCAAAACTAGACTTAAGCCCTTCATAGTACAAAGAAAAATATTTAGATCCATCCCCTTGATACAACATACTCCTACTGATCCTCTAAACCCAACCCATAGAGATCTCATAGTATTCTTGTATAGCTTCACATCTTGCATTCTCTATCTCTGCATCCCCTCCTTTTCTTCTACCAGGTGCTTGTATATATAGCCTTAGCAAGCACCGCCATGCCTTCCTAAAGTTGTAGATTGGGTGCCAAGTGTCTAAGTGGTCCTCCATGGGAGCATGATTCTTCGGACATGAGATGTCCATCCTTCGCCATTATGACCTTCTAGAATCTTCTATCGTAAGGCATATTCCTTTTATGGGCACCAAGTCACCAAGCTGGCACCTTATCCACTGCGTATGCACAATAGGGTCATGCTTTCCTCATGTTCTGCTTGATATGCCAAATATGGATAAGTCCCAAAACCTTTGCTTTTCTTGCGTGCGTGTGTAATTGGTTCTTATAAACCCTCCTAAAACCCTGTCCTGTGTGCTTTCACCTTACACGCCCCTCTTCAAATAGGCCTTGTGTGCCCACACGATTTCTTGTACTTAGTCAATATTTTAGGGGCCCAACATCACCCCACATTATGCCTATTCTCCACCCTCGGGAACACCTTCTCAATGAATAAAGAATGTCTGTCCTTGAATAATTTGGAGAAAGAATAAAGGAATGAAGAATTTGGGGAAGAATGAAAGAATAGGGAAACTATGATTACTTCTGCAAGAGGAGAGGGAAATATTTCATCAAGGATGCCTCTAAATTATTCCAGGTATCGATCTCACTCTGTGCCTATTGACAAAGGTCACCGACTAGGGCGTTCACCTCTTCAAATCTTAGCCCTTCTCCTTGGGTATTCATTGTTTCCACAATCCCCTCCAATTTTTTCCCAAATCCTCAAGTGCGTCCATCCTTTGAGTGATATGGGGATACAACTCCTTCACATAGTTTTTGATTGAGCCCCATAAGGTCTCAATATCATCTGATTTCTTCTCAACCTCAGCTGGAATTCTATCACGTTCTACTCTATTCCCCTTGTTCTTATCCTATAACTCCTTGAGATCCCCTTCATGGGTGATGACCAGAATTATGGCCACTCTATCTCTATCGATGTAGTTGTCATAAGAAACCTCAACAACTTAGGTGGTGGCTTTCGCATACATGAGGAATTTCTTGTACTGGGTAAAAATTTCCACAACCTTCATCTTTTCCTCCTTTTATTTATGCTCCGATGCCTCCTCTGCAGGTTCCAAGGCTAGTGGTCACCTTTCCATTGTGAGGACATGGGTCAAGTCCTCTAGGAACTCTAGGGTGGATCCATACTTCTGCGCTAGTGGCATTTGATCTGGATGCTTAAAGACAATGATATATGTGATCATCTCTACTTTCTTGTAAACCTCACACACCCTTTCCTTCTCTTCTTTCAACTCATGCCTTAGATGAGCATTGATTATTTCCTCTTGATTTAAGTCATTGGTTCTTTCCTCGAGTTCTTCTTCCTTTTTCTCCAATTCTGCCTCTAGGAACTTCACCCTATCATTCCTCTAAAAGAGTCTAGCTTCTAATTCAATTGAAACCTTGTTTAGTTCATTCAATATTGGCTTGTATAATAACTGTTGAGAATTTACTAAGGGGTTATCTCCTTTTGACTTTGGTACCTTCATTATTTCCCATTAGCTTACTTTGAATTATAGCTCATTGATGTGGGACTCAAATTCCCAGGAAATAAATTTCCTTGTCTTAGGGTATGCACCTTCCTCATCAAATGATGCCATATCCAAGAGTTGCTCCATTGGTATGGTGCTTTGAAAGTGCACATGCAACACCTTGTTTAGATCATCAATGTAGCCCATCCTTTGAACCTGTGATGCTTCTACACTCTTTCTCCCCATGCATGCGGTGTTAGGAAAGCTCACAGCTAAACTAGGATCCCCTCCCATGTTGCCATATTCCTTTTCTACACTACCCTCCTCTGCTTCCTTCATCACTAGTTCCACATTGCATTCCATCTCTTACTCTACCAGGTCTTCGATGATCTTTGCTAATTCTTTCTCTGTGGCCTCATCTATCTTTTCCTTTGTAAGGCTTGGGGTACTTTGTGTTTCGCAAAGAATTTCATCCCGGAATAGAGTTGCTTCTATCCTTTCATTCTCTTGAGAAATAGATAAGGGTTAGGGCTAGGAGGAATACCTATTGAGTGTTGGGAAGGTGTGCGTGTACCGTAGAGAGATCAGATCAATTGTGAAGAACTCCTTTTTGTCTAGGAAGGACTACATGTAAGTAAGAATACAAGACCACCAGATCTTAGTTAGACAATAAGTGAGGGAACTACCTTAGGCCTAGGAAATATTATACTTCCTTTCGAAGGTGGTCAGTTCCCCTTTTAATACGAATTAAAGCAAATGATAACAAAGAACTACAAGATACTACTTACTAGTTCCTGATGAAGATACAGGTCCAAGGAATGTGGTGACGATTGTAAGGCTTAGTTGGGATGATTCACTATTGGAAAGTGAGCTGATGAAGCTATCCTCAGTCTTTTCTAATGCTTGGACAAGTGTGACAACAATCTAGTTGCTCAGTTATAGTCTTCAGCTCGACCCTCTTCTCTGCAACCTCTTCTACTTATTTCACTTCTCTTTCTCCTGCCAAAATGAATTCTGGATCCTTTGTTTTTGGTTGGGGGAGGTCATTTACAGGGAACTGATGGTAGTTTTATGTAACCGATGGCGGTCGAGTAGGAACCAATGTCGGTTAGGTCAAAGTGGCTATTTTTAGTAAAATAGCCATCTTTCCCTCCTTTTCTCCCAAGGGATCAGTTGTGGGCTTGGTCAAGTCATTATTAGGCTCGTTTTGGTGTGGGTGAGGGGTAATGAGTCATGGGTGTGGGTCTGGACCAAGTCATAGGTCTTAATTAGGTTGGTTTAGGGTTAGGGCTAGGTCATGGTGAGGTGGCGAGATGAGGTGGTGGGGTTGGAGATGTGGATTTATTAATTATAAGGTAATTAATAAATCATTAGGTGTGTAAGGTTTAGGTGGTGAGGTAGGGTTAGGTTGCGAGATGAGATACGGGGTACAGGGCATCGTAAGACCCAAATTTGGTGTCTACATTTGCCCCTTGTTGTCATGTGGCTTGTATTTTAAAGCTACACTGACAATAATAAAAAGTGGTTACCCCAGTTAAGGGTATAGGTAATCCCCCTCAAGTCTATCACAGATGGAGGCGACATGAAATCAGGGATAGGGTTGACAAAGGGTAAATGATGGTGAGATGCTAGTAAGATGGTGGGGTAAGTACAAGGAAGCCGACACATGTTAAAATGTAGTAGTGTGACTAGGGTACATGGTTTGAAGAGCTAAAAATCAATTCATAGGCAAAGGCCGATAGTTTATCCAAACAAGGATGATATAATCCTGGTATCCAAGGCATAGGAAGTAACTCCAGGGGATATAATAGGTAAGGTACCAGAATGTTTAGGCATGTTCGGTAGTACCAAATGGTTGGTTTGGTTGAGATAAACGTCACGGTCTCGGTCTAGGAAAAGCTGGTTGGCTGATCAATTCAAGTATCCTAGTCATGCTAAAACACGAATAGGTGAGCTCAATTGAAAAAACAAGTACATGATGGGTGGATAGAATTGTAATTTGTGGTTCTCGGTCGAGGTACTTAATTGGTGTAGCCTTGGGTTGGGCCGATTGGTTGGGTGTGGCCATGGGTCAGGCCGATTGGTTGGTTACGGCCTTGGGTCGGGCCAATTGGTTGGTTGCGGCTTTGGGTCAGGCTGATTGATTGGTTGCGGCCTTGGGTCGGGTCGATGGGTTGGTTGCGGCCTTGGGTCAGGCTGATTGATTGGTTACGGCCTTGGGTTGGGCCAATTGGTTGGTTGCGGCCTTGGGTCAGGCTGATTGGTTGGTTGCGGCCTTGGGTCGGGCCGATTGATTGGTTGCGGCCTTGGGTCAGGCCAATTGGTTGGTTATGGCCTTAGGTCGGGCTGATTGGCTGGTTACGGCCTTGGGTCGGGCTGATTGGTTGGTTACGGCCTTGGGGTGGGGCCGATTGGTTGGTTGTGGCCTTGGGTCGGGGTGATTGATGAGTTACGGCCTTGGGTCGGGCCAATTGATTGGTTGCAGCCTTAGGTCGGGCTGATTGGTTGGGTGCGGCCTTGGGTCAGGCCAATTGGTTGGTTGCGGCCTGGGGTCAGGCCTGATTGGTTGGTTGCAGCCTTGGGTCGGGCCTGATTAGTTGGTTGCAGCCATAGGTCAGGCCGATTGGTTAGTTGCAGCCTTGTGCCCGGGCTGATGAATGTAAAAGAAGGTTATGTAGCAAGGCCAGAGGTAGGTGATATGGTAAAAAAATGGAGAGTGGTGGATAAGGGCAGGAGTTAGGTTAAACTAAAAATATAACTGATATCATTTATATGTGACCGATATCCGCTAGGCGACCGATATCGGTCTTCTAGGGCGTGCCCCAGCCGGTATCGGTTAGAGGTCAAAACCTATAAAAAGAAAAAATATGACATGTCATTGCCACATTGTGAATTTGAGTGCCAACCTTTGTCTTGTCTGAGTTTTGAATTGATTTGGCTGAGTTTTTCAGCTGAGGTGGCACTATTTGAGTGGGGGAGTGAGTTATTGGTAGGCCCCATAGATCAGGAGGCAGAGTTTGATTGGTTGAGGACCATGCTAAGGAGATTTGGAGCTATGGCACATCCTGGAGGAGCAGGAGGTGTTGGAGGAGCTGGACCACCACCACCTATCCCACCATGATGACGTGTAGTTGTACCGGTAGGCTCTAAATCTCTCTTTGTGTAAAGTTGATGAATTTAGCTAGGATGTGGGTTTTGGGGTAGGAATCTAAAATTTGAGAAAATAATGAATAAATGAAGGTAAATCATAAAATGGAGTGGGTAGATATGTTAGGTAAGTCAAAATGGTAGGGTGGGTGAGTTTTTAGGCAATTGGGCTGGGTAGATGGGTAGAAATAGGAAGAAAGGGGATTTGGGGGCCGTTTTCGATCCGGCCCCGAAATCCCACAATGACCGGCATCGGTCACCACACAAGCTGTTTAGATTTGTGGGTTCAGAGACTGGCGTCGGTCATGTGTCGATCGACGTCGGTGCATAAAAGTAGGGGATAGACAAGGGGTGGGGTACCGATGGCGGTCGAGGGTGACCGGTACCGGTCCCCATGGGTAGGAGGAAAGGGTGTGAAATTTGTTGTAGGCGGGTAGGATAGATTTTTGGGGTGAAGGGGGAAAAGGTAGAGTTGCTAGGAAAGGTTATTGGGGGGGGTAATCAGGTGGTGTATGAGTGGGGTAGGTATTAGGTTGTGGGATAGGTAAAGGGGATATTGTAGGTGTTTTGTTAGGTGGGGTTAGTGATATTGGGGTTATTGGGTAGTTTTTTTGGAAAGGGTAGGCCTGATGGAGTGGGTTGTTTTTACAGGCATGCCAGCAGCTGACGATGCGGGATAAGATGCCACCTCTACTGAGGTGGATGCGGCCACATGTGACTGCAGTGTAGTGGGTAGTCATGTGGGAGGTTAGACTCGGTGGAGTCCAGAGATATAGGGCTGTGGATAGGGACCACAGCCTGATGGTTGCCCTCATTGAGAGATGGGATCCGGAAACCAATGTCTTCCATCTCCCGACTGGAGAGATGATAGTCACACTAGAGGATGTGTATTACATCCTGAGACTACTGATCATAGGGGAGGCGGTGTTCCAGGTGGATGCTGAGACAACAATGGATAGCATCCTGCAGGTATTCGGGGATGCAGCCCCATTGATTACGTACCATAGTGTGAGCATCTGCTATAGAGATATGTATCGCGCACATCGACAGGAGACACGACTTACCGTGCTGATGATGATTGGTATCACCTGCTTTGCCCTCCTGGACTCAGAGGGAGGTCACTTCCCACGGGATCTAATGGGAGTATTACATGAGATGGTGGAGGAGCACACCTGCTATGCATGGGCATCGGTGTATTTGGTGCAGCTATATAGAGAGCTCTGGGGCTATCGCCGTATGAGGTGATTTGGGATATGCTCGACATTCTTGCTACACTGTTGTGCCTACGAGCATATCATGTGTTTATGACCTATAGGGCTGCCCCAGCAGCCAGGGCCACATGCAGTGTATAGGTATGGGTTTCAGAGGTGGTTGGGGGTTGTGGGCCAGCCATGAGCAGTTATCACAGGGCGAGATGTTGCGTACTACAGGCATATGTTAGAGGGCCTGACCACACTAGATATTATATGGAGGCCATACATAGGCCATCAGCCCCGTGGAGGAGCCCGAGCACAACTATGATGGATCCAGTACATCTTCTGGATAGCTAGACAGAGACCCAGGGAGCATGAGCTGATTCCCCTAGAGAGGGTATGCCAATAGTTGGGCCTACGGCAGGATGAGCCACTTCCCTTCCCATAGTATCGGAGGGAGGATGTAGAGGCACCACTACCTCTTTCATAGCCATTGAACCCACTCTGGGTTGCGGAGAGACTGGCTGATGATACGGTGGATGACGTCGATGTTGCAGGTGCATTTTTGGTTTGGTGGGTAGGGCAGAGGGCAGCCATGAGAGCATAGCCCGCACAGCCAGATTTAGCGGCTATTATAGCAGAGAGGGACCATCTCTTGGGCTAGGTGTAGTTATTACAGGGGCAACTTGCTGTTGCATAGGCACAGATTGGGGTGCTACAGGGGCAGTTGGCCCAAGCACAGGTACAGACATAGCCTCAAGCACAGGTACAGGTATAGCCTCAGGCACAGGCACAGGCACAACCTCAGGCATAGGCGCAAGTATAGCCTCAGGCACAAGGTGTACAGGTAGGGCAAGCTGTACAGGCAGGGAAGGGCCCACTTATATTAGGAGTTGGGGGAGCAGCCCCACCAGCCATGGTGGCACGAGCCCAATATATGGAGGTGAGAGCAGAGGCCCGATATGATCAGGATGTACTAGATGGTACCAGGGTCGACTATCAACCCTATGCAGCTCACAAAGTTGAGACATCCTGGAGTCACAGGTCACAGGGGGCCGCAGCCATAGCCGGTGGGTCAGTGACGAGTAGGAGGTGAGATCCAGCACAGGGGCCAGCTGAGAGATGAGCCGAGGGAGGGGGAGAGAGCTAAGTCACCCCAGGAGTAGAGCTGGGTTTTTATGATTTGATAGAGGATTTGTTGATAGAGACACCAGTCTGTGAACCAAGTGTGTATATAGGGGCCTACGTGCCCTCATAGGATTGATGTAGTCATTTTTGTTGTATATACTGGCCTGTGAGCTGAGTATATGTTGTAGAGTTGATACTAGCCTGCGAGCCGAGTATATTTTTGACATGAGAGGCCGGCTTGCAAGCTGAGTCGAGATTTTGACAGAGACAGCAGCCTGCATGCTGACTTTGTATTTTGGATTACAGAGGCCCCATGCAGGGAAAGTTGTATATTGTAACATTGTTTTGATGATATATATAGATGATGAGGTTGATCCATATGGTGTGTATAATGTTTGAGTTGATGGCATATATTATAATGTTTTATGTGTTTTGTCGATGGTATTGGAATGTTTGTGATGTATATATAAATGAGGTTGATGATGTTTTGATGATATGCATATGTTTTGAAATATTGATGTTTATTATGATGATGATTGTTGATAACTATGTCGTTATGCAAGAAAAAGAGGCGGGTGCCGCCAATAATTTGCAACAAAAACAAAGAAAGGATCTATAAGCCAAATGAGATATGTGACCAATATCAGTTATTTAACCAATGTCGGTCACATATGACTGATATCGGTTATGTAACTGACATCGGTTACTCTAAAATGAGCTTTTCTAAATATAGAAAAGCTTGGGAGGCAACTAAAGTTCTTATTTTTAGAGGCATGCAACATGTTAAATACGAAGATGCGAGGCTGTTTGTCATCCATACAGGGTAATTGCATGGGGGAATTGAGTAAGAAGGAGGAAGAGACAGGTGAAGTGATCATGGGCTTGGGTTAAGAAGGCGTAAAGGTAAGTTATAGTGAAGAGGGTGGTGGACATGGCTGAACAAAAAGAAGCATCTAGCGGGTCGAGAGGAGAAGGAAGACAGGTTCCATGTCAAACGGATGCATCCCCAGAGGTATAATTTGTTTTGGTTAGAATGAGATTTTGCATGGTTATAAATAGAATGTGGTAAAGTAAATAGGTAGAAAGGTGATAGGTAAGAGCTTGGGATGGGGTGAGTGTTGTAGGGTAGGTAATCAAGTGTTTGAGATATGTGCGTAGGTATAGGGAGGGGAAAACAAGTGCATAAGTTATCATAGGTGGTGTTTTTGAGCGGGCTGGTTAGAATTGACAGTGACCGATATCGTTTAGGAATAACCAGTATCGGTTGTCTATAACCGATATCGGTTACTGTGTAAAGTTGCAGATTGTGATAAAAAATGCGTGGGAAGTTATTTGTTGATTTATTTTTTGTTGGTTGAATGTGTGCAGGCACAGGCAGGTTGGAGGATGAATGATAGAGTGCCAGATTTGTTGTCATGGGTCCGAGCGGATGTAACACCAGCTGAGTGGACATTAATAAACCATGTGGGGTTAAGTGGAATCCGCTATTATTCACGGATTGCATGTAATCATGCTATGTTGTAGGCACTGATTGAGAGATGGAATCTTGAAAAAAAAACCTTTTATCTACCAACATGGGAGATGAGAGTGACGTTAGAAGATGTGTTCTGAATTTTGAGACTCCCAATTACAGGAAGACCAATGTATTAGGCATGGCCTAACGCGGCGTGGGCAGCGATAATGGTAGTATTTGGTCCAGCCGCATGAGATTTGACACAACAAGGTTTGACATTCACTTATGGTATAATGTTTTCGGCACACCCTGAGGCAACAAGGTTGGAAGTGGTATTAATGATAGTGGTGGGGTATTATGCATTACCTAGAGTGGACAGGGGAAGATTTCCGAAATCATTGATTTGTATTATTCATGAGATGATAGAAGGCAGCGTTAATTTTACATGGGCACCTGCATATCTTGCGGAGCTATACAGGGGTTTATGGGCATGCAGGTGAAATCACAGGACTACACTGGATTGTGCATACTTATTACATTGTTAGGCCTATGAGCACATTGTGTGTGTGCGACCAATAGGCCGACTAATCTAGGGAGGAGAGATAAGAGTGCAGAGGTTGGGATTCAGACGATGGGTCCAGACAGAGCAAGAGGCTAGAGCCAAAACCGTGATAGATGACGCCGAGTATTATAGGAAGATGTGGGAGATGGTGATGATTGCGGATATCCGTTGGAGGCTGTATGGGAACTACATGGTGACGATGAACATAGTCGAGGATTTGAGGGGTGTAGAGTGATTGAGGTGGATCGCGGGACACGGGCCAGGTGAGTACGAGAGGATTCCTCTAGATTGCGTGCGGCAACAATTTGGATTTGTTCAGGATATACCCATGGCTCATAGACCATACAGGAGGATCGACGCCGAGGCACCCTTCTCACTACCATGACCGACACTTCTAGAAGGACCAGAAGAGACAGCAGCCGATTGCAGGGTAATGGATGCAGGAGTGACAGAGTCTTATAGATTATGGTGGGTAGCAGAGCTGCGAGGTACATGTGAGAGGGCCGATCATCCTGACATAGCTGTGATTACAGTGGAGAGAGACCACCTGCAGGGTTTAGTTCACTAGCTTCAAATTCAAGTGAATGAGACAACGAGATTGTTAGAGGTTTCGCAGTCACAAGTGGAGAGACTAGAGGCAAGATTCCTCCACGCGAGAG
This sequence comes from Taxus chinensis, assembly GCA_019776745.2. Lineage (NCBI taxonomy): Eukaryota > Viridiplantae > Streptophyta > Pinopsida > Cupressales > Taxaceae > Taxus > Taxus chinensis. The sequence continues at coordinate 553,496,463 of CM034150.1, forward strand.
GGCGTATTCGTATGTTACAGGAGAGATTGGTGGATCAGTGGGAGGATCCAATAGTAGTGGCCCCTTTGAGGATGGAGAGGCCAGGTGAGTGGCGTCGACGATCACCATCACTACCTAGTTTGGGATGAAGTGCGGGGGCCTATGTGAATTTCATAGGGGTAGTAGAATAAATAAGGATGCCGAGTTTCGCGTCGATGATAGAGAAGATGTATCTAAATAAAACTGAATATGTATGTTGATTTTGAGTTTATGATAATAATAAGAAATGTTTGTGTTTTGAATGTTTGGATTGATAAAGGGCAAAGGTGATTGTTATCAATATAAATATGCGAAAACATTTATATTTTTAAGAAAAAGACAACACATGATAGGTTATGGTAGGGGGTGGTCGAGCTAACCTTGGGAGACCCCATGTCTCCAAAGTGTTGCCTACATAGCCCATTGCACAAAGCAAGGAGGGGCCTCAGACTGATGTAGTTCTCCCTTAGGACCAGGGAGAGGTGAATTCAGGAAATTTGGTTGTGGTTAGGCAATTTGTTGGTTGGTAAAAATTTTAATATTGGTAGGGTAAGGTTGTTGGAGTTGGTAAGGTATAGGTGAAGCGAGGGTTAGCTTACCCAAGCATTAGGGAACCGTGTCCTGATTAAGGTCAACACATAATCCCAGATTCGGGTAAAAGAGGAAAAAATGTCCCATAGTTGGAAAGAGCTAAACAAACCACATATTATCATAGGATGAGCATGAATCCCTAGGTACCTTGCATAGGCGAGAATTCGATAGGTGAAAAGAGTTGCATAATCAAAATATATCAGATATACGTCACGTCCCTTGAGTTTTCTTGTTGTGAAGAATGGTGAGGTGAGGTGGATGGTATAGCTGGGGTGTAGAGGACTTGTTATAAGGTGATTATTCTGACGAAATAGATCCAAACCTAAAATAGACAAGTCCATGAATCAAAAGTGCTTTTGAATACTGCTTTTATTTTTCTGGATATAGACTGATTGATGTGGGAAGTCTATATGGGATATGAATTTTTTTGTTTCTTGAGGTCTTCACGAAGCTGATCAATGCGAGAAGCTTCTGATAGAGGCTGACTTTGTATAGCTGTCCTTCAAGGGAGTAGTTTACTTATAGTAGAATGATGCGGCTTTGCACATAGTCTGTCCCTCGAGGGAGCAGTCTAGTGTATAATAGCAAATGCAGCTTTGCACATAGCTGTCCTTTGAGGGAGAAGTCTAGTGTATAATAGCAAATGCGGCTTTACACATAGCTGTCCTTTGAGGGAGTAGTCTAGTTTAGAGCGTAGCCGTCTAGATGTCCATTTGGCATGAAGCATCTAGTTTTGCAGGAAGTTTGACTCAAGAATATCCCAGAATCATATAATTGAGAACTTGTTATTTTGATACTCTTAAGTCATGGACCAGACTAAAAAGGGGAAGGCATCTTTAAGAGGAGGTGATGATCAAACCATGTGAGCTTGATTTTATTTTGAGATGCACGAAACAAGGTGTATGAGGTGGTAAATGAGCTCAAGGGACAAGCGCAAGGTAGATAAGAAGTGATGTAACACTAAATTAAATAGTAGAATGGTCGGAGATGCAAGACATTAAGGGGTTCAGGCTCGGGTTTACCATTAAGCGAAGCTAAACGATAAGTACCTGATCCATAGGTGTGAGTGATAATGTAAGGCCCAATCCAATTAGGAGCAAATTTTCCACGTTTGCTCTTTTCTAGTTTGGTTACATGTTGATTCTCTTTGAGGATGAGATCACCAATCTTAAAGGTACGCTCATGAATTCACTTATCATAAGCATGCTTAATGCGCTTTTGATAAATTTACAGGTGGTCAAGAGCTGTAAGACGACGCTCATCAATAAGCTCTAATTGGGCTAACCGCTCTTGGCGGAAGTCATCATTGGTGAGAATATCCTGAAGAGATATTCTGAGAGAAGGGATTTGTATTTCAAGAGGCAAGACAGCCTCGGTACCATACACCAGAGAGAATGGTGTGGCATTAGTGGAAGTACGAATGCTGGTAAGATAAGCCCAAAGGGCAAAGGGGATGTGATCATGCCAGTTTTTCCCAGAATTGTTAATGACTTTCATGAGAATTTTGATTAAGGTTTTGTTAGAAGATTCGTCTTGTCCATTTGCTTGTGGATAGTAGGGTGACGAGAAGCTAAGTTTGATACCAAAGTTGTCACAAAGGTCTTGTAACAACTTATTTTTGAAATATTTTCCATTATCTGTTATCAGGCGATGAGGAACACCAAAATGACAGATAATGTGATGATTGATGAACTCAACGATTTTTTCTTTTTTGGTTGAAATGAGTGGAATGGCCTCCACCCATTTAGTGTAATATTCGGTTGCCGTGATGATCCAATGGTGATGCTGTGAAGAAGGTGGGTGAATCTCGCTAATAAGGTCTAAACCCCATTGTGAGAAAGGCCAAAGATCTCGTGCGACATGTAATGGGTGGCTAGGAGTATGTTGAAGGTTGGCATGTTGTTGACACATAACACAATGCTTAACATATTCACAACAGTATTTATTGAGAGTAGGCCAATAATATCCTAGGTGAAGGATCCGCTTGGCCATGGCGAGGCCACTAAAGTGCCCACCACAAAGTCCGTCATGGATTTTTTGGGTGGTATGAGCGACTTCAGCACCGGTTAGACAGCGAAGGAGAATACCATCGAAGCCATGTTTATAGAGGAGTCCCCCCATGATGACGTTATAGCATGAGAAACACTTTTAAGAAAACCACGTTTTCCATTTCTAGTAAGGTCAGGTGGTAGAACAGAGGTTGTAAGGTAGTCGTGAAATTGGTGATACCAGGTATCCTTGGAATCAGCAAATACATTATTTACCATACAAACATCCGGAACTAAGTAAGATGGGGCAAAGAGTTATTGGACCAAGACAAATATGTTTGAGTCAGTTGGTGAGGCCGGAATTTGCGAGGCCAAGCAAGCCATAGTATCTACAAATTTATTAGTTGAGCGGGGAATGGTTTGGATAGAATAATGAGAAAATAAGGTCAAAAGTGAATCCACGTAATGTTTGTACTTTTGAAGTTCCTCATTTTTACATTGGTAGATGCTAGTAACTTGATTTACTACCAATTGAGAGTCACCGAAAATATTAAGAGACTTCACACCTAAGTATAACGTAACATGGAGACCCAAAACAAGGGCCTCGTATTCCGCTGTATTGTTAGTGCAGGGGAAATTGAGCCTGAATGAAAGAGGCATAGGTTCACCTTCAAGAGGAATGAGAATAACGCCTACCCCTCCACCACGCTGGCATTTAGATCCATTGAAGAAGAGGGTCATTGGATACGAAACATCACTAAGTGAAAGAGTTGCTATGAGCTCATCAGGGAAAGTAAAATTGGTAAATTGTTCCCCACGTAAAGGGGCTTTCGTGAGTTGGTCTGCGATAGTTTGTCCTTTGACTGATTTTTGGTGTACAAACTCAAGGTCGAGGTTGGTGAGGAGCATAAGCCATCGGGAGATGCATTGGTTTAGGTGAGGTTTGATGTACATATAATGTATGGGGTTAGCATTGGTGATGACAAAATTTTTGTGATTCAAGAGGTAATGTCAGAGTTTGGTCGCCACAAATGATAGGGCTAGGCACAACTTTTCTACGTGTGACCTAGTCTCGTAATCTACAAGAGTATGGCTTATGTAATAAATGGATTTTTCTCGATGCTCAGAGTCATGATGTGCGAGCATGGCTCCTACAACATGGTCAGTGGCGTAAAGGTAAAGGTAGAAAGGGTGATCATCTTGAGGTGGGAAAAGCATGGGTGGTTGTAAGAGATAAGCTTTAAGAGCCTCAAAGGCTTGGTGGCACTCCTTGCTCCATTGAAAGACAATGTCCTTTTTAAGGAGATGATGGAAAGGTTGACATCGATCCAAGAGTTGTGAAATGAAATACTGAATAGATTGGAGTTTTCCTTGTAAGCTATGCAATTGTTTGAGGTTAGTGGGTGGGGGTATTTCTAGGATAGCTTTGACTTTAGCTGGGTCGACCTCAATGCCATGCAAAGAGACGATAAAGCCAAGGAGTTTTCCCGAAAGGATGCTAAAGACACATTTCTTTGGTTGAAGACGAATACATTATTGTAACAGGCAATCGAAAATAATGGTTAAAACATCGAGATGTTCACTGCGATGTTTGGATTTTCCAAGAAGATCATCGACATATTCCTCAAGGATAGTGTGCATAATGTCATGAAAAATATAAGTCATAGCCTGCTGATAGATCGCGCCAGCATTCTTGAGGCCGAATGACATGACATGATAGCAAAAGGTCCCCCAGGGGGTAATGAAGGTGGTTTTATGTTGATCAGCCGGGGCTACCAAAATTTGATTGTATCCCGAGAAGCTATCCATGAGAGAAAGCATCTCATGGCTGGTCGTGAGATCAACAAGTTGATCAATGCTAGGTAGGGGGAAGTCATCCTTTGGGAAAGCGAGGTTAAGGTCCCAAAAATCTGTGCATATCCGAAGTCCCCCCCGTCGCTTTAGTGATAGGTATGACATTAGAAATCCATTGTGGATAGTCAATAGGTAAGATGAAAGAAACAGAAAGGAGGCGTTGAAGCTCTTCTTTCACCAAGAGGGAAATGTGTGGATGTATTTTTCTTAGTTTCTGTTTAACTAGTTTAGAGATAGTTTTAGAGTGATGTTATGGACAAAAATGTCAGGATCGATTCCTGGCATGTCGGTGTAGGACCAAGCAAATCTTGATTACGGGCATGGAGGAAGGTAGTGAAGGCAACTTGTTCTAATGCATCAAGATATTGTCCAATCTTTAAAATGTGAGGATCATCCTCCGTGTGGATGTTGATTTCTATAGTTTATTCATTCAACATAGTTTGGGTGTCATATGGTAAGGCACGTTGAATATAAGAGTCGTCCGCACCAAGGTAGGTGAGGATGGAGTCATCATCCTGGCACTCCACAACATTAATTGAAGGTGAATCTTCTTTGATCATATCTGGATACAAAAGGGGGAGAGAATATGGGTCCTCACTATCACGTTGATAAGTGAGAGGACCCAGGAAGATAGTATTCACGAAAAAAAAAAAGTTAGGAGGGATAGATTCCGGGTCTATCAATTATGTGGGTGAAGATGGAAAAATGGGTGATGATGGTTCAGAAGGGGTGAATTCATTGTTTTCCTGGATACAATTGACATGAAGTTTCTTCGGTGTAGGTGGTTCAAAAAAACCAAGACCATGACGATCTTTGTGTTTACGGGTAGTTACGGGAATGATCGTATGTCGGCCTTGTTCATAAAGACCGAAACCAAAACGCTTCCAAGCACAGTGCGTCAGGAAGGTGAGGGAAAAACGACGGTTGGTTAGATATCAAAAATCAGATTGGAAGGGAACCACACCAAGGGGAGGTTCATTGGTGACAGAGGATGTGTCAACACCCCCATACGTTAGGTTGGTATGGAAATTAGGTGGTCCGTAGGAGATCACCTCCCCCACATGACGGTCGTAGGTAGGATGTGCATGTAACTATCCGTACTTCTGTGGGGTATGGAAGGTGCTAACATTGTATAGGTGGTATTCCCCTAGCGTAAGGCATTGAAAAACATCTACCAAGGGGTCTGAAGTTGGGATGTTGTCCGCAGGGAAGGAAGTGGTATTCGCGATGGTGGATTCATTGGTTGAAGGTGTGAGTGTGGTTAAGGTGGATGGTTGAGGCGTGGTTGAAGTAGATGGTTGGGCTAGATCAATGGGTGCCTTGATTGGTACAAGCACATCATTAGGGCGATATAACATATTACAGGTTTTGAAAGGGGAAGCGTAAGCTTTGACGGTGTAAGACTTCCCCTCATACTCGAATTTGATGCATCTATGTAAGGTGGAGGGAACACATCCCATAGCCTAGATCCAAGGGCGGCCTAACAATATGTTGTATTGGAATTATCCCTCAAGGACATAGAAGAGTTCGGGTAAAGTACGTGGCTCTACACGAATGTTAAGGATCATGGTGCCTAAGGTAGAAGTAATAGCATCATTGAATGAACGTAACATGGTGGGGTTGGCACACATGCAGCTAGGAGGGATATTCATTTGTTGGAAGGCTTTGGAAGATATGATGTTTAGGCTAGCGCCCCCGTTGATCATAACACGACATACCTGGATGTCCCGGATGTAAGCTGAGATAAAAAGAGCTGGATCAGGATCTTTTGCACCAAAGACGACAATTTCTTCTTCAGAAAAACTGACAACGGCTTGCTGTACAGGGACATAAGTGGTTGTGGAGGTATGTTGTTTGGTGAGAGAAGTGACATGGTTGGGTGTTAAAATGGAAGCGATGGGTAAGGTTTTGTTAGGTAGGACCTCTATCCCTTGAAGGATCTCAATTAAAGCTTGTCGATGCGATTCAAATGTTTGGATGAGATCATAGAGTGTCATTTTGACAGGAGATTGGTGAAGTTGTTTGATCATGGTGTGGTGGGCAACTCCATCAGAGACGGAATAGGCAAGTCCATGAATGACCACTTTAGGTGGTGGTGCGATCGGGATGGCAGAAGGAGAAAGAGAGGCCGCATGTGTGCTTTCTTTAGCTTTTCCATTGTTTTTTTGACCTCGAGTAGCAATGTTAATCATGTTGATCTCGTGAATACGAGAGGAGGAAGATGGTGGGGATAAGTCATTGCTCTCGAGAGGTAGGGTTGCAATGATGATATATTTTGGCAAGGCGGGGACAGGTGGTATGGGAGAAGGGATCGAAGCTAAGGGCTTCTCTCTTCATAATTATCTTTCTTAGGCTATCTATCCGAGATAGGTGATTGGTGAAGGATGGCTTTCAAAGCTTTGCATCCTTCTACATCGTGTCTTGGTTTGTGATGGTAAGCAAAAATTTTAGATTCATCATAACCTATAGGTCGAGGTTTAGATGGATCATAGAGTCTGAGCGGGGGTAGGGAAATGGTCGCATCCCCTACCAACATATCAAGGATCCTGGAGTAAGATCCTTTGAACGGGTCAAATTCAGATGAAGATGAGGCTGTTGATTGGGTAGGTGAGATTTTTTATTGTTTTGGTAATGATTGGGTATGAGTGGAACGTATGGGTGGTGATTTAGGCAAGGGACTTGGATGATTGGTTTAAACAAGGTGTGGTTTCTTCTGCGTAGAAGTTATGTTTAGCTGGTTAGATGATGAGGCCCCAGTTGACGTGGTGGCAGGAAACAACCATGGGGAGAGAGGAGCGACAACAAACAAGTCCTTCGATGATCAAGTTTTCTTAGGGTTGGCAGGTAGGTGAGATGCTTGGGGCGACAGTGTTGAGACGCCTGTGAGTGTCTGTAGGGGTGCAAAAGGTATAGGTCGTGTTAAGGAAGATGTGGGAGGTAAGGTGTATTGAGGCAAGGTAGAGGGGTGAGGCCCTAATATAGAAGGTAGGTGTGATGGTGAAGGATGAAGCTGTGCCTGCTGTATCGGTGTGATCGGGGGCGAGGGTTTTAGTTGTGGCAGAGGCATAGATTGGACTCGAGGAGATTGGGTTTGTCTCCTAGGTGGATTGATGACAGTATTTTTAGATAAATCTAACTATTTAGGTGGGTGTGTCAGGCTAGGATTTGGTGAAGTTCCAAGTGTAAGGGAAGGTTTGGTTAGGTTAATAGAGGTGGCTGAGGAGATTCGATAGAGATGAGGGGGGGTGAAGGTGAGGACATAGGCATTTTGAGCTTTTGTAAACACCTCGGGTATATGGTAGAGGTGTCTGGATTAGTCATCTGCATTTGAGTAGAGTATGGTGTACTCAAACACTCCCATAAGACTCATATATCTTCTAAGGTATGAAAATCTTCACATGGTGAACATGAAATTTGGTATGGAAGAGAGGTGGGTTGTGATTCTGGTCCACTGTGGGTGTGATACAGGGGGTAAATGAGGCACTGTATCAATGGGTGTTAAGAGGTCAACCGATCGCTGGAAAGATTTAGGTGATGAAGAACTAATAGGTAGGAGGGCATGCTCGAGGGGATCCATAATGATTAAGGAGTTTGGTGATGTAGGCTCAAGGGGTTTCTCCTCTAAGGATGACAGAAAAAGTGGCAAGCCTTCTTCTGTTACAGCAAGAGTGGTGGAAGGAGATGTTTGGGAAATAGATAAGTTAGATAACATCCACTCACAATCTTGCAGGGATGTGGTGTAAAGAAGGTTCATTTGTGAGAAGAGAAATTAGGGTGGTTAATTCTTTTATGGGTAAAGGAATAGCGAGACTGTCCTCTTGTCCTGATGAAGGAGAAGGGGGCGAGAATCCCTACATTGGTGAAGAAGCTTGATTTAGAATTTCCTCAATGGAAGCCCTGGGTTGGGAGTTGAAAATCGCATGGATCTCATGCACACTCTTCTCCTCGGCTGAGGTGTCTTGGTTTGTGTTACTGTTAGATGCATGGTTTGTTGAAGATTTTTAAATTTTGATTAACGGGGGCATTAGGATTATTGAGAGTTATATCCCCTGCATCAACCATTTCCTGCACTATGTTTTTCAATATCTTGCAGTTTTCGTGACTGTGTCCCTTCACGTGATGGAAGTTACAGAAATCATTTTCTTTATACCAAGAAGGTATAGCACAGGTGGAATCAAACCCGGAGTGAGGTTTAATAGGAGGCAAGGTGATAGCTCCTGCTTTAAGCAATTTTTCTAAGATCACACCATAAGTTTCTCCCAAGGGAGTGTAGTTGATGGGGCTCGACTTTATACTTATAGGTGGCTTTCGGTTGGGTATTAGATAGTGATTGAGATTTGACCATCACTGCGTGTACTGCACCCTTTGATTTCGTAGCAGCCGATGCGTGAGAGTTGGTGGTAGAGTCTTGGGTCCGGAAATTTGAGCTTTTGTTGCGTAACCTCAATTTCTTCTCCTCTAAGGCTCAAATCTATAGTTTCCAAGCCATAGTAAAGGCCTAATCAAAGGTGCAGAAAGTTTGAATTTGGAGGGTGGGAGAAATGTGTTTAGCGCATGCCCACGTAAAGAGTTCAATGAGCTCGGCCTGAGGTAAGACGTAAGTAAGTTGGTTGATGAGGCCCCGCCATCGTCCAACGAAATCTGGGATAAACTCATCTTCAAATTGTCGGATGGCATAGAGGTCGGTAATGGATACTTTCTTGGAAATATTGATGGAGAAATGATCCAAGAAAGATTGGGCTAACTGGTTAAAGGAGAAGATTGAGTGCTGGGCTGAAGCACTGTACCACTCCAAAGCAAGTCCTGATAAGGACATGGGAAATGTACGGAGTAGTAAGGCATCGTCATGAGCAATCAGATAGTAGGCATGTCTGAACAATCACAAGTGTTGTTGAGGGTCCTCCTTACTATTAAAGCAAGTAAATTTCAGTAATTCCCATTGAGGAGGATATGTATGAAGGGGGACAGAAGGATGAATAGGATCCTGACAAACTTGCTCGTATGTCAGGGTGTTACGACTTCCTGAAACAGAAGCCTCAAGATTTTTCATCTTGTCCATCATTTGTTTGATTAAATCATTGGTTGGGTTAGATGATGGTGTTGTCATTGTAAAAAGAGGAGGATTGGTCCAAGAGCTGCTACTAGACAATGGTGGGATTGAATGTTGATAAGATAATGGTGATGAATGTGTTGGGCAGCTGAATAAGGGTGTCCTATATAAGAGGTTGAGGCCACCAGATGAATTTGTGGAAATGAAAAGGTGGTCGGAGCTTGTGAGGGAAAGCTCGTGTGTATAGGTGGCAGAGAGCAAGTTATAAAAGGGACAGTTTGTGAGATAGATGAGGTAGGGTCAGTGGATGATAGTGATATGTGGGGCCCTAGATTAACCTAAGGAAAGCCAATTGGTGCAATATGAACCACCAAAGCCACTGAGCTAGGAGACGGGGCTAAGGATGAAGATGGTGAGGCAGAGTTATTAGGTGGGGAAGGGGCTAAGTGAGCGGCGATACTAATAGGCATACAAATGAGGAGTTGACTGTCGGGTGTACGGTCAGGGGTATGAGACAAATAATGTTTGTACGGCGCTAGGATTAACATCCAAAAATTTTGGAAAATTCCTTATCTCCTACAGGGATTTTGGGAAAATTACTAGTATCCGTAGGATTCCCCATAGGATGTGAAGGGGGTGACTCAGGCAAAATCATGGAACAGGCATGGGAAACCATGGCTGCAGCTTGTTTTCGGGTGATAACAACCATGGACAAGAGGACACAACAAGGATTTAATCAATTTGGAACAAAAACAACAAAATGTTGGAATTTATAGGTTGCTGGTTTGTCAAGAACTGTTAAACACAGTAACCGATATCGGTCAGATAACCGATCTCGGTCAGAATGTAGCCGGTGTCGGTCAGTTAACCGATGTCGGTAGTATAGGATCGGTGTCGGTCACTGTTGAAAGAAAAGAGAGGATGTAAGAAGCTTCTGATTTGGGGATAACAATGCTCAATATATCTACCAAATTGTCTTAAAATGATCATTGAAACAGTGTAATGACAGAGAAATAGAACTAAAAAACAAGCAAGATGCACAAGCAAATCAAGAGACTAACCCTAGGATTAGTTTTAATCACTTTGGGCTTATGCCTTAGATGCCAGATGATGTCAATCCTAAACAAAAGGACCTAAGGGAGATGTCAAGTTTTTTTGGGCTCATAAGGCTACCTCAATCGGGCGGAGGAATACTGCGGGAAGGGGGGATGTTTGAGCTATTGTGTTGATTATGATGTGATTTGGTATGTGTTGTGCAATGCGAGTAAGATTAATTTCTCGTCAATACCGTGGATATCACCCCCACATGTACGACCTGTTACTTAATCTACGTTCACTAGAATTAAAAACAAAAAGGCAAGAATGTGATGCACGTGTTTTAAATCCAAATCAAAAATGATATTCAATGAAGCAAAGAAGATGACTTCCACTAATGCAAAAGATGCTAAAGAAAGAAAAATTATTTTACTAAAATGACAAAATATTTTGTGAATATTTAGAAGAAAGAAACAACAAGTGTGCTCCCTATATGAAAGCAAGCAAGAAAGAAAGAAACCCGAAAAGGGTCCCACCGGGCGTGCCAAAATGTTTCGCACAGAATTTCATCCCGGAATAGAGTTGCTTCTATCCTTTCATTCTCTTGAGAAACAGATAAGGGTTAGAGCTAGGAGGAATACTTTTTGAGTGTTGGGAAGGGTGTGCGCATACCATAGATAGATCAGATCAATTGTGAAGAACTCCTTTTTGTCTAGGAAGGACTACCTGTAAGTAAGAAATACAAGACCACCAGATCTTAGTTAGACAATAATGTGAGGGAACTGCCTTAGGCCCAGGAAATATTAGACTTCCTTTCCGAAGGTGGTCAGTTCCCCTTTTAATATGAATTAAAGGAAATGAAAACAAAGAACTAATATATACTACTTACTAGTTCCTGATGAAAGATACAGGTCCAAGGAATGTGGTGGTGATAGTAAGACTTAGTTGGGATGATCTGGTATTGGAAAGCAAGCTGATGAAGCTATCCTCAGTCTTTTATAATGCTTGGACAAGTGTGACAGCGATCTAGTTGCTCAGTTACAATCTTTGGCTCGACCCTCTTCTGTGCAACCTCTTCTACTTGTTTCACTTCTCTTTCCTCCTGCCAAAATGAATTCCGGATCCTTTGTTTTTGGTTGGGGGAGGTCATTTACAGGGAACCGATGGTGGTTACTTAGCCGACAATGGTCGAGTAGGAACCGATGTCGGTTAGGTCAAAGTGGCTATTTTTTAGTAAAATAGCCATCTTTCCCTCATTTTCTCTCGAGGGATCAGTTGTGGGCTTGGTCAAGTCATTATTAGGCTCATTTTGGTGCGGGGTGAGGGGTAATGAGTCATGGGTGTGGGTCTGGACCAAGTCATAGGTCTTAATTAGGTTGGTTTAGGGTTAGGGCTAGGTCACGGTGAGGTGGCGAGATGAGGTGGCGGGGTTGGAGATGTGGATTTATTAATTATAAGGTAATTAATAAATCATTAGGTGTGTAAGGTTTAGGTGGTGAGGTAGGGTTAGGTTGTGGGACAAGATATGAGGTACAGGGCATCGTAAGACCCAAATTTGGTGTCTACACTTTGTTCTTTTATAACTTCCTCGCTTACCCCTTTTTCCTAAGTATCCTCTTCTTCCTTATCATTCTTCCTCTTTAACAAAGATGTACTCATTTTTCTTCTTCCTCTCCTTCCTCCTCTAAGTCATGTACTTCAAAACATGGGAGGGCCTTGATCTACCTCAATTTTATCATCATCATCATCTCTTTCACCTCTATAGGCCTCTAATCTCTCTATATCCTCTGATTCATCTTCTTCTGTCACCTTTTACTTCTTCTTGATAGGAGATTCTGATTCCTTTTCCTCCTCTAGTGAATTCCTCCTGAGTGATGGGTTCTTTGTGCTTTAACGCCTTCTTACTCTAGATTATTTTATTTCACTGGGGAATTCTTTCTTCGTGTGTAATTACTAGGCTTAGCGCTTATCTCTGGCATGCTTACCACTTGTGTAGTCTGAACACTTGGTGCTTTCTGCACCTCCTCTTTCCCTCTTCTTAGGTGTGGGCTTCCTTCTTCCTGTGGGGTCCTCAGGGATGGATACAACATTTTCCAAGTATGCACCCTTTTCAAACTTTTGCCTTATGCAAAGGTATATCCTTGCTGTAGCCCTTCCAACGATTGATAATGTTACTGGTTTCATCATCATTATCTCATGGGAGACATATCTCTCCACGTATGTGCACTTCTTGGGGTAAACTAACTTTCTGCACAACTCTCTGTGGTCTTGATCCACCTCACTAAGGTTAAAACGTTAGTCTCTTGGCCTCTTTGAACGTATTCACCTCCATTTGGAAGTTACTGTGTAGTGAAGGAGAAGGGAAGCTTGCACTAGGGGCTCATTGTTTCATCTATCAACCTAAATCTACTAATGAAAAATTCTTGATATACTATGAATTCTACTTCTCCTTTCACGAGTGAAGGGTAACTACACCTGGAATCCTCCATTCTCCCCTAAACACATCCCTCATGTGCTTGTACCACTTTTCTAAATGCACCTTGTGAGTGGCTGTAATGGTCTCACATGTATATTTTACAGAACTGCTTCATGGGGTGAGGGATCCTCTTCTAGGTACTCCCAAAAAAACCTTTCTGGCCCATCAGGCACTCCGATCTCTGAGAGAACAATTTTGAGGAGGACATTGCCAAATAGTATCTTCTCACCTTCTTACACACTACTAATTATTTCATCATGTGACGAAAGTAAACAAGTTGTAGATGGTCCCCTCAGATTTTTTCTGGCATATGTTCAACCATGGCCTTGTTCACTTGATTCCAACTCTCTTGGTCATTGATCTTGGTTACCAAGCACACATCCATCCTCATCACGGGTTCTGGGATCTCTATGATGTCAAAGTATCATGATCCTTTCTTGTAGTCATATGTGGCTACTATTTCCTTAATGACCTCCTTGTCACCTAGGTCATCATCAATGCTATTCCCTCATAGATAAGGCCTATGAAATTGGAAATCAACTGGGGAGTTATGTGCATATTGCGCCCCATGAAATAAAAAATGGTCTTCATGAACACACACTATTAGCCACTGATAGAGGCACTCAGGTTTTCTGAAGTAGGGTAATTCGTAAAGTTGCAGTAAACCCTACCTTCTCCAATTTAACCTTTACTTCGTCACTATATATGGGCATGCCATTTGGTGTCCTCTTGTTTGTTGGGAAAACCAACTCCAAAGCCATTTATTTTTTTGTCGTGTTTTTACGGTGATTATAGTCATTCACAGTCATTTTCTACTAATGAGATTACCATTCTTTTCCTAGCATTACCACCTCTGGGTATTGCATCTCTGCTTACCACTCTTCATTTGTGCTTATGACGGTAGCCATTTACTTCCCCTTCCCCTGGCCCTTTTGATTTTTAGGTGAGGTGGTTGATTTCTTTGGTGCTATTCTTCTGGTTAGGTTAACACTTCAAATGTCTTCTCCTTGCTCTGCTCTACCACTTTATCTAACCCCAAGACTCAATGATGTGAAGAAAAACCTCCTAAAACCATGCCCTAGCCGCCAAACCCTAACTGGAAATTGTTTTCCCCAAGACGGTGCTTATGAAAAACTTCCTCCACGCAGGTGTATTACTTTCCTACTGGTTTGCGGATCCACTCTAGTCACGTCCTCTTAGATTTCTTAAAATTTTCATCGCACAGATCACTTTTGGATGCCCAAGTTTGCAAGAACTATTTTCACTTTGTAAACACACAGGTAAAATAATGAAGTTCCTGACTTCTTATTTATAGCTTTTCCTTCTTTCTCGTATTAAATGTTATTTTACCTACCACCGTACTTAGCACTAAATGTAGGTTTTTCCACCAATCTAACCTTACGCACCCAATCTTGCATGAGACATTCTACATACCTTTTGGCACACAAAAATCCATCATGACAGAAGACTCTTATGTGTATGTCAACAATGCTGAAGGCACTTCTTTTGTCCACCTAATTTTTGCCTTCGCCTACCTCGTGTTGTTCCTATGATTCTTCCTCTGTATGTGGTTTCTCTAAAGTCTTATCCTGACACCAACCTTTTTCATCGACCTCTTCTTCCATGTGCTTCCTTCATTCTTACACACTTTGTGATCCATCAATCGGGTAATCTACCACAACTTCTACTACCAGTTTAACTTGTATTATGGGCCTATACTTTGCATCACTCCACCCCACACTAACACAAATGCGTGGTCCTTTGTGCATGCATAACCTTCAAAAATTAATGTGGTTACCTGGTTCCCAAGGAACAATACAAACAGAAGAACAAATGACGAGAAAGGGAAACACAAGAAAGGAAATTACATAAAGGGAAATTCTAAACTAACTGGTAATACTACCTCATTACAAACACCAAGAAGAATTATTTATAGTAGGGTTTTAGCCTAATCCCATTGAAATGGATTGGAAATCTTGTCCCATCTAGTGTTCTCAACTGGAACGTGCCTAAATTAAGGATGTCCGAGATGATATAGGGCCCCAACTAAATGGACATTCAACTTTATGAGATGGCACAAAAACTTAGAATCATATAACAATACCATCTTCCCAACCTCAAATTATTTGTTTTTGATGTGGTGATCATGTCATGCCTTTTGTTTAGCTTTTTCAACCTTTTGACTCCATGTGGCCAATGATCATCTCTCATTCAATTTCATCAATTTGTCATTCCTTTCCTCCAGCGCTTGTTCGTCAGCCAATCCTCCTACGTGCACTATATGCAGAGAAGGTAATATAAATTCAACATGTAGGATAACATCTACGCTAAACACCAATTGGAATGGTGTGGATTTATTCAACCTCTTTTAGGTTGTCCTATATGTCCATAGAACTGCTGATACTTTGTCATCCCAATATCATCTACCAACGTAACAAATTTTGGTCAGGGTATGAATCAATATTTTATCAAATGCTTTAGCAGTTCCATTTACTTGTGGATGGTAAGGGGTAGTCTAATAATGAGACACCATGAAATCTGCTAATAGAATCTAGATGGTCTCATTTAGGAAAATCCGTACCTCTATCACTAGTTAAGCCCAACAGGAATCCATACCTTGTAATAATATTTTCCCATAGAAACCTGGATGTTGTAGAGGATGTACAATCCTTGGAAGGTGTTTCTTCTATCCATATTGTCAAATATTATGTGAAAGTGATTATATAGTGTGATCCCATCCTACGTGCAACTGGAGAAATGGGGCCTACAAAATTTATGGCCCACTTTTCAAAATGGATCTGTACTTGGATTAGGGTGTAAAGGCATTCCATCCCCTCCACCTTGGGTTTTCCAAGGTACTAAAAATGTTCACATACCTTGCAATAATATTTGCAATCTTGATATAGGGTTTCCCTCCATAACCCAACTTTTAATATCTTGCGTGTAGTGACATCCCCTACATAGTGTCCACCTGATCTTCCTCCATGCACCTCCTCCATAATAGCCATGAAATCATGTTCTAGTATGCATCAGTGCAACACTTCATCACATCCTAGTTTGTACAAATCACCACTAACCAACATGTAGGGTGCGACGTGCATGGCTAACTACTTCCTCTTAAATGCTTTCATACCTTATGGAACCATACCTATCTTGAGAAACAATCCAATATCCTCTAAGTCTGATGGCATGCGTCATAACCTAAAAAACTTCACATCTGACATGGTATCCTCAATGCTTTGCATGCCCTCACCCTAAGTCAATATATAGACAAGTTATTGGGCCCAGAATTACTCTTTCCTGACATGACAACCATCGCGAACTCAAATTATTGGAATAATAGGACCCATCGACATATGTGCCCTTGCAGAAATGGGCTTGTTTACAAAGTATTTTAATGTCATGTGGTCCATGTAGAATACAAATGACATCGCCAATAGATATTTCTTGAACTTGTGCAGCTCGTAGATCATGGATAGTGCTTCACACTTAGTAGTGGTGTAATTTTGTTCTGCTGATGTTAACTTTCTACTTGCAAAACACAAGGCATGGTCAAAAATCCATTCACCAGGTTGTACTTGTATTGCTCCAATGGCTGTCCCCAAAGGCATCCACATGAACATGGAAAGGCTTAGCCCAAATGGGGAAACATAGAATAGGTGCTATGATAAAGCCTATCCTTCAAAGTGTCAAATGACCTCTGCTGCACCTCTCCCCAATAAAATTCCCTCTTGTGTCTAAGAAATTCCTCCAAGGGCATGGTGATCTTGGCATATGCCCTTTATGCAACTTCCTATAGTAACCTATATGCCTAAGGAATCCACACATGACACTTTGGCTAGTAGGCTTCCCTAAACCCAGAATGAAAGTAACCTTGGCAGGATCTACTAGTAAGCCCTCCTTGCATATGATGTGCCCCAATAAGGTTCCCAAATGGCATAGCAAAGACACAATTATTGATGTTGAGGGATATCCTCAACTGTCGATACCTGTCAAAAATTAGTCCTAAGTTATCACAATGGTCTTTGGGCTAGGGGACCATACACAGTCCAATCATCTAAATAGACCTGAAGAAATTATGGATGAAGTCCTGAAAGTCCTTATACTACAATGTGTGAGAAAACAAACATGCACATTCTTCAATCCAAAAGGCATGACTTTATAGGTAAAAATTCTCCATTAAGTGGGATCTTTCTTTGTTCTTCCTTTGCAATACTCACCTAGTGGTACCTTAAGAAACCATCTGTGAAAGAGGAGACTTCGCGCCTAGCCACTCCCTCTAATATTTCTTCAGTAAACAGGGTTGGGAAGGGATCAATGACACATAATACATTCAGATCTCTCTAGTCAACATAGATCCTGATCCTTCCATCTTTTTTTATGGCTGAAGACCATTGGGCTTATCAATTCTAACTCTTCTATAGCCTCAATGATTCATGATGCTATCATTTTGTCTATATCCTCCTTGACCTATACATGCAAGTTTGGATTCATCTGATATGGAATCTTAGGGATTAGGCACAAAACTTTCCTTCAGTTTATCTTCATCTCCCCTAAGGAATGGTGGATGCCTTTGAGTTCATGATACCCACAAGGGAATAAATCTTGGAATTCACGTAGTAGATCAAGATGATCTCTGAGACCTCCTCCAACAAATAGTCTCCAATGATAGATTCTTTTGGTTCTACCTCTGAACCAATGTTAACCTTCTTCATTTTAAGGGCTCATGGTAAGCACATGTCCTTTCATCAGCCAATTGTCTATAATGTCGCATGTACCTACAAAGTGGTTAACATCTAGACTTTCCATTTCCTCTCCATCTATGACATAAACCATCTTTCCTTTTTTCCTTTTCTATGTATGCACACTCGAATTGCATCTCCTTTGAATCATCCTCATTGAAGCGTGCCTCTAAACTAGGCTCACCTAATAAATCTAGTAGCCTATTTTCCACCATGGCACTATCCCCCATTGTAAGGTGCTTGATCACTTACAATTCCTTATCCACTAATGGATTTGTGCTCCGATATTCAAAAGATTTGATGAGATTAGTTGTCAGATCCTTCCAATTTTTTGTTTGGCAGCATGTTTCTGAATGGAAATACCACACACACACACACAACCTTGTAGTGTAGAATATAGATTATGCACCCACAATGATGGTGGTAAGGATTCTGCACCTCCTATCTAGGCCTTCTCACATGCTTGGATATGAAATGAAGTGGACTCTTTACCATGGTAGTTTTGAATGACTGTGGGTGTTTTTCTCCTAGAAAAAATTATAGAAAACATGATTCTGACCTTGTGCCACTCTAGGAGGTTCTCCTGATGTGTAGCTCACCAATGCGCTGCAGTCCTGAGTAGGTTATAACTGAGCACCCCTCTTCTTTCATTCTCATTTTTCCACTGAGCTTCCATGTCATGTAAGAAAATTTTAGGGTATGCCCCTCCAGAGTAACTTGGTAACTTATTTCCTCCTAGGCACTTGAGTGAGTGTGCCTTGGTCAATTTTGTTACAAACCCCCTCAATATTTTCCCAATTAACTCATAGGTCTCGTGTGCCCAATTTTCACATGCCATGCTTATTGTATTAGTCACAGACTGTGCATGCTCAAACTGGATAGCTCCTTATGTAGGGTAAATTATCTCTAGGTCTTTGATGGAGCACACATACATTCTATCAAGGACCTCTTCTCCCAAAGGTTTAGTGTAAGGCACCAAATTCCCATTTGTTTAAGGGATGATGACCCATTCTTCTTTGTTCTTGAAATTTATATATCCTTTGTTGAACCTTAGGCCAACATTGTTCTTATAGCACCATTGGTGCCCAAACAATGCTAGAAAATTGTCTTTCTCGGCGAGTTACAAGACTTTGAAGTCTCTAGTAAAATTGGCCTCCTGAATGGTGATCACTGCATCCTTCAAAACTCCAATGGGCATTTCCTTAGTTTTTTTTTCCATATACAACACATTCGAAGATGACTGTAATGTGGGCCTTTCCATTTGATTCCAAGAATCCAATGTAATAAAATTAACTTCTACTTTGGTATTAATCAATATGTTGCTTAGTAGCCAACCATCCACAACTGCGTTTAGTGTGATCTCTTTGTTATAGTCAAGGCTATGGGGAGGGAATTTCGGAAACACTTACCTTTCATGCTCTACTTCAGCATGTGGCATCTTCTCCCATAGTCATTCTCTTAGCAATGGAATAATATTCTCTTGCCTTAACATTTTACACACTTCCTTGACCTCATCTAGGTCCTTCTGTGGAGCCTTAACATTCCTCTTTTTCTCTTGCTACTTGAACTACTCTTTTAGACACTAAATTTATCCCTGTAAACTCCAAATGACATCCATTGTCTCTAGATACACTTCGTTCTGGTGGGAAGGGTCTGGATACTTCCCGTGCACCACTTCTTCTCTTGAGACTAGAGTCCTTTTCCTTGGTACCTCCTTGGCACATGTAGCCTCTGCTCGTGTTGTCACCAAAATAGGTTCTAACCCTGACTCACATACCACTCTAAGAATCCATTTTGTGTCAACCTTCTTTATACTCACCATCCCAATGCCCTTGTCCTTCCGGTGCTACTGGATCATGTGCTCAAATAAATCAAGTAACTCTTCATGCTTATTCTTATTCCCACACCACGAGTACTACGATAAATCTAGTCACTCATGCCTGTAATGTTTTGTAGATCCACAGTTATAGTAGGTTCCTCATGGGAACTCACTTCCTCCTCCTCCATGGTTACTATGACCATGAAATCCTTAGTGAGAACCTCTCCCACGTGCCCCTCCATTTGCACATCCTTCATAACAATGATCATCTTCTTTGGAACTACTGGCAAGAATGGTCTGGAACACACTATGATTAATGGCCTCATGGATCTGGTTAATACGCCTAAAATCCTTAGTATCATGGGTTGTAGAGGTGTAGATCGTGTAGTAGCAAGACACATTCTTCCAGATTTCTCACTACAACAAGGGACATCTACTCGCATCATGCTCTCCGTGAAAAATTTCACAATCTACTGCTATGGCATGTACTGATTTCCAGGGGAAACTATCCTTAGCATGCCCCTCTACTTCAAAATCCACACACCAAAGACCACTATGAGTCTCATGTGTAGATTTTGCATATAGCTTCTCTAAATGTTTGGCCATGGTAGTGATTTAAGCCTCTAGAAAAGGACTCACACCAGTATCAATGCTCCTAACTGCTTCAACGCATAAGGCAGCCTCTAGAGCCTCGCGCGGGTTAGTGAATTTTTTATGGGACGATTTCCTCCTAAATGGAGTGATTAACCCTCCAAGAAACCATTGAGCATGTTGTGAAGGGTGACTGTCATATGATATTTTTCACAGGAGAGTTTTAAACCATGCATCGTACTCCCACACACTCTCTATCATTCCCTGTTGGATCTCTTTCAAAGTGTTGATGTTATTCTGCTCGAACTCCGGTATATGGAAATATGCTAGGAAGGAATTCTTCAATGTAGTGTATTCTACCACCATCTGATAGGGATCATACTTCTTATACCAACTATGCATGTTCCCTTGTAAACATTGTTGCAAACTGACTTGCCTTCCTCTCCGGGGCAGTGATCCCCTTCGCGCACCATAGTAATTCACACTTGTGCACGTGTTCCGCAACATCCTCTATACGTTGGTAATTTGGAAAGTGTAAAGACATCTCAAAAAACACCCGAGGAGGTGGCTGTGGCCCCTGTCCTCCTAATCCAGATCCTTGGTTCCCTCTGGTGTTTCCTCCAGTATTCCCTCCACAAGATCCACCAGTTCCACCCTCCAGATCCTCATATAACCAGAAATGGGCCTGAAGTGGTCATGCCTAGTGTCCCCAACATCCCACTAAACTACATGCCAACATTCTATGAGATTTCTCCACTACCATAAGTGTATCCCGTGCCACTACCCAGACATGTTTCCTAAATCTTGCGTACTTGCACTTTTCCCAAAAATTCCTCTAAACAATGGAATGGTATGTTGCAGGCATGGATGTTTGAAAAAAAAAAATTATATCTCCTAGGCACCGACCAGTCACTCCCATCGATACTAACTGGGTTATCAATACTCCTCCTTAGATTTGGAAATCCAAGCACCAGGGGTTGGTCGCCAGTTGGGTTTCAGATGCGTGCCGGTAATTCTTCTTTCTCCATGCGAAAAACTCTCATCAGAAGCTGAAGGGGCCTCTCTGCCACACTTTCCAAGATGGGGTAGCATAGAATGCTTAGGATACACATCATTCCACATGAATTTTAACACCCTCTCATAATTTTTGCTTCCATAGATCCATCACACTTGTAACCTCACGTTGTCTAGTCATCTCCCTTTCACGAGCTTCACTATACTTGAGCTGTCTCTCCTCCCTTTCATTTTCAGATGTAACATCTGCCATCTTTCCTCCACACTATCTTCATTTCATAACACTTAGAGTAGCTTAGATGACCATGGGGAATGTTTCTAATCTCAAAGTAACGACCAAGATCTTTATAGCCAGAGGAATAACACTAAACAATGACCCTCTAGGCTCACTCAGAAACTCAAAATCTGCAAGTTCTGGGAAAAGAATACATCAAAATTATGTATTCTAAGGTGTAACTAGTTAGCACATCCCTTTCACCAGTGGTCAATAGCATGCATCCAAGTTAGATCTGCATCTTGCAAGCCTCTGATAGGTCATCTTGGGTCCACATGCATGATCTATAGAACCAACTTGATCTAGATGCGTATGCTGACAGCTATTCATATATCTCTACTGGGAAGCAACAAAATAATGTCTCATACAACTCATGGTATAGGTTCTCTTCTATCCATCTATGCACCATTGAACTTAGGTCCAATGCTAAATCTTTGAGAAAACTTGTCCTCTATGCTCTTAAACCATGTTTCAACACTTTCTAAAGTTAGGTGCTTTTGTCATCACACATCACAAATACAAAGATGCATGCCATTTCTCACAAATTTTTTGAAAAGAGGTCTTGGAAATAGAACCAAGATGTAAGTCATTTTTATGCCCTCTCAAAGCAGAAGGAAATCCCATGTGCACTAGCCTATCACCTAGTGGGTGCTGGGTGCTCACTCAAGGCATGCTCGGGAGCTGAGACCCTCCTTTACGTGAGTTGTGTGAGAGTGCATTAGTTATGATAGAAGCTTAAGTGAAGAGACTGGAAATGAACCATATATTCATCTTAGAGCTCAAAATTGTCTTCTAGACCAATGCATTTATTCATAATAAGAAAAGCATTACAGAATATAGATCTAAATCATAACATAAGGGAAATACACAAGGGTTTTACACACACTCTTATAATATAGTTATAAAACTGATCCATACAAATGTAAGTAAAACTAGAACCACACATATATTCATATGAATGTATGTTGATAAACACCACATTACATTAACTAAGGCAATCACATATCCATATAATAGTGTAGACTAATGTCATGCATCAGAACTGGACTTAAAGCTCTTCATAGTACAAAGAAAAATATTCAGAACCATCCCCTTGATAAAAAAATACTCCTACAGATCCTCTAAACCTAACCCATAGAGCCTCTCATAGTATTTTTGTATAGCTTCACCTCTCACATTCTCTATCTCTACATCCCCTCTTTTTCTTCTAGTGGGAACTTGTATATATAGCCTTAAGCAAGCACCACCATGCCTACCTAAAGTATGTAGATTAGGTGCCAAGTTCCCAAGTGGTCCTCCATGTGAGCATGCTCCTTCAGACATGAGCTCTCTATCCTTCTCCATGATGACCTTTTAGAATCTTCTATCGCAAGGCATATTCCTTTTGTGGGCACCAAGTTGCTAGGCTGACACCTTATCCACTTTGCATGAACAGTCAGGTCATGATTTCCTTTGTGTTTTTCTCGATATGTCAAATATGGCTAATTCCAAAAACCTTTGCTCTGCCTTACACATGTGCTACTGGTTTCTTCTAAAACCATCCTAAAACCCTTTCCTATGTGCTTTTGCCTTGCACACCCTTCTTAAAATAGGCCTTTCCCACCCACACACACCCTTCTTGTACTTAGTCAATATTTTAGGGGCGTAACAAATGTCCTGCACACTAGATCCTGTAATAAGCATATCATCCACATACAATAAAAAATAATATAGCTTCCATTTTCAAGCTTCTTGAAATAAACACAATGGTCAGATTCACATATGAAGTAAACATGCTCATGCATAAAACTATTAAACCTCATGTACCATTGCCTTGGAGCTTGCTTGAGCCCATACAAACTCTTTTTCAACCTGCACACTAATTTATCCTTACTCTTGACTTCATACCCAAGCTGCTACTACATATAAATATCTTCATCAAAATCACCATGAAGAGAAGATATCTTCACATCTAGTTGCTCTAAATTCAAATATTCTAATGCAACTAAACTCAATACAGTATGAATAGAAGTCATCTTAACAACAAGATAAAATATTTCACCAAAGTCAATACCTGTAATCTGTGTAAATCCCTTTACTACAAGCCTTTCCTTATATCTTTTCTGTCTGCCCTCTTCTTCCTTAATCATGTAAACCCACTTATTCTGCAACATGCTCTTAATTTCTAGTAACTTAACCAAATCCCAAGTCTGGTTATGTTCAAAGGAGTCCATCTCCTCATCTATGCCATGCTACCACTAGATGTGGGTCTTATCCTGCATTGATTCTTGAAAACTTATTGGTTCACCATTATTAGTCAAGAATAAATAAAATATAGAAGGTGTAAATATTTATGGAGGTTTACTTACCCTTTGTGACCTCCTGATAGGAGTTTGGGGTACCAGAGGCTCAATCTAGATCTCCTAGACATATTTATCCAAATATGAAAGTGACCAATGTGGGTCACCTGTAACCAACTTTGGTTCTACTAACTGATGTTAGTTTGGCTCTTATGTAACCGATGCTGGTTCTAATGACTGATGCTGGTAAGGGGTTAACCAACACCAGTTACTGTGTAAACCTATAGGTATTACTTTTAAATATGAGAGTTCATTTTCATGCACAAACTTCTCAACCGGTTCATCCTTGGGTACCAAAATTTGATCCTTGTACATTCTCTTTTCATTCCATCCAACATCACGACTCCTACTAATTTTAGAATTCTCTAAATCCAAAAAATAGAATCCGAAATCACCAAATCCATAATCAATGAAAGTACATCTCTTAGATTTTGCATCCAATTTTTTCCTATTTTCCTTATCAACATGCACAAAATCTTCTGAACTAAAAACTTTAAGAAAATAAAGATCTACCTCTTTTCCGGTCCAAGATTCCTCTGGTATTCCTCCATCTAGTGAAATTGAAGGCCCATGGTTAATCAAATAAACCACTGTATCAACTACTTCCCCCCAAAACTATAAGGGCAGTCAAGAATGTATCCTCATACTTCTAACACGTTCCATGATTATCATGTTAATTATTTCTACAACACCATTCTCCTGTGGTGTTCTTGGAACCGTTCTTTCTCTATGTATCCCATTCATTGAACAATAATCATTGAAAGCCTTGGTACAATATTCACCACCATTGTCAGATCTAAGGCATTTTAACTTTGAATTTGATTCATTCTCAATGAGGGATTTCCATCTTTTAAAAGTCTCAAAAAACATCAAATTTACGTTTAATATAATAAATCCATACCTTTCTTGTAACATCATCAATGAAAGTTACATAATACTGGGATCCTCTATGAGAAGCTACCTGAGCTGGTCCCACACATTTGAGTGTACAAGCTCCTTTTTTTTCTCCTTCTTAGTTGCCCCAACTTTGAGAAATCTCACTCTCTTTTGCTTTCCAAAGACACAATGCTAAAAAAATCAAGATCTAAATATTTCAAATCTGATAACTTACCCTTAACTTTTAAGATCTGCATTCCTTTTTGAATCATATGGCCCAATTGGTTATGACACATGAATGCATCTGAATCTGAAGTATATAATGCAGAAAAGGAACTAGTAACACATGTAGATAAATATAACGTTCCTACCTTCTTACCTCTTGCCGCAACAAAAGCACCCTTGGTGACTTTCCAAGAGTCTCCTGTAAAAGCAACCATGCAACTAGATTCACTTAGTTGCCTTGCAAAAATAAGATTCCTCACGAGGCTTAGAACATGCCTCACATCTTTCAATACCCATGTATTTCCATTCTATAATTTTAGATGAACTTCCCCTTTACCAGTAATACTGCAAGGTTCATCATCACCCAAAATTTCCCTAGACATAATTTCTGAAATAAACCTTATTAGGGGTTGCATGGAAAGAAGCTCTTGAATCTAAAACCTATGATTCAATTCTATTATCTAAAGAAAGAATAAGAGCATCTTACATTACCTCTGATTTAGCAATATTTACTTTTTTACCTTTGTTTGGTTGTTGGTTCTCTTTTTCCTTTGACCAACAATATTTCTTTACATGTCCTTTATTTCCACATTTCCAACAAGTAATTCCCTTACTTCTAGATTTTGATCTTCTATCCCTTGACTTTGATTTCCCATTACTCTTATTCTTGGATATATCCTTCTACCTGCCCCTACTTTCTACATTCAAATCATTCCCAGATGATGATTCCTATGTACTCTTCCTACAAATTTCTTCATTCAAGATCATACTAACCACATCATCAAACGGTATATAAATTGATTTTAACTGATTTACAATATATCTGAAATCATACAAATGACTAGATGCAAATCCACCTTCATGCATCTTAGAACTAAATAGTTTCTTCATCAAATAAAATTTATTTGAAGCACTAGGGTTTTCATGTAAATTAGCAAGATATTTTATTAACCCAATTGTAGAAGTTGCTTATATAATATTAGAAGCCATGGATGCTGTCAGGCTCAATCTTATAGATCCCAAAGCCTTTCTGTCAAGAATATTCCATTCTTCATCAGTCATCTTCATAGGTCTATACTTCTCATTCAATGGTAAATATAAATCTCTTTGATACAAATAATCCTCAATCTGCATCTTCCATAATTGATAATTTCGGCCGTCAAATTTATCTACCTTGTATTTTTTTTCTTTTGACATTGTTGTAGATCCCACTCAATTAGAAAACCCTATGTGAGAAAATCTATCAACACAGAAAACCCTCAAATAAAAATCTAATACCATTTGTTGGGGTTAACACACCGGTTGTATAGATAATATATCAATTCTAAGAATACATGCAAATAAAAGTAGATATTCTACTAGAAGAAATATACAAAAAAAGAGATATAAATCAACACCGGATTTAACGTGGTTCACCCAATGTGGGCTATGTCCACCAAGAAACAAGAAAATATATTATCCAAATCTTTGAAAATATATACAATTGAAGATTTACAGTCTTCCACACCTCTCAGATGTACAATAATTTCTTTTTCTCAAGATTTTGCTTCTCCTTCAAGAATTCTCTCTCTCATTTGTTCTCAAAATAATCAAGTTCTTCTTCTATACTAATAAATCCTAGATTTCATGTTTATATAGGCATTTATAAACTTAGGGCTCTTAGCCATATAATTACAATCAATAGATATACTTTGATGCTAAAAATAGATCTAATTCTTGAGAGTTGATTAAAACACTCACACACAGCTAACTAATGTTGGTTCGCCCTAACTGATTCCGGTTCCTCCTTTTCTAACCGATGTCAGTCCTAGGTGACCGATGCCAGTCCCTCCTAATCGATGACGGTTACTGTGTTTTCCAGCAAGTTTTACATTGCATGCCAATATGAAGTAATTGAGCTCCAAAACTCAACAAAAATCTTGTTTACGGTTCATTATTGATTACTAAGGGGGCATAAATAAACAAACCTCATTGCATACATACACATCCACTTGGAGGGAACACTGATCCTATCATTCACTTTGCATTCCCTTCCCTCTCATCCATGACATATTACATATCTTGGTTTCATTTACTCTTGCTTACTTATGATTTTACGTCTACAATTTATTACATATGATAAATATATATCTTGTATTTATTTATCTTAATCATACACACATACACATTCACTTTCCTTTCTAGTTATGATTGTATATTCTACAGATCTATTACGCGTAGTATGGATGCTTGGCGCAATACCTATTACCAGTCCCACAACAACTCCTGGGGGAATCCAATTTCCTATACCACAAGTGTTATTACTTCATAACACATCACATTATTGGATTATACACATTTTGACATACTTTTAATCATTCTAACATGCTAATGGGTGCTTCATGTGAAACCTTTTTTATTCATGGCTATTTAATTCCATAGTTGTCCATTACATTGCTTATCATTGCTTGATCTTTGTATGACATTGTTTGGGAGATTTCCCCTTTGTCTTGTGTGCACACTTGTAAGATTTTGGATTCATTGGACTTGATTGTCTTGCAACATCATGAGTGATGTCCCATTTTTTAAACCCACTTTTCGTGGTCTACATTGTCTTTTTGCGTGTTTACATTATCTTCTTGCATCTTAGCTTACACATGCTCTTGTATTTTACATGGATGTTTGCTTATTAAAACACTTGTCTCCCAAATTTTTTTTACACATGCCTTGGTTTCTACCAAGCACATTCCATTCCCCCTATAGGGCACAGTTTTACCACAGCGGTTGGTCCTCCTTTGGGTCGCATACTCCTTCGACGACGTCGCATGCACCCCATATTGACATGGTGTCCTAATAGGTGTTTTCATTGATGAAAAACCACATTAATGAAAAATTTAATGTTGTATGATGTTTTCATGATGATGTATGTGGATATAACATGAATTTTCATATTTATATCAGTTGCTACATTAGGATTTAATGATGCATGCTTTCTCTAACAAGCCCATATAGGTGCCTAGGAGGTGTTGCTTGGTAGTGTGAGATTATTGGTTTCTTAGGAATCATGTTGAAATGGTGTATAGAATTATTTCAAGGTGCTTGAGCACTCATAGTAGTGGCATGGTATAGGTACATGTGTTTCACTTGGTTACAGGTGCTCATTGGGAGTAGGTATGCCAAGTTAGAGGTGTGACAGTGTGGTTTGGAGCCATATCAGCTATTGGATGCATGATATCATGTGTATCATGTCATATGAGGTATGTTTGGGTAATTTTTAGAGGTTTCATGTTGAGTTATTGCACTATTTTAGTTGATACTAGCTTCTACAGTGATAATGCCTAAGGTAAGGCTATGAAAATGAGATAGGATGGAGAGATTGAGGTATGGTAGTGATATTATTATGATTGGATATGTTAGAGGGATGTGTCATAGTTATCTCAAAAAAAATTTAGGTTTCCTTGATGAGAATTTTGCAAGTTATGTCAGTTTATGTGAGACATGGTCAAGAACAAGTGAAAATCAAGCTCAAATTTGAACTTCTAATGCTCGTTATGAACCATGTGATTTGCATGGGACCTTGGGAATTTGAGGGATGCTTATAAGGTGAGTTTACAAGGTTTCAAAAAAATAATGAGGCTAGTCTATCATCATTTTTTATGAACAAATGTTAAGAAGGCAAAGAGGTCAAAAACCCTAGTTAAACCCTAGCTAGGATAAGATCAATTTGCAAAAGGTGAAGTATATTGACCCAATTTTGATTGAAAGTAAAAATTTGATGAATATATGTTGTAAATGAATCCTCAATATTTCCATAAATGTATGGTTGAGGTCATGGTGATGAGTGGGTCCCAGCTAAAAATAGTAGTTTCTAAAAATGAAGGATATTGAGCAAGATGTTCCAAAGGAGTAACATGCCAAATTGATGTTGCATGATTATTGGGATATAATATTGATTTACATGAAGTTTCAGGACATTAATATGTATTTTCATGGTGTTTTGAGGCTCAAATAGGTTGACTAGTCAAAGGGTAGTTTTGGGGTCTCAAAGAGCAAGGTTAAGTGAAATGGCTATAACTTGAGAAATAGGGGGAATTATGAGGTGATTAAAGTTTTGTTAAAAAGTAGTGTTATAAATTTTATACAACCCCTTGTAAAATGGATTAAACTTCAAGAGGTCATGGAATTAATAGTTAATGGAAGTAGTTTACCCAGCTCGCCGTGGTGAATAATTGGAGTAGGATTTACATTAATGGTTATCTGACATCAACATCCTTAACCATTTTGCATCAATGCCCTTCCCCATTGTGAATCAATGCCCTTCCCCATCATGCATCAGTGTCTTTCCACATCATGCATCAACATCCTTCCCCATCACATGTTAGCGTCCTTCCTCATTGCGCGTCAATGTCCTTCCTCATCACGCGTTAATGTCCTCCCTTGTCGCATGTCAACCATTTCTTCTTGACATGTGACAACATACCTTCCTCATTTCCGCCACTTTCTCATCGCACATTAATGTCACTTCTTGTCTTGCATCAGCCTCATTTTTTTGACAC
The DNA here is from genome assembly GCA_019776745.2 of Taxus chinensis. Classification (NCBI taxonomy): domain Eukaryota; kingdom Viridiplantae; phylum Streptophyta; class Pinopsida; order Cupressales; family Taxaceae; genus Taxus; species Taxus chinensis. The sequence goes on from CM034150.1 coordinate 553,525,890, forward strand.
ATGTCACCTCCTCTCACTATCGTGTGACAACATTTCTTCTTATCATGCAAAAATCCTTCCTCTTATTGGAAACGATTCTTCTATCCTTTTGTACATCAGCTAGTGATTTTCATTGGTGATAGTAAAGAGTTTCAGATATGATTGAACATTAATGACACCATACATGGTAGTTCAATAACCATATTAATGAGGCATGGTCACCCATACCTCCGTATAGGCAATTAATGAAGGATATATGTTGGTGGCTCCGTTTCTTTGTATATATGTAAATTCCCCTCATTCAAAGGGGGAGAGATTTCAAAATTGTAAAGGAACTCTGCCAAAATTGTTCCAACATTTTTGTCAGCTGTAAGCCTCAAATTTATGCATTTTGTGAAGGATTCTTGCCTCGTACCTATATTGTAATGGATTGTGCATCATTGTAAGCAAAAAAATTAGTTTTTTGTGGCTTTTCTTGCCCTAACTTGATTTATACTGCATTTCTTACCTTCTATTATATTTTTAGGTATATTGTGCATATCATGTTCCTTTATAGGGCTTAAATTTGTTTTGCTCCATGAAATTGGAGGTTAAAAATGTTTTTATGGGACTGTGGAACTTTTTTTGACCTCTCCTTATTTTATCCACTTTCACTCACTAGGAATCTCTCTAATCCTATTTTGGTGCTATCACCTCTCTTAGTTTAGGATTTACATTTTTATGTATTTATCTTCCTTTGGTCCCTTGGAATTGGTAGTTTAAGAGTAGGTTATGATTAGAATAGGCCAAGAACCATCCTTCTCTTGAGGTTTTTCTCAATCGCAAAGGTCCCACACCTTGAGACAACCCCATGTTAGTCAAAAGTAGGGTTTGGTAATGTGAAAATCCTAGGGTTATACTTTTTAGATATAAAAGTTCTGGCATGCTTGGTGGGACTAGAGGTCAATATTTCAATTTTATGAAGATTGGGTGTGTGTCTTGGTAAATTTATAACCTTTGGAGGCTTTGGAAAAACACATCTAGTGACTTTGTTACTCGAATCTAGTGGTTCCAGCACCCCTAGTTTATCAAGTTCATGAGAAGAATACAAACAAGGTCAAGAACTAGAGAAGAGGGGATATTTATCTATCTACATTTATCCCCAGATAGAGAAAGAAGGGGAAGAAGAGCTCAAAGGTCAGAATCTCCATTGAACATAACCTTATTAACACCTCCACCTAGAAGGCCTTTCATTCAATCAACTAGAGTTCTCTGACCAATCAAGATGACGCATCCTAATCCCTATGTCAACTTCATTTCCAATAGCCCACTTTCTCTCAATGCACACAATCCAGTCCCAGTTACAACATTGAATAACATCCCATATTTCATTGGAGAGAACCAGAAAACTCTGATTGACCACATCCAAGACATTGCAAATGTTTGTGCAATTCATGAAATTGCTGAAATGGACATTGTTGTTAAATTGTTGGCATCTTCCTTTAAAGGTAAAGCTTTGCAGTGGTTCAGAAGTATAATAACAGGGTCTTTCTAGAATTGGGATTATTTGTGCAAAGCTCTTCACAATCAATTTGGGGAAAAGGGAGATAATCTATCTTTATTGGAGCAGTTGACAACAATCAAGAGGGATCCTAATGAACAGTTGACTGATTTCAACTTCAGATTCCAAAGGATATGGGATAGGATTCCATTATCCATGAGACCAAAAACAGAAGGTGCTTTTCTATACTTCCTTAAAGCTTTAAATTATGATATTTACATGATGATTCAATCAATGGGAGGTATAAATTTATCTGCAGCCTATAATATTACTATTAGAGCTGAAAATTTCTTAATTCAGGATGGTAAACTTGCACCTAGGCCACCTATGCCTCTATATCCAAAACTAGGAGCTCCAAGCACTAGTTAAGCACCCACATTAGCTCCCATTCCTGCCCTAAGAAATTAGAATTCAACTGAAGCTTCTACCTCATCTTCTAGCACCTCAAGCAAGCTCTAAGAAGTCATGAAGCAATTGCATAACTTGGGTAATGAGTTAGTGACACTTAAGAGGTAGCACACTCAAAATTTCAGATTGTATCAACCTCAAAATCAACCCAATAGACCTCCATATTAGCCTAATAGGCCACCCATTTAAGCTGCAAATTAGAACCAAGTTAGGCCTTCTACTAATAGACCATTCCAATCTTACAATCCTAGTGTTTCATCCACATCTAGAGCCTTGGTACTAGTGCAAAATAACATGGCTTAGGAATATGACTAGTATTTTCCATATAATCAATCTCATAACTAGTCGATGTGTTTCAATGGTGCTTTGAAAACAACGTGTGTGGAACAAGAGATAGGCCAATAAGGAAATCAGCAGAAGGAAATAACTTAGCAAGGGACGTCTCCTAATGAGACCACACTTGTCAATTATTAGTCTAAATATTTCTATGGTATAAATCAAGCACCTTCTCAAAGTGTAGTTACCAATACATGGTCCAAGAAAAGGAATATTGGAGAAGGAAAGTCATCAAATTCAAATGATCTTCAAACTCCTATTACTCCACAAGGTGTTAGTAGTCAAAGTGCAGCTCTTAATGTGTAAGGTCAGCCCAAGCCACCTTCTAAGCTAACTCAGGTGCTAGTTGCAGTAGCCCATGCATAGGAGAAATTCATGCTAGGTAAGGGGTAGCAGAAGGAGATCCCATCTCCTTTTAACATTATTGATCAAATAATAAGACAAATGTAAACATTTATATGTGGGAATCATTGAAGATTTCAGGCCAATGGGATTTGTTACAAGTAGCCATGACTAATTGTTCAACATCAAATCATTCACCCAATCAACAAGAAAAAATTCTTACCAATGCAACTCAACAAGAAGGAAATCACAGAGATCACAAAGGTAAAAATTTAAAGCCCCCTCCATTCTATATCTTGTTGATCATTAGAGATAAGCTGATGCATAATTACATGATTGATTTAGGAGCAAGTAGCTAAGTCATGCCAAAACAAATAGCTGATTAGTTGGGTCTTCAATATGAAGTCATCTTTAAGGGTGTGGTGCAACTAGATGGGACAATAGTAACAATGATTGGAGTGATCAAGGATTTGAGCCTCACATTACATGCATGTTCTAATGTGACCATCTTATAAGATGTATCGGTCATAGACTTGCCACCACTCTTTGCATAATGTTTGTCAAGGGACTTCACTAATAAAATTGAAGGCTATTTGTCTGTTGATTGGTCACATATGCTATTCAGAACAAGGTATGGAGTTAAGACTACAATCATATCTGGGCCCATTGCAAAATTTCACATAGAGCCTCATATACCAAGTCCAATTAATGTAAATTGTTCAACATTTGATCAAGAGGATTATCCAAGTGCCCATGAAGCATATACCAAAATTAGATGCATTCTAGAATTGACTCTTGATGAATGGGAAAACAAGAGGCATGATTTCGACCCTTATAAAGAAATGGAGGAATCTAAACTACAAGTCTATTGTTTACATGAAGATAATCCACCTCTTCCTAGCATCACCAAGCTAGACCAAAAAGATGATAATGAATTATGGAAGATATTCTTTAATGGATCAAGGAGAAAAAAAGGCACAGGGGGAGGAGTGATGCTCTTGTCATCACAAGGTATGAAGTACTACTCAGCTTTCCATTTTTATTTTACTTGTTTAAACAACATGGTTCAGTATGAAGCTTTGATACATGGATTGAATTGGGAAAGAAAGAGGGGTATACAAAACCTGTAAGTATTTAGGGATAGTGAGTTAATCATCAACCAAGTTAAGGGAAAACATGCTGCCAAGAATGATCTACTAAAGGCCTACAAGCATCAGGTATGGGATCAAATTTATGATTTTGAATCGTTCAATATTCAAGCCATAACGAGGAAGAAGAATGAGGCTATAGATAGGCTTGTCGCAATTAAAGAAACATTTGATGTTGTGGACAATATCAAAAGATAAAACACAATTACACATTCATGTGATTGTGAGGCCAGCTATACCAGATAATAACACGAGCTGACATGTATTTGAGAATGATCGATAGATCATTAATTTATTGTAGGAAGAGGCTGAGTTCTCTTCAAGAAAGTAGGACAAATTATAGAAGCAATATTGAGATAAAGTAGTGAAGCTATGGACAAACAAGCTTCCAAAAGGTTTAGTTACATTGGAGTCCATCTTCAACCTGAACGATCAATTTTGTAAAGAGAAAGCCAATATTTAGGTCAAAAGTGAGGATTTCGAGCCAATTTTGGTTGGAGAAGGAAAAACACTTCAAATTGGAAAGGTAAGCACTAAACAAGAAAAATATGAATTCATACAACTTTGCCAAGAATTTCTAGATGTATTTTCCTGTACTTATGAAGATTTGAGAGGGTTTAAACCAAAATTGGCACAACACACCATTGAACTAGATTCAAGAGCTAAACCCATCAAAAATAAGTAAAGGCTAGTTAATCCTCATATCAAGCCTCTCATGAAAAGGGAACTGAACAAACTCATTGAAGCAAACATCATATTTCCAATCAAACACTCTTCATGGGTAGAAAATTTAGTGTCGGTTAGGAAGAAAAATTGGGAAATCAGGTTATGTGTGGATTTGTGAGACTTGAATAGAGCCTCTCTCAAAGACCATTATCCACTTCCTTCCATAGAGAAAATCTTGCAATTGATAGCTGGATCAGAAAGGTTTTCACTTTTAGATGGCTACTCGGGCTACAATTAAATCACAATGAAGGAAGATGTCCAGTTCAAAACAGCCTTCACTATGAAGTGGGGCACCTATTCTTATAAGAAGATTCCATTTCAATTGTTAAATGCTAGAGCCACTTTCCAAAGGGAAATGGATATGGCATTCAAAGGGTTGATCAATAAGATGGTTCTTGTTTATCTAGATGACATCACTCTATTATCTAAGAATGTAGCAAGTCACCTCTTTCACCTTAGACAAGTGTTCCAAAGATGCAAAAGATTTGGAGTGTCTTTGAATATGGAAAAATTGCATATTCTTAGCTCATGAAGGCAAGATCTTAGGACACATCATGTCTAAGGAAGGGTTGGCAATTGATCCACAGAGGGTAGAATCCATTCAAGAATTATCATTTGTAAATCACAAGAAGGCTCTCCAAAGATTTTTTGGGAAAATTAATTTTGTTAGGAGGTTTTTTCCTAAATTTTCCCATCTTGTCAAGCCACTAAAAGTGATGCTGAAGAAGACCATGGTTTTTAGATGGACTGCTGAAGGAAGAGAAAGCTTTGAATCTATAAAGAAATCCATTACATAGGCTCCAACCCTCATAAATCTAGATTTCTCGAAGGACTTTATCTTATATGATTTTGGAGGTATGAATGTAATATATTCCATACTTGTGTAACCAAATAAATAAGGACAAGACCAACATATCACATTCTTCAGCAAAAGCCTTCAAGATTACGAGGTGAGATATTCATTCATTGAGAAGTGTGTACTTGTGATTATAATTTTGAAGAAATTCAAGCATCTAGTTTCACATGTTGATGTAAAAGATTTCCTTTTGAACAAGGAACTAAATGAAAAGAGAGCTGGTTGGATAACCAAGGTCAGGGAGTATGATATTGATATAAATGTGACCAAATTAGTTAGAGGAAAAGGGTTATGTGAGCAGCTAGCTTCTAACCTACATGCTGAATCAAGAGAGGAGGAAGAAGCTGTCATGGTGTTGCAAGATAACCAAGAGAAGACTGCAGGTGACATACCCATTCCTTGTTGGACTCGGGATATTATACATTTCCTTCAAACAGGTCAAAATCCTCAAGGATTGAGTAAGTCCAAAAGGAGGTATTTCAGACTTCATTGCATCTCATATGTGCTTGTAGATAGTATTTTTTTTCAAAAGGGATGTGAATGGTGTCCTCCTAAGGTGCATCAAGATAAAATAGATAGAGAGGGAATTACATGAGCTTCATGATGGAGAGGAAGGAGGTCTTTTTTCCCCAAAAGAAACAAAAATTAAGATCATGAGGGCTGGTTATTATTGGCCTAACCTTTTCAATGATTGCTACTCATGGATCAAGAAATGCAAGAAGTGTGCCTTCTTCATAGGTAAAATGAAGCTAGCAGCTCTCCCACTTAGTTATATCTTAGTTGAGTATCCTTTCACACAATGGGGGCTTGATTTTATTAGAATGATCAATCCAAGTTCAAGCCTAGGCCAAAAATGGATTCTTACAGCCACAGACTACTTCACTTAGTGGATAGAAACAATTGCACTTTATCATTCTATATTTCTACAAAGTTATTGCAACAAGGTTTGGTGTTCCTTCCACTATAATATCAAATAATGCCTTGGATTTCATTGGAGCAAAGATATCTAATTAGGCTATTAGAAATGGAATCTATTTGAGCACTTCTTCTAACTACTACCCCTGGGGTAATGGAAAAGTAGAGTCCATGAAAAATAAATTGCTGAGAATCATAAGAACAACCATGGATGAGAATCAAAGGACTTCACATACCAAATTGAAATCAGCCTTGTGGGATGACAGAATCACTCCCAAAAATTTAACCGGTTATTCTCCTTTCAAGTTGGTTTATGGAAGGGAGGTAAGGCTCCCAATATCCCTTGAATTACTAGACCTGGAGCTTATCAAGCAATTGGAGTTGTTTGATTTTATAGCTATGGAAGTAAGGTATGCTAAGCTCATGGAGTTGGAAGAGCTAAGAAACCAGGCCATGAAAACAATGGAGAAAGACCAAGCTCAAATAAAGATGAGTTTTGACAGAAAGGCCAAAAATAGAACTTTTCAATAGGGAGACCTTGTTCTGAGAAGGGATGCAAAAAGACCCAAACTAGGAAGGCACTCCAAGTTTTATGCAATATGGAGTGGCCCTTAATTTATTTTAGGGTGTAAAGAAAATAATGCTTTCCAATTGATAAAGTTGGACGGGGAAGAGTTGCAAATCCTAGTCAATGACATGTATCTCAAGCATTACCACTGATGGGAGTATATTTCTTGTACATACTAGCTTATATTTTTTAATTCCTCCAAGTGTTTACAACACATTGTTCTTTTGTAGCTAGGTTTGATTTCAGATAAGTGCTTGTGCACTCTTTGCATGTTCCATTTGGAATATATATGATTTGGTTTTCTATACATAGTTGTGCTTTGTTGTTGTTGTTGCTGTAGTTTCTAGTTTCAGGAAAGATCCGATAATGAAGTAATGTCTCAAAAGTGTCCCAGAGACATAAGAGGTTTTGTACATCAGGCTGGTTTCAACAATCAGAATGACTCCGTACCCAATGGATGCAAGATCACTGGTCTTTTAGATCTAGTAGGTAGACCACCCCACAAGTCACCAATTATTATCCATTTTCTACAACCCCTTGTAAAATGGATTAAACTTCAAGAGGTCAGGGCATTAATAGTTAATGGAAGTAGTTTAAAAGGAATGTCCAGGATTTTCATTAATGGTTAGCTAGAAAAATGTATGGATTTTCACCTCTTTTTCACGTGTCAACATCCTTCCCCATCACTTGTCAACGTCCTTCCCTGTCGCGCATTAGTGTCAGCATCCTTCCCCATCACACGTCAAAGTCCTTCCCCATTGTGCATCACTGTCCTTCCCCATCGTGTGTCAACATCCTTCCCCATCATGTGTCAACATCCTTCCACGTCACACATCAACATCCTCCCTTGTCACACGTCAATTATTTCTTCTTGATGTGCGACAACATACCTTCCTCATAGCTTCCACTTTCTCATCACACGTCAGTGTCACTTCATGTCTTGCATCAACCTCCTTTTATTTACATGTGTCACCTCCTCTTGCTTTTGTGTAATGACATTTCTTCTTGTCATGCGACAATCCTTCCTCTTTTCAGCGGCGATTCTTCCTTCCTTGTCGTGTGTCAGCTAGTGATTTTTTTCGGGTGATAGGAAAGAGTTTCAGATACATCCAAACATTAATGACATCGTACAAGGTAGTTCAAAAACCATATTAATGAGTCATGGTAACCCATACCTCCATACATGCAATTAATGAAGGATATTGGTTGGTGGCTCCTTTTCTCTATATATATGTAAATTCCCCTCATTCAAAGGGGGAGAGATTTCAAAATTGTAAAGGAACTTTGCCAAAATTGTTCCAGCATTTTTGTGAGCTACAGGACTCAAATTTATGCATTTTGTGAAGCATTCTTGCATTGTACCTATATTGTAATGGATTGTGCATCATTTTAAGCAATAAAATTAGTGTTTTGTGGATTTTCTTGCCATAACTTGATTTATATTGCATTTCTCACCTTCTATTATATTTTGTAGGTATATTGTGCATATTGTGTTCCTTTACAGGGCTTAGATTTGTTGTGCTCCACGAAATTGGAGGTTAAAAATGTGTTTTGGGATTGTGGCACTTTATTTTTCCTCTCCTTCCTTATTTTATCCACTTTCACTCACTAGGAATATCTCTAATCATGTTTTGGTGCTATCACCTCTTTTAGTTTAGGATTTACATTTTTATGTATTTCTCTTCCTCTGGTTCCTTGAAATTTGTAGTTTAGGAGTAGGTTAGCATTAGAATAGGCCAGGAACCAACCTTCTTTAGAGGTTTGTCTCAATCGCAAAGGTCCCACACCTTGAGATAATCCCATGGTAGTCAAAAGTATGGTTTTGTAATGTGTAAATCATAGGGTGCTACTTTTCAAACATAAAAAGTAGATTCAAAGATATTTCCATTTATATATTTCTTGTTTCATGATAAGGTTATTTTATAGGGTTTCCAAGGCATTCTTTCAGAAAGAAGGTTTTTGATAGTTCAGGACAAAATATATGATTGCGTAAGTTTGATGTTATTTTAAGAATGAGAAGGATTGGGTGATGCTTTCTATCCTCTGTAGAGTGAAGAGGGATTAATTTTTCATCTAATGAATCAATTTTGAAGTCTTTAATGCATGCATATTTTCTTTTATGAGTTAACCTTTTCGGTAGGTTGATCTTGTGAAGGTAAAAGTGTCCGTGGTTTGAACTCATGGATGTTTCATGACTTATAAATTTCTTAGACGTGCTCTCAATGTTCTAACATTTATTTTTAGTTATCAAATTGTATGTTTTTATTTATTATAAGTGATTTTTTAATTAGATGAAGTTTCCATAGTATTGAAGGGTGCATGAAACAACTATTTTGAAGATTATAAAGGGAACTGGGCCCAGTAAATGAAATAATTTGATTGGTTGATATTAATTGCAACCATGTATGATTTTTTTATGATGTATTAATCATATGTAAAGGGTTTCGGGTCATGAAAAGTATACATTTTATGTAAAGAAATTTTTAAGAATGTGCCCATGGGGTTTTCAGCCATTTTGGCACATGTATTAAGGGTTTTAGCTAGGCCGACCTATTTGGGTCTAATGTAGTTTTTTGTAATTAATTTTTTTGAATGATATAGATTTATCTGGGTCATATTTATCATGAGGGAGAAACCTCATTTGGTTAGGAAGGAATAAAAGCATATTTAAGTGCTTGATTGACTCATTTTTGGGCCAGTGCTCTTAGAGGGAAGGTGTGCAACCTAAAGATATATATTTTGTAGGAATGCAAGCATGTTTTGAAGACTAAGGAATTTAATGAAAGGTTGAGGAAGATATGAAATCATGAGAGAAAGAGGATAGAGAAAATAAAAGTGAAGAAAGAACAAGAATATGAGAATTTGAAGATCTAGTGTGTGAGCTAGGGTTTTTGAGTTGAAATTGTGATTTTGATCAGTTGTGCAAGCTAAAATATCAGAGATAAAACATATAAATGTGGTTGATTTTGTGCTTGGTCATCCTTTAGGGGGTTGTATCCTCCTTTTGGATTGGGTGCTTCACTAAATTAGGGGTTGGTGCTCCTTGTAGGGTTGGTGCTCTACTAAACTAGGGGTTGGTGCTCCTTGTGGGGTTATTTCCTCACTAAATAAGGGGTTGGTGCTCCTTGTGTAGTTGGTGCTACACTAAATTAATTTTCTTTGAGTAATATAAGTAGAGTTTCAATGGGTTTTCTTCCCCATGAGGGTTTTCCACTTACATATGGTGTTCTTTTGGTGAGTACGTTACTTTCTTGCTCTTGTGGTTGATTTTTCATATATTAATAAGCACACATGATCATGGATGTTTTCAAAAAAATAAAATGGATGAATTTATGTTTTGGTAAATGAAAGGAATTTTATCGTAGGAATGATTTAACCCCCCCCTCAGTCCTTATGCTTCTAACAATTGGTATGCAAGTAGATACTTCTATAGAAGCTTGACAGCTTGTGGGAGAGCTTATGAAGAAAAAAAAGGGTGGTAAGAAGAAGAATTCTTAGAAAGGAAATAACTCCAAAGATGAATGTTGTTTTAATTTAAGTGAAGGTAAGAATTATTTAAAAAAATATTACTAAAATTTACTCTCCCCTAGGAGTGGTAACTTGTGAATTTGGAGAAGGGTTTAGTGATTCAGAATCATATTGTGAAGAGTCTTCTTGGGAAATATTGAAAAGGGAAGTTAATCTTGCAAGATATGAGAATGAAAAAATCACACAATAGATTGTTGAAATTAAAAGGAATCATTAATATACAATTAAAATACTTGAAGCCAAATCGAAGAATGAGAGTAAAGAACATGATGAAATCACTAGGAATCTTGAGGAACAATTAGAGAGGGTTGCAACCAGCCTTGAATCTAAGGAATATGCTCACGAACATAGTCATACTATTCAGATTTTAAAGTCACAAATGGAGGATTTGTCAGAAAATCTAAAGGTCAAAGATGAAGAGTGTACTTGTAACATCCTCAATTCTATACATTAGAACAAGTCAATTTTTTTTTTTTTTTGATAAATGCTTCCTGGTTCTAAATACATAATTTAGAACTCAAAAATCAAATAACCATTCTTATAACAGATAACCATATGCAGCTGTAATGACTCGGAGTACCTTCGATCTATTCATTCCATGACTCGGTAATCTACCGATCTATTCATAAGTAATAAGAGTTGGAGTTTTTAATCAACACTTCACTCTTGTGGTTCTCTTCCCTATTCTGGGATTCAGAATGCTCTATCCAAGGAACCTAACTTGAATAATTGTTACCATTATTCATCGGCATCTCATCCCTTAGACTAGGTGACTCAGGACAACACAATCAGCAACTTGCGATACTTTGGCCAAAGATTTGAAACATACTGCTTATGTCTCGTATTCCTTAACGACATACTCGTCAATCTGGAATACGTCCTTCACCCCATTCTTATGTTATGTAGAATGTCTTATACCGACTTCTGTCAGTCCCTCCTAACCCAAGTTATTCACTCGGAAACGGATTAGTAAGGTGACAAAGTTATATGGATACTCCCGAGGACTAGGGATACGATCACATACTGGGTCAACCCTAGTTAAGCCAGTGTGTCAAGATACCCCGAGTCTCCTAGGCAGCCTTATAATGTGAGCACATTCTTAATCAGTTCCAGAGTAACTTGTTCGAGTTAAAGGTGTAAATCTTAACGATCAATGCAAAGGGTGTCGTCATAAGTCACCTACATTGTTGTAACTTCGAGAAGATCCCAATCTTCTCGAAGGTACAACCCTGCAGTTGACTTGTACCGTCAACCTTTAAATCCACCTTGAAAAGATCTACTTATAATAAGCGTTACGCACGTTGAGTTAAAATTATAATAAAAGATGTTCCCCTAAGGTTAGCCTTTCCCGATCCCTGGGTTCCTCACCAAAGAATGACATTTCTTAATAAAACCCATTACACAAGAGAAATTATTAAGACTAGAGGGTCCCATCAAGGAGTTCATAGAATTTACATAATTCTAAATCAAAAAAATTGGACAATAACCTATATTCTTCACATGTGATAGCCAACCGAACCCTTTTTAGGTTTATTTCAGTTCTTATAACTGAATTTATGTCTTACTTATTAATATCGAGATATAAAGATTAGGAATCCAATTAAACGTTGTCCTGGCTTAATCAAGACTAGGAATTAACAATTGAATCCAGCTTGTTTAGCATCTTGCTTAGGTTTATTTTTACCCTAGCTTCCAGAAAGACAGTGATCTATATTTCAATTTAGCTTTAGATAGAACATACAAGAACTGCTAAACAATCATAAATATTCAGTCACATATTCTTGCAAGCTTACATTGATAATCACAAAAGTCTCCATATTATACATTAATAACACGCTCTCAAGATCATTTGATCCAAAGAAGGTCAAACTATCTAGATAAGAATACAAACATATAAGTATCAAATATCTAATTCCATTCCCTTCTGAACCAAACACATACATTTTATGCATTAAGCATACTTGATACAATACTCAACGGAAAAAGAACATCTTTCCTCAGATAGTACATTTAGAGAATCAAACTGTAATTCATCATAAACCAAATTAAACAATCTGAACATCCTATCAGATCTGCGTGCTTTTACCACTTACGGAAACCATCTGCAAAAATTGTCAACATGGGTGAGTTCGATGAACTGAGCATGATAAGCACTAACTCTTAAAACAATTGCAATCCACCAACTATTTCCATTAAACAACCTGTTTAAATTAGATCATTTCACCAAACAAGTAAACATATTTTAGACTATACTTTTGTAATACAACATGACTATAAACGCGCAATACAAATTATCGTTACAGAATAGTCCTAGATACTTCTCAAATATTTCATCAAAATATTAGGGATCAAGAAGAACGAAAGTATCCAAAACAACTATCCATCTAAATCCCAAGATCAGAAAACATCAGACAGATCATTACATTCAACAGTAAAAGGAATATCATAACAAATCATGATTCCATCAATATGTTAAAAACAGTTCTAACGGTTAGATAAAAATATCAACATATACTTTACAACAGAAGAGAAATAAAACAAGTCATTCATATTTCCCTTCACACAAGCTCATGACTGTACCGTCTCCTTGAAAGGAAAGCATTCACCTTATATGCATATGAATAAGTCTGATGAGCCACAAAAAGAACCACAGTTTTGTTAAAATCAAATATAACAAAACTCCTGTAGCATATTAGCAGTACAGTAGCTCTTACGCCAAAACAGATGAATGTCAACCAACAGGTTACACATGACCTTCCACACGAAGCGAAAAACAAGAAGGTATTCAATGCCATCATCTTTCGAGGTGAAGTCGACAGTTCCTTAGTTCGGTCAAGCTCAAGACTAGATACCCATGCAACAGAGAACGTAATCATGCTCAAACATGACAACTATTCCTCACAGCAACATACAACTTATTCTAATCCCTACTAAACATAGTATGGTTTTAGATCCAAGGTCAAAATCAAAAGAACTTCTCCTTTTTATCTCAGCCAACAAGAGACTCATTAACATTAAAGCACAAGATGTTTCCCCTAAGACTATGCAGAGATATTCGCACGAAATCCACTCAACATGCACAGTCTTAATTAACTGTAATTATTCAGAAAGGAAAAATAACATATCATATTCACATCTGAACTCATTCCGAGTTTGAAAAATATGGTAATCACAACCTACTTTTACAGAGACCAAGATACAAGATATCTATCATTACTTAAGGAACCCAACAGAGCCAACAACAATAAGTGTTCCCAATCAGGTTTTTATAAAAGCAGATACACTGGTTATCTATCAAGGATTTCAATTGAATCCGAACAATAGTATACACGATAAATCTTCTACAGAAGCCGATATACTAGATAAACATAAGTTAAAGATTTCAATCGTGCCAACAATGGTAAATAATCAAAATCACGCTATTACAGAAGTTAAATACTGATTTTGTAACAAGGAATCCAATTGAGCCTCTAAAACATTATTCACTCAAGCTTACACAGATTGGAACATCGAACGTATACCAACTGAGTCTGTACCAAAAATCCATTACTTAAACGAAGGTATACATTACAAGATAACAGAAGTCGTATTACCAGTTACCCCTCCAGGACTTCGACGGAATCATGCTACCAGTATACACATACATAACTTATACAGTAGTCCAATATACAAAGCAATCCAAGGACTCCACAAAGTCATCTTGTAAGTAAAATAAATATAATGCAAACCATCAACGGGTTACACCCCGTAATTGCAACACAAGGAGGGAAAAACAACTTCTACAGGGTCACATCAAATACTGAAACACAGCCAGTTATCCGTTCAACATAACCAAAGTATCATAGCGAATCCCAACAAAATTTCAGTAACCACCACCTATACTAAACACGATGGAACTTACAAAGAAGTCCAATAAAACTGAACATTCAAACAAAAGTCCATCAGTATCCTTTCCGACAAGTATCAACAACAAGCATCAATCAACAAGTATCAACTGTAGCCTGAACCCAACAAGGTAACAATGCATGGGCTCTCACAAAGCAGGTCTAATATTCTTTCTTGCATACATTTCACAAACCTAAGATGGAATGAAAAACACAACAAAATAGAGCAATAGCTTGAAACACAATTCACACCCATCAAGGGTTAAATTGGAAAATCGAGCCAGAAGAAGATACAGTAACAAAATCACACAAAGCTACCATAATAACCATCTAAACCCATAAATCATCTGAACAGAGTTGTTCTAATGAAATCAATTGAAAGAAAGCAAGATTTTTAAAGGTTAGGGCCTAACATGCCTGGTTATTTGCTTAAAAATCTGAAGAAGACCACTGAAAGAGCTCGAGCCTTCTTCTCTTTTTCCAAGTTAGATTCACCAACAAAAATTTGTTATTTCCATGACTTATAAATTTTCCTTGCCAGAGAAAAGAGCTAGTTACGCTCATACTTTCCATGCAACACCAAGAAGACTAGTGCGAAGAACTAGTGATCAGACAGAGGGAAAACCAGAGCGCATGAAAAACCAAACAAACTACTAACTTTCCATTTTGCATGCCTTCCCGTGAAACCCGAGCTCGAAGACCGAGTTCATAAATGGCATTTACTCCAAATTTCCTGCTAACTTTCCATTGCCACTGACTGCCATAGTTGGCGATGGATAAAACCATTTCAAAGACCATTTCCAACTTTGGCGACGTGCCACGTTGGCTCTAGCTAGCCATTTAAAAACTTCTACCAAATTACCTGTCCTTCATACTTATCCCACCATTTAATGCCATAGAAACTACCGCCCATGGTTCACACCCTTCCATAGGTCCCCTTTCTTCCTTGTTCATTAGTTAGGTTAGTAACTTAGGTTAGAATTTAAGATAACACTTAGTCTAACCTCATAGCACATAGATACTAACTTAGAACATTAGCTTATAGTCTAGGCCTAGGTTAGATTAACACTAATCTAACCCCTAGGTTATAGTTTAGTTTTAGGTTACTAACCTTAATAAATCCAGTTTAGGTCTAATATTTCCAATGCTCAGAAAAAGAACCAACAACATACATTCACGAACAGGGTTCACTCCTATACTGCCAATAGGCTATTGAATTATATGTAACTGAATTATTACCTGGTCCACGATCAAGACCTTCCTGATATTACGATATCGGGAACCAATTCATTTAACACGATCAACCTGAGTTATACTCCGAACTAGCTTATTCAATGCATCCAGACCTTGCAACTTGCATAAGGTCTATAATTTTAATTCATCACGAATAAACTTAAAGCATCACTTGGATCAATACCACTGACCCAAGGCTAGGTCTTATAGATGGATAACTCCATAATTCATTCCGAGATCAGATTAAACTCAGGCGTAAAATGAAAGAAATAAAAGAGTCCAAACATATTATGACTCAGTCACGAATCTGCAATCTAAAAAAAAAGATATAGTCGATATCAAGCATGACTTCTCAATCAAAGGAACACATCCTTTTTACAAGAGAAATCACATATCAACACTTGTATGCTCAGGAGGAAGTAACAACAATTCAAGGTGCTACAGTACTCAACTAAAAGCACAAGTTGCTTTACTCAATGATATACTCAAGTCAAAAGAGGAGGAGTGCATCAAGTATGAAGATGGTATGCGATCTCTACATTCTATACATGATCTAGTTTCAAGCAAGTCAAAGATGTTTGAGAAAAGTGCATATGACCTAGAAATTAATCTTAGCTAACAAATATTAGAAGGTGATAAGGATAGTTTGAGACTCAAGGAATACTCAAAGGAAAATGAACTAAGGCAAGAAGACATGGCTTCAAGTAAGAAATAAAAGAAGGTTACTATCTCCAAGGACAATGAGAAGACCAAGCCTATTAGGTAACCTAATGCATCAAGGTATGAAAGATCATTTAATGGAAATTATTTCTTGTGTCATGGTGTTGGTCATAAAGAAAAATAATGCAAGTGAAAGTATTCTAAGAATGGTGTAGGATCATTTGATGGTGAATGTAATTCATGTTGTGAATATGGTCACAAAGCCAAGGATTGTGGATGGAATATAGGAGTGTTTGAGCCTAGAAAAGTAAGTAGATGTTTGTCAAGATATTTGATCCTAGATATGATCAACCATGAAGAGAAAATGGAAATGACCTTGCTAAAGATTTTGTATGCTTCAAGTGTAATAAGGTAGGCCAAGTAACTAGTGATTATTTTAATGGAATATCTAATCATGTCAGTGATTTGAAAAGGAGGAGTACATTAGTATGATACAATTGTAACAAGGTTGGTGTAGTCATTTTTACCCTTATCACAAAATAAAGGAACCCCATGCACTGTCGTCCTATCACCCAACGGGTGTTGGGTGCTCACCCAAGGCACGTGTAGTTGTCGAGTCTCTCTTTTATGTGATTTTAGTGGGAAACATCATATATGATCCATGTTTAAGATATTTGAAAGGAAGTAAAACATACAAGCACCATAGAGCTCAGAATGGCTTCTAGGTCCTTGTAGTCATTCTAGATAGAAAGTGCTTAACAGATTTTATAACTTATACCAAAATAGAAAGAAGTTGTACAATCATCCATACTTAATCATAAACATAAATGAAAAAGAACTATGAGAAATATGTATGCATTAGAATCATCAATGTTCATATTCATGCAAGATGGTAACCTCATTACATTCATGGAGCCATTACAGAATGTTACAGAGAAGCAGACTATAGTCATGCATTATATATGGATTCATATGGCTAGGCTCTCAAAAGAAATTTATAATCCCCATACCCTTGATACATCCTTTCCTAAACACAATTACCCAAACTAACAGAGTTCTTGCAGTATTTTCTGCAGAGCTCCGCCCTCTATCTATATCTCTTTTTACTTCTATAGGATGCTTGTATATATAGGCTTTCTAGACTGCCAACTCATCCTCCAGTGGCCTCAGATCTGATGCCAAGTGTCTGAATGTGGTCCTCCCGAGCATGCTTTTAGGCCAGCTTCCCACTTTTTACCATGATGAGCTTCTAGAAGCTTCTACCATAGGCATGCTCCTTCCTAGGCCATCCTGTCACCAGGTTGGCACCTTATCCACTCCGCATGCACAGTCATGTCATGATTTTCATGTGTTCTACCAAAAAAACCCAATATGGCTAAGTCCTAAACCCTTGGTTCTATCCGCACGCATGCCACAGGTTTCCTTAAAGCCTTCCTTAAACCCTTCCCTGTGTGCTTTATCCTTGTGTGTGTTTCTTCAACTAGGCCTTGCACGCTTATGCACCTTTTTGTACTTAGCCAATATTTTAGGGGCCCAACATTACCCCACACTACACTATGTTCTCCATTCGTGGGAACACTTCTCTAGTGAAAGGAAAGAATATAGTAGACTTACACCATGGGAGAAGAATAAGGGGATGAATGAATATGGAAAGAAGAAAGAATGGGGAAGTGATGGAATCACTGTGCAATAGGCTAGGAAAATCCTTTTGCAAGTCAGCCTCCAACTTGTTCCAGGCATCATTCATTTTGTACTTCATTCTATACTCTCTGACAGAGGTCACCGACCAGGGTGCTCACCTCCTCAAAACTTATTCCCATTTCCTTATGTGCTTATGGTGTTAGCAATTTTCTCTAACTCTTTGCCTACATCATCAAGTGCATCCATTATTTGTGTAATCTGCGGGTACAGTTCCTTTCAACCAGTTTTTAATTGAAACCCTTAAGGTTTCAATGGCTTCAGATTTTCTTTCGACCTCGGCAAGGATTATGTCCCTTTCCACCCTATTTCCTTTATTCTTCTCTTGAAACTCCTTGAGTTCTGCTTCATGAGTGGCGACCAAGATGCCTTGCCACTTTGTCTCTGTTCTGTGCAATTTTCATACATGGCCTCAACAGTCTGGGAAGAAACTTTTATATCAGCAAGAACCTTGCTGTACTCAGCTATGAATGCCATGAATTTCAATTTATCTTCTTTCTCCAAGTGCACGTGGCCACTTCTTCTGCAGATTCCAAGGCTAACGGCTACCTCTCCATGGTGAGGACTCTTGTTAAATCCTCCAGGCATCCTAAGGCAGATCCATACTTCTACGCGGAGGTGCTAGGTCCGGATGCTTCAATACTATAGCATTATTAATAGACTCCACCTTTTTGTATACCTATGCACACCTTGGCCTTCTCGTCTTTTAACTCATGCTACAACTGGGCACTGATTAGTTTCTCTTGACTTAGCTCCTTTTCCCTTACAACTAGCTCTTCCTCTTTCTTCTTTAGGTCCTCCTCCAGATCTTTGATTCTATCATTCCCCCCAAAGAGTCTAGCTTCAACCTCAATGGAGACCTTGTTAAGCACGTTGCACATTTGTTCATCCAAGAGCTGCTGAGCATTCACCACTGGGTTGTCTTCTTTTGGTCCTAACAATGTTATTATTACCCCATGGCTTACTTCAAATTTTGGCTCATCAAGATGGGACTCAATTTCCCATGAGAGCATCTTCCTTGTCCATGGGTATGCAACCTCCTTGTCAAAAGATGACATTGCCATGAGCTCTTTTTCTGGAATCGTGCTTTGGAACCACGTGCGAAAGACTTTGTTGGGGTCATTAATATAACCCATCCCTAGCCTCTCCTCCCCTACGTGCCTTCCTCTTATGTGTGTGCCCTTAGGAATACTTACAGTTAAAATGGGGCCTCCAGTGCTGTCATGGTCCTTTTCCACACTCTCCTCCTTATCTTCGCTTAACACCAGCTCAACACTGCGTTCCAACTTCTCCTCCACAAAGGTATCAATGTTCTTTATTTCTTTCTCTCTACCACCTTGGTTATCGGTTCCATCATAAGGATTGGAGCCTTCTACATCTGCATGTCATCCTCCTCACTTCTCATGTTCTAGGTGCCTCTCCCTTCTTGGATATCCTTACACCGCACAAAGAGGAACCCTTGCTCCTCTTCTCTGCCTTCTTCTTCTAAATCATGCATGTTGAAAACAGGTGGCCCTTGATCTTTTTCAGGTTCATCTTCCCCACTAACATCTTCTTCACTATATTCTTCTTCACCTATGTATTTTTCCAAACTCCCAGTTTCTTCTGAGGTGGTGTCTTCTTCTATCCTCTATTTCTTCCTAACTGGGGATTCTGGTGTAGGTGACTTTGTTTCTTCTTCTCCCAAGGACTCCTTGTCTGATGGATTTTATAGCTCTAGAGTCTTTTCTTTGACTATGGGCCTCTTCTTGCATGAATACATGATTATTCTGGCACTTTTCCTAGGGAACCTATTACCTGTGTATCCACCACACTTGGTATTTTTTTCTCTGGCCCCTTTTCCTCCTGTCTAGGCATGGGTCTCTTCTTGATAGTTGGATCCTTAGGTATAGACACCTCATTTTCTAGATATGTGCCCTTCTCATATTTGGGTCTTATGTAGAGGTATACACATGCCACGGATCCTCCTGCAATGGGAAAAGTCACAGGCCTTGTCATATAAACTTCATACGACATGTACCTCTCCATGTACGTGCACTTTCTAGGGTAGACCAACCCTTTGTGCATTTTCCCTGTGGTCCCAGTCCAGATTACCAAGGTCCAGTTGTAGATTCTTGGATTCTTTGAACCTGTTTACTCTTGCTTGGAAGTATTGAGCTTTGAAGGAAAAGGGGAGCTTGCACCATGGGTTCCATGTCTCATCCATTAGTTTCAACCTGCCTAGGACAGAAATGCTAGTACAAAATAAATTCAGCTTCTCCTTTGGTGGCCGCTGGTAATTGTTTAGGAATCCTCCATTTTTCCTTGAACGCATTCCTCAGGAGCACATACCATTTCTCCAGGTGTGCCTTGTGCACAGTTGTCATAGATGTCACAGGCATATTTTTCAAATCTTTTTGTGGGTGAAGGGTCCTTAGTAGGGTACTCCCACATGAATTTTTCTGATGCATCAGGTACTCTAATATCTAAAAACACAATGGTTAGCAGGACATTACTGAAAAGGATCCTGTCACCTTCCTTTGCACAGATGATAATCTCATCCGCGATGAACGTATACAAGTTGTAGATGGCACCCTCTGAGATTTTCTTGTAAACATGTAACCATGGCTTATTGACCTGGGTCCATCTCTCCTAGCCATTTAACTTTATTACCAGATGTGCAGCCATTTTCATTACCAGGTCCTCGATGTCTGTGATATCATAGTACCTTGACCCCTTTTTGTATATATAGGTGGTGATAGTCTCCTTAATTTCCTCTTTATCACCTAGGTCATCTTCCAAACCATCTCCTTCACAGATGAGGCCTATGAAATGTGAGATGAGTTGAGGGGTAATGCACATCTTGCACCCTGTAAAATGGAAGTAGTCTTCATGCACATGCGACATCAGCCATTGATATAGGTGCTTAGGCTTCCTAAAGTAGGGAAACTCAAAGAGTTACAATAACCCTACCTTCTCAAAATTGACCTTCACATCATCGTTATAGATGGGAAAACCCTCCGGTGTCCTTTTATTTGTTTGGCACACTAACTCCAGCACCATCTCCTTCTTGATTGTGCTCGTACGATGATTATAGTAATTTACAGACATGTTTCTTAGATGGGACTCCCACTCCTTCCCTAGTAACACTCCATCTGGGTACTGCATTTCTACATACCACTCTTTGTTTATATGTGTGCCAGTTTCTTGTTGTTTTCCCTTGCCCTTGACCTTGCCCTTCTTGAGTGTACTAATTGGTTTCTTGGGTGCCATTTTCTAGGTTATCTTCTTACTTCAATCACTTCTTGTAACTCTGTTCTTCCACTCTTTCCCACCTTAGATCTCGAATTTGTGAAGAAAATTCCTTAAACCCATGCCCTAGTTCTTCAAACCCTACCTAGGATAATCCCTTCACAAGATGGTTCCTTCTCACCACTTCTCTTACACCCGTGAAATCCCTTTCTTCTAGTTCACAGATCAAAACTAGTTACTCACACCTAATCTCTTTAAATTTTTCTTTGCACGGATCAGTTTTTGGAAGCCCTAGTTTGCAAAGATGCAAAAAGCACTTCTTTCTCCTTATACACAAAGTGAATAATGAAATGCCTCGACCCTTTATTTATAGTTTTTCCCTTTTTAAGCATTAAATGCTACTTCACCTACCACCATAATTTTCACATTTAATGCATATTTTTCAAACAAAGTCCAACTTTAGCACTTTAACTCACGCGCCCAACCCTGTGTGGACAATATTCCAACCTTATGGCATTCAACCAATCCATCTAGACATAAGACTCTTGTGTGCGTGTCACCAACACCAAAGGCACTTCTTTTGTCTTGATTTTTGCTCTCGCCTACCTCGTGTTCCTTATGCACTTTTTCCTCCTTTGTACATGGGATATGAAAGTAGCCTTATCTTGACACCAACCATCCTTTTCCATATTTTCTTTCCATGCACCTCTTTCAATAGGGCCATTCAACTGGGATTTTCAACAAAAAATTCCTTGGCACTTTACCCATGCTCTCCTTCACATTACTCCACCCCACACTAAAATGATGCATGGTCCTCTACACACTCAAAAAATCCTCAAAGAGTAATAAGGTTACTGGCACCCAAGGTAAAAAAACAAAACAACAACATGAAAGGGAAACACAAGAAAAGAAAATGCATAAAGGAAATTCTAAACTAACTGGAAAAATTGCCTTATTTACAAACACCAAGAAGACTTATTTATAGTAGGGCTTTAGCCTACTCCCATTGAAGTGTCTAGGTAATTTCGTTCCATCCAGCACTTGTAACTGGTATGTGCCAAAATCAAGGATGTACAATATTTTATAGGGACCTAACCAATGGACCTTCAACTTCCAAGGATGGTACAGAAACTTAGAATCATATAGTAAGACCATCTGCCCAACCTCAAACTTCTTGTTTCTGATGTGGTGATCATGCCATGCTTTTTGCTTTGATTTTTCTGTTGTTTGGCTCCACCTGGCGAAGTGATCATATTTCATCCAGCTTCATCAGTTCATCAATTCTCTCTTCCAGCACTTGCTCATCAACTAGCCCTCCTACATGCATGCTATTTACAGAGAAGGTAACATGAATTCAATCGGCAGAACAACTTCCATGCCAAACACCAATTGAAACGGTGTGGCTTTGTTCAACCTTTTATAAGTTGTCCTGTAATCCCATAATATGGATGATACCTTTTCATCCCAATCTTGTCTCTTGACATCACAAATTTTGGTCAGGGTATGACTTAGTATTTTGTTAAATGCTTATGCGGTTCCATTTACTTGTGGGTGATAAGGGGTAGTCTTGTGATGAGCTACCATGAACTCTACTAGTAGGATCCTCATGGTCTCATTCAAGAAATGTGTACCCCTATCACTGGTTAAACTTAAAGGACATCCATACCTTGTGATAATGTTCTCCCACAAAAATATTGCTGTTGTGGTTGTTGTGTAGTCTTTAGTTGGGGTTGCCTTTGCCCACCTTGTCAAATAGTCCATGCAAGTGATTACATAGCGTGATCTAGTCCTACGCGCTACTGGTGTAATAGGGCCTACAAAGTATATTTCCCATTTCTCAAAAGGTTCAACACTAGGGATAGGGTGACAAAGGCATTTCATCTCTCTTTCCTGGCTTGCCAATGCACTAACAATGGTCACACGCTTTACAATAGTCCTTGTAATCCTTATACAGAGTTTCCCACCACAATCCTACCATTAAAATTTTACATGTGGCAGCGTCACCTACATAATGTCCACCCGCACTTCCTTCGTGTGCTTCCTCTATGATGGTGAGGTGCTCATGCTCTAGTACACACCTGCACAAAACTTCATCATGCCCTAACTTGTATAAGTCCCCACTAATCAACATGTAGGGCGTGGCGCGTATGGATAGTTTATTTATTTCTAATGCCTTCATCCCTTCTGGTGCCACACCTTCCTTTAGGAATACTGTAATCTCCTCTAAATCTGAGGGCGCATGCTACAACCTAAATAGTTGCACATCTGGCATAGTCTCTTCAATACTCTACGCATCCTCCCCTGAATCAATTCTTGACAAATGATCAGGTCCACAATTACTCTTTCCAGGCTTCACAACTACTGTAAACTCAAACTCTTGAAATAATAGCACCCACTAACATATGTGCCCTTGTAGAATAGACTTGTTCACCAAGTACTTTAACGCCATGTGGTTGGTGTAAAATATAAAGGGTGTTACTAGTAGATACTGTCTGAACTTGAAAAGTGTGTAGATCATTGACAATGCTTGATGCTCAGTCATGGTGTAATTCTTCTCTGCTGGTGTCAACTTCCTACTTGCAAAACATAGAGGATGATCAACAATTCCTTCACCTGGCTATGCACAAGCACTACTCCAATGGTGGTTCCTAAGGCATCTACATGAACATGGAAGGGATTGTCCTAAGAGGGAAAATGTAATATAGGTGTGGTGACAAGCCTATCCTTTTAATGTGTCAAACACCTTCTGATAAGCCTCTCCCTAATGGAAGGAACTTTTATGTCTAAGCAATTCTTCTAGAGGCATTGCTATCTTGGCATACCCCTTGATGAATTTCCTGTAATAACCCGTATGCCAAAGAAATCTACGCACTGTGCTCTGGCTAGTAGGCTCCCCCAATCCCACAATAACTACAACCTTGGCAGGATCTACTAGCAAGCCCTCCTTACATATGATATGCCCCAATAACGTCCCAAAGGGTGTAGAAAAGACACACTTTTTAATGTTGAGGGATATCCTTAACTACCGACACCTCTCAAACATCAGCCTCAAATTATCACAATGGTCTTTCACTAGCCCATACATTGTCCAATCATCCAGATAAACCTAAAGAAATTTTTGGATGAAGTCCTAGAACACTTGAACCACTATGCACGAGAAAAAATAGGCACATTCTTCAACCCAAAGGGCATGACAGTGTATGTAAAACTTCCCCATTCAGTGGCAAAAGTTGTCTTCTCCTGGTCTTCCTTTGTAATCTGGACTTGGTGGTACCCCAAAAATCCATCCATAAAGGAATAGATTTTGCACCCAGTGACTCCCTTTAAAATTTCTTCAGTGAAGGGGGTTGGAAAAGGATCGATGACACAAACTACATTCATCTCCCTATAATCCACACAGATCCTAATTTTCCCATCCTTCTTGATGCTTATTACCATCAGACTTATCCATTCCAATTCTTCCACAGCTTCAATGATCCTAGAAGCTATCATTTTGTCTATCTCTTCCTTTACCTTTACAAGAAAATTGGGATTCATCCAGTAGGGTCTCTTCCTAACCGGGCGCACACTGTCCTTTAGCTTTATCCTCATCTCCCCCAAGGAATGGTGGACACCTTTGAGCTCATGGTACCCGTGCGGGAATAAATCCTCAAATTCATGCAAAAGATCAATGATCTTAGATAATTCCTTCTCTAACCAGTAATCTCCAATGATAGCTTCCTTAGGTTCTTCTCCTTAGCTAATGTTAACCTTATTTGTCTTTAAAGGCTCATGGTAGGCACACACGTGAGCATCAACACTATCCACTACCTTTCACATCCCTAAAGAATGGTTAACATCCAAGCTCTCTGCTTCCTCCCCATCAATAACATATACTAATTTCCCTTTCTCCTTTTCCAAGCATGTGTGCTCAAGCTGGATCTCTTCTGATTCTTCTGCCTCTTCTTCAAAGTGTGCCTCCAAACCTGGTCCACCTAGCAGTTCCAACAACCTATCTTCTACCATGGATACTATCCCCCATGGTAAGGCACTTAACAACCTACAATGCCTTATCAACTGATGGCTTGGTACTTTGGTACTCAAATGTTTGAATGAGGTTAGTTGCTAGCTCTTACCAATTTCCTATTTGGTGGTGTGTCTCAGAATGTATGTACCATGCGTGTGTAACCCTGCAGTGTAGAATACAGCTTGTGTACCCAAAGGGATGGTGGAAAAGATTCCATGCCTTCTCTCTAGACCTTCTCACAAGCTTGGATGTGGAAAGAGGTGGGTTCCTTACCATGGTATTCCTTGATGGTGGTGGGCACGTTGCTTCTAGAAAACCTGACAGAGAGAGAAATTCTCACCTCGCGCCATTCCAAAAGGCTCTCCTGATGTGTAGCCCACCACCATGCCACTGTGATGAGTAGGACATAACTTAACATCCCCCTTTGTTCCTTCTCCTCCTTCCACTGAGCTTCCATCTCCTGTAAAAATATCTCAGGGAAGGCCCCTCCTGAATACTTAGGTAGCTCTTTTCTCCTAGGCGCTGGACTGTATGCACCTTTGTTACTTTTGTTACCGATCCTCTCAAATACCATCTGATCAATTCATAAGTCCCATGTGCCCAATTATCACATGCTAGACTGGTGGTGTCACTTACTAACTGAGCATCCTCAAACTAGATAACTCCATCAGTAGGATGGATTATCTCTGGATCCCTGATTGAGTGCACATATATCCTATCCAGGACCTCTTCCCCCAAAGGTTCAGTATAGGGTGTTGACTTCCCATCAGCCAGGGGTATAATAACTTGTTCCTCCTTATTTTCAAAGCTGATGTACCCCTTGTTGAATCGAAGGTCAACATTGTTCTTGTAACACCATGGGCACCCAAGTAGTGCTGGGAAATTGTCTACCTCAGAGAGCACCAAGACTTCAAAGTCCCCAGTAAACTTAGCTCCCTAGATAGTGATAGCTGCATCCTTTAAGACACCAATGGGAATTTCCTTCATTTTGTTTTCCATATACAACACATTCGAAGATGGCTATAGTGCAGGTCTTCCCATCTAATGCCATGTTTCCAATGTGAGAACATTGACCTCCGCCCCTGTGTCAATGAGGATATTACTAAGGAGCCATCCATCTATGACTATTGCATCTAATTTGATCTCTTTGTCATAGTCAAGGCTATGAGGGGGAAGGTTTTCATGCAGGATTTGTCTCTCACACTCTTCTCTAACATGTGGTACCTTCTCCCTCAACCATGCTCCTAGCAAGGGAATAACATTCTCTTTCCTTAGCATTTTACATACTTCCTTGACCTCATCCAGGTCATCCTTTGGTGCCTCGACCTTCCTCCTTGTCTCCTCCCTCCTGGACTTCTCCTTTAGACACTGGATTTCTCCTTATAAACTCCAAATGACATCCATGGTATCTTGATACACTTCCTTTTGATGCATAAGGTCTGGGTACTTCCCATGAACTACTTCCTCTCTTGAAACTAGGGTCCTCTACCTTGGTATTTCCTTTATGTGCGTGGCCTCTACTCTTGTTGTTACTAAAACAGGTTCCAAGCCTGTATCACGTGTCACCTGAGGCATCTATTGTGTGTCTGTCTTCTTAATTCTTACCATTACAGTGCCCTTGTATTTATATTGTTGCTGATTCATGTGCTCAAACAACTCTGGGAATTCCTCTTACTTGTGCTTCTTTCTGCACCATGAGCATTGCAATAGGTCTGGGAACTCTCATTTATAATGTTATGTAGACCCACAATTAAAACAAGTTCCATGTGGGAACTCATTACTTCCTCCCCTGTGGTTACCATGACCACAAAATCCTTGCGTGAAATCCCCTTCCACGCATGCCACCATCTACGTGCTCCTCATAGCAGTGATCATCCCCTTTAGAACTACTGATAATGCTGGTTTGGCGTACCCCATGATCAATGGCCTCATGGATCTGATCAAAGAGCCTATAGTCCTTAGTATCATGGGTTGTAGAGGTGCAAATCTTATAGTATCAAGACACATTCTTCCAAATTGCACACTGTAACAAGGGGCATCTACTTGCATCATGGTCCCCATGAAAAATTTCACAGTCTACTATCACAATGCATACTGCCCTCTGGGGACAACTAACCTTGACATGCCCCTCTACTTCACAATCTATACACCATAAACCATTGCGAGTCTCATGGGATGAGTTCATAGATAACTTCTCCAGCTGCTTAGCCATAACAATAATTTGAGCCTCCAGGAACGGGCTAACTCTAGTATCAACACTACCAATAGCCTCAGCGCTTAGAGCAGCTTCTAATGACCTCACGTGGGTCTATGAAAGTTTTATGAGATAAGGCCCTTCTAAAAGGCATGATCAATCCTCCAAAAAACCACTAAGCATGCTGTGAGGGGTGAATATCATATGATAACTTAGACAAGAGAGTTTTAAAGCACACATCATACTCCCACAAATTCTCTGCCATTCCCTATTGAATCTCTTTTAGGGTGCTTATGCTCTTCTGTTCAAACTCAGGGATGTGGAATTCTACCAAGAAGGCATTCTTTAAAGTAGTATAATCCACCACCATTTGATGAGGGTCATATTTCCTATACCAGCTATGTGTATGCCCCTATAACGTTGTTGTAAATTGACTAGCCTTCCTTTCTAAGGTTGTGATCCCCTTTGCGCACCATAGTAGCTCACACTTGTGAACATGTTTTGCAACATCTTCAATACCTCTGTAATCTGGAAAGTGTAAAGACATCTCAAAGAAGACTTGAGGGGGTGGCTGGGGCCCTTGTCCTACTGAGCTAGAGCCTTGGTTTCCTTCAGTGTTTCCTCCACCACTGAATCCACTAGGTCCACCAAGTCCTATGCCTCCTGAGCCATGAGATCCACCAGAACCACTAGGTCCACTAGGTCCTATCCCTCCCAACCCAACAGATCCACTAGAACCACTAGGTTCACTAGGTCCTGTAGTAGTCGTGCCAAGTGTCCCCAAGGTTCCAACTGAATAATGTGCCGATGGTGTGTGATAATGCCCCACTACCACTATTATACCCCACGCCACTCCCAGATGTGAGACTGAAGGCTTGTATACTTTCTCCTTGTCCAAAGACTCCTCTAAATGACTAGAATATGTGTAGCCATAGAAGTGGGAACTGAAAAATTGTACCTCCTAGGCATAGATCAGCCACTTCCACTGATACCAACTAGGTCAATGATACTCCTTCCTTGATCTGGAAAACCAAGTGCCAGGGTTTGGTCATAGGGTGGGTTTAGATACATGCCAAAAACTCTTATTTCTCCATGTAATGAACTCTCATTAGAAGCCAAAGGGGTCTCTCTTACGTGCTTTCCAAGATGGGGTAGCACAGACTGCTCAGGTTCCATGTCCTCCCCATGAACCTCAACTCCTTCCTACAATGTATGCCTCCATAGATCCATCACACTTGTAACCTTGCATCATCTAGCAATATCCATTTCACGCGCTTCACTATACTTGAGCCATCTCTCCTCCCTTTCCTTCTCCGTTGTAATATCTGCCATCTTCCTCCACCCTAGCTCCCTCACCCAATGCTTAGAATGGTTTAGCTAGCCATTATAAATGCCTCTAAACTCAAAGAAACAACAAGGATCTTCATTACCAGAGGGATAACACATAGAAATGATCATCTGGGCTCCCACATAAATTTAAACTCAACAACTTCTAGGCAAGAATATGTGGAAATATCATACTCCAGAGTGTAACTAGCCAACACACCTTCCCACCAATGACCCACAACACGAGTCCACGTTAGATTTGCATCTTATAGCCTCTAGTATTCTTTTTAGGTCCATGTGCATGATCTAGAATACCAACTTTATCTAGATGTATATGCTTAGATCCATTCATACAGTTCTACTCGGAAACAACAGAA
Source organism: Taxus chinensis (assembly GCA_019776745.2). Lineage (NCBI taxonomy): Eukaryota > Viridiplantae > Streptophyta > Pinopsida > Cupressales > Taxaceae > Taxus > Taxus chinensis. The sequence continues at coordinate 553,554,845 of CM034150.1, forward strand.
AAATGTTTCATATAAATCATGATAGAGGTTCTCTTCTACCCATCTACGTGCATCAAACTCAGGTCCAGTGCTGAATCTCTGAGAAAATTCATCCTCTATGATCTTGAACCATGATTCAAAATTTTCCAAAGTTAAATTTTCTGTCATTACTCATTACCCAAATAATGATGTATGCCATTTCCCACTACAGCTTCAAAAGTAGTTCCCGACAATGGAACCACAGATGTAGTCATTTTTACCCTTATCATAAAAGAAAGGAACCCCATGCGCACCAGCCTATCACCTAGTGGGTGCTAGGTGCTCACCCGAGGCATGTGCAGGTGCCGAGTCTCTCTTTTATGTGAGTTTAGTGGGAAACATCATCTATGATCCATGTTTAAGAGATTTGAAAGGAAGTAAAACATACAAGTACCATAAAGCTTAGAATGACTTCTAGGTCCTTGAAGTCATTCCATATAGAAAGTGCTTAACAGATTGTATAAATTATACCAAAATAAAAATAAGTTGTACAAGCATCCATACTTAATCATAAACATAAATGGAAAATAACTATGAGAAATATGTATGCATTAGAATCATCAATGTTCATATTCATGTAAGCTGGTAACCTCATTACAGTCATGGAGCCATTACAAAATGTTACAAAGAAGCAGAATGTAGTCATGCATCATATATGGATTCATGTGGCTAGGCTCTCAAAAGAAGTTTATAATCCCCATACCCTTGATACATCCTTCCCTAAACACAATTACCCAAACTAACAGAGTTCTTGCAGTATTTCTGCAGAGTTCCGCCCTTTATCTATATCTCTTTTTACTTCTGCAGGTGCTTATATATATAAGATTTCTAGACTACCAACTCATCCTCCAGTGGCCTCAGATCTGATGCCAAGTGTCTGAATGTGGTCCTCCATGTGAGCATGCTCCTCCAGGCTTGAGCTTTCCACTTTTTACCATGATGTGTTTCTAGAAGCTTCTACCACAGGCATGCTCCTTTCTGGGCCATCCCATCACCAAGTTGGCACCTTATCCACTCCGCATGCATAGTTGGGTCATGATTTTCATGTGTTCTACCAAAAAAACCCAATATGGCTAAGTCCTAAACCCTTGGTTTTTTCCGCGTGCATGCCACGAGTTTCCTTAAAGCCTTCCTTAAACCCTACCCTACACGCTTTATTCTTGCATGTATTTCTTCAACTAGGCCTTGTGTGCTTATGCGCATTTTTGTACTTAGCCAATATTTTAGGGGCCCAACAGTTGGTCATGTTGCAAGAAATTGTTATCAAACCTTTTCAGGTCATAACAAGTATTATCAAGGTCCTAAAGAGAAAAGAGGTGGGTTTTAGTGGAAGAGAGTGCAAGGTAATGGTCCTAGAAGGACTTGGGGACCTAGAAGAGACCTTGGTGTCTCATTAAGAGTTGGAAATAATAAAAAAAGGGCATAACAAAGAGTTTAGATCAGAAATGGGAGGATGAATAATTTTTACAGGTGCCAAAGAAGGCTTGTGACCTCTTCAAGACCTTCTTTTATGTCTTTATGGAGCCTATATACATTCAATATGCTTATTAAAGGTATGACAATTAAAATGAAGCATCTAGGTGAGGAGGAGTAGTATATGTAATCATGAGTCTTCTCTATAAGTCAAGATATGAGTATATATTCCCCTCATAGTCTTGTTGGTTCAATTTTATGTGTCTTATTGTCTTGGTAACAATCACGAGTCTTTGTTGTGTCTCTCTACACTTTGAGTAGTTTAGAGTCTTGTCTATGCTAAGGTTGGTGTTGTTTGCACTATCATGAGGTATCATGAGTTGTATATAATATTTATTTATGTGGTTGGATTTTTTAAAGGTGTCTCAGAGTTTCCAAGAGTCTTCATGAATGCATAATAGGCTTTGTCACTTGTATTAGTCTATTCTGGCTATCATCGGTCCGTGAAGGTATACTCAGTCTTGTCTAGGTTATAAGAAGTTTATATGGAGTTGTATTTATTGATAAGTTGTCTTAACATGAGTGGAACAATGTAATATATATGTATGAAGCCACAAGTGTTGTCAGTACATTATATAATAGGTGTCTTGCATTTATATCATGAATGTTTTCTGTCTTGTCAACATATGTGCCTTGTTTGTGTCATGTTCATAGACTTATTGGGTATGTGTCATGATTTTTAGAGTAGTGCATAGGCATCTAAATTATCTTAAAAGGTGTTCTATGATGATCAAGTTTCAACTTGATCACTTTTTCTCACAAGAAGGTTGACTGTGACATTGATATAGTAATGAATACACTATTTACAAAGAAAATGAAGGCTACATGTATGTAAAGTGACTACTCATGATGAAATGTAATTGGATAAGGTGATCAGTAATTTCAAATAAGTTGTTTCAAGATGGTGATGTTATTATGAAGAAGATAAAGAGCACATTTTTGTCAAAAATGCCAGTTCATTGTTCTTGACTATGCTTGCACAGTCCATTTAAGTGGAGTACATGGAAAGTCAATTTTGAATATTCAAATGATTGAATTTTGGTCTGAAATTTTTCACTAATCATCTAGAAATTGGGGCTAAAGGAGGTGAAATTTTTAAGCTTTAGGTATTCATACTTTCTCTTTTGTGCATGCCAATATTAAGAAGTTGCCTTTGTGACCTAGAAAGGGCTATTTGAGAGGTTGATAGTGGTCTTTTGGTCTACAATATGAGTTTTCATGATTTGAGAAAGTGATTTGAATTTGATATGTGCCTCATGAAGTGTAAAAATGCATGAATAATATGATATATATAGTTTATCTTAGTGTTTTGGTTATTTGGTTGTTGTGCATCATGATTTGAGATAGAAAAGAACATTCTATATTACAATGGTAGAGTTGACTATGTCTAGGGTTTTGAAATATGATTCCCTCAATTTTTACATGGTTTTTGAAGTATCCTTGTGAAATGTTTGTAAGATGCTTGGAATCTCTTTGGTTTATGATCTCAACTATTGTATACTTGTATGAACCTAATGTTGCACCTAGTGGAAGATGAAGACCTACATGTACAAAAAATGTAGAGTAATAGTATATTTAGAGGTATGATGTGATTATCTAATAATTGTATTAGTTGAAAATGGTATTCCTTTCATATATATTAGTTGCAAGTAATGGTGGTTGTTGGAAGGTTTAAATGTGCTTGTGAAGATATCTTAAGTGCTCCATGAAGGAAGAATGAACACCTACAGGTCTAGGAAGCATAGTTGAGTTGATTCAGTGGCATGAAGTGATCTTCAAAGATTATTCTCATATTGAAAGGTAAGATTCATTCATTTACCCATGATTTAAAATGAAATTATGTAAGAATAAGGTCTTAGGTACTTTATGAGGCTTGAAAACTTGCATTTAGCTCAAAATAGCACTCTATAGGCCTGTAGATGCTTTTTTTTGCATGGATTCAGTGAAAGTGAAGTCATAATATGATCTCTTATTATTTTGCATGATATTTTCATGATGGATGCATATGAAGTAGGTAATTAAAGGGTGAATTCATGAAGGTTTAGGCCTATACATTGATTTTGATCTCCAAATATAGACTGAGACAGTGTTTCAGTAATATGAGATATACTTTTAAGGAATAAGGGTACTTTGTGGAGTATGATGTTGATACATAATTATGGGTGAGGTTGTTCTAACATGACTAATAACCCTAACTAAATTGTTTGAATCTTTCTCAAAGAGAAATAAGTTGAAAAGGTGTGAGATACTAAAGTGTATGAGAAGAAGCTAATCTACCATACTACAATACCATATGATAGAGGGTTGATGTTTAAAATATTGTATTTTTTGTAAATCAAGACAGGGGGAGTTTGGATGAGTCCTCAAAGGAAATTTTTTTAGGTGCTTGAGTGCCTCAAGACATGTTATTATCCTCCTAAAGGTGCTTTTAACTAATTGAAGGTGTTGAATTTAATTTTAACTGTGTTGAAGTGGTGTTGTAGCAATAAATTAGGATGCTCTTGGTGTCTATATGCTAATCATAACAGGGGGAGTACTTGTTTGTTAAACCAAGGAAGTGATATGTTATTCTAAAGATCATTCAAGGTAAGGAAGTGGTGTTTACTCCTCGTTAAATCTTGTGAAGGTATGTTTCTACCTTATCTCAGATGTATATGACTGTTAAATATGTTTAGGGACAACAAGAAGTTGTGAATATGGTTCTAAGGCATGATAACAAGTCTAGATACTCAATTTTGTGCTTGAGAAATAGATATAGTAGCCTTAAGCCCAAGGGTAGTAGTATTTGGTAAATTATAAGCATGGTGGTCATGTAAATGGATGTTAAAATTGGCCTAAATTACTCTAAAAAGGATGTTTAAGGCTGTAACATCAAATAATAATATGAAGATGCCTTATAAGCATTATTAGGCCTAAGAAAGGTGAAATTTTATCTAGAATGTGTGAGTAATGATGAAGCATGATCCTTGTGACATTATTGGGATGATTTAGAGATGAGTATGGCCCAGTTTTAGACTATTACAACATTATTAAGAAGACAAAAATAGGGTTCAAGGAGAAGTTTGATGCTTTTGCATGCCTATATGATGGAGAATGAAGTTTTTGCCCCTAACAAGGTAAATTTTTTGATTTTTCATGGTGTACTAATGCTTTTCAAATGTTTAGAAGTGTTATTTCCAGGGGAGCTTTACATTTTCATGCTTGAAATGAGGCAAGAATCATTTTTTAGCAAGAATCAAGAGAAAGAGTTCAATTGAGACCTTTGGTTGATGTTTCTAACCAAAGAAAGGAGGTACGAAGTTTAAGAAGGTGAAGAAGGTAAGCTATAGGTATTCCTTTGTCATTAAATTCAAAAGGGGAAGAAGTTTAGAGTGTTTTCCATAAATGACAAAGGGGGAGATTGTTGGCATGGTAATAAATGTTGGAATTGATGTAAAACCACATTACTGACAAAGTTAATGTTGTAGGATGATTTCATGATGATGTATGTAGTGATAACATGATGATTTAGAAGTATATGAGCTGCTCCAGTAGGATTCAGTGATGCATGCTTGCTCTAACAAGCCCATACAGATGCCTAGGAGGTGTTACTTGGTAGTGTGAGCTTATTGATTGCTTGGGAATCATGTTGATATGGTGTATAACATTATTTGAGGGTGCTTTAGTGGCATGGTATAAGTACAGGTGTTTCACTTGGTTACATGTGCTCATTGGGAGTATGTATGACAACTTGGAGGTGTGACAGTGTGGTTTGGAGCAATATCAGCTCATGGATGGATGATATCAGGTGTATTATGTCATATGTTTGGGTCATTTGTAGAGGTTTAATGTTGAGTTATTGCACTATTTCAATTGATACTAGATTCTACAGTGAAAATCCATAAGGTAAGGATATGAAAATGAGATAGGATAGAGATATTGAGGTATGGTAGTGAAATTATGATGATTTGATATGTTATAGGGTTGTTTCATAGTTATCTCAAAAAAAAATTCAGGGTTCCTTGATGATAATTTTGCAAGTTATGCTAGTTTATGTGAGACAGGGTCAAGAACAAGTGAAAATCAAGCTCGAATTTGAACTTATAATGCTCGTTGTGAACCATGTGATTTGCATGGAACCTTGTGGATTTTAGGTATGTTTCTAAGGTTATTTTTATAAGGTTTCAAAAAAAAATGAGGTCAGTTGATTGTCATGTTTTTATGAACGAATGTTAAGAAGGCAAAGAGGTTAACAACACTAGTTAAACCCTACGTAGGAGCAGTTTGCAAAAGGTGAAGTATACTGACCCATTTTTTTATTACAAGTGAAAATGTGATTACATCATGTTTTAAATGAATCCTTGGGATTTCTATAAATTTATGGTTGAGGTCATGGTGATGAGTGGGCCCCACCTAAAAATAGTAGTTTCTGGGAATGAAGGATATAGAGAAAGTTTTTCCAAAGTAGTAACATGAAAAATTAATGTGGCATGATGATTGGGAGATAATATTTATTTAAATGAATTTTAAAGACATAAATATGAAATTTCATGGTGTTTTGAGGCTCAAACAAGTTAACAAGTCAAAGGACAGTTTTGGGGTCTCAAAGAGCAGGGTTCAGTGAAATGGCTATAACTTGAGCTATAGGTGGAATTTTGAAGTGATTCAAGTTTTTTTGGAAAATTATATATATATATATATATATATATATATATATATTTCTAGTGATATATTTATTGTCCCATGACAAGGTTATTTGGCTGGGTTTCTACTGTATTCTTTCAGCAAGAAGGTTTTTGACAGTTCAGGACATGATCTAAGATTGTGAAAGTTTAATGTTATTTTAAGAATGAGAAGGATTGGGTGATGATTTATATCACCTGGAGAGTGAAAAGGGATGGATTTGGAATCAAATGAATCCATTTTAAACTCTTGAATTCATGTATATTTTATTTTATGAGCTAACCTATTGAAATGACCTTTTTGGCAGGTTGATCTCGTGAAGGAAAAAATGTATGCGGTTTGAAGTAATGGATGTTTCATGACTTCTAAATTTCTTAGACTTGTTTATAAGGGTTATGAAATTTTAGTTGAGTGGTCACATGACATGGTTTTATTTATTATAAGTTATTTAGTGATCAGATGAAGTTTCCATGGTACTGAAGGGTGCATGAAATAGTTGTTTTGAAGATTGTAAAGGGAACTAGGCCCGGTAAATGAAATAATTTGATTGATTGATATTAATTGAGATCATGTATGAATTTTTCATGATGTATTAATCTTATGTAAATGGTTTTAGGTCATAAAAAATTATACATTTGATGTAATTGCATTTTTAAGAATGTGCCCATGGGGTTTTGAGCCATTTTTGGCACATGTATTGAGGGTTATAAGCTAGGCCAAACTATTTGTGTTACGTAGATGTTGAAATTAAATTTTTTAATAATCTAGAGTTATTTAGGTCACATTTATTAGGAGGGAAAAACATCATTTGGTTTTGAAGGAATAAACAAATATTTAAGTGCTTGATTGGCTCATTTTTGGGCTAGAGAGAGAGAGAGTTTTTAAGGCCGAGGAAGATCATGAAAGGTTGAGGAAGGCATGGAAGCATGAGAGAAAAATTATAAAGCAAACAAAAGTGAAGAAAGAGAAAGATTATGAGAATTTGAAGACCTAGTTTGTGAGCTAAAATTATGATCTCCATAAGTTGTGGCAGTAGAAATATCAGATATCAAAACATATACACGTGGCCAAGTTGGTACTTGGCCATCCTTTAGGGGGTTTTAGCCTCCTTGTGGAGTGGGTGCTTCAGTAAATTAGGGGTTGGTGCTACTTGTAGGGTTGGTGATCTACTAAAATAGGGGTTTGCTGCTCCTTGTGGGGTTGGTGCCTCAATAAATTAGGGGTTGGTGCTCCTTGTGTAGTTGGTGCTACACTAAATTACTTTACTTTGAGTAATATAATTATAGTTTTAGTGGGTTTTCTTCCCCATGAGGGTTTCCCACTCACATATGGTGTTCTTGTGTTGAGTAATTTACTTTCTTGCTCTTGTGGTTGATTTTACATATCTTAATAAGCACACATGATCATGGAAGTTGTTTAAACAATAAAATGGATGAATGTATGTTTTGGTAAATGAAAGGAAATTTATTGTAGGACTAATTCAACCCCTTCTCAGTCCCTTGTGCTTCTAACATCCCAAATGAGGGAGGCATCATTTGGGTGAATTAGTCACCCCATAGATCATTATACATTTGTCACACAGTAAAGTACTTGTACAACACAGTCTTTAATTTTAGGGCTTAGAATCAGACTTGGGTACTTAGTATAGAGTAACCCTTCCTAAATTCCTATAACCAAGGGAAATTACACAGTGATTAGTAGTTTAAAATAGTATATAGAACTCTAAACATTAGATTTTATAGGGCACATAGTCCTTAATACTTTCATTTATACACAACATATGCAGTAGTGTTCTACATTGCGGGAAGTAGTTAAAGGTTAGAGGATAACACCAAAATTTTCCCCATACACTTATTCCATATCATTGGCATGATATTTCCCCAAAAAATCACAGTTGACGCAACTGGCACGAGATCACCCAAAAAAATTGTTCATCTATAATATCTTTAGGATCCTTTCTACACTCTTTTCTCATCACAAATCAGGTGTACATGTTCCTTTTTAACATTTTCAGTGTTTTTACTTACTTCTTTACATACTTTATATATATACATTTGTATTTGACTACTTGTTCGTTCTTCTCTTTTGTAGGTCCATCCATATGTGAAGTAGTATTCAACATCTCTCAACACCATTCACAACATCAACAACAAAAATAGGCACATCGCGACATCTACACATGTATTTCTGCCCTAGGTTATTTTTCATCATCATTTTTTTTACACTTTCTCCTCCTTAACATCCACACTTCACACTTTTATCACTCCACACTTGTCTTGTCCCTTAGCATGATCTCTCTACATCAATCTACATGGTTATCAGATACACATCTCTATCTACTTTATGTTACTTAGCTTTCCGCTCACAAAAATAATGTGGGGGAAAATATAGACACAAAATCATGCACTTTGGGTAATTATCCAGTCTTGGTTACATACTACTATTCATATGATTCCTATGTAAGAAAAATTACTAATTAACCCATGTTGTTGGCCACCTTTATTTGTTTTTGTTACCACTTTTGGTCTTACACCCTTACTTTCCCAGTCTTCCTTTTTATACTTTGACATTTATCATCCTGGACACTAGCGCCCAACCACGACACCACCACCAGGTTTCCTCGTCCCCTCTGGGTGCCCCTGATCTCATTGTAATTTGTTCACATCTTTTAGGTCCTTTCTATCCATTTGAGAATCTTACCTTTTTAATAGTCAGCCTTTTTGGTGTTAATTACAAAATTCAAGCAAAGGATTTATATAAATACAAAGTTATGTGATTATAATAAGGGACCAAGAACTAAGCACTAACTATTACCACCTAAGGTTACATCCATCAAGCATCTAAGAGCCTCATTGCATCCTTCTAGCACCATACAAGGGAAACAAGGGCTGGTTATTCTACATACACTTCATAGGAGGGAAGATCATTCTATTCCATGCACACATCTATTAAATTTATTTACATCTAGCTTATTTACTCGCTATCAAGTGCGACATGTAGAAGAGCCACCTATGGCATGATTCCACACACAAATACATATAACTACATTGGGTCTGAGATGTAATGTAGTTCTAGGTTGTAACATTACCATTGTGATGCTGAGAATAGTCTGAACCCTCATTCTGCATCTTTATTTTTTAGGATTTAATGTTTATTTGAGGGTTTCACAAGTTCAAATTTCATTGCAAGTTTCCAACGACTTCAGTGATCATTGTGTGACCTCAGAGTGACCAAAGGCAAAAAACAATGAACAACTAATGATAATTCCAAGGAGGTTTCCTGAGCATTTCTGTAGACCTAGGTGCCTAGAAACAGGTATAGGGTGGTCAGAGGTGCTCTTATCCCTCTCCAAGTGCCCGAATCTAGGTAGATCATCAATTCATGCACTTTTCTAGGGCTTTGTGTGATGCTTCTCCCTCTCTGTTCATCGAGTTAGCACTTCAGCATAGTCCAAATTTCACTGTGACTTAGCTAAGGATTTTAACCCTCTCTTTGTACTTAGGATTTCATACTTTCTTTCTTATTTAGCTTGTGTCTATTTATGTAATTAATTGTTTACTCATTTACTGCTGTAATAACAATAAATTTAGGCATTTATTTCCATAATTTTCTTACGTAGACCCCTAAGATCTATGACCTCACCTAAGTGAGATGAATTTCCATGTGATGTATAAAATGAATCACACCAACACCCCCCTTCATCATAACTTAGGATGAGGCAGTAAGTCAAAAATGAGAAACGGGTCCTGATAAAAAATCCTAATGAGGCAAACATGAACAACAAGGATCTCAGAAAATGGAAGAAAACTTAGTGGAAAAAACATCCACAACAAGACATGGAAAAATAACACTCCCCTTATAATCTAATAAAGATGCCACAAATGGGTCCCGATAAATGAGGAGACTAATAAGGTACAAATTTGCAAAAGGAAAATAAAAGAAGAGAGGAGAAGAAGGAGACAAGAGGAATGTAAAAGAAACCATAGATGGAGCTGAACACTACAACTCTAAGAAGTCCCTAAAAATATTGTTAATGACATGTTCTTTAGCGTGTGGAATGAAGAAGAACCACCCACACCAAAATGTGTGCTTGGCCTTAGGAAGGATAGAAATGGAGTACTAGAATTCCATGCACTCTATGAAGGAAACCAAAGGAAATAGTACAAAGAAATTTGAATATGATCCATGGAAATATGACATAGGTCTAGAAAAAGAGTACAAAATAACCAAAGGTAATTCCACAAGCGAAGAAATTTCAAATTGAGAAAGATGAAGATCTGTTAAAAGGATTCCTGCGTGAAGTGAAGGAGATGCAATAACCCCCACAACAGAAAGAGAATCCACAAGAAAGGTGGATCAATGATGATCGATGAATAAATAGAAGTGATTAAAGTCCCAAAGGGGAAATCCTAAAAAAGGAGATGAAGGAATCCTATAAAACACCTGTAGATGGATGAGAAGCTCCCTATACTACATCACAAGTAGGCACTATGAAAATAAAATGAAGGTTTGGTAGATACTCGTCCCAAGAAGGGGGGTGGAAAAACATAAGAGTGATGTCAGACATGTATGAATCATCAAATGAAGGAGGAGTGGAAAGGGCCTAAGACACTATAAGTGGAAATGAGGTAGGGAACAAGACTTCTTGGTGTCTCATGAGAAGGGAGGAGTGTTAAAATAATTTGGAATAGGGCTGAGAGAAGGAGGATAGGTTTCCTCAGTAGCACTCTTATCATTGTAACTACAAACACAATCCTCATCATCTAGGATAGAAATAAGTGAGTCTGTGTCATCCAAAATATCATCACATGAAGTAGAAGATGAGACATCTAAATTGAAAACAATAAAAAATGAAGTATGTGAATGGTCTCCAAACAAGGATTGAAAGATGCACTATATGGTGTGAGGAGAATCTGAGTCTTCCACATGAAGGTAGAGAGGTCTAAATACATGCAACATGAAGTGACCAAAAACATGGTCACATGTGTCGAGATAGTCCTTAAGAAGACAATAATTAGTGAGTGCAAGAATTAGCAAATGGAGAAAGGGAGAAAGGACCTTATGAGAAAATTAACATTCCATGGAAGCACACCATGATGTGAGGGAAGGAATCTCACATCATTAAAAATGTGTTCTCTTTCCACAAGGCCATGGTAAATGTGCTCACTATCTACAAGAGAAGAGGAGCGCTATAATAGACAATCCATAAAAAGGCCTAAAAAAGCCCAATAACCTAATAAATGAGGCCTGAAAAAATATAATCCCTCTATGTAATGATGAATTTTATTAATTTTCCATTTAATTATGCTTAATTAATTTTAAAAAGGGAAAAAATGTAAAAAATTCAAAGAAAGGGAGAAGGGAGGTCCTGAGCCAAGGGGAGTGTTGAAGGGAAGCTCAGAAAGTTGTAGGTGAGCTAGTTGGTGAGTTGGGGTGAGCTAGCTATAAAGGGATCGATGATTTGATGATGGATCTTCATGGGTGAGCTAAGGAATGAGTTGTTCCCAGGGGTGGTCACCGAGTAAAATGGTAAACTGGTGAGTTACACATAGAGTGAGTGAGTCAATTTTGAGGAGTGCGCTGAGTCAGAGGCCAAGTTGGTCACTGGGGTCACATTGGGGAGAGGTCCACATGACATGACCTTTGTGTAATTTTTTGGCCGAGGTAGGGGTGACTCCATACCATGGGTTTCACTATGAAGGTTAGGGTGACTCGCCAAATAAGACGAAGGTTGAGCTGAGAAACCATCGAGAGGATTCCAATGCTGACAAGTTAGGTTTCAGGTTTGAGTTGGTTGGAGTGCTTGATGGGTTAGGTATGAGACGGAAGAGGCTCGGTCCATGAGCTTGATGGATAACATGATCAAGTGGATACGTGGTGAACCGGATGCAGCACAAAATGAGGGGATGATCTGATGTAGGGTCGGTGCATGTAAGGAAAGTAAAGCCAATGAAAGGATCCACTAGTCAAAATAGAGACAAATTCTAAGAGTGAATGTAGGTGGAAGCACAAAGCAAATGAATGGATGTAGAAAATGGATGAGACAGGAAAGCTCACCAATAAATGCAAGTACGACACGATAAAAGGACCAAAAACACAAGGCCGATATGTAAATATTCTAACATGAGCATGGGTGAATGGCAGAGGGGAACTCAACATAAAACTAAGCACTCCATGAATAACTTGGTGCAAATGAATCCACATCCAAACAACCAACATCAAGTCAAAGCTGATGCAAAATGAGCTATAAAACTATGTAGGGAGAGTTGAAGGGATGAAGGCGAGTTGGGCCAAAATTTCCTTATTACACCCTCTGATCTCAAAACCAACACTCAAACTGAAACCTCAAATCTACCACCTTAACCAGAAAAACACTCTAGAAATGCATGCAAACCTTGAAAAGCCACGAACACTAGAAAAAATGAACTAGCAACCTAGAACAATATTTAAAACCCATAATAACACCAAATCAATTTATTTTATGCACAAATGGAATAACCATTATGAAACTTCCACATGAAACCTATAGAATGTGAAATTATGAGCAGCAGGGCAACAAAAAATGGAGAGTAGTGTGGATCCCAATAATGTGCTCTAATACCATGACGAAGAAAGAAAAAATGTGACAACATGAAGATCTTTGTGATAATGTGAACATCAACTAAGTTGTAATCCAGTAGTATGATGAGGTTCCATGGGGGAGTGAACATCAACCATGAAATGTGTATGTAAAGAAGGGAAATGAAAAAATATCATTCACCTCGCATATATTAGAAAAGAAAGGGGTACAAATAGGGGTGTTGCGTAAGCCCCAGTGCAAGTAATCATACCTCCTCAAGTGTAGAAAGGGTGTTACATTGCCAAAAAGGAAGTAACTCCCATATTATGCACTGACACACACTGACTCATATGATGCAAAAAAAATCTATCATAACCCCTACGACACCTAATACCTATGACCTCACCTAAGTGATATGAATCACCATGTGATGTGGAAAATTACTCACAGAAAAAAAATTAAGGTGTGATCCTCCTCCACATCTTTAACAAAAGCCAAAAATCTATCATATTCATAAAGTATGAAGGAGATTTTATCGTTATGTCCTTGATATGTAAAATCAACAAATTTGGTCTCTTCTTCATGTGGAATTTCTGTGACCTCTTGTAACTTATCTTACTTTGATTTCTTCTCAACAAACATTTCTTATTGAACATTACATTCTTTTACCTCCTCTTTACACTCAAACTAAAAGTGTACCAATTATACATTTGCCTCTTTTTATAAATATGTTTGAGCACCATTAATATTTGATGACATTTATTTACCTTATAGAAGTTTATGTGAAGGATGGACAGTAAGAAATATTTATTTTAGGAATATCTTGGGTTCAAATGGTATACTTATAAGTTTTACTGTCCTTCTTCCTCATCCATGTCTTCAAGATTAGAAAATAACTCTTCTCCCTCATTGTTTAGATTTGAATGATCATCCTCAAGATTAATAACCTCAAGGGGCTGACCATTACTTAGCTAATTAGGTAGATATTTATCAAGATAATCCTCTCTAATTTCTAACTTAAAAACTTATGGTAAGTTTCCATCATCCTTTATGGACTCAAAATTAGAGCACATTCCTTATCCTTCATATTTCAGATTTGATTGCACTTGTGAAATATTTTCTTTGTATTTTACCTAAAACTAGCCATCCTTGACCTCAAACACCTCTATTTATTTTCCCTTAGGTTTAGCAAGCACATATTCAACCATATATTTATTAATATAAATAATATATATTTATTGAAAGAGTTGAGATATGGTTTCATTACTATCCTTAGATTTATTCTAGCATGAAACAATTATTTATTGATTAGTAGTATTGGAGCTTACGTCAATAAATCATGGTGTAATTGTAATATTTCAGATGCTAAAAAGTTCTTGATGGGAGCTTACTTGATCTTAAAGTCCTTATTAGAATCTCAGACCCAATGCTTTAAAGATTGCATGATTTCTTATATGGATTGGATCGCCTGAGGCCACCTCTTGAAATATATTAAAAAATATTTTCATGCTCAAACATATGATGTGCATATTTTTCAAAAGCCATATGTTTATATCCAATATTGAAAAGGGTTAGTCAAGTGGTTGGCTATTCAACTATACCAATATATGAATCATTGGGATTTGAAACTGGTTCTTCATGTTGCTCTTAGGGATTGTATGATACTTTTGGAGAGGGTGGGAGAGTTGTGGAATACCATTGAAAATTTTTAGGTGGATATAGGAAATGGAAATTATCATATACCTTATGTTGAGGAGAGTGTAAGAATTTATGTGTTTGAATATGAGGTTCATATGTATATGGATTTGGATTCAAGAAGAAAGGTGATTTAATACATTCTAAATATTAAATCTAATTTTAGATTCACTATGATAATATACAATAGAATAAAATTCATAAGCACTCTAAAGATGTAATTGTGTAAACAAATGAGAAAGATAGGGTATTTATTATTTTTTCTTATCCTGATATAGATTTGAACTCGAACAACTGATAAATAGGATGGAATTTTTTTTAGAATTTCTAGAAGCTACAAACAGAGCTAAACATGAGCACTTGGGACATGGAAAGGGTGTTTGGGCACTAAAGACCACTCTTAGGCATTGGTGACTGTGTGAATTATTAGAAACTTATTTTCACTATGTTGTTAAGGTTTCACACTTGTTTGATTTTGATCTCCTGTATGTCACACTTGGATTGTTGAGGTACTTGTAACCTCAACGGTCATCCAAAGGATGAACTTAAGACCAAGCACTACACTACATTCTATACTCTATGTAGTTATGTGTACTTGTGTGTGAAATAGTGTCCTTAGGTTTCCCTTGTACCAATGACACCAAGATAGCGGGCTAAATCTAGATAAAGTGAAAATACGGGGGATGGAATTTAGAACTTTCACTTCCTATACAATGTATGCAAAGTAATAAGCCTACAATTTCATTTAGGTGCTATAATCACCCTTCTATGTTCTTTTTTACCTTTTCCCCTTGTCATTCAATAGATTATCTATGTTTAGAGTAGTGTTAACATTCAGTAGTTAGTGCATGATCAAAATTTATCTAGATATTTTTTCAAGGAGAAAGAGTCCCAAACCTTAGAAGTATTCTTGTTGTTGCTGCTAAGATAGCCAAGTTTTCCAAAACTTGATGATCTTTCACGGGTGCACTCATCTTAGATTAAACACACCCATTACCATACTTATCAATAAAATTTTTTGTAACACATGGAAACAAGAGTGTCATGATGCATTCGAGTTGGTGAAGTATTTTCTATTATCTCCACCCATTCTCATGCCACTTGAATTGGACCCTCATTTAATACTATATTCATGAGCTATTAACATCTCACTCACATGTATTCTAGAAAAATAAGATGATTATGGCCAAAAAACATCTAATTTACTTTATTAGTCACCTTCTTCTTAATTACAAAATTATATATACCCAAATAGAGGAGTGGCTCTACATTATTTTTACCACTAAATTTCTAAGACATTACATGCTTAATAAGGAGACAAGGGTTATCATAAAATATGAGAAGTTTTGTATGCTTACAACTCAAGAAAATTTGTCCCAAAAGGTTGTTTGGTTCATAACCCTTATGATTGAATTCAAGATAACCTATATGAATAAAAAATCAATTAAGGGAAATGTTATTATTGAGAGGTTAGTTGATAATCCCTTGGATAGTGGTCAATTATTTGACCTTAATTTTCTTGATCAATGCATTTGTTATATTGAAAAACCCATTATTTCTTTGTGCGCTTCATATACTGATATAATAAAAAACATAATAGATCAAAATCACCCGTAAAGGGGATACCTTTCAATAGAGATGAATAATTCACATCATATCTTCTATGTAAACTATCATTGAAGAGGTCCTTTATTCATAATATTTTGATGGTATGGTGCTTAGATGTTTTGATGAGGAAGAAGCCAAAAATATTATTTTTGAGGCTCATAGTGGTGTTTGAAGAGGAAATGTTAGACATGCAAAATCCTAAAATATCCACAGGATGGGTTACTTCTAGCCCATGCTTGAATAATATTATGTTGAATATGTGCATTAAGTATCTAAAATTCCAAGAATTTACTCAAGCTATACATATTCCCACACAATATTTGTAACCTATTGTCATTATATGACCATTTACCACATGGGGATGATAGGTAATATCACCCCTACTTCCACTAATGAACATCATTTTATTCTCATATCCCTTGAGTACTTCACAAAATGGGCATAGGTTATGCATTTAACCATGGTTCCAAGATTTGCTACCACTTAGTTCATCATTGATAAGATAATTTACATATATGACATCCCACAAGTCATTATTTCTAATAATGGGTCTTCATTTAAGAATCCCACTGTACGTGAATTATGGGAATATTTTAAAAATATCTCATCATACTACCTCCTTGTACTACCCGTAGTCCAATGGTCATGTTGAGGCCACTAACAATATCTTGAAGTCCATTCTCCTTAAAATTTTCAAAGAAAATAAGAGGGATGGAAATTTTAAATTATTCTTGACATTATGGGCTTACAGAACCTATACACACACACTTACAAGGGTTTGATAAAAAAGTTGTGTTACCTTTAGAAGTGGAGCTTTCCAAGCTCCATATATCTCTTCAAGGTATCTTGGAGGAAGAAGAGTAGAGAAAACACGTTTGAAAAAAAATGAAAGTTTAGAAGAAAATAGGATTATAGTGTAGAACATCATCAAACATATACAAATCTAATATGTCGTAAATACAATAAGAGAGTATTCAAATTCCATATTCAACTAGGTGACCGTGTGCTAAGGCTTGTTAGTCACATGGATAATAAAATGGGAGAAAGTCAGAAAATAGAGACCTAAATGGATTGCTCCTTACTAAGTCACCACCAAAATTTAAAAATGGAGTGTTTTGTTTGTGTACTTTGGAGGGTGATGAGTTTAAAAAATATTTCAAATCGCTTCATCTCAAATGTTTTTACATATAAAAGGATAAATTTAAGATATTTTGGACTTACTCCCCCAAATTGGATTGGAGATATTTTACAAATGACAAGAGTTATTATATCCTCCTATTCCATAAGTGTTAAAATATTATAATAATTTTGATTTTATTTCAATTAAATATGAATCCTTGTATAAAATAATGAGTACAAAAGTAATTTGGATTTTATTTGAATAAACTATACACCTAGTAGAAAATCATGAAATTATAGTTTATATATGGTAATAACCTGAATTTTTGTCCTCCTCATGGTTTTAGATAGTATGTTTAGAAAAACATATTTAATAACTTGAAAATAATAAGAGCACGAGTATAATGGTAATCTAAATTTTATTCCAAATAAATTGGACTCCAGGTTTTAAAATAAAATTTTGATCCTTAGATATTCAAGTTCAATTATAATATTTTTTTTTATCCAACTAAGAAAATAGTGGTAATAAAATACTAAAATTTAATTAAATACAAATAGTAAAAAACCCATAATATTGGAATTTAGAATAATGAAGTAACCAGGGGTGGTGTACTCAAATTTTGTTAATTGATTTAATTGAGAATACCATATTACATTCAAATTCCAAACATAGAAAGAATCATGCTACTAGATCCTTATTATTATAATAATAAGAAGTTTACAATATTTATATTACATCACCTACACTAGAATAAAATATTTAGTTGATAGGGTCATGTAGTTGGAGTAGAATCTGTACATCTTTAAAATAACAATAGTTTAGAAATATATTTAGAAGAAAATTTTATTGGATGTATTGAAGAAGTATTGAGAAAGCATTCTAAAATAAAGAACATAGTAACATATCAAGGAATAGTAGGTAGACAAGGAACATGGTAGTCTAAGTTTAGATGATGTAAAATGAAAATTTCCTATAACCACTCTATAAAAAGTATATATATTTTTTATTTATATGAAATAAATAAAAGGTATAACATGTATAGAATAAGTATTCACAATGAAATTTGTTTTTGATGGATGTATGATGAAATTTTGACTATCACTATATTGTTCCTTAAATAAATAACCAAAAAGGAAAAGAACATAAAAAGTATTGAAAAGGCAAAAAATTAAAAATTGAAAAGCGCATGAATACTTAGGCAACATGTCAATTGTTGGTTCTTGATTTGACCTTGTTGTAAATCATGGCATGTTTTTAATCCTCCCATGATAAATTGGTGTGACTTGTCCATTTTAGTCATTAGAACTTAAAAAAAAAACTGTGTTCCATCAAAGATCTTGGTCAACTTTTCATGTTTTCTAATAGCTTAATATTTCCTATGTTTCTTGTCGATTTAATGATTTACATGTTTGAGGGGTGTGGGGGATGTTATTATGGCCTTATTTGTGTGATCAAACATTTAGAATAAGGCCCCTACTTTTAGAATTGAGTTCTCGACAATTCTGTAAGTTTACAGCCTATAATTTCACCCTCACAACACAACAAAAGGAATATTTAGAGCATCTGGGGGTATGTGATCCTTATGAGAAAATTTGCATCATTTGTAATGTTACAAACAAAAACTACAAGTATGAGCCCCAATAAAGGAATATTCCTCCATTTTCTGAATTTTATGCAAATTCAAAATTGATGTGAATGTGTTGAATATTTGGAGAATCTTAATAAGGTAAGGCATGAAGCATAGTCACAGTTTTGAAGTTTGAAACTTTGTGGTTACTGTAAGACTACAAGTTACACTCCCATCTCTGAAGCATGACGGGAAGAGACACATGGAGAAATTTGGTGTCAGTTGGAAAAGGAAGCATCATAAAATTTTGGTAGTTAGAAGTCTTATAGTTATTGAAATACTGCTGACTACGATACCATATCTGAGGCCCGATGAAAGGGACACATGGAAACCCATGATGACACTTTAGGGTGGAGCATTTTAGTATTATGAAAATTGGTAGTCTTGTAATTTTTTCAATGTTGGAAAATACATTTCTACCCCTAAAGGAATGACAAAGAGGACACATGGTGTTGTGTGAAGATATCATGTGGCAGGGAAAACTGTGTAACCTTGGATTTGGAAGCGTCACATTTTTTGCAAAACTGCTAACTACTCTCCTATCCCCACCACCCAAAAAGAATGGGAACATGGCACTACTTGAAACCTTATGAAAATAAAATTAGTTATTGGGCCACATATGAATGCTTTAAGGGTTGGGCTAGTGAGAAAATGATATGTCACCTTTGTGAATCTAATGTGGAAAATTTATCCCCATGTAAGCATCATATTCAAATAGGATTATGAGATCAATGGCCAAAAGTATGAAAATGTGAAAAATTTGGGAGGATGTGGCCTCTATTAATGAGTGCATGCAAAGAAGTATATGGTTGTAAAACTAGGATAATTCCCACATTTTTCATTCAAATTTCAAATTTTCCCATTAGTCTAGAGCCTTAGAACAAGCAAAAAACCCTAATTCATGCAATTAAGTTATGCAAAAGTTGTGTTCTAAGCATGAATGGTGTTTGAAGGATTTTGTTGGTTTAGAAATAAGAAGTTGCAATTACCTTGGTTTCTGTGTAACTTCTTGAATGTGGATTTTATTTATTGCATTGTATTAAGATATTGTGCTAGGCAGTAAAGGAAGTTCTTTTGCTCCCTTAGTTGTTACCATCCCACTCCTTGAAAATAGTTGTTTTCCCTCTTACCCCATCACAATGAAGATCCAATTTACTAGTAGATTGACCTCATCCCAACTTGTTTCTAACGTAGATAATATAAATGATATGAACCTAGGAAACACAGACTTGGATGACTTCGTTCAAGGGTTGCATGTAGTTGAAAGAAGAGAAATTATGAAAAATTAGCATAAGTTACATTACCTTAGAAAATACATTTCCCTCCTTATCTCAGTACTTGAAATTAATGTGGGCTTGTGTAGAAAATTATAACCCAACACAAAGGGAAGTTAGAGATGGGAGTGGTGCTACAGTCTTATCCCTAAATCTCAATACTTTGGATGAAATTATTGGACTCCTGGATGTTGATGAAGTGGTAGAAATAACAATTGAATAGGCATATAAGTTTTGGACCGTCAACAGTGCCAAGTAATTGAAATTTTTAAACAATAAATGGGTTGAGAAGCCAAAGATCTCTGTGATCAAAATTCCAAGAGATTGACTAGAGCTAATTTTATTGAAGAAATTAGAGATCTCATTATTATATTGAATAATATTGTGGGGAATAAGTATGTATATCACTATCATAATTAGATGTCCAGGTTCATCCAAATAATTTTCATTCACAAAGAACATATCCAATAGGGGAATTGGTAAGTAACTCCATCCATTAACAACTTATTAAAATGACATTATAAATTTAGGAGGGTTCCAAACAAAAATATGAGTTCTATATGAATTTCTACTTGGTATACAATATTGTATTCCACATGTCATTCCATGGGTTGGTAAGAGCTAAGGAGTTTTCCGAGTATAAGGTATATGATGTATACCTAAACTTAACTTGGAAAATCAAAAGTACAATTTTAGGTTGGTTTATATGATGTCTTCTTTGCCCTTGTCCTTTGTTTGTTCAAACCCAAGTGAAAGTAGTATAGGATGTCATCTAGAGCCAAATAAGTGATCACTGAATATGGATGTTACTTCATCCAATTCAAATTATTCACATACATCAGAGTAAGTGGCTTCCAAGGCACACCATACATGTTTCCTAGGTACTTGGATTATAAGTGGGAGCTGCTTGAATTGTCAAGACAACTTATGGATATCTATAAGCTAATTACAGGGAATCAAAAGGCCAATTTTAAGTTCCTAATTACTTTTGGGAGATATAAATACCCCACAATGTTCAAATCCAAACTCCTTGAACCTTAAATGAATGGATTCATCATGCAAAATTTTAAGCCAAAATCAATTATGACATCAAATGGATAATGCAAGGAGCCATGGGTAATACATATGAGCATGATACTTATTATGAGGACTATTAGATGGAATGTAGAGATGAAGAAGAGGTGAGACTTAGGGATTTTTCCAAGATGACTCTCTCTTAGCTAATTGATTATAAAATCACACTTGTCCCTAAGGGTTTGGTAGATGATAAAATTTTGGTGAGAAAGTACTATATAGATAAGAACATTTCAGCTCAACCAATGCCACCTCTTGATTGGACTATGCAAGATCCAATATACTTGCATGAGATGACAACTCATGTCATCATAAAAACTCTCACTTGGATCATAAGTAAAGTAATTGATTTGTCTCTTTAAAACACTATAATTTTTAGGGAATGCTGAACCATGGGTATAGAAAAGATGTGATACCCATATCAAGGAAGGGAGAGACAACCTCAGATCCATTTAAGAGAAAATATCCATAGATTTCCATCAAGGGACCAACCTCAAAGGAAGTGGAGGAATTTATCTATTATTCAAGACACTCTAATTTAAGCTATGCCCCATCCCACTTCAATGCCCAAATTAGATGTTTCTCATGGGAAATCCTAAGTAGGTGCATCATCCTCTAATCTAGAGGGGAAAGAGGATGAGGGGAAGTTTTTTAAAAAATTAACCAAGGGCAATTCTAACTTTGGAACCCATCTCCGAAGAAGTGGAAGAGGAACCGGTAACCAAGCACTTTGTGAGAACAAAAATATTGAAGGTAGAAAAACCTATAGCAAAAATAATTACAAGTGCACCCATGCAAGGGGATTCCCCAGGCCTAGAGGTACTCTCCCAAGCTTCAGAGGCTCCCAAGGTAGTTGATACTACCCCACCTTCATTATCAAAAAAATTCCCTATCTTGGTCATAACTCATGAAGAACATGCTACATCAAGAGGAGTTGTCAAACAAGGAGTGACAGATCCATCTCATAAACATGTTTTCACTTATTTTTCACATGGTTTGGGTAAAGATATTAGAGCTAAACTTCACTCGGATAATGTTCAAGTTAAACCTTCTCAGGTTGCACCAATTTAGGTAGAGGAAGGAAACCTAATATCACCTCAATAATCAATCATGTAATAAGCATTGGTGAAAAGCACAAAGAAACCAATTGGGAAAAGGATCCCATTGGCAGGGGATGGAAAATCAAAATCAATGTATTCTTTCTATTAGATTTGCAATTAGTGGAAATGGTAATTGCAACTCATAAACTTACAGAGAAGGTTGTAGAAAATGAGGCTCATAATCAATCAAAAAATTAAATTGAGCCAACCATAGGATCTTCTCCATCTAGAAGGAGGGGACCGAAATTGAAGTGGTTAAAATAGAATATGCAATTATAGACAAAAAATCTATGCACTTGTGTACATTTCTAGGTCCTAAAGCATACTAATATATACGTTATTCCTAAGAAAGAAAACTAGTGGCTGACAACTCCTTTTGGGTCTTTGATTTATTTATCTTTTGCACTTTAATAGCTTTACACATATTACAACTTTGTTGGTACTTAACAAATTTATCTTTTGATGATATTAGAAACAAGCACCAAGCTAGGACAGAAGCACCTAGGTGATCCTTCCCTTAATTTTATTCTTCTTACTCTATTGGCTCCTTTTATCCTCTTGGTCACCTTTTAAAACTTTTGGTCAGCCTTTCAATTTTAAATTATGAAATTAAAACAAGGGAATCATATATATACTTAGTTATTGCTCTCAAATAGGGGGTCAGGCATCATAAGCATTATCTATCACCACCTAAGCTTGCACAAAGGCATGAGAGCATTACAAGACATACATATAACACATACATACAAGGGACAAGGGATGCATTATTTTGCATACAAATAATAGGAGGGGAGTTCATTCTATTTCATCACCAACATCTTGCATACGTGATATAGTCTACATCTATCCCACTATCATCATGAAAATTACACAAGGGAAACCTAGGTCATCATTGCACACACAAGCATGTACAACTACATGGAGTCTAAGATGTAGTTAAATGCTCAGTTGTAAGTTCATTCTTCGGGTGACCACCAAGGTCAGTTTTAATCCACATTCTACGTATTTTTTTATTATATTTGACATGGTTTATTGGCATGTGTAGGTAGTCATCTATTCTTTAGGTCATAGGTATGACCGATGAAATTAAAACAAAACTAGAGAGATAAAGAGGGATCAACAGTAAAGCTCCTCCATCCTATAAAAGGCTAGAACTTGAGTATCTGAGTATACATATGCACCTAGCTCAATCACTAGCGTCTAGGGCACTATTTTCCTCCCATGGGTGCTTCAGTCCTATGCATTTCTCAGATTATAAACCTTCATATAGTCTTGACAACATTGTTTCTAGCCAGACCCAACAAATACTCTATCCAGGTCACTCACATGTTGCGTAAAATAAACTAATTCATCTTCCCCTCTCATTTGATTAGGGTTTTACATTGTTAAGTTCTTATTACTTGTGCATAATGTACAAAATTATCAGAATATCATTAGCTATAGTAGGTACTCTAAAATAAAGGTTTAATTCAACTTAGATTAAATAATTTGGTGAACCCGATTGATCAAACCCTTCCTTCTAAACATGCATTGGATCATCTCTCATTCTGAACTAATGTGGTCATTGTTGATCTTATGCATATCCATACCCAACATCCTCCCCAATTCAACACTCCAATTCCTGACCCAACTATTAATGTGGTCACCACTCAATGCAATAAAAAACCCATGGATCCATCCATCTATATTCCCCCACATATCACCTCTACAATTCATATGTGGATGTTGTCGATCTTATGCAGATCTATACCCAACATCCTCCCTGCTTCAACACTCTAATGCCTAACGTAACTATTAATGTGGTCACCACTCCATGTAATCAGAAATCCATGGCTTCACCTGTATATATTCACCCACCTATCACCTCTACATTTCCTTCTGAAACATCTAAAATTTATGATATCATTGAAAAAATAAATAATACAACAGCCAAAATATATCTTTATCATCTTGTACACGCTCCACCAGATTTTTGTTATACACTAGAGTCTGTCTTATGCTCCATTCAAATTGCAAGTGAAAATTACCTTGTTGCCTTTTCCCATCTTATTCAATCCTTCAAAAATGTACCACATGCCATATCATTTAGTAACAAGTATACCCATCATATTACCCTTGGTGATCCTCCATCACTTTTGCTTATTACAACTACTAATGGTTTCCATTATATCAAACACATACTCATTAAAAATGGCTCTGCTCTAAATCTGTGTTCTCTCTCATTACTCACGTAGTTATAAATTCCTAATAGTCAGAACACAAAATACTCTACCCTCTTTTATGGCTATGATTCTACTACTCAAATATGCATTAAAACCATCACATTACCTTTATAGTTTGGACCCAAAACCCTTCACACTTTTTTCTATATCATTGATACATCATTCTATTTCAATAGTTTACTCAGTAGACCATGGATCCATGCTATGCATGTTATCCCTTATATAGTTCATTAGATCATAAAATTATTACATGATGATATGAGCATACTATTTTCACCGACACTGGCCCCTTCAAGTACTTGCAAATAGACCCAGTCATTACTATGCTTATACCCCCATTGAATCCAATCCTCTTTCATATTATCAATACATACAATGTTGGTGAATCCAATTATTCTATTACCTCTTCTACCTCCATAATCACCCCTTCCATTCTTACACATACCAGTGATGTTATTTCCCTTACCATATCTCCCTCCATCACTACCACTATCACCCCTATGCCACTTTGACTAGTCCTACATCCACCACTACTTCTAATATCCTTGATAATTCCATCCAACATGATAATTTCCACACCAAATATTTTGATGATGAGGTCATTGTCACAGAGCTTACCAATGAAAATTTGTGTAACCTCAATTTTTACTGCTATTGAGATTGATGAATCCTATTTCTAGTACACTTTTTTTGTTACTAGCCCAGGGGAATATAAATTTAATTAACTTCCTCCCTCTACTACAACCACGATTCCTTTTCAAGAAACTATACATACATTGGAACTCATGCCACCTCCTCTATATCCTTAGGTTACCCTTGGTCTGGAGCTTGATCCATTCACATGCACCTTATTCATACATGACTCTTATTGGCTTCATATTCCATTCGATCCCAATTTCATTGAAACTGTTTGCACACATGAAGGCTTAACACAACTAGGGTTCACACTAGCTGACCTCCTCCCCCACCTCATTCTCCCCACATGTATCATAGACATGTACTCATTACTACTACTTACAACCTCTATATCTTCAATTTATTGGTAATCCTTACACAAACACACCATTCTTCCCCACTCACCTTTAGAAAATCTTGGATCGACTATATTTTTGGCACCCTTGACCCCAACCACACTACTATTACCTTTCCTCTACATTTTGGACACATATCTATTTGCAATGATTCCTTCCTTAGATATTCCCAAAACTTAACCTAGTGGTACACACATGATTTCCCAAAACCCCCTTTTATTGATGAATAATATGATATGAGCATGTTTTATGATCAACCTCACACTATTACATATTATGTCTCTAATAAAAACTTTATCGGTTATGACCCTAACACTAATGACCTCCTTAATGAGTTTACTTGAATCCCCACCCCATGCATAATTGGGGGGAACTATAATTCCCCCCTTGCTAGTCACATCTTGGTGACTCTCTCCCTATATCTCACACTTTGTGTCTACCTTTATGAGCACTATCACATCTCCATAACACACAGTGTAGGTCTTAAGTATAACCCTATGTCCAAAGGAGTCTTACAACTTGATGGCTTAAGTGTTACTACTCTAGGAGTCATCAAGGATCTTGAGTTAACCCTTCATGTATATCTATGTGTAATAATAACTCAAGATGTGTTAATTATTGACCTACCTTCTTTGTTTTCCATTTTCTTATCAAGAGATTTAACTGCTAAGGTGGGTGGCTACTTATCTTTTGATTGATCCCATATTTTACTTAGAATAAGGTATGATACCTAATTTACCATACAAGATGACCCTATATTTTCCTATCATATTGAGTCATATGACCCATCTCCTCTCCAAGCTAATTTCCTAATCTAGGAAGAAGGCCAAAAGAAAGATTTAGTTTCAAAAGAGAAACTCATTCCTCCCCTATCTATTGTTATATGAATGAGGCCAAAATTTGCTATGATTTTGATCCCTATGATGCAGCTCTTGAAACTAGTCTTGGTACTTATTAAATTATTGAAGAAGAATCTATGCTTCCTATCATGCTCAAGAAGAATGATGAAAATTTTGGATTGTGGAAAATGTACTATGATGGTTCCAGAAGTATAAATGGTGTAGGTGTAGGTATTTTTCTCATCTCTCCAAAGAATAAGAAACTCTTCTTCATGCATAGGTTATAGTTTACATGCTCCAACAATGTAGAAACATATGAAGTGTTGGTGCATGGTTTTCTTATTGCTAAGAGACGGTAAATAAAGCAATTGCAAATGTTTGAGGACACTGAATTGGTCATCTAATAGGTTACAAACAAGTGCACAACAAAGAATAATCTTATTAAAGATTATAAACATATAATTTGGGACCTCTTGGAGAGTTTTGAAGTTCTCAATTTGCAGGTGGTGCCAAGGAAATTGAATAAATAAGTGGATTAGATGGTCATGCTTAGTTTACAATTCTGCATGCTAAAAATTTTATCCAAGGAAATGTGAAACACATAAAAATGGTGATCAGGCCATCTATTCTAGATAATGAAACTAGCTGACAAGTATTTGAAAATGACACATAAATTGTCTAGTTCATCCAAAATGAAGATGAGTTATCTTCAAATATGCAAGCTAAATTGCATGATAGTTATGGTGACCAAGTGATTCAACTCAAGATAAAAATTTTCCTAAATTGATGGTCACCTTAGAGCATATATTCAGTCCTGATGATGAGTTTAAGGGAGAAGAAAATAATATGTGTGCAACATAAGAAGATTGCATTCAAGTCATTATTGTGCATGGTAAAGAGTTGTTGCTAGGTAAATAATGTGTGAAAGATGAAGGAAGGACTTCATCTCTCTATGTCAGACATACAATGGAATTTTCTCATGGGAATATGAATAACTCAAAGGATTTGATCCAAGTATTGCTCAGCACTCCATTGAATTTGATCCTAGTATCAAGCCCACTAGACAAAAGAAAAGGCTCATCAATCCTAATATAGATCCCCTCATGAGGAAATATTTATCCAAACTCATTGAGGCAAAGATTATTTTTCCAAAAAAAATGTCTACTTGGGTTGCGAATCTTGTTCCAGTACACAAGAATAATGGTGAAATCAAACTTTTTTGTTGATTTCAGAGATTTGAATAAGGCATCCCTAAAGGATCATTATCCTTTGCATTCTATATAACATATTCTATAGATAGTGGTTGACACGTAAATATTTTCCATGCTAGATGGGTATCTTGGCTTTAATTAGATCATGGTCAAGGAAGAGGATCAATTTAAAACAAAATTCACAACCAAATGGGGAACATATGCTTATCAGAAAATGACTTTTGGATTGTTAAATATAGGTGTGACATTTTAGAGACCCATGGACATTACCTTCAAAATATATATCAATGATTTCATCTTGGTTTACTTAGATGAAATAAATATATTCTCAGAGTAGAGCGCAGATCACATGATGCATCTAGAGAAAGTATTTGAGAGACGTAGATAATTTGGGGAATCTATTAACCCCAAGAAGTGCAAATTTACTATTGCACAGGGTAGGATTCTGGGCCATGTGGTCTCTAAGGATGACATTCTTATTGATCCAAAGTGTGTGTCCACCATCCTTGCTCTTTCTTTACCAGTTCACAAGAATGTTTTGTAATCATTCCTTGGAAAGATAAACTTTGTTAGGTGATTCATCCCTAACTTTATAGGTTTGGTTAGGCCCATCACCCTCATGCTCAAGAAAGAAA
The DNA here is from genome assembly GCA_019776745.2 of Taxus chinensis. Classification (NCBI taxonomy): domain Eukaryota; kingdom Viridiplantae; phylum Streptophyta; class Pinopsida; order Cupressales; family Taxaceae; genus Taxus; species Taxus chinensis. The sequence goes on from CM034150.1 coordinate 553,582,993, forward strand.
CAACCTTTAAATGGACATCAGAAGAAAAATATAGTTTCAACAAAATCAAGTAATAAATTTCTTGTGTGCCAACACTCATCAATCTAGAATACTCTAAGGATTCTATCCTTTATGTTTATAGAGATGATGCTAGTTTTGTTACTATCTTGACATGATAAGAAAATAAGGATTAGAGAATCCAATGGATTTTTTAGTAAAACATTGAAGGATTTTGAATTAAAACAAAGTCACACAGAGAAAAATGTCTTCACCATCATCCACACTCTCAATAAATTCAAGAGCATGCTCGCCATGAACTATGTCAAAGTGCTAGTTTCACACATTGGTGTGAGAGAACTCATCATGGGAGGAGAAATCAGTGATAAGAGAGCCAGATGGGTGACAAAAATCATGGAGTTTGATGTGACTATCAAATCTACTAAGCTTGTCAGAGGAAATGTGCTCTATAGGAAACTTGCTGAGGACGTGAAGAATGAACAAGATACTTCATTTTTTCTGGATGAAGAGACTCCGAATGCTAAAATTGAACAAAATGAATATCCTAGTGCATGTACCTACTTGGAAAACATGGTGACCTTCTTTTATTCTAGTGCATACCCTCTTGGTTTGAACAAAGAATGAACAAGATACTTCATTTTTTATGGACGAAGAGACTCCGCATGCTAAATTTGAATAGAATGAATATCCTAGTGCATGTACCTACTTGGAAAACATGGTGACCTTATTTTATTCTAGTGCATACCCTCTTGGTTTGAACAAAGAAAAGATAATATGTCTGAGGCTACAATCTATTCCACATGCGCTCGTTGATGGAATTTTCTTCAAAATAAATATTGATGGTGTGCAGGTCAACAAAGTGTTAACATAATTTTAGAATAGATTCAGTGGTGGACACTTCTCTTCCAAAGTGATAGTAATAAAGATCATTAAGGGCATGCTACTTTTGGCATACCCTGTTTACAGATGCACACAAGTGGGTCATGAAATGTAAATAATGTGATTTCTTTGTAGGAAAGAAGAAATTGGTTGTGCTTCCCCTCTGCCTAATCCAAATGAATCATCCTTTTACACAGTGGGGCCTGGAATTTATTAGCATGACCAATCCTCCTTCAATCACTAGTTATAAATGGGTGTTGACAACTACAGATTACTTCACTAGATGGAAAAATGTTGTCATGCTCAAGGAATCAACCAAGTCAATCATCCTTGACTTTATCGAGGGGATTGTAACAAGGTTTGATGTTCCTAAGACCATTATATATGATAATGAAAAATCCTTCCTTGGCACTAGAATTTTTGATTGGGATCTTAGCCTTGGAATATAATTGAAGACATCTTCCAACTAAACCCTTAAGGTAATGGCTTAGTAGAGTCTACAAACAAGAACTTGATCAAAATCATGAAGCAAAAAATGAACATCAACCAGAGGTAGTGGCACATAAAGGTCTCACGTGTGATCTGGGAAGACACAATCATAGTGAAGAAGGTAATTGATACTTCATCATACAAAATTGTTTATGTTAAGGAGGCTAGAATTCCTCTATCACTTGAGTTTCCTTAATTATAGATATCCCAAGAGCTAGAACTTGAGGGAGTAAATCATAGATAAATCAGAATGAAAAAGCTGGTTGAACTTAAAGAATTTAAAAATTCTGCCATGATTAAGTTGGAATAGCATCAAAGATCATCCAAAAAGTGGTTTGGAAAAAATGCCAGGCCTTAAAGTTTTAAAATGGCTGATCTAGTATTAAAATGGGATGCTGACAGAGCTAAACTAGGGTGTCATTCAAAGTTTGATGTAATTTGGAGTGGCCCATATATCATCATTTTCTATAAGGAGGCTAACTCTTTTAAGTTATCTCACCTTGATGGAGATGTATTAACAATCCCAGTTAATGGGATTTACCACAAGCATTTTCATTAAGTTGTATTCTGCATCAGTGTACATATTAGAGTAGTTTCAATTCCCCCAAGTGTGCCTTGCACACATTGTTTTGTTTGTACATAATTCTTTCCTCTTACACACTTCTCTACATGAACTCTTTTGTTTCTTCCAAATGATGGTCCTATGCTTAAATTTCAAAGGGGTTGTTTCATCTAGCTGGTACTTTCCAACAAAGTAGCAATTCCATTCAAATTTAAGAAGTGCCTCAAGTGACTTTAGGGGTATTCTTCAAGTTGTAGATTAGAACATGTTTTTTAGGAAGAATCCATGCCAAATGGATGATTCTAAGGCTACCGATCTCCTTCATCTAGTAGGTAGATGGATCAAAACTTCACCATACCATTGTCAAAAATAACCACCCTGGTTATTTTAACAACTTGTAGACCCATTCTGAATCTAACATCAAAATTTTAGGTTGGGCGCGCTCTAGGTATTATAATTTGGCACTCTTACTTGACCATAGTTCTTCGTGTGCTTCCTTATGATCCCTTCCTACTCCTTCCATTTGTTTTTCCTTCCCCCAATTTCTTTCAAAAAATTCCACCTTCCTCCCTTATTCCTTTATATCTTTCCATTTTGCCTCTGCACACAATCTTACACACCTACCTTCATCCCAATTATTGCCCACCCTTTTGTGTACCTATTAACTTGCCTCCCATTTTGGCTAAGTCCCTAGCATAATCCCCCACACATGCCTTCCTTCTTGATTCCACAAAAGTCCTTGGCATGTAATTTTTTCATTTCTATATTCTTTCTCTACACATTTTTCCTCTGCACTTGCCAGTTGTGTGTTTGTATTTTTCCCGCACACCTTTTCCTTCATATCACTGCACACTCATTTGATCAAGTGCCCACACCCTATTTCATATTTGTATACCTTTACAGATATGAACCTCTCTTCTCGATCCCCATGCACCCTCACATGTGCACACACAGACCTCTGTATTCTTCCCTTTTTCTCCTATTGCTCTTGCCCCTGCACCAAGAGTATTCCTTTGCACCAGTCATCTAGTGACACGTGGAAAATTGTCAGATAAAGTGTGAAACACACAACCTATAATAAAATTTGTGCTATTATATGAATCCTCACATCAAATGGGAGCATGACACATGGCAGAAATGATGAAATACTAGATAATCAATCGATCCTACGGATTAATCAGAGCACACCACGTGTCTTACATGTTTAGTTTGCACTGTAGACTTTAGAACATCATATATTCTACTACATGGATTAGATCCATGTGCTCTTGGTATTTTTGGAAATCTACTGATGTGGGCCACATGTTGGGCTATTCAAAATCATATTTTTACAACATTTGGTAGGTGGAAAATAGGAAAAAATTAGTTGGGACATTAATACACACATCCAGTCGAATCAACAACCCATATTTCTTCATATCTAGTCTAATTTCTTCTTCCACAAGTTAAACATACATGGGGAGGTGGATGTGACAACCTTGCAGGTAGATTTTTAGGTATTTATTATTTTTTGTTAATGGTTGGATGTTTTAATTCGAGTTTACATCCTTCTCCTTCCTCCACTCTCCTTCTATATATTATAGAGCATTGCTCATTGTAAAAGGTTGTACCCCCCTTGGTTTTCTAAGAACATTGTTCAAAATTATGCTTTCTATCATTTTGAGTTGCAGGCCTCAAATTTGAGACATTGCATGTAGATCCTTGCCTCTTTCATTTTTTTAATCAATTGTGCATCACTTGGAGACAATAAAAGTTACTTTTTGTGGTTATTCTCTATCCTAGCTCAATTTTTATTGCATCTTCTTTCCTTCATTTTCATTTTTGATCTACAATGCATATTTTATATCTCTTGCAGGGAAGTTTTTTGTTGTGCTCCATGAAAATGGATGTGTGAATGTGTTTCATACTGTGGCAAGTGTTTCTTCCCTCCCTGCACATGTTTTCCTTCATTTTTACTCAAATTTGAGTGTGTTCATCCCCCCTCTTTCTAGTGGTATCACCTCATTTATATTAGGTTTTCCCTTTTCATGCATCTCCTTCTCACCCTAGTCCCTTTAAATATTAGAGTAGTGACAGGTGGTTGCATTTCCCTTCGTAGGAGTAGTTTTAGTAGTAGAAATAGGTAGAGGAAGTCGGCCTTCTCTGGAGGTATTTATCAAGCGTGCAAGGTCCCACAACTTGGAGACAGTCCCATGTTGCCTCAAATACCTAGTTTTTCATGATCTAGGATGGGTGTAATTTTGAGCTCCAATAGCTATGAAGTCCTTACAGTCAGAGCTAGAACTTTCCTTGTGCATATTGAAGGTGTGTCAAAAAATTAAGAAGATCTTAAACAATTTAGATGATCTCTTGGAAAGAAAGAGATATGTAGGAGACATAACAAGTTTAGGTTCAAAGAAGACCTCAAAGGAAAATAAGTGATGTAAAATGAGACTATTATAAGCATCAAATATGAATGGAGGGAGAGAAACTTCAAATATAATGTGAATATAAATTCAAGGTCATTAAGGAAACCCAATGCATCAAGGTATGAAAGAAATTTCAATGGATATTGTTACACTTGTAATGGTTTTGGACATAGATAAAAGGAGTGTAGAAGATTTGATAAAGATGATCACACATGAAGGGATACTAGAGATGATAAATCAAATAACATCATTTGTTATAATTGTCATGAGAAGGGCCATATAGCTAGATATTGTCTTTAAGAACCACTAAGGAAAATTTGGATAGAATAAAGGTAAGAAGGTTGTGGTGTGTTTTAATTACAATCATGTTGGACACATTGTTAGACATTGGTATCAAGATACACCTAGACATAGTTGGAAATATAGATCACCTATAGGTACGATTCAAATTGTTTGCTTTAATTATAATAATATGGGTCATATTGTAAAATTCTATAAATGGAGGATGAATTGATATGAAAAGAAGACATTTATAAATCCTAACTATGTTGACAAAATGAAATAACATAATGAAGAAAATTGTTCTATTCATGATGAGCATAGGAGTCTTTTTTGATATTGAAAAACCCCAAGAATTTTTTTTATCTACTCAAGAATAATACTAGGTAGATGATAGATAAGTAGAGGTGCAAGAGTTAAATAAGTTGATGTTAGATCTTGGTGTCTTGTCTCATGAGGACTTGGGTGCTTTGCATTGCTAGATTCAACTAGGTGCATAGGATGCCTCCATTAGGCTTCATGGAGTCATCTTCCTATCTAAATGAAGTATGAGGTTTTTGAGATTGTATGGATGAAGGAAGTGTCATATAGAAAATATTGTAGGGTCCCATAAAATTTGATTCAAGAAGATAAAGGCATGTTATGAATTATCATTTCTTTGTGATTATATTTAAAGAAATCCTTGAAGACATATTTAGTGATGGAGGTCTATATTATTGTGAATATGGTAAAATCCATGAAGAATAATGCAATCATGCTATCAGTAGACCTTGTAGAGAAGCATGAAGTTATGATGGTCTTTATGTCTAAGAATTTATCATTTTGAAGTAGTTGTGTATGAGCATATCATATCAGGGGGAGGTTCCATCATAAGTTAGTTTTTCTATGAGCTATAAATGTGTTTTTCAAGGCATTATGGGTTGTTCACCATGTGATTCCATTGTTATTATAATATGGGTGTAGCTTTTGGATGTGCGACTCATTTTTATATGCTCTCAAGTCATATTAGTGATGATGAATCCATGATAAGGACTGTCTATGCAATCTTAAGGTCACTTGTAGATGTGTGAAGAACATGAAGTTTTCCACAAGAGGTTGTTAAGGATAAAAAATGGAGGTTGATAATTTTAGGTATTGTTGTAATGACATAAGGTCATTTATTTTGAAATAATGACTTGATCAGACCTTCAGAAGAACTATGTAATGTTGTTTCTAGGAATTATTGTGTTTTGAATGATTCTATATGTTGTGTCTCAGTCCTTGATTCATGTGTGAGGTGCATCAAGTATGTTGTGTATCATTGAGGAAGTACGATGAAGAGTAAAACAAGGTCATGTCTATTAAATTTTGAAAGGTTTATTTATTTAGTTGAGAAGCATCGGTGCAACTCTTTGTATGGATGTGTGTATCTATAGTAATGTATCAAATAGGAATATAGGATATCAAGAAGGTTTGCAAGCACTACTCAAGTCCAATATGGAAATTTTAACCTTGATGAAGGTCTACAGAGATTGTGTAGAGGCATCATAAGATAAGGTATATTCCTAAGTTTATCCCTAAAGTGATTACACCGTTGTAAGGGAAAACATGTACTACAACCTGAACATGAAGATTTGTGGTGTGATGCTTTGTTTCATGAGTTGAAGGGGAGTTTGAGTGATAATAATCCTAGAAATGGGAAGTTATGAGTATAACATGACAATTACGAGTGAATATTGCATTATGATAGGGTGAAATATGTTGTTGAAGTATTACAATGGTGAACTACATGTGTTTGAAGACTTCATGAAACAAAGATAGTTGTTTTTTAATCTTTAAAGGGTATTTAAGGCGACAATAATAGCTAGTTTATCATGTTGTTGGATTAATTGTATAGGCATACTCAAAGGGGGAGAAGTTCATGAGCTCAATCAACTTTGAAGACATGAAAAGAAGACTGAAAATAATGAAGAGTTACTTCAGGCCTTCGGTTTTGACTTTGACCCATATCCATGGCTTTTGGTCAAGGTATGTACTTGTATATTTGCATAAAAATTTAGAAGTTAATGGTATGTTTTTAGAGGGAGAAATAAGGTGATGATTCATGTGTTTAAGTATGATTATAAAGCAAGGAAAAGTTTGGAATTTTTGGTCTGAAGAGTTTCTTTAGGGCTCTTGGTCCTAAAATTTGCTAGTAGTTTGTGTATGGAAATTACAATTATGTTTGAGGGTGTCTTTAGCTAAGATATGTTTGAGAAAGATTCAATCATGATTCATTTCTCATAATAAAGATGAGCAATAATGTTGGAATGTGTGTATGCTATGAATATTTTTTCCCAATGGGTGATATAGTGTTGTCATGAAGCCAAAATGGAGCAAGGGAGGAAAATATGACTATGATATTATGTGATGTCTTAGTTTGATGTTTCCAATAGAGAAGTGATTTAAATATGATGATGAAGATGAAAACTATGTGGTACAGGTATGTGATTTGTCATTAATGTAAAAAGGGGGAGAAGTATTATGTTGTTTTCCATCAATGACAAAGGGGGAGATTGTTGGCATGTATAAGATTGTGTTGTCATTGATGTAAAAGGTATAAATACATTAATGAAAAAGGAGGATGATAAGAAGTGCAATAGAAATATTGAATTGATGATGATATGGGAAGAAAAGGAGTGACACGGTTTTAGGACTAGAGATGGTGAGAGTTTCTTGGCCAAGTTGGCCTATTCATGAGGTCTAGTCAGCATAGGTGATGGCATATGAGGTATAGAGATGCATGGACGATGGTGAAGCATGGTAGAGGCATGGAGATCATTTTGGTGATGTGTTGAGACACTCATGTAAGTATCAGAAGGTTAATACATGGTTCGAGCATGGTTGTAGGTATTCATCTAGACCTAATCTAGGTGTTTGGTGGCCTAATGGAGTATTATCATCAGTTTAAGAGGTGTGTGGGCCCATGAGTGCATGAAAAGGTGTGAGACAAGGATTTTAGGACATTTTAAAGAGTTTTTAAGCAAAGGTATGGTGTTTATTTACTCTGTTTGGGTCTAAACTAGACATAACTCTATGACCTTGCTAGGTAAGTCCTGGTGGTTGAGAATATGCAGAGCCAAGTATGATCATGGAATAATTTTGGAATTTTAGAGAGGTTTTCCTAGAGATGTGGGAAAAAATTTAGGTTGATATGATGAATATTTTGCAAGTTATGAAGTTTTAACTATATAGAGCTCAATAAGGTGAGTTTTCCAACTCAAAGTGAAATGTTTTGTGTTAGTTTGCACGTGGAAAGTATACATGGGACCCTTTACCTTTCAATAATGTTAAGGAATGGATTTAATGAGGTTTTAGAAGTGGAATGAGATCAAATGAGGCCATGTGCTTTATGAACAAATGTTAAGAAGGTAAGTTTGTCAAAAACCCTATTAAACCTTGGTTCATGAGTAATAGTGAAATATTGTTAGTATGAGAAAAAAATTCATTAGATCATCAAATTTTATGGATTTAGAATGGAAATTACTATCCCACATTTCTGATGGTGGTGGCTTGAAGTCCTGACTATAGGTGGAGCCCATTGAAATCTACATGTTTCTAGGAAAGTTTGATTTGATCTTAAGTTTTCCATTTGACCTATGTTCTAAATTGGTGTTATGAGTATATGGGAAGCTTAAATAAATGTTTTTAATTTATTTAATATCTTTTTGAATCCATTTTAAGGTATGCACATGTATAAATGGGAAGACTAGATTTTAGGTCTAAAGGGCAATTTTTAGCAGTCATGGAGAAAGAAGTTTCGTGGGCATTTGTGGCCTAATTTGATGAGTTTAATGAATATGGATGTGTTTTTCACATACAACATGATATGATGCATTATTTTATTGAGGTTAAAAATTTATATCTAGTGGCATGGTTGAGGTCACAAGTTCACCTACTTGATAGGGTTTCAAGACAATATATGTTCTTTGAAGAAATTAGTCTGAAAGACAAATACCTTGGATTTTTTCATGATTCATATACATTGGAGAGTGATGAGGAGTTAAAATTTATCCTATTACATGCATTAAAAATTCTTTAAAGTGTCATCATAGGTGTGAGAAGGTTAATTTTCCAAGATTGGTTTCTTGGTAGCGTATGTAGCTTGAAGTACAAAGTTGTTTTGATGGTTTCGCAGGATGAGTCATGATGTATAACATGGTTTTAAGAGTTACATGGGTAATTTTATTTTCAATGAGTGGAATAATGTTATATTTTAGATGATTGGTGAGAGCTTTGTCTTCATCTTTGAATATTGGTCTACTAGAGATGCCCAGATTGAGTAGGAAATAATCGTACTTGGTGGTGACATGGTGAAATTGAATTATGTAGAGGTTCCTGAGCTTGTGGGAGATTTTGAGAGGATGTAATTGAATATTTTATAGTCTTTGGAGTCATGATGGATTTTTTTTATGTCCTTGGATTCAATGGAGTTCTCAAAGGAGATGAAACTAGCCTTTTAGGCCTAGTTGTGCATGTTTGAGTGTCTTGGTCCTATGCCAACCTATATAGACTCATGTTATATTTTTATATGATGTTGTAGATGTATTATGTTGTTGTTATGACTGAACTTAATGGCCATGTCTAACCTAATGTGTTTGAAAGCAAGATTCATGTATATAAGAGTGTTATATTTTCTCATTGTGACTAGTTGTGTGTGAGAGGAATGCACGAGCTAAGAGAGTTTGAAATAGGTATGAGAGAATTATTAGATAGATGAAATATGGTATGAATGTTAGAGAAATATATAAGAGAAAATAATCAAGGTCAATATACCTAATAATCATATGAATAAGAAAGATGGAGTGAAGTAGGAGATAGTATGTTTGAATAGGGTTTTGAAGTGTGTGAGCTGAAATTGTGATCATATATATTGTAGGAGAAATAATACATCAATGGTTTTCATATTTAGGTGGCTGAGTTGGTGCTTGATAACCTTAGGGGTCATATCCTCCTTTCATGGTTGGTGCCTTGTTAAATAGGGGTTGGTACTCCTTGTGGGGTTGGTGCCTCACTAAACAAATATTGTGTGATGTGTCATATTCATGAAAGTCCTTTGTTATGAGTAATATTAGCAGATATTTTAGTGATTTTTCTTCCCCTTGAGGGTTTCCCCACTTCACATCTTATGTTCGTGTCTACTCTCTTGGTTTATGATCTTATGAATGGTTGTTTCATGTTGTTAAGCTCACGTCAATTCATGGTTGAATGGTTAATGATTTATAGAAGTTAAATATAATTAAATAATTTTTTTGAAGGAATGATTTACCCCCCCCTCTCATTCCATTGTGCTTCTAACACCCCCTTCCTTTATTTTTAGTTGTTATTTTTAGGATTAGATTAGTATTCATGTTTATTATATTAGTTTCATGTTTTCATATATTAGTTTATTATTTTTTATAAATTGGAAAATTTGTTATGATTTTGGTTCCCATATCAAAAGTTTACATTGAAGATAACAATTAAAGGGAAATATATTAAAAGAGGGAATAAAATAAAGGATTTGAAAGTTGCTTCATTTTTTGTATTTTGGAGAAACTAGGAGATATGTTGTTCATATTTAAAATTAATATCTATTAATTAAGTTGTTGATGAAATAAAAAAGTTTCTCATGCTTACTCGTAGGGGTTGGTGCCCTTAATTCTTAATAATTAAGTCCTTGACTAACGACTATAGCCCCTTTTTCCCCTAGAAATGCAATCATGATGGCATTAGTCATCAAATGGGTAGGACTATCAGATGGTCGGTTTAAGACCTATTATAAACCAACAGGAAGTCTTGATCGCATTTCAAATTAAGTCATTAAGTGAACTATCAAAATTGTCAAAGCCTTAACATTACTTAGTTATAAAAGCTATAATGTTAAAAAATTTAATAGAGATAAGCAAAAAACATCGCAAATCATTTTCAAGGCTTAAATTTACACCAAGGATTTTATGACATACAACATTACAAATGACGTAATGTCACCTTAGCAAAAATAGTTCATCAATAAGATAGACCCCAGATTAACAGGGTTCTCATCTAAGGAGATCATCCTTATCTTATTCATGATATTGTGATTATGTGTTCACATCAAGTTTTCATTTAATTTTTGATATGCAAGGGTGCCAATAACATAGGATAAAACCATTTTTCCTATCATTACTTTGACAACAGTAAGGAAAGAAAGGGGCGTTACATACCTCCCCTCTTAAAAGAATCATCATCCCGATGATGTGGTCCTTTCTAAATAAAATCAAACAATTCCACATAGGATATAAGAATAATTCCTGCAGAATAGTTACTATTCCCTAGAATTTTATGGTTTTTTAGATTCGAAACTTTAAATTCAGTAGTTGCATCAGCTTACCAGACTGTAAATAGTCACACAATCTGAATTATTTCATGATTAATTCACCAAAGTAAATCATTTTTGTATATTATATGTATTTGATATACAAAGGATATAGTTAAACCAGGATTACCTGGTACCTTTTAAGGAAAAAATATTCATTTCTACTGGGATTACAACATATGGATCTGTGGTAGTTCATTTAGACAGATCTTTTTCCTCAGCTCTAGTAAAAAAAAATTGATTTGAGGTTCCAAAACTCTACAACAATATGTCCAAAAAGACAAGGTATTAACATTCATTCATTCAACTGAACTTGAATATTTCTTATTTTAGTTATCAACTAACTCAACGTGTCTTACAATTTTTATCTACTATACCTAGTCCAATCAAATAATGTTGTCAACGTGGTTATACAAGCTTATGGATCTACCAAATTTAAATTTGTTTTACAAATATTAACTCATGACTGAGTACTGACAACATATTTTCTTGTCCTTAAACAAGAGGTCTTACAATTTATAGATGGTTTGAGAAAACCAGTTTGCCAAAAACCTCTCGAAGTGTTAAGTAACAAAGTTACCTTATTAGATGTAGACTTTGACATCCACAACATTTTTATTCCACTGTTAAACCTCCTCGGTGGATTCCCCAGAATCAGTTTTGATCCTAATATTACAAAGGTCATGCACAAATTCCACTTGGTTTATATGAGGGTTTCAAATAAGTAGTGCATTGTTTGTAAAACCTTTTACTTTAATATATAGAAGTATGTATATAACTTACTTATGTTACTTAATGACTTACTAGATTCTCTTGGAAGCTCTAAATAGCCCTTTGACTTACAATTTGTCGTATCTTTTTCTCAACATAATATAAAGCATACGAGTTAAGCCTGAAATTCTAAGGGCTCGAAGACAACCATGCAAAGTTACATAGGAACTGTTATAAGAGAGGGATTTCACAATACATCACTTGATCTTGAACCTGCACATTTCTATAGTGGGGTTCATATTAGTGAAATATGAATTCCCTTATATGGGTTTAACTAAAATTACTAGAATCAAACACAAAAACCCATGAAAGTTCACAGTAATTCATAAACTAGAATTTCCACATAGCCACAACACATCACAATAGGTGAACAGAAGGGAATCATGTCGTGATAGGTAACATAAAATAAATCTTGTCTCCAGAGGTACAAGATATTACCATAAGCTAAATATAACCTCATACTATCTATGCTTTTAGATGAGTCGACCTAGAATGAGCCATCACCAAACTCTTTGAGTATTTTTAAGTGATAGCTTACCGAGCTCCCAGGTTCAAACCTAAGATCCTCCTTTCAACATGATGATACCCCAAGACTTAGGGTACTTGTGTAACATAACCTAGAAGTAACATATAAAAAAATAAATATATATATTACAACCACTGTTAAAAGTCAAAAAATAGATTATAATATTTTTAGTTCCTTGGAATTGAAATATTAATTATGTAAATAAAATATTTGATAGAATACAGAACAATCACTCAGATCAATGCTACCTAACCAGACATAAGCTGAAAATTGAGAATTTTTATTCCATATTACTAGAAAGAGTTAGGATTCACAATTGTTGACCAGTTTTTCATTAAGTACAACAAATCCATATCTTCTTTCTTTTAGTATTGAAGAATACTAATCTCATGGATCTCTTCACAATTTTCTCTATCTCCAACTAGGGATACATGTTCCTTTCCTTTGTTAACTTCCCTTACAACATGCTTCATCATTCGAGACTTGTCCATCTTCTTTAAAGGAAATTGGTTAGCATAATGCGCATTTCCACACGTGAAACATCCACCAGCAGGTCTAATTGACCACTTTTAACTTTTCCATTTGCAACAATATTATGCTTTTTTCCTGCAGGTTATCACTGCAAGTTTTTTGGGAAAATTTATTTTTGGCAGAACACATTTTCTTTCTATGATTTTTCCACCAAATTTTCTTATCATTCCAAGATGAAGAAGATTTATCATTTTTATGTCCCTTTTCATTTTTTATGAGTGGGAGTGTCTAGCAGATTTGGTTTTAGCCCACTAGCTTTTCCAAATATCATCTTATCAAAAGAAGATCTATGTTTATCCAATGCTTCCCCCAATTTTGGGTTTAGTTCATCTTTGGATTAGTAAGTCCAAAACTTGTCATCAATGATCAGTTCATTATTTAAATAACTCTCTTGTTGTTTATTAGCAAAAGACCTAAGTTTTCCTTTTTCCAACTTATCACTTTCACCCATCACGAGCTGCTCCAAGGCATCTATCTAGTTCTAGGTTTATTGAAGGATTGCCAGAATTTTGTCTAACTTTAGCACTGTTGAAACCACAACAAAATAAGACCCGGTTCTTTCTTCTCGGTGCATCCTTCCCATTTCCATTTTTATTCTGAAAAAAAAAATGTTTTAATTAGCATAAGGACCCAATAAGTCCAAGAGTTACAACCTTCAGCTCTAATACCAAAATGTAACATCTAATTTTTGTCACTTCATCTAGATTTGTTTTTATAATAAATAACTTTATGCAGCTGATTTAAATACCCATATATTTAAATCTACATAAACCTTAAAGAAATGCTGAACCTACTCATTCTCCCTCAATGCTCTATATGATCCATACATAAAATGTATCCCTTTGGTTCTCCTTTAGTAGGATATGATATATAAGTGAAAACCCCTAAGTGTGTACGTGGATTCCACCTATGAAAACCACAGGCATCTTATAGCTTAAATAATGGTGAAATCTTAACAGTGTAATCATCAGCTTACACCACTTTACACAAAGTCTCTGAGTCATGTATGCCATGCTCCATTCCATGAAGACACACACGTCATTAGGAAATTGTCATTTCACCTTAATCACTTATTCAGTTATATGGATTCACAAATGTTAATGATGTAAATAGCTACAAGCCTTGAACGAGGTACAAACCAATTTAACCTACACAAAGATGTACCTCTATGTCATCATGTGATGCCTATGGGAAAGAAAGTGTTCTCATAATAATTCAACTTGTTACTCACCCACATATCTTCTCGTAGCCATCACAGGTTAATATAAGGGTGCGTACCTAGGAGGTCTAATCTATCTTGTAACTCTATCAAGATTTGTACTGAGGACAACACCATACTACAATCCAATCTCTTGATGAGACAACTCATTACATATGCTAAATGGCAGTATCCTAATGGTGACAATCGTCACCATATGGATATGATTGTGTAGTATATGCAGTGAGTTAACTCGCTTAGAATCCTATATCAGTGCATGGTGTTTAATGTTTTCAAGGTAATCATTATAGAACAGCCTAGGACTTACAACACCTTCTCCATGAATGGGTCATACCTAAGGTCTGGATTGAGTTGATCCCAGGACCCCCAATCTCTATAACACTTAATTACCTTTCAATATCTCATACCCATGTTAACCATTGATAGAAATGATACTATCAAGGACTATGATCATTATTATAGTTTCAAAAATTGTCTCGAACTTTAACATTTAGGCTCATGTTCCTTATTTCATACTCTAGGGATATGTACTTATATGAAGCTAAGTATTTAGGTATGATTCATTCCTTGACTTAAGTGCCATAGGCTATTAATGCCAACCATCCTTTCATTTTAAGCACATCACTTTTCTTGATTACAGCTCAGTAAAGAGTGTTCATTTATTTTACTATCTCCAACAAGTAAGATATATCTAGGGTATCCAATATGATAGATTTTATGAACCACTTACCCATTTATCTTTCCCTGTCATAGCCTTTTTAAAACATCTCTAATTCTTTTTTGGAGATAATTACAGTATTTGACCAGGGATGAGATTCAAATGCTATGTTATTTTTAACTTAGTACGCATGTTCCCATCTTACTTCCATTATATCCGACAAGCTTGTGTGTTCATAATGATGCATCATGGTATAGCCCCCTAATAGAAAACATTTAATCTCCTTAAGAAAAATATTTCATAACACAATTTATCACAATTATGAAAATTCCCAAATAGTGAAACTATACTCAATATATTTTCATGTTAGATTACCATAATCCCTTTCTCTTGTTGCTTATGTGTATTGTCCTTGTATAGGACTTAGAGTTGATTTCACTTAGAAATCAATATTAAATTATTATATCTTTGATAAGAGTTAGTATAACATATTTTTATAAAACAACCATAACACAGAAGTACCTGATTATCATAACCTTTCCATGGTTTCATGATAATCCAGCTACTTTCTTAGCAGCGGCCATTAAGATTAGACAATCTTACTTCTAGATATATTTTATTGGTTGAGTACATTCTATACAAAACATTTGGAGAACTTAACAAAACTTTACAAGTAGGCTGATATATTGCACTTTAAAATGAGGTAGTTATCCATTAGCAACCTCAACTATTTCCAAGTATGCTTAAAGTATGGTTCGTTAGAACATGATATTCTTAAGCAACGTTCCTCTAATAGTCCCTTATATGTTCCCTAGAATCTCACACATAAGATGTGTATAACACTTACTACATGATTGATACTAATTATTAATGCAATAGTATTGTAGATGTTGATTTCTATAACTTGATAGATTTATGACTCATAACTCATCAATCGACAATCAACCACTTATAAAACAATATATAGCAGCATGAAATCTGTCTTAATTATATTTATGATATAAATACAACTCATGCCCTTAAGCATGACCCAAATCTTTCTTTTAATTGAATAAAACAATTATATTAAATAGCAAGGCCTTTCCCATTTCCAAGAAGAAGTTTTTTATTTAAGAACATTCAAGTCAATCATATCTTCAAACTTTCCTTGATCAAAATAATATACAAAACTAAATACTTCACCCTTCCTTCTCTGCGTTTATCTGAAAAATTGTTAGCATGAGTCAGTTCATAAGAAATGAGCATGATAAGCACCAAATCACCATAATGACATACTCTACTTAATTATTTCATAGAAATAACCCATATTATTTTTTATGATTCAATATTTCAAAGATTAAGTAGATAAACAATTCTTTCTATAACATGACAGAAACAAGAGATTTAATGAACCATGGATGAAATCAATTTTAGACTTACTTTTCTATACAACTGCTTTAGTCACTCAAAAGCAGTCATATAATTCATAAAATACATGAGAATTATAAGTATTCAAAGATTACTGTATAAGAGTAACAATATTTCACTCATGCAATCCCATACTTGCATGCCTGAAATCATTTTACTTAACCATTAAGTAACCATATAAATATCAAGAACACATTCAAGCATTCTCTCATATCTTTACAGTAGATCTAACGAGGTTTTCATACATCCATAAGGATTGCTAAGGTTCAGGTAATAATACCAAGTCATCAAGAGTATTGGCTAACAAAATACGATATTAGAACATTTAACCTTGAGGATAATAGAGAGGGGAACTTCATGACATCCTGCCATAATAGCAATCAGGTATAACCTGAGTAACGTGCTACATATTTAATACTTACCTCAACTTAGGTACTTATTGAACATTCTAAGACTAGAAAAAGAGTACATAATTCCCTTCTTTCAAATATGTTTCAAACATATCAAGGCCTAATAAACACTAAATTCTTTAAAATTTTGGAAAGAGAGTAGGTACCATGTGTTGATGAGATAAGATAATTGTTACTTAACCCAAAAGTTCATCTGAACATTTAATATCCCATGAGTTTTCTCAACATGAATTGCAACTTCTAGCAAACCACTTTTTCCTGGTAAGTCAAAACTTCACATGATTTTGAATTTAGGAAAGATCTCCTAATCCCATTCTACTGAACAAGGTTAGATCATACTGAACTAAATTCATGACACAACTAGGATAGGTCAATAAGGAACTTTCAAAACGTCAAGGAAACCCCGTATATAATAAATGAAAGTGAGTATAGTTTTCTATAAGAGAAAGAGTCACTTCTGGGTTTGCTGAGATACCACATAATTCAAATCAGAAACATTACACCTAGCAAGGATCTATCACATATTATGGACTCAGTTAAATGATGAATCTAGTTATAACTATTATAAGAGTAGGAGTATATAGCTTAACCGTTTAGTCCCATAATGGGTTACCGTACAAAATCGATGCCTCCAGCTTCTTAATAGAACACATAGTATGACAATGTGATCAACACTTGAACCATGTTAATTACTACAGAGGGGTAATACCACAAATCTTTACAACCCTGAAGCCAAGAGACTTCCTATTTTGGGACAACTTTAATCCCCAGCCTTACTTAATGACTCAATTTCCAACATTTAGAACATCAACCCAACAAGCACAGATAATAGCATAAGGGTCCAGAAATCAAACTACACTATCATTACTAGCTCATATGTTGAGATGAGGTGTACCCAATAAAAGGACCTGTTTAACACCTTTTTAACCGTAAAATCAATGTATAAAATTCTAGAAGATCATATCACTTTTTAGGATGGTTTCCTAATGGTCAACAGTGAACTGCATCTCTTACAAGAGGAAGGAGATTCTTAGTCAAAGTCGACATCACTTTCAAACTTAGCAAATAATTGCAAGAAGAAACCAAGCTTTAGTAATAATAGTGAATAAATTTTCCACTAAGTATCATACAAGGTTTTATAGAAGAATGTCATCCTCCGTTATGAAGGCCTAAGATGGAACATAAGTGACGAGATTTTAACCAGCTTAGACTTACCATCACAGAATCAAATCTCAAATAACCTTTTGACAAACGTCTTTAAAACCCGAAGGAGTCGTAAATAGTTCCAGAGTTATAAGAGCAGCAAGGAAAATCAACATGAAAAATAGAATGAAGTAATGGAGTCTTATACAATTTTAAATTGCCAACCAAGATACAACAGTTAAATGTTAGAGACTCGAATTTCAGTCAGCCATAAAAGTGGCTTAGAGTAGACCATAAACACCATTCTAAACTACATATTCAAGGCCCGAAGACGGAGGACCTTGAATCAGTACAACTGTCCCTGATTATCGAATAACCTGGTGATATATATTTAAATTCAAGGTGTAGTGATTCTCTTTAGTGACAAATACTTATTTAAATAAACCAGGTCGATTATAAGGACCGATATGATGCCTCCTACAAGACCAACAGACTCCATAGGCATAGATTTATTTAAAGAATCACACCCAGTTTGGTGGTAAATCCCCTAAACACTAGGTCAAGGGAAAGACATCTAAAACAAAATCCTCACACAAACCAATTTCCAACTATACCACAATATCTTGCTATATTGTATTCATACCCTTGAAGAGATGGGTAAAAAATTAAAACACTTTTTTCTACATTATGGGTAGAAGAAATGAATTCATAGCTGCACTGCAAGAAGATTTTCAACATGTTGGCATATCAGGATCAAACCCAGTAATCATTATAGCAACAAGTCCTCAAACATCTCAAGAGTGTATTCCTTTCCTTAACGATATAAACCTTATTGGATTCTGTACTTATTATCACTTTTAACCACATACATCCAAATCCCATATAATTCATACTCTATAGTAATATTAAAGATTCTACATCTCTGAACTATAAACACAAAATTTCATACAAGTCCAAGGTTATTTTTGTGAAATTACTAAATAGATAAAGAAAATTATGAAAAGTTTCAGAAAATCTCCGGATGCCTTCCATTATATGCCTTAAGGCTTCACAAAACTAATATTTTACACACCCTTTCAAATAGCTAAAGTTTATTTTCACATCTAGCTTCACAGTACCATGTTTGCATGTTAGGTTAGAATTATAACCACTAGATTGATGTCTTTTCCTTTTTTTGGCAATATATATATATATATTATATATATAATATATATATATTATATATATTAGCTATATATCTATAATATATTCACATGTATATAGATAGTTTTTATAATTTTAGCATTGATCAAGAAGTTTCTCATGCTTTACTCGTAGGGGTTGATGCCCTAAATTTTAATAATTAAGTCTTGACTAACTACTATAGCCCCTTTTCCCTTGGAATACGATTCATGAGGAAATTAGTCATCAAATGGTAGACTATCAGATGGTCGTTTAAGACCTATTATAAACCACCAGAAAGTCTTGATCACATTTCAAATTTAAGTCGTTACACAAACTATCACAATTGTCAAAGCCTTAACATTACTAGTTATAAGCTATAAGTTAACAATTAATAGAGATAAGAAAAACAATCGCAAATCATTTTCAAGGCTTAAATTTACACCAAGGATTTTATGACACCCACCATTAAAAATGACGTAATGTCACCTTAGAAAAAATAGTTCATCCATAAGATAGACCTCGGATTAGGAGGGTTTCTCATCTAAGGAGATCATCCTTAGCTATTCATGATATTGTGATTACGTGTCCACATCAAGTTTTCCTTTAATTTTTGATACGCAAGGGTGCCAACAACATAGGATAAAACCATTTGTCCTATCGTTACTTTGACAATAGTAAGGAAGCATGGGGCGTTACAATAGTTGCATGATCTGAAAAGTTTTTTACGATCTCGATTTAAAGTTTTAAATAAGGATGGATTTAATGCACTAAGCACAAAAAATATTCTTACAGGTATGTTATCTTAGTAATCTAAAAGTGATAAATAATCATACTTTTGAATAATATTCACTCAACAAACCATTTTTCATTGTTACAACACTTTCCTTGCAAGATTTGAAAACTTAATATTTTGGACTTTTAAACACTTTTAGAGTGTATTTCCCATATTTTTCATATTATTTGTACCCAACACTCCCCATTTTAGTTAGAAAATGGATCCCTCATTTTTTGAATTATGAAACACATTTATACACTTTCAAAGGTCCTTAAAATTATGTTTAGAGTGAATCACAAGATCCATAACCATGCATCCCAAGATCTAAATACTAATTCATTCAATAGTTACATACCTTAGAGTATAACTTTATTTTTGATTGATTATTTAAAATCCTCACGGTTGTGTTAATCTATAGAAGATGTTTCATGGGTATTGTTTAGTTTTCCTTTGTGTGCAAGTGAATCAATGAAAATTGGCAGAGATTTGTGTCCTTTAATCTTAAATTTATCTAAATTTTTCTACATGTGTCCCATCCTGAAAACTATCACAAATTGGTAGTAGTCAAAGTTTCAAGACTGGACTATGTTTGAACCATGTGAGAACAAATTTACCCTAGTTTGATAAATGTTTCATCTCCATTGGGGAATAAGGTCCTTGACTATATTTCTATTTCCTCAAAATTTCATGGATAGACATTATTTCCCCAAGAGACGGTACCATGTTTGACTTAGAGTTTCAAGTTTTACTTAGTGTTGAGCACCCATATTAGACACGTGTCCAAGATCAATGAGTTTATGAGTATGCTCAACTAATAGTTTAAGCCAATTTTTTAAATAGAAGTATGTATATAACTTACTTATGTTACTTAATGACTTACTAGATTCTCTTGGAAGCTCTAAATAGCCCTTTGACTTACAATTTGTCGTATCATTTTTTCTCAACATAATATAAAGCATACGAGTTAAGCCTGAAATTCTAAGGGCTCGAAGACACCATGCAAAGTTACATAGGAACTGTTATAAGAGAGGGATTTCACAATACATCACTTGATCTTGAACCTGCACATTTCTATAGTGGGGTTCATATTAGTGAAATATGAATTCCCTTATATGGGTTTAACTAAAATTACTAGAATCAAACACAAAAACCCATGAAAGTTCACAGTAATTCATAAACTAGAATTTTCCACATAGCCACAACACATCACAATAGGTGAACAGAAGGGAATCATGTCGTGATAGGTAACATAAAATAAATCTTGTCTCCAGAGGTACAAGATATTACCATAAGCTAAATATAACCTCATACTATCTATGCTTTTAGATGAGTCGACCTAGAATGAGCCATCACCAACTCTCTTGAGTATTTTTAAGTGATAGCTTACCGAGCTCCCAGGTTCAAACCTAAGATCCTCCTTTCAACATGATGATACCCCAAGACTTAGGGTACTTGTTTGTTACATAACTAAAGTAACATATAAAAAATAAATAAATATATTACCACCCACTGTAAAAGTATCAAAATAGATTAATAATATTTTTAAGTTCCTTGTAATTGAAATATTAATTATGTAAATAAAATATTTGATAGAATACAGATACATCACTCAGATTCAATGCTACCTACCAGACATAAGCTGAAAATTGAGAATGTTTATCATATTACTAGAAATAGTTAAGGATTCACAAATTGTGACCAGTTTTTCATTAAGTATATATAACAAATCCATGATTCTTCTTTCTTTTAAAGTATTGCAAGAATACTAACTCTCATGGATCTCTTCACAATTTTCTCTATCTCCAACTAGGGATACATGTTCCTTTCCTTTGTTAACTTCCCTTACAACATGCTTCATCATTCGAAGACTTGTCCATCTTTCTTTAAAGGAAATTGGTTAGCATAATGCGCATTTCCACCGTGAAACATCCACCAGCAGGTCTAATTGACCACTTTTAAACTTTTTCCATTTGCAACATATTATGCCCTTTTTCCTGCAGGTTTATCACTGCAAGTTTTTGGAAAGGAAAATTTATTGTGGCAGAACACATATTTCTTCCTAGGATTTTGTCCACCAAATTTCTGATCATTCCAAGATGAAGAAGATTTCATCATTTTTATGTCCTTTTCATGTTTTATGAGTGGGAGAGGGAGTGTCTAGGCAGATTTGGATTTTAAGCCCCCTAAGCTTTTTCCAAATATCCATGCTTATCCTAAAAGAAGATCTATGTTTATATCCAATGCTTCCCCCCCCAATTTTGGGGTTAGTTTCATCTTTGGATTAGTAGTCCAAAACTTGTCATCAAGTGATCAGTTCCAGTATTTAACTACTCTCTGTGTTGTTTATTAGCAAAATACCTAGTTTTGCCCTTTTTCCAACTTATCACTTTCATCACCCATCAGAGCTGCTCCAAGGCCATCTATCTAGTTCCCTAGGTTTTATTGAAGGATTGCGCAGAAATTTTGTCTAACTTTAGCACTGTTTGAACCACAGAACAAAATAAGACCCGGTTTCTTTCTTCTCGGTGCATCCTTCCCATTTCCATTTTTATTCTGAAAAAAAAAATGTTTTAATTAGCATAAGGACCCAATAAGTCCAAGAGTTACAACCTTCAGCTCTAATACCAAAATGTAACATCTAATTTTTGTCACTTCATCTAGATTTGTTTTATAATAAATAACTTTATGCAGCTGATTTAAATACCCATATATTTAAATCTACATAAACCTTAAAGAAATGCTGAACCTACTCATTCTCCCTCAATGCCTCTATATGATCCATACATAAATGTATCCCTTTGGTTCTCCTTTAGTAGGCTATGATATATATAGTGAAAACCCCTAAGTGTGTACGTGGATTCCACCTATGAAAACCACAGGCATCTTTATAGCTTAAATAATGGTGAAATCTTAACAGTGTAATCATCAGCTTACACCACTTTACACAAAGTCTCTGAGTCATGTATGCCATGCTCCATTCCATGAAGACACACACGTCATTAGGAAATTGTCATTTCACCTTACTCACTTATTCAGTTATATGGATTCACAATGTTAATGATGTAAATAGCTACAAGCCTTGAACGAGGTACAAACCAATTTAACCTACACAAGATGTACCTCTATGTCATCATGTGATGCCTATGGGAAAGAAAGTGTTTCTCATAATAATTCAACTTGTTACTCACCCACATATCTTCTCGTAGCCATCACAGGTTAATATAAGGGTGCGTACCTAGGAGGTCTAATCTATCTTGTAACTCTATCAAGATTTGTACTGAGGACAACACCATACTACAATCCAATCTCTTGATGAGACAACTCATTACATATGCTAAATGGCAGTATCCTAATGGTGACAATCGTCACCATATGGATATGATTGTGTAGTATATGCAGTGAGGTTAACTCGCTTAGAATCCTATATCAGTGCATGGTGTTTAATGTTTTCAAGGTAATCATTATAGAACAGCCTAGGACTTACAACACCTTCTCCATGAATGGGTCATACCTAAGGGTCTGGATTGAGTTGATCCCAGGACCCCCCAATCTCTATAACACTTAATTACCTTTCAATATCTCATACCCATGTTAACCATTGATCAGAAATGATACTATCAAGGACTATGATCATTATTATAGTTTCAAAAATTGTCTCGAAACTTTAACATTTAGGCTCATGTTCCTTATTTCATACTCTAGGGATATGTACTTATATGAAGCTAAGTATTTAGGTATGATTCATTCCTTGACTTAAGTGCCATAGGCTATTAATGCCAACCATCCTTTCATTTTAAGCACATCACTTTTCTTGATTACAGCTCAGTAAAGAGTGTTCATTTATTTTACTATCTCCAACAAGTAAGATATATCTAGGGTATCCAATATGATAGATTTTATGAACCACTTACCCATTTATCTTTCCCTGTCATAGCCTTTTAAAACATCTCTAATTCTTTTTGGAGATAATTACCAGTATTGAACAGGGATGAGATTCAAATGCTATGTTATTTTTAACTTAGTACGCATGTTCCCATCTTACTTCCATTATATCCGACAAGCTTGTGTGTTCATAATGATGCATCATGGTATAGCCCCCCTAATAGAAAACATTTAATCTCCCTTAAGAAAAATATTTCATAACACAATTTATCACAATTATGAAAATTCCCAAATAGTGAAACTATACTCAATATATTTTCATGTTAGATTACCATAATCCCTTTCTCTTGTTGCTTATGTGTATTGTCCTTGTATAGGACTTAGAGTGATTTCACTTAGAAATCAATATTAAATTATTATATCTTTGATAAGAGTTAGTATAA
Source organism: Taxus chinensis (assembly GCA_019776745.2). Lineage (NCBI taxonomy): Eukaryota > Viridiplantae > Streptophyta > Pinopsida > Cupressales > Taxaceae > Taxus > Taxus chinensis. The sequence goes on from CM034150.1 coordinate 553,606,891, forward strand.
ACTATTTTAATAAAACAACCATAACACAGAAAGTACCTATTATCATAACCTTTCCATGGTTTCATGATAATCCAGCCTACTTTCTTAGCAGCGGGCCATTAAGATTAGACAATCTTACTTCTAGATATATTTTATTGGTTGAGTACATTCTATACAAAACATTTGGAGAACTTAACAAAACTTTACAAGTAGGCTGATATATTGCACTTTAAAATGAGGTAGTTATCCATTAGCAACCTCAAACTATTTCCAAGTATGCTTAAAGTATGGTTCGTTAGAACATGATATTCTTAAGCAACGTTCCTCTAATAGTCCCTTATATGTTCCCTAGAATCTCACACATAAGATGTGTATAACACTTACTACATGATTGATACTAATTATTAATGCAATAGTATTGTAGATGTTGATTTCTATAACTTGATAGATTTATGACTCATAACTCATCAATCGACAATCAACCACTTATAAAACAATATATAGCAGCATGAAATCTGTCTTAATTATATTTATGATATAAATACAACTCATGCCCCTTAAGCATGACCCAAATCTTTCTTTTAATTGAATAAAACAATTATATTAAATAGCAAGGCCTTTCCCATTTCCAAGAAAGAAGTTTTTTATTTAAGACATTCAAGTCAATCATATCTTCAAACTTTCCTTGATCAAAATAATATACAAACTAAATACTTCACCCTTCCTTCTCTGCGTTTATCTGAAAAATTGTTAGCATGAGTCAGTTCATAAGAAATGAGCATGATAAGCACCAAATCACCATAATGACATACTCTACTTAATTATTTCATAAGAAATAACCCATATTATTTTTTATGATTCAAATATTTCAAAGATTAAGTAGATAAACAATTCTTTCTATAACATGACAGAAACAAGAGATTTAATGAACCATGGATGAAATCAATTTTAGACTTACTTTTCTATACACACTGCTTTAGTCACTCAAAAGCAGTCATATAATTCATAAAATACATGAGAATTATAAGTATTCAAAGATTACTGTATAAGAGTAAACAATATTTCACTCATGCAATCCCATACTTGCATGCCTGAAATCATTTTACTTAACCATTAAGTAACCATATAAATATCAAGAACACATTCAAGCATTCTCTCATATCTTTACAGTAGATCTAACGAGGTTTTCATACATCCATAAGGATTGCTAAGGTTCAGGTAATAATACCAAGTCATCAAGAGTATTTGGCTAACAAAATACGATATTAGAACATTTAACCTTGAGGATAATAGAGAGGGAACATTCATGACATCCTGCCATATAGCAATCAGGTATAACCTGAGTAACGTGCTACATATTTAATACTTACCTCAACTTAGGTACTTATTGAACATTCTAAGACTAGAAAAAGAGTACATAATTCCCTTCTTCAAATATGTTTCAACATATCAAGGCCTAATAAACACTAAATTCTTTAAAATTTTGGAAGAGAGTAGGTACCATGTGTTGATGAGATAAGATAATTGTTACTTAACCCAAAAGTTCATCTGAACATTTAATATCCCATGAGTTTTCTCAACATGAATTGCAACTTCTAGCAAACCACTTTTTCCTGGTAAGTCAAAACTTCACATGATTTTGAATTTAGGAAAGATCTCCTAATCCCATTCTACTGAACAAGGTTAGATCATACTGAACTAAATTCATGACACAACTAGGATAGGTCAATAAGGAACTTTCAAAACGTCAAGGAAACCCCGTATATAATAAATGAAAGTGAGTATAGTTTTCTATAAGAGAAAGAGTCACTTCTGGGTTTGCTGAGATACCACATAATTCAAATCAGAAACATTACACCTAGCAAGGATCTATCACATATTATGGACTCAGTTAAATGATGAATCTAGTTATCAACTATTATAAGAGTAGGAGTATATAGCTTAACCGTTTAGTCCCATAATGGGTTACCGTACAAAATCGATGCCTCCAGCTTCTTAATAGAACACATAGTATGACAATGTGATCAACAACTTGAACCATGTTAATTACTACAGAGGGGTAATACCACAAATCTTTACAACCCTGAAGCCAAGAGACTTCCTATTTTGGGACAACTTTAATCCCCAGCCTTACTTAATGACTCAATTTCCAACATTTAGAACATAAACCCAACAAGCACAGATAATAGCATAAGGGTCAAGAAATCAAACTACACTATCATTACTAGCTCATATGTTGAGATGAGGTGTACCCAATAAAAGGAACTGTTTAACACCTTTTTAACCGTAAAATCTAATGTATAAAATTCTAGAAGATCATATCACTTTTTAGGATGGTTTCCTAATGGTCAACAGTGAACTGCATCTCTTACAAGAGGAAGGAGATTCTTAGTCAAAGTCGACATCACTTTCAAACTTAGCAAATAATTGCAAGAAGAACCAAGCTTTAGTAATAATAGTGAATAAATTTTCCCACTAAGTATCATACAAGGTTTTTATAGAAGAATGTCCATCCTCCGTTATGAAGGCTAAGATGGAACATAAGTGACGAGATTTTAACAAGATGGACTTAACCATCACAGTAATCAAATCTCAAAAATAACCTTTTTGCAACCGTCTTTAAAACCCCGAAGGAGTCGTAATAGTTCCAGAGTTATTAAGAAGCAGCAAGGAAATCAACATGAAATAATAGAATGAAGTAATTGGATCTTATACAATTTTAAATTGCCAACAAGATACAACAGTTAACTGTTAAGAGACTCAGCAATTCAGTCGAGCCATAAAAGTGGCTCTAGAGTAGACCATAAACACCATTCTAAACTACATATTCAAGGGCCGAAGAGGAGGACCTTGAAATCATTACAACTGTCCTTATTATCTATAACCTGGTGATAATATTAAATTCAGTTGATTTTCCTTTAGTACAAATACTTATTTTAAATAAAACCAGGTCGATTATAAGTACCGATGATGCCTCCTACAAGACCAACACGACTCCATAGGCATAGATTTATTTAAAGAATCAAACCCAGTTGTGTAAATCCCATAAACACTAGGTCAAGGAAATACATCTAAAACAAAATCTCACACAAAACAATTTCCAACATACCACAATATCTTGCTATATTTATTCATACCCTTGAAGAGATGGGTAAAAAATTAAACAATTTTTTCTACATTATGGGTAGAAATGAATTCATAGCTGCAAGAAGATTTCAACAATGTTGGCATATCAGATCAAACCCAGTAATCATTATAGCAACAGTCCTCAAACATCTCAAGAGTGTATTCTTTCCTTAACGATAATAAACCTTATTGGAGTCTGTACTTAATTATCACTTTTAACAACATACATCACAAATCCATAGTAATTCATACTCTATAGAGAAATTATTAAATGATTCTACATCTCTGAAATTATAAACACAAAATTTCATACAAGGCAAGGTTATTTTTGTGAAATTACTAAATAGAGAAAGAAATTATGAAAAGTTCAGAAAATCCGGATGCCATTCCATTATATGCCTTAAGGCTTCACAAAACTAAATATTTTTACACACCCTTTTCAAATAGCTAAAGTTATGTTCACATCTAGCTTCACAAGTAACATGTTTGCATGTTAGGTTTAGAATTATACCACTAGGATTAGATTGTCTTTCCTTTTTGCAATATATATATATATATATATATATATATATATATATTATATATATATATATATATATATATATATTCACATGTATATAGATAGATGTTATAATGTTAGCATTGATCAAGAAAGTTTCTCATGCTTACTCGTAGGGGTTGATGCCCTAAATTCTTAATAATTAAGTCCTTGACTAACGACTATAGCCCCTTTTCCCTTGGAAATACGATCATGATGGAATTAGTCATCAAATGGGTAGACTATCAGATGGTCAGTTTAAGACCTATTATAAACCAACAGAAAGTCTTGATCACATTTCAAATTAAGTCGTTAAACAAACTATCAAAATTGTCAAAGCCTTAACATTACTTAGTTATAAAAGCTATAATGTTAACAATTTAATAGAGATAAGAAAAAACATCGCAAATCATTTTCAAGGCTTAAATTTACACCAAGGATTTTATGACACACAACATTAAAAATGACGTAATGTCACCTTAGAAAAAATAGTTCATCAATAAGATAGACCTCGGATTAGGAGGGTTCTCATCTAAGGAGATCATCCTTAGCTTATTCATGATATTGTGATTACGTGTCCACATCAAGTTTTCATTTAATTTTTGATACGCAAGGGTGCCAACAACATAGGATAAAACCATTTGTCCTATCGTTACTTTGACAATAGTAAGGAAAGCATGGGGCGTTACAATAGTTGCATGATCTGAAAAGTTTTTTACGATCTCGATTTAAAGTTTTAAATAAGGATGGATTAATGCACTAAGCACACAAAAATATTCTTACAGGTATGTTATCTTAGTAAATCTAAAAGTGATAAATAATCATACTTTTGAATAATATTCATCAACAAACCATTTTTCATTGTTACAACACTTTCCTTGCAAGATTGAAAAACTTAATATTTGGACTTTTAAACACTTTTAGAGTGTATTTCCCATATTTTTCATTATTATTTGTACCCAACACTCCCCATTTTAGTTAGAAAATGGATCCCTCATTTTTTGAATTATGAAACACATTTATACACTTTCAAAAGGTCCTTAAAATTATGTTTAGAGTGAATCACAAGATCCATAACCATGCATCCCAAGATCTAAATACTAATTCATTCAATAGTTACATATCCTTAGAGTATTAACTTTATTTTGATTTGATTATTTAAAAATCCTCACGGTGTTTTAATCTATAGAAGATGTTTTCATGGGTATGTTTAGTTTCCTTTGTGTGCAAGTTGAATCAATGAAAATTGGCAGAGATTTGGTGTCCTTTAATCTTAAATTTATCTAAATTTTTCCTACATGTGTCCCATCCTGAAAACTATCACAAATTGGTAGTAGTCAAAGTTTCAAGACTGGACTATGTTTGAAACAATGTAGAGAACAAATTTACCATAGTTTGATAAATGTCTCACATTGGGGAATATCCTTGAGCTATATTTCTATGTCTCAAAATTCATGGATTAGACATTATTTCCAAGAGAAGGTACAATAGGTGACTTAGAGTTCAAGTTTTACTTAGTGTTGAGCACCAATATTAGACACGTGTCCAAGATCAATGAGTTATGAGTATGCTACACTATAGTTAAGCCAATTTTTTAAAGTTTTTAGTGGAAGATTAAACCAATACATATCATGTGTGTCTAATTAGTGGTCCAAGAGTTTAAAACTAAAGAAAACTCAAAACCATGTGGTGAACAGTGATTCCAATTCACACAAAGTTTTGGATCTTAAGAAGGCTCAAAGTTTCAATAAATATGTGGCATCTGAGTGATATAAAATTTAATACGTGTATTTTGATGGTGTAATTTTAAATACAATAGCAAATATAGTACATGGAAGCATACGTGAGGATAATTCATAAATATTAAAATATCAAAGTGTTTTTAATGAGATTAAAGTGACTAAATTATTTTTTAGATAGAGTTAAAAATTAAAAACTAGTAAACATAGATGGGAAATGAATAGAGATAAACAAAGATATTTGAGACTCAAAATTAATATCTATTTTAAGTGGATAAATATTTGATCATGTATACAAGAGTTAAATAAAATGCAATACAAGTTTAATTTAAATCCATGATATCTAAATTTAGAGAAACACACAAAACAATAGATAGAGATAAAACAAAGATAAGTAATTTCGAGGATTTTAATTACTCATGCAATATAAAGAGACAATTTATTTCTAAGTTATATATAGAGTTATTTTCATGAAATTGGGATATTTTCTGTTTTGCTGAATCAAAATGGGTGTTAGATAAAGTTTTAATTCATAGGATCTATTTCCAAGAAATTTATTGTAAATTATAGGAGCATGTTCTTATAATAGATTTTTACAACTTTAGTTAACATCATTTTTTATTTTATCTTTCCTAATTTAGTTCTAGATTCGATTTTCTTTTATGGGATTTCTAAAAGCATGCAACAAATATGGATGAGTATCGTTGCTTTATAATGACATTCAAACTTATTGCAAAATTAATATGGATGGATTGAATGCAATAATGTGAAGGAATGTTGGAGCTTCACATGGTGTTTGTGAATTAGTTGTTTTTCAGTTGAGGATTCATATATGGAGGGCTAAAAAAATGCTTTTAGTTATTAAGTAGAGTTTGAAATTTTAGTTTTAGTTTAATTTGAAGGGTAAGAGATTGAGTTTTATCTAGTCTCAGTATCATTAGTTTATATTTCTTGCATTCAAATCTATAGATTTTCTTTCCAATATTACACAATTTAGTGTTTAGAGATACTAATTAGAAATTGTTCTATTTTTTATACTAAATTTAGTAAGCTTTTAAAATTTTAGGTTAATTAACCTCTCATATATATATTTTGAATGGATTATAGTTATTTACTTAGATGATGAAAAATTGTGATTCCTTGTGTCTTATTTCCTTTGACTGATTGTCTTAATCTTATGTAAAATGAGTTAAATATATTTATGGTAGTTTTTAGTTCGTGTGTGGTTTAATTGATATAAAATGTGTTGGTTATACTTAGTGATTGAGATAGAGAGTCTAGTCTCTTTTATACCTTTCCATTCCCTTCATTTTGAGTTATTTTATGAAGTCCCAAATCACTTAGTTAGGATTAAATCATTTAAATATCAGTAGGTTGAGCTAAATCCAAATTAGTATAATTAAGAGCCAAGAAAATTTAGATGCAAAAATCTAGTTTCATAGGTGGTTTTCCCAATACATCAGTCCCTCCACAGGTTAACACTTGGGCAAATATTTCCCAACGCAAGCTATACATCCTAGAGTATTTCGTACCTTGAATCATATTTATAGTAATGGTTATAAAATGAGTAGGAAAAACTTGCATTAACACACGTACGTGGGATAAATATTTCATACAAACAAGACAATAAAGTGAGTAATTTAATGTGTACGAACATACATATAATATGCAATATATGCATAGAACAAGATGTACTAGTCCTGTATAATCCACATGTGTTAGTCCCAAAAATCCAAATAAATAGTGGACATCACAATATATAATATAAGCATAATTTTATTACACCCTAAAATTAATAACATGTGATATATATTAAAATAAGATATTAATGTTGTTACATGAAATAAATAAGCATTTAGATCATATTCATTTAATTTACAATATTAGAAACTAGGATTTGCAAGTACAATATTTGATAAACAAGTAAGAACATGTGTAGGGTTAGAGAGATCACTTAGCTATTTCATAATATATTTTGGATGTGTTTCAAATGGATTTAGGTAGTGTGTTGAATCAATAATATTCTTAAAGTGTTACTATATCCATTTTAAATTTCAGAACAAAACCATCAAACTTAATCAAAACTATTACATGATTCAATATGAAATAAATGGTTTTGTACTGATAAAATGTGCCTCTAAATTTTTTTGGGTTAATTATCCTTTACCTTCTCTACCTCTTGATATATTTACACTCCTTATAACCATCATATATGTTTTTATACATGAGAAAACATAATTTCATATTAATAAACTCAAGAAAACATTAGATGATAAAAAACAAGGTTATGTACTTGAGTTAAACCAACCTTCGTGGTTAAACCTAGTTGAATATGACCAATAACTACACTACATTTCAAAATCCATGTAGTTTTCCCAATGTGTATTCAATGTGTTTATGAAAACTAGTCCCTTTACCTAATATTTACCCTCATGCCTTAACACTGCCATCAGACTAACTATGTCCCAATTGAAGCTATTGTATATAGATGTATAACCCTTGAAAATTAGTAATTTCCCCTTATCATGTGATGTGTTATGATAGCTCATTGATTATTACTACACAACTCATAATTGGTAGATTGATTATAAATTCTCTTAGAAAACTTATAGTTATGATTCTTTCACTTTGAAATTCTAATCTAGTGGTAGACAACATTGACCCAAAAATATAAAAAGAAAAATGTAAAAGAATAACATCAAATACCAATGTAAAAGGAACCATAATAAAAAAAGGACAAAATCTTTAATCACGAACAAATTGTTGGATGGTTTTTTTTAAACTAATGGTTATGTATCAGGACCTAAAGTAGTCCTACAATAAAATGAAAATTCTAGAGATTTATGTGATAAAACATAAGAAAGTATATAAGACCATATTAAGATAAAATAAAATAGTCGAGCAAAGCCAAAACAAATAAGGACTAAGAAAGGAATTACACCACTAAAATCTTGTGTCATTTCTTAAGACTCGTATATGTAAAATTTGCTTACAATGTTATGTAATAATATTTTGTGTCAATTTTAGAGGTCTGAATTTCCTCCCTTTAATATAGAGAATAAATTTTTCTAGTTTACAGGAGAAAAGAAAGCACACTTATTAGTTTTAAAGTAGGAAAAATATATAAGCACATTTAGGGAGTAAAAAGAGCATGCCAAATAACTTGAGCAGTTGGTTGAATCACTTGGAGATAGAGATAATTTGTCATAGGTATCAATAGTACTGTGGACATCATAAAGTTTTAGAGATAAAAATATTGATATTTTTCTTGTGGAGAATTGGGGGTGATCAATCCCCAATTTTTAAATAGGTAAGTTAGATTTACAAGGGAATTGAGTCTCCCAAAACTAAATAAGTATGTTATAGGACTTTCTATTTACCCCAAAATCCTTCCAAAATAGAGTGAGATGCAGCTTTCCATATCGATTTCTTTTCACCTAGAATCTTCCACTCATGGGACTACACTTTTGCAAATGGATTTAGGTCTTAAATATGAAAACCCTACAAACTAGAAAGGGATAATACTTCATACCCCCAACATTCATTGTATGGGTTTCAATGCTAAACTAATATTGTATTTGTTAGTTTTCAAGTTACCTCTACATTTTCCATAAATGTAGTGGTGATTTCATTTGTGTTTAGTAGTTTAGTATTTTTTCATCCTTATAGTTATATTTGAGCATTATGTCATTATATTAGCTCCACATATTAATTTTTATATGAGAGGGTGGATTTAATATCAAGCCCATATGTTTCACCCCCTTCGGTGAAATGGATGAAACAAAAAGAAATTGATAGTATTGATTGAAAGAAGTAGGTAGAGTAATTGTATGATGGAAAAGTGACATGCGAACATAAGAATCTACAAGTAACTCTTCCTCGTACTTGACCTCTCGAGGTCGTGCCGAGATGGCCAGTGAATGTGGAATATATATGGATACAGACAAACTAGTTGGGTAATCTTGTATCCTCAATATGTAATAATGGAATTTGTGAATCTAAGGTGAAGAAGGCTCTGCGAATCTAAGGCAAAGAAGGCCATCCCAACCTAAATTGGTGTAAGGGATCGTTCAAATATAATAGTTGTTCGGAGGTTTCAATCAATGTCGAGTTCTACCGAGATCCTGTTTATTAGCTATTGGATACGTGGAAAGTGACCTGTAGGAGCTTCGTGTATGTTTCTAGACAAGGTCATGAAAATGGTGATGGGAGGTGTAGTGGATTGTCTGGGGTTTTATGGATGTCCAGAAACCCTTAGCTTGATTGGCTGCTACGTTTAATAAGGAGAATTGTGTAATAATGTCTAGTGGAAGTGGTGAGGACCTAAATACTAGTGTTCATAAACCAACATCAATGTCTGATTGATTAGTAGGCCCGTTGGGTTGTGGGACCTGTGGATCACAACCGTAAGTTTGTGGTTGTGGTGGACCTCCTATGGTCATATGAAGAGTTAATCTCTCCTTCTGACTATCCAATAATCGTACACCTTTTCAGCCTCTATGTTTAGAACTAGGAGTTGTGTAATTTTCTCATAATATATTACAGGTGTTCTGGAAACTTGAATACGTAAGCTAGTGTCTATGTCGATGAGGAGATCCCCTGCATTGGGTTGTGGAACTAGAGGATCACAACCAAATATTTATTCTCTTTTGAGTCCTTGTATATTCATACGGATGTCCTATCAAGGCAGTCTATAGTTAGGAGGATTTGACCAAAATGTGTATGCCTTGTCGTCTTCAATATTTAACTCTCTCAGTTGTTCACTAATTTCTCATAGGTTTACCATTGCTCAAAAGACCTAGATCCTAAGGTCTTGATCTATATCAGCTAGTGTTGTGGGGAGATTTGGTTGAGGTACTATCGGTTCAAATATGTATTCTCTGGGCTCTCTAGGTACCTTGATTGTCATGCAAAATGATTCAACTTTTAACTTAAACTAATTATGAAAGATGTATCTACACTATGCATTTATTCTTTCATTTTTTGTTTTTTTGATGACGTATTTTAACGAAATTAAAAGAGCAGCTATTCTAATATTTTTAGAAAATGGACCATTGATCTAGTAACAGAAGTAAAACAAACAAATTAGCCTGGTGTAGCTATTTGCCTATGCAGATGTGAATTTATCCTAAATATCTAAATAACTAACTAGTTTAATTGAAAAACTCCCAATCCTACCTTAGAAGTGAGAAATGAATCATAGCTTCTCATAAAATATCATTCCCCACATCTTCCCTAGTAATATTGAAAGTGAATTTTAACCAAAATGAAATAATTTACTACTCTATTTTATACGTTGTAACTAGAAATTTGATATCTCAAACTTGGAGTTTACAGAATAGTGGTAAATCCAGTCGTGTGTAACTTTTTCCCCTCAGTATGATCTCCTTGTTCCTTCATGTTCTTGTGAATCCAGAAAAGTGTGTATATGATAGCATCAACAGAAGAAGGTACTGGAACAATGGCAGATTTGGATATAGACCGAATACAATGCGAGTAAGAGATGGATAGTGCAAGTGAAAAGATCTTGACTATGCAATTCCTAGCGGGATTTATTGCATGAATACAACACAAATACGCCGAGAGTTCTAGAAACTATCTTTTGTGACCAGAAAAACCTGCAACTCTAAATGGATTCTAATCTAAGAATGAAACTACCTTACTCTAAACTGATTATATGGAGCAACAATGGAACAATACTGAAACAAGAAGATTGATTGACTTCTAAACAACAAGGAAAACTAATAATTGATGCAAAACATGAAGCTAGCAGAATTCTAAGCAAGAAATTTAGAGACTGAATAAGAGAATTGAGAAGATGAGGGGCCATTTGTTTGAAACAAGCTGGCTATTTATAACCAATGCATTTACCAGAGGGTAACTCTCAATTGAACTCTTTTACTATAAACAAAGGAAAAACACTATTACTAGTTGAGCAAGTTCTTCCATTACAGAACATTTAATACAAGCCATCAGTGGAGCTATGAAGATTCCATTGCATTGTAACTACTTCGTGGTGCCTCATTTATAATTTGATTCTCGCAAACTCTTTTCATGGTATCAGAATCTGAGAAAATGCGTACATGTGCACTACCACCCTGTCTTGTTGGTGGTGGTCCATGGTTTCACCATTTTACTCTGCAGGTAGGGTGGTGGTTTCGTCACTATTTTTCTAGACCAATTATCTTGCAAGATATCTCTAACAAGCTTTCTCAGAGAGTTTTTTTGTGTTTTTTTTCTTGTGCATGCGGAGGCCGAGCGGGGCATGCTTTGGGATATCAAACGTATACTTGGCGAGCTTTTTTTAGTTGGATGTAACTGACATCCTTACAATAGAGATGCTGTATCATCATTGGGGTAATTTATTCAAATAACAGTGAAATTTCGGTTGCGCAGTACCCTACAATTTTGGGCACGTATAGTATCCAAACACAAGAGAGGTGGTTTGGTTCTCACCCATCCAATTGTGAATCAGTAAATGTCGTCTACATAAATGGAGGAACTTTTGACTGTGCATAGCCTGTAATCTCTTTTCAGGCACCCACGCATCTACCAACAGAGGATGCATGTAAACTCCAAGATGCGTAATGAAGGTGAGGAGCCACATATGATTACGCTATGTTAGTGTGAGTTATCTATGTGTCACAGCCTATCATTTTGTTGCTTGAAAGGGTCATTTTCAACAACACAGGGTTAGGTTTAGGGTTAAAAGGTGTATGGTTTCATATGTGTCATGCACCTAGGGTTACTCAGCACCCTATATGGTACTGACCAGAGTAAAACACGGCCTGAAAACCCTCATCTCTGGATATCTGTGGACTATTGCGTGGCCTGTACAACTGTTGTTTTTCTGGTGCTGGAAGCAAAAAATGTGGCTGTAAATCCTATGTGCAGCCTATACACTTCATGTGGTACTGTCACCCCTTCTCACGTTTTGGGTTTGCAGTCATTTTTTGGTAAGTTTCAATTTCCTTCTTTTTTAAATCTTACTCAAAACTCAAAAAAAAAAAACTCTTCGTTTTCCAAAAACGAGCCGCTGTTTCTTCATACTAAGTTTTTTGTTTGGTAAAAACAAATCAAACTTTCTTGGTAAGGTTTTAAAAAAATTCTAATTTACCATGTTTTTTAATTCTAACAAGTTTGTAAAACCATTTTAGCAATTTGTTTTAATTAGAAGTTTCCTAGATATTTAAAAATCTTCATCTAAAACTATTCATTAGATTAGATCTAATTATATTTAATTAAATTATATATAATTTTATTTCATTCACATTATTTAAACAATATATTTCATTGGCATTATAAAATTTAGTCTCTTGGCTTGTTGTATTTTTAACCTTCCGTCGAGTGCCGAAGACTAAGGGTGAGGTCCGGGATTGGCAGGTGGCTAATCCCCCCTCGTAATACAAACAAACCCTATCTCAAATTCCATGTCGTTTCCAACAAGCATACATACAGACACCCTTTGCATGTGTTTAGGGCACTTTTTTTAATCCATTTGTAGGCTTATTGGCTTTTTCTCATCAATTGCGGGAATTGGTTTTTGATATAACTTTTGACTCATTGCTCGGTTTCGAGCACTTCTTTAGTCAAAGTTGCATGTTTTTTTACACTCTAGATGATGGGATCATTATCTTTGTAAATGAACTAATTTTATAAAGTGCCACATTCTGGGGGGGGTGTCTTTGTATTGCTTAATTTCAGCTCCTTTTTTTTTTAGCTTTGTTCTATTCCTTTTTTCGTGGACTTGTGAGTGCATCCGCCACAATCTTACGACAAAGGGATTCTTTCGTGTGACGTAAGACATTTTTTCTCACCACCAGGGTTGGCTTTCACCTCCTTTCTATTTTTTTCTTGCCATGTCGATCTGTTGCTCCCTACGAACCTTGATTGTTGTCTCCACCATTGCGCGTTATTACGCTAATTGCAAGGTGAGTGACAAACTGGTTCTTGGAACACAGTCACATCTGGTTGTAATCAACTGCACTGAACTATAAAGTGCCAAAAGTAGGGGGGGTTGTTATTGTCCTGGGTGGTTGTGTTTCTTTTCTACATTTCTTTCTCTCTCTCTCACTATGGATGCACTTTCAATTCCTTTTCTTACGACCGTTCAACTTTTTCGAATGGAGATCAAAAATAATAATGAAACTAAGGGGTAAAGGGTTATTCCGCATCACCATGGGAACTGAGACTGAACCAGATGATGAACCTGAAAAATCTAAGTGGTTAAACTGTAGTGATGAAGCTTTAGGTCTTCTTTGCATGTCTGTTTCTCCTGACTTGCTCTTCCACATTGAGGCGTCTGAAACACCTACATCTGCGTGGAAAACGCTGGATGCAATGTTTGGACAACTAGATGACATGAGAGCGCATGAGTTGGAAAAAAAACTACTAGGGTTAAATCCTAGTGACTTTGAAAACCTACAAGCCTTCTTCTCGAAATTTGTCCACATTAGATTATTGTTAAAAGGATGTCAAGTAGAAAAGAAAGATTCTCAACTAATCTTGTCGATTCTCTCTAAGCTAGGTCCCGAATATTCTTTCTTCGTGTCAACTTTCTACGCTACAAAAGATGCTTTTGGCGATACTTGGACGATGCCCTCCTTTGACTTTTTTTCATCCCAACTCATTCGAGAATAGGACAAACTCATTCAAATGGGGTCTCTCAAGTCCAAGTCACATGCCCTTGTAGCAAGTACTAGCAAAGGAAAGAAGACTGAAAAAAGAAGAAGGAAACAAAGGATCAACCTAAGAAAGAAACCAAGATCAAACCTAAAAATGACACAAACACTTCGACTTCTGAGCCTAAGGCACAGAAAAGCAAGTATTCGTGTTCCTATTGCAAGAAGACTGGTCATGACGAGCAACACTGTTTTAAGAAATAGATTGATCACTTATCTCATTTACTTGAGAAAAATAAAATAAGTGTTCCTGAATCCATAAAACAAATTGCTCTGAAGGCCGAGTCTTCTGCTGCAAAAGGTGCTAAAAATGATAAGAAGAAAGGAAAGGCCCTTGTAGCCAGAGTTGCTCCTTCATCGACATGGATTATAGATTCGGTGCCTCACACCACATGGGTTCTTCGCATGTTGAGTTTTCCAACATCAAACCTTGTGGAATGTCCCAAATCACTGATGGGTAATGACACGACAGTGTCGGTTTCTGGTAGTGGATTGGTAGAGATGGATGGGGGGACATTTAACCAAGTGTTGAGTGTTCCTGATCTCTCTACCAATCTCCTATCATTTTACCAAATTACTCATCTTGGTGAAGGAATGTGAGTGGAATTTGGTCCTAACTCGGTGATTATTTGTGAGCTTAACAATGACACTACAGTGGCTAAGGGAAAGGCAGATCACCGTTCACGGTTGTACACCTTCTCCCACTTTACTTCTGATTCTATGCCCACTACCTTGCTCACTCATGCAAATGAGGTTAGTAAGCTATGGCATGAGCATTTCAGACATCTAAATTATCGCTACCTTGAACAATTGAGCCAAAAATGAAATGGTCAATGGGTTGCCTCGTGTCAAGTTTTCTAAGGGTCTTTGTGAGGGTTGTACCCTTGGAAAACATCCTGAAAAGAAATTTGACAAAGGAAAATCCTGGAGAGCCACTCGTCCTTTGGATCTTGTTCACAGCGATGTTTCTGGTCCATTTCCTTCTCCTTCGTTTACTAGAACTCTTTATGTGCTAACCTTCATTGATGACTATTCTCGATATACTTGGGTATATTTTCTTAAGCTTAAGTCTGAAGTCTTTGAACATTTTCAGGACTTTAAGGCTCTTGCTGAGAAACAGGCGGAACGGTCTATCAAGGTTCTTCAAACTGACAATGGAGGTGAATATGTAAACAATAGGTTCATGGATTTCTATACTTCTGAAGGGATCTCTCTGCAGCATATAGTTGCTTATAGCCCTTCATAGAATGGAGTTGTAGAAAGAAAGAACCATACTCTTAAGGAGATGGCCACTTGTATGATTCACTCAAAGTATCTTCCTCCACAGTATTGGGCCAAAGTAGTGAATTGTGAAAATTATATTCAAAACCGTGTTCCACACAAGGTAGTAAGAGGGATGACAGCCTTTGAAGCCTGGTTTGGATGCAAGCCTGATGTTGAGCACTTTCAAGTCTTCAGATCCAAGGCTATTGCTTAGATTCCCAAGAAGAAACGCAAGGCCTTGGATCCACAATCCAAACCTTGTATTTTTGTAGAGTATCCTAATGGCGTGAAGGGATATCGATTAATGAATCCTACTTCTCATGAGCTGTATATTGAGAGAAGTTTTAAGTTTGATGAGTCTTCTTTGACTTCTACTTCTCCACCTATTGAGGTTCTTCAGCTTGCTGACTCGGATTTTGACTCATCAAATGATGATATTGTTAAGCTTGCTCCTCTTCCGAATCCTCCCAACCATCATACCTTTGAGTCTTTTGATTCTAATAGTAGTGATGAAGAGGAATATGTCCCTTCTCACTCAAGTGAAGAATCTTTTGACTTTGAGCCTAATCCTCCTGGTCCTCTTTGGGCTAGGAAAAATTTACAAATTGCTGGAGATTTAGTTGGAGATACTTCAGATATGAGACATACTCACTCAGATTTCGTTGGACCCCACTCTTTCTTCACCTCTGCTTCTGATCCACAGTATTTTCTGGGAGGCTTCTGGTATTCCTAAGTGGGATTCTGCCATGGATGAGGAGTATTCCTCTCTCATGAAGAATGATACTTGGGATCTCACCCCTCTTCCGAAAGGAAGAAAAATTTTTCGGTGTAAGTGGGTGTTCCGAACAAAGTATGGAGTAGATGGAGACATCAAAAAGTTTAAAGCACAATTAGTAGCTAAGGGTTTCTCCTAAGATAGCTGGGGTTGATTATACTGAAACCTTTGCTCCGGTTGCGAAGATGACTTCTATTCGACTGACCCTAGCCATTACAACAATAAACATATGGAAAGTCCATCAAATGGATGTTAAGAGTGCCTTCCTTCATGGTGACCTAGAGGAAGAGATCTATATGGAACAACCTCTGGGTTATGTCCAAGATCCCTCCCTCATTTGTAAGTTAAAAAAGTCTCTTTATGGCCTTAAACAAGCCCCTCGAGCTTGGTATGCCAAGATGGACTCCTTTTTACTTACATCAGGGTTTACTAGGTGTCACTCTGATCCAAATGTTTATATTCTACGGTAAGATGACTCCATACTCATTCTTGTTCTCTATGTTGATGACTTGTTGATCACAGGCAACTCTTCCTCTATTATTGATTATGTGAAGATTGCCTTGGCCAATAAGTTTTCCATGACTGACTTAGGTCTGCTTCATTACTTCCTTGGGATCCAGATTTCACAATCTGACTCAGGAATCTTGATTTTGCAACCTAAGTATGCTCTTGATTTGCTATCTTGTTTTCAAATGTCTGATTGCAAGTCTTCTCCTACTCCTTTTCTTTCCAGGGTTAAGTTGGTTTTAGATTGCTCTACTCCCTTGGTTGATGGTACTCTTTATCGACAGTTGGTGGGGATCTTGATTTACTTGACTCACACTTAGACCGGATTTATCGTATGCTATTGGGATCATGTCCATATTCATGTAGGAGCCACATGAGTTGCATTGGAAAGTAGCTAAATGGATCCTTCATTATGTTCGTGGTGGCACTTATGTTGATGGCATACACTATCATGGAGGGGTTGATATTGACTTGATTGGATTCACAGATTCTGATTGGGCCGGTGACTTAGATCATCAGAAATATACTTCTGGCTACAGTTTCTCTCTTGGTTTGGGTCCTATTAGTTGGTCTAGCAAGAAGCAGAATACAATTGCAATATCATCTACAGAGGCAGAATACAGAGGAGTAGTTAACGCTGCCACATAAGCTATTTGGCTATAGGGTATTCTGACAAAGTTTGGCATCCACTTTCGGTGGCCTACCATTATCTACTATGATAACATGAGCACTATCTCTATTTTCTAGAAATCCATTTCAGCATCAGCAGATGAAGCACATTGAGATCCATATGTACTTCATACGGGAGCTTATTCATGATGGTATCATCGACATTTAGTACATTCAGACAGCTGATCAGATTGTAGACTTATTCACTAAGCCTTTCACTGAGGTGAAGTTTCTTCACTTACGGTCTCTTCTTGGGGTGAGGTCTTCTCAAGTTGCCCATCTTCTTAGAAGCTATGTAGTCCTTTTCTTCTTCTTCTTCTAGGAAGATATGTGTTTGTATATGGGTACCTTATCAGGCCTTTAGTTTCGGGGCCCATTGACACATCTTTCTTTAGTTGTTTAGGAGTGTCTTCCTCTTCCATTTGAATCATCACAGCCGCTACCCCAGCTTCGATGAAGGGGGGTGTTAGTGTGAGTTATCCTATGTGTCCTCCTCTCATGTAAATGGAGGGTCATCTCACATGGGTTAGGTTTAGGGTTTCATGTGTGTCATGCACTAGGGTTACTCAACACCCTATATGTACCCCTTCACTTTATTCATTTCTGAGTATGCCAAGACACTCTACTATCTTTCCTCTATAAGCAAGATTTGTTTATGTTGAGCAAGTTCTTCCATTACTGATCATTTTTTCCTTGCTATCGCTGGAGCCATCACGATTCCGTTGGATTGCAACTACTTCATGGTTCCTTGTTTCTGATTCAATTCTTGCAAACTCTTTTCAGAACCGGACCTAGTCAAAAGACTGAATGATTAAATAAACCAGGAGAGGCATTCCATTTGTTTGCCAAAACAAGCTGGCTATTTATAGTACATGCATTCACTAGAAGGTAACTTGGAATGGAACTCTTTTACCATTAAACAAAGTGAAAACACTATTCACAGGGTGGCCAAAACATAAATGTAATAGCAAAGTAGCTGAAAAATTTCTAATAGAAATTTGAATTTTATGTTTGTACGTGATACTCGTCGGAACTTCTTGAAAGTGCGCATATGGACATGCTTGCCTTGTCTTAGGTGGCAGTCATGGGACCGCTGCCCTTCCTGGGCGGTGGTCAAGGGACCATCGCTCGGGTAGGGTAGTGGTCTCGTCACTTAAGACCAAAATGCAAGGAAAAGGGGGGGGGCAGAGGTCAGAACAAAGCACGCGAAGGCCGGATGAGGCATATGGGATACAAATGTATACTTGGCAAGCTTTTCTGAATCCCGAACACCTTGCGAGGAGACCTGTATCATCATTGGGGTATGTGTAACATATTTTCGGTGGTGCAGTACCCTAAAATTTTGGGTACATATAGTAACCTATAATATAGTGATTCAATTCTCAAATAAAGATAGTATTCATTATATTTCTTTATAGTATAGAGGTGATAATAATAATTTGAGAAAATGTTAGACACAACCATTGAGGTTGTAAAATTGAGTGAAGTTACATTATGATGTGTAAGTAAGTGAAATAACCATATGAATGATGCAAATGACACAAGAATCCAATATAAAATCCCAAGATATTTCCTTCAAAAGATTGAGGCATTAATTAAATAATTGAAACTAGATTGAATAATATAATAATAGGTTAAAGGGACACTTTACTATAAATAGTAAATTTGAAATTTCAATATTATTTTCATTTGAACCACACTTGATAATTACTTGAGCTATGATAAAAACACAATTATAAGCATAAAAAGAATAGATGGATTTAAGCTAACTGTTGACATGAAAATGGACTGATGTGGTTATAAATACTTAAAGGAAATTTTTGGCCTTTTGGTGATGTATTGTTGAATTCCTGGTGGTGTGAGAAGGGTCTTGGAGATGTTTGGATACATGAAACCATATAGATTTCTAGAGTGACATAGCTTTTTTGCAGTGCTTGAATATTCCTAAAATGACAGAGTTTCACTACCAAGTCTGAAGATCCCTGAAATAGGAGCTGTAAGCTTCTATTTATAATCACTGGTGATTTGTTAAAGTCTCCAAAAATCTAGGAAATGAGGAGAAACCTATTTAGAAGGGGTTTCAACCACTTCTAAAATGGAATTTTTCAGTATGGGGATGAGGGGAAATGGTTAGGGAAGAGGTTAGGTAGGGTTAAAGGAGTTAGATGATTAGGATAAACGAGGGTTAGGATGGGTTACAAGTGGTTAGGAGGTTTTAGGGAGGTTAAGGTAAATAAGGTTTGTGGGGGGTAAAAATTTGGTTTTAGGAGAGTGAGGGAAGTGGTTTAAGTTATGATTTAAATGATAGGTTTAATAATTTATTGTGTGTGGGGTTTAGGCAGGTCATTTAGGGTGACGAAAAACATGGTATCTACAATATTATTTACAATAAGTATAATATCAGCTCAATATAAGGTGATAATAACAAAACTAAGGTTTGGAATGGGAATTCAAGAGGATCATCACTCCCCTAGAATTATGGATTATTAGGTCCTCCTATTATAGATCCAGTTGTTATTTAAGGATCACACAATCATAGTATAGTTATACTAATTGGTAAAATTAGTCCACCTTTCCACTTCTAGGTTGTGGTATCCACTAAATTCAATCATTTCTTTTCTCCATTTTTGTATCTTGTTGTTGGTTGGTTTTGATAATTATTCCACTGTGGGATTGGTACCAATATTAGTGGTGGTCTAAAACAAATACCTACCCAATCTTGCTCCATGCCCAACATAATTCTAAATATTTTTTTGGCCCTTCTTAATGACCACCAGAGGTTGGTAGGATAAATTACTTCTTATTATAATTTTCTGGGAGCAAGTCCCACCTCTATTGGAAATAAAATAATGCCATAATAAAATTCAAAAAAACATATGCTCTAAAGCTTGCGACACATGTAGAAATGTTTTGTTTATACCAGTCCACAAGCTGAAGACAATGACCTTATTTGGGCCTGATAACATTGTAAGAATCTTTCAGGAGCTTGAAGGTCGTGTCTTATGAGAAGGACTGAATTGGTATCCTCTCTTATATAACTCATTTTTTGTTCCCTTCAAGTTGTCTAATGTTGAAGTGTGGATAAAAATGATCTTAATTGAACCTCTCCTACATGCAGATTTATTGGAATCTATACTTGTTTAGGTAATAGAAATTTGTGGACTTAAAATTCACAAAACAAATTCCTTCCAATTGTATCTGAGGCTGCATGTGTGGTCATGAATTGACTATCAGTTTCAAATTCTAAGGAATCATTAGAGAGAACCCTAGAAATTTTCCATTTATAAAACTATTCCTTCAAAAATAGAGCATAAAATTTTGAAGGTGACCTACAAGAAATTGTTTTATCATAGAATTGGAATTTAATGCCATAATATTTTTTAGGACATTTTTCTCTTCCTTTAAGATTTTTTTTCATCTTCTACTTTTCATAACTCATAATAGTAACTCATTAATTTTTTCATTCCTTTTAATACCAAAATTTGGGGAAAAACAAAATCTATCTAAGATGTCTTATTTATGGTGCTTATGATTTGTTTTCCTCTTTCTCATACATTAGGGATGAAATTTCTGCAGTCAATTTGTTGGAAGTGTGTTGAATTTATTGAATGATTTGGTATTTATCTTTCAAATCTTGTTGGATTTTCCATAGTTGCAAGTCTTTTCATTCTTTAATTGGGAAATGTATTATTTTCCTTAAAGGAAAAGTTAAAAATTTTGTAGTACATATTTTATATGTTGCATCTAAAATTCAATTTTGGAGAGGGATAACACCTAAGGGGTAAGGGACTCCTCATCATGAGGTGAGCTAGGATCACCTTCAAACATAGGAATTTTCCCTTTATCTGCTAGCAAGAAGTCTTTAGTAGTAGGCATTGGCTCAATAAATTTTTCCTCCAAATAGGGTTTGGAGGAGATGAGGATGAAGATGGGGAAGCTTGAGGTGTGGGTTTCATTACCCTAATTGTGATTTCTTCTTCATGTTATTCCATTGAGGGTACATCCACTAATTGATCCTTAACACTTGTTCTAGATGACCTTAATTTATTTTTGGATTTTGCTTCTATTATAGACTTTGTTTCAGGGGTGTTACGTTTGGGTTGAATTTCAACCTCTAGAGCATATTTATTTTGGAATTTGATCCATTTCTTCATCCCATTGCATTTTTAATGAAGTTTTGTTTACAAATTAAATGAATCAAACCCTAAAATTTCAAATATTTAACCCCCTAATGGAATTTTTCTATGGAGGAGGAAATAAAGGCATGTAAGTAATGGGGAAGGTCAATTTTGTTATGTTTTTTAGCCTCTCCATGGAACAAGTGTATGAGGATTCTCACTATAGCGCCAAGAATGATTTCATATTGGCCTTCAATGGTGAAATATTTTATAATGCATTTTGCAACATAGCCCCATGGTTTTGGAAAAATAGATCTTTTTATAGTTTTTGCCTTATCAATATTGTCAAAAACCAATTCAAATTTATCATTCTCACCCATAAAAAATATCTTTATTATCTCAGAGTATAGATCTCTAAAATTTATTAATATCCCTATCTGAGGAATGCCAAAAATTTCACTAATAATTAAGGCACTAAACATAATGTTTCTACCTTTTATCTATGAATATTAGTCATCGATATTTCTAGAAACTCGTTTTTCATTGTTGGATTTAATTCTTCGTACTTGAGCATGAAGTCCAACCATCCTTCCTTTACAAAAATAGCAATGCAATTACATCTGTTAATAAATCCATATATTTTTGGGTTCGTAGCGGACTCTAACACCAATTATGCCATAATAATAAAATTTTAAATGGTGTATTAATGGGGTGTTAAGGATGTAGGAATGGAGGTGATTAGTAGTATTACATAGATTAAAAATGGAAGGGGGGATCAATTGAGTCGATGGATTCGATATGGAGGTTACATAATTGATATAATCATGAAGGGAATGTAAAATTTATGGGAACATGCGAGTGGTAATTGGGAAGTGTGTGAGAGATAATGGGAAGCATGTGAAAGGTAATGTGAAGCATGTGAATAACACCTTAAATCAACTAACAATTAGCACTATCATAATTAAAACTTTTAGAAACTTAATAAGGAGTGTTGGCACATACCTTGTCACCTTTCACTTGTCACAAGTTCTCTCCATATTGGATGCTAAGATATTGTTTTGGTACAATTCTGCATGGCATGATTCTGAACTAAGGTGACTGTCATCTCTAGTTTTTCAATCACATTTGTTTTCTTTCAGCAACAATTTTTTAATAGTTTTTGGAAGGAATTTCTATCATTTATGGTTTTTAACCACCCCTTCATAGAAATATGGCCTCCATATTTGGTTTTTAACTACCCCATTTTTTATTAACATTTTTTTATAATAAATCTAACATTGAATTAACTTGGATAAGGAGACCTCATCTAAACAATTCAAAGCTAAATTAGCTTGCAACATTATTTTAAATTATTATCAGAATGTAGGTTTTTGGTATAAACATAGTATATGACCATTAACCAGAATCACCCTTCTTTTACCATCAATTGGAACAAGTTGTACAATACCATTAATGTATATTTCTTCTATTTGATATGGGCCCATCCATTTGGTTTGTAGCTTCCCCTTAAAATCCTTATATTTTGAGTCAAATAGAATATCCCAATTTCCTCTCTGAAAATTCCTCTATTTGATGCACCATTCATGCCACTACTACCTCTGATCTTGGACTATCTATGTTTGATGCAATTATTATAGTCTCATCTAACTTATTCAACTAGTTAATTCTTGATATATTTGCCTTTGATAATTCAATTCCTACTTTAGAAATTGTTTTAATGTTTATATCTCATAATCTATGGGAAAGATAGATTTCTTCCCATAGACCATCTCATGTGGAATAAATTATGTAGTTGATTTTCAAGTTATATTATAAGCCCATACTGCTTTACGTAATTTTGTACCCAATTCCTTCTTAAAACATCCATTATTTTGGTCAATATGTTCTCTAGTTCCCTATTGGTAACCTCAACCTGACCATTAGAATGTGGTTGGTAAGGGGATGAATTATTGTGTCTCATTTGATATGTTTCCCCATACATTGGCACTTATGACATTGCCACACATATTTCTTGACATCCTTTTGTATTGAAGGCCAGTAATACCCATCTCCTAGAACTTTATGAATAGTTATTTTGACTAAATTTTCTCAGGATGGTTCATCGTGGTAGGCTCTAAGTATGTAAATGTTTTCATCTTTAGTTACACTCCTACATAAGACATAATCATGTCCATGTTTAAAAATCATTCTGTCATACCACTTATACATTACAATGTGTTTGATTAACTGCTTTATTTTTTGGGCGTAAGAAAATATGGAAACTTCCCTATGGATAAATAATCAGCCATATCAACAAACCAAGGAGAGATTGCGAAAACATAAAATAAGTGCTCATTTGGGAAATCATCATTCACTTGTTCATATACACCTAAAATAGTTATTCTTGAAATAAATTTATCTACCACATTTGTTTTACCAGGTTTATCAACAATTTTAATATTGAATTCTTACAATAATTACTATTCAGATGAGGATTGCTAGAGAGGCCTTAATTGCTAGAAATAAAAATATCTCTCTTATAAATGAGGCATTAATTGCCAAGGCAGGTTGGAGGATTGCTAGAGAGAAAGGAATTTGAGTGGAAATTATAAAGATGAAATACTTGTCGAATATAGGAAGAATGGATTCCTTTTTTAATCAAGATAATCTTCCTAGAGGGTCTCCCTTTTGGAACTCTTTTGTGGCCTCCAAAGAAATATTAACTAAAGGTACGATATAGGAGATAGGAAAGGGAACTAGAATCATTTTTTGGTATGATAATTGGATTGAGGATTCCCCCTTAGCAAGCCTCGAAATATGGAAAAGGGTTGCTCAGTTCTACAAGGAAATAGGAAAATTTTGGATTTGAGACTTCCAGATCCAGGAAGATTCTATCAGATGGGAAACCATTAACCTCCTCCAGATTTTGATGGTGACATCTAACCCTTTTGGGCTCTCAATAAGAAATTAAGGGATTTCCACATCCCCATGTTCCAAACCAAGGAGGGTTCCATCAAATGGAAAGAAGAAGATTCAAGATTTTTCTTAGTTAAATATGCCTACATGTTAAATTTCAAGACTGATATACACAAGGATTATTGGGGTAAACTATGGGTAAAGGATCTTATCCCAGAGGTTAATATATTTTACTGGATGGCTGCCCAAAATAAAATTTTGACTATGGATAATCTCAAGAAAAGGGGAATGAAGCTTCCCAATAGATGTTCTCTTTGCAAGAAGGAGGAGGAAAATGTCAACCATCTCCTCCTTCATTGCTCCTTCTTCCATGATGTGTTTGTTTCCTATCTAGATTTTTTCAATATCCAATGGACCTTTCCCTTGATTGAATACTATTTTTTCAATGGGAGAGTCCCTTCTATTTTCCCATTTTGGTCTGGGCTTGGAATATTTCCCTCCCTCATTTTTTTTGGGGATTATGGAAGGCCAGGAACGATTGTATCTTCTGGGATCAAAATTCTCTTCTCTTGAAAGTTAGAAAAAAAAATTTGGCTGCCATTAAGGAAAAAATTAAACTCTTTAAAAGCAAAGTTAATAAACCATGCCCAAAAAGAGAGCAGAAAGTTCTTGATAAGTTTTCCCTTGGACCAGTGGAATTACACAAACCAAAAATAACTCCAGTTGGATTAGGCCTGTGGAAAATGTTGTTAAGTTAAATTTTGATGGAGCATTAAAAGGGAGTCTGGGTCTTGCTGGGGGAGGGGGAATTTTAAGAAATAGTGAAGGAGATTGGTTGTTTGCTTATGCACGTCCGTTAGGATGGAAAACAAGCAACATGGTGGAAGCTAGAGCTCTTCTTTTGGGGTTTTGTTGGACAAAGAAAAAGGCTTCAAGGACATCCAGATTAAAGGTGACTCTCTCATCATTATTAATGCCCTCAATAATCAGGGTTCCATTAATTTGTCCATAAGAAATATCCTCAATGATGTTAAGGAAACTTTAATCATACTTTGCGTCAAGGGAAGAAATATTTTGTAAGGGTTTATTTTAATCATACTTTGCGTCAAGGGAAAAAAATGTGCTGATAAGAAGGCTAATTATAGAGCCATTAGTAATGATTACAACATCTGGCGTAAAGAAGATGAATTACCCATGGACATTAATGAAACCATTAGTAGAGATAGAGGGCACTAAGTTTGATGATGTTGGTACGAGTGAGATCCAGGGCTGCTGACAACTTACTTAATAACTTGTATTCCATGGTTTTTGTTAGAGCAAAAGGGGGTCTGATTTTGAGAAGTGCTAGAAAATAAGGTAATTTTAGCCTCATGAAGATGGGTGGTGATAGGATTAGAGTTGAACCTGATATCCAGAACATTGAAGCTTTTAATCAACATTTGTGGAACAAGCTTAAGATTGGGGGTTTCAGTAATTTCATCGCTAAATTACACAGTCACGACCCCTCCCTGTCAAAGGATTTTGGAAAATATTGGAAAGAGGGTAAGTTTGAGGTCAGAGGTATGGAAATTGAGGTTTCTGAGTCCACCATTTCCCTTGCAATGAACATGAAAATGGACTGGCTCAAAAATTTTAAGGACAGACCCGCAGAGAACATGAAATTGAGTTGTTCTTCATGGGTAAGGAAAGGTGCTCTTTCTTTATGGATGGTATTACCAGGTCATGTATTCTAGGAATATGGAGATATGTTTTCCTTCAAATCATGAAGTATATAACTCTGGAAGGTAAATATTGAAAAATCTATACCCACCATATGACCCTTCTGAATATGTTCCGCCATAAGGTCATGGTGAGCATCCCTTTCTTCATTTTTTATTTCTTTGACTAATTATTTGATGGCTTTCCAACAGGAGAAGGTAGAGATGCCTTTTCGTGAAGGGCTCATCCTACTGATGTTTGAAAATGGGAAACCTATTCTGAATTCTTCTTTGAAAGATAAGGTGGAAGAGGATGACCTCAATCTTGTGGAATGCCTTACTAAGATGAAGGATGAGAAATGTAAAAAAGTGGGGGAGGATTTTGGTAAAGAGAATAGTGAATAAGGTCGTGGAGAAGAGAGCACCTCAAGAAAAAGGAATTGGGATGGTAACTTTAAGGGTTTTGAGGATTTGAGTAGAAAGGTTTAGTACTTAGAGAGTGTGTTTCAACGCGATGGAGGAAACCAATGTTGGTCAAAGGAAAACCATGTTGGATGTCATTAACACGTCTAAGAAAATTGTCTCTTCTCAGGTGAAGTCCAAGCATAAGTTTCTGGAGCTAGAGTACCAGGTCAAAAAGTTGAGTGACAAGTTGGAAGGGATGGAGGAAGGCACTAAAAGGAGGAATTTCAACTTGCGCATCAGTAGTTTCAAGGATGAGTTGGAGGAAGATATAAATGTCAAGGGCACTGAGGGTGCTAAGATCAATGGAATTCATGATGGTAGAAGTGAAGGATCTCCTAAAAATTAGCTAAATTTTCTGGACTATTGGCAGACTTTTGGTGAACTTTTGTAGTTTTAAAGTTTTAAAGTTGGTTTTCTTTCTCTTTTTTTTTCTCTCTTTGCTTCAAAATTCTTGATCTTCATTGTAAGAGTTAAGCATGTTTAACTCCTTTCATGTAATTTTCTATTTCTTTCATGCTCATTGGTTTCTATTCCTCCTTTTGTAATAGCCTCTAGGAGTCAATCCTTGTTTTTTACCTTATCTAATAAAAAAATTGTTCAGATGAGGATTAATTAACCAATGAATTAAATATTACAATTAATGTTAACATTAAAATATGCAATAAATAAATAAAATGAATAACAACATAGGTTTATGTGTAAAACCCTCGAGGGGTACAAACCACGGTGAAAAGAGATATTCCATTAATTGAGAAACATTACAGTCCAATACAAATATCCCTCCCCACTTCTCTCCACCAATCCACATACAAGAAAATAATCACAATAATCCAAGATCATATTTATTTGAACCCACGGGCCCTGAACCTATTAAGTGACAGGATGTGACCTTATAAAAAGGCAACCTAATTTAATATATTGATTAATAATTATAAATTAACATTAAAAAACTTAGTTTATATAAAATAATAAAGAATATAAATATTCTTGGTTATTTAATTATAAACTAAGGTTTATAGGAACTTAATATTACATTCTAACACTCCTCTTTAATATTAAGTGGGGAACATATGCCAACATTATCTATTTATACAGTAGGATTTACAAATCCATAAACCATAGTGAAGGTTTAGGCTAACATATCACATTTGAAGGATTTATACACCTTCATCATGTTCAGATTACCTTTTGGTACAAAAGGATTTAGAATCTATAAATAAATAGTGAATTATTTAGGCTAAGAATGATTTGTGAGACTACATCTCACTGTTTCTCATAGAAAATATCTCAACCAACATCTCTAGGAGCCTTTTATAACACATGACATCCTTTATAATAGATGCAACACACTAGACTATACACAGTAAACTTAG
Source organism: Taxus chinensis (assembly GCA_019776745.2). Classification (NCBI taxonomy): domain Eukaryota; kingdom Viridiplantae; phylum Streptophyta; class Pinopsida; order Cupressales; family Taxaceae; genus Taxus; species Taxus chinensis. Next base: position 553,634,716 of record CM034150.1, read on the forward strand.
AGTGACAAGTTTACAAAGATCATAAAAATATATTTTTATAATGCTTTACAATGGAGTAGAAGTATAGAGGAGAAGGAGATAAAAAATGTATGACCATTAGGAGTTGAAATTTCTATGCACGTTCTCTCAATGGTAACCCTGAAAGGTCGAGCATTACACGAAACTTAAAGAATTTTATAGCACACAATGTTTTTCTAAACATATCTACAAATTGATCTTTAGTTGGGCAATACTGGAAATCTATATCACCACATAAAACCTTCTCTTGGAGAAAATGAATATGAACCTCTATATGCTTCATTCTCTAATGTTTAACTAGATTCTTAGCAAGAGAAATGCAACACTGGCTATCACATAGAAGAGGATTACTTCTTTTAGCTTCCATGCATATTTCTTCCAACATCCGCTTAAGCCACATGGCTTCATTCAATGCTTCCATTACACTTCTATACTCTACCTCAGTAGAAGAAATGGAGACTGTTGGCTTCTTTTTACTACTCCAAGTAATGACACTTGTACCAAACTTGAACACATATCTAGTTGTAGACTTTCAATATATCACATCACCAACACGATCACAATCAGAATATCCATATAAAAAATGTATTGTTAGAAGAAGTATAATGTAAACCAAAATTAATCATGCCCCTAATATATCACAATATTATTTTGGATAATTTCCAGTTATCCTGATCTGGCTTCTGCATAAATATTGAACTAATACCTACCGCATAAGCAATGTCAAGTTTAGTAAAATTAAGATAAATAGAATTACCTACAAGTTTCTTATAAAGAGTAGAATTATATTTTTCACGTGCATGTTTAGGATAAAGTTTACATACAACTTCTATAGGAATAGAAACAGGTTTACAATTTATCATATTAAACCTTTTAAGAAAATTAGTGGCATATTGTGATTGAGATAGAACAATAGAATTTTTATCTTGAAATATAGCCATGCCTGAGAAATTATGCAATAGACCTAAATCAATCGTGTATGTTTAATTGAATAATGAAATACAATAATTGATCTTGAATTAAATTACAGTTACACCCATCCAAATGAGATTTAATTTTTTTTATTTTTACTAAAAAAATGATTACTTTTTCATCTCCTTCATGGGAGTCATCATCAATTCTAAAATAAAATTTATACTTTTTGATAACCATGTACCTTCATTCATTGATTCTAATCATGTCATGACCTCACTCAAACTTTATGGATTATTAATGGACACTGCCTCCTACACCTTCTATTCATATACAACTACATTATCTGTTGTTGTTTGTCTACCATTCGGAGCTTTCTCTGTACCGTTCACAATTGTCCAGAGCTTGTGAGCCAAGAATTATGCCTTCAATATTATCTTTCAGATGATGTAATTAGTTCCATTCAACATATGTGATTTATCAATTATTAAATGATTAGATCCCATTTTTACTTAAAAAATTTTAACAAATGAGAACAACGATGTTTTTAGTAATATTGGTATAAAGAATCCCCATGTCATTATTCAAACTACATCGATCATATTTTGATGGATTCACGTCTAAACTAGACCTATCAAACAAGAACTCTAAACATACAATATATTAGTTTTAATATAAGGTTAATTTGTTTAAATTTCAATGATTTTTTTAGTTTTATAATAAAAACAACGACTTACTTGATCGTCGTAAAAAATATTATTTCTCATTCTTTATTAAAAACTTCCTTATCTAATACTAGATAAAATTATTCATAATTTTTCAATATTAGATAGGGAAAAAAATAAATTTAATAAATTCATAAAAACAAATATAAAATATAAAATGCATATATATTAAAAAAATTGGGGCATAGCTCCTCTTGAAAGATTTAGAGAGACCGAGATAGGGGCTGAGCTAGGTTCAAGCTCAACAAGCTACAGACCAAGTTGGGTCTCATGCTCAAATTTATTCTTTTAACTAACTAACATGTTATGCAACTATCCAAGAAACTCACACAATTGAGCTAACCGGTGAAGGAAACACATTGTTACCACAATAAGTGATCTGCTCAACACATGGCAGACGAGTCACAATCGAGCCGGGGGGCTAAAAAAAAAAGTGGTAAGTCATGGTTGAGCCCTTTGGCTCTTAAAAAAATAAAATGTGGTGTGAGAAAATTCACACCAAGCACCTCACTCGCTATGGATTTTAAATCCTTTAAATACCATCCACCCCACCAATGTGGGACAAAGGTCCCAAAAGAAAACAAAAACAAGTCGTGGCCAACTTTTTCCAAAACTACAGTGGGATAAGGTTGGTTAGCCGAGAGGGGATTAGGGGAGTCCACATGGCGGAAGGCCATTTACACCGGTGAGAGGGGGTGCATATCCCGACACTTGGCAAGAAATGAGATGTGGAGTTTTTTGAAGGGGGTTACATATTATAGATTAGGTTGACATAGTTTTTATGTTTTAAACTTAAACATTTAGCAAAGAATAAACTATAGTCTATAGATTTTAATTCAACCCTTGTTATTAAAGGGGACATTAGGACATAGATTTTTTTTTTTGAATAACAAAAATGAAAATAGAAATTATACTTTTACCATGGTTATACCAAGACATTGGAGGGGACAAGGGTGAATCTTGAACCAATAGGAAAAATTGATTTCCTATAATTGTGGAATTTTGTCTCCTTGTGTTCCCTGATATTAACCTGGGTTTTAATCTTCTTGAATTAAATTTCACATGCACAGTTTATAAAATATATGAATATGATAAAATATTTGAAGTAAATTTTAACCCTTACCTTTTATTTGTAGGTCCTAAGCATGCTTCCACCAATCACCGCACATGAAAACTTGGGATGTTTTGAAATATTTTAACCTACATGTAATGTTCACGAGGGGAGGAGTGGGGCTATTTATCAAATAATTCTAACCACCCAACTAACCAAATACCCCAACTGACACACCTTATTGGTTAATTTATTTATTAATATTATAACTAGGCTCTGGTACCATGTTCAAATGAGGATTAATTAACCAATGAATTAAATATTGCAATTAATGTTTACATTATAATATGTAATAAATAAATAAAATGAATAACAGTGACACATATTTATGTGGAAAACCCCCGAGGGGTAAAAACCATGGTGAAAAAGAGATATTCCCTTAACCAAGATACATTACAGTCTAGTACAAATATCCCTCCTCACTTTTCTCCACCAATCCACATAAAATTGAATAATCAAAATGATCCAAGATCATATTTGTTGACCCCACGGGTCACAAACCTATTAAGTGATGGGATGTGACCTTATAAAAAGGAACCCTAATTTAATATATTTATTTATAATAATCAATTAACACAAAAAAATGTAGTTTATATTAAATAGTAAAGAATATATATATTTTTTATTATTTAATTATAAACTAAGGTTTATAGACACTTAATATTAAGTTCTAACAATAACATCCATCTAACAATTATACCTTGAACCAAGTGTTTATTCATTAAATATTTAGTGACATAATGGTCTGTATGAATGATCACTTCATACCCTATGATGTCATGGTGAAATTTGTTGATTGCATAAACAATGGCCTGAAATTCTTTTTTGTGGTAGTATAGTTCCTTTCAATTGGGGATATATTTTTATTGATGTAATAAATTGCATGCATTTCCTCTACCTCTTCTTGTTGACCCAAAACAACCCCAACTACCTCATCAGAAGAACTAGAGTATTAGTTAGTTTTTCTTTTGTGATTTTAAAATATTTTTAAAAATATTCTATCAACTGGAATTCAGAATCATTAGTGAAAAGTAAAAATAGTGGAGAGGCTATTTTTCTAAAGTCAGAGATAAATCTCCTATAATAACCTACATATCCTAAGAAACTTTGTACCTCAGTTTGAATCTTATGTGATGGGAGTCATACAATTATCTTAACTTATTCTTAATCCACTTTGATTCATTCTACTAAAATATGGTGTCCCAAAACTATCCTTTGTTCCATCATAAAAACGCTTCTCATGATAGATAAATAATTGATTTTTTCACATCTAGAGAACACTTTATCCAAGTTATTCGTTACCTCTTGAAATGTAGTTCTATAGAATATAAATTAATCTATATAAATTTCCACACAATCATGAGTAAGATTGGCAATAGTTTCTAACATTGCTCTCTAGAAGGTGGTAGGAGCATTACATAGACCAAAAGGTAAAACCCAATAAGAAAAGCTCCCCCATGGGAAAGTGAATGTAGTTTTTTCTTGGTTTTTTGGTGCTACCATTATTTGGTTGTATCCACTAAATACATCCAAAAATGAAAAATATATTTTACCTTATAGGTTGTCCAAAACTTGGTCAATGAAGGGTAAAGGGAAATAATCTCTATGAGTAGCTTTGTTAAATTCTATGTAGTCAACACATACCCTCCATTTTTCATTTTTCTTCGGTACTATGACTAATGAAGAAACCCATTGTCTTTCTGAGATTTGGTAAATAAATCCCACCTGGAATAGTTTCTCAATTTTAGTCTTCACAATATCTCTAAAGGCAGGGTTTATCCTTCTCTAGGGTGTCTAATTGCTTTATAATCATTGGTGTAGATGTGATGTGTGAAAATGTTAGGATGAATACCCTTCGTATCAATGTATTCCCAACAAAAATCTTAAGGATGAGAGCATAAAATATTAGATAATGCATTCTCCTCTAGATTGGTGAGCCAACTATTAATTATCAATGCCTTCCCTGGAAATATATGTAATAGTTTAGTATTTAGATGGAGAGAATTTACCATTTGATATTCTCTTAGAAGTGAGTTCAAAGTGAATTTATGAGGTAGGAACATATGGATTCCATAGATGATATGAAAAACATGCTCATTAAGGTTGATATTTCTTGTAAAGGGGCATATTAATTACTGCATATTATCATCTAATATCTCCTCTTCCTTTACCTCTAATTCTTGTGAATGAAGTTTAGAGGAATCCCAATCCTGAACCTTCTCTAAGTATTCTTATATTATTACAATAGCCAATGAGGACACAACATCCTCAATCTCCACTGAGTCACCAATACACCATTGATTACATGCAATGGAAAAATGTTTTGTAGTTGGGTACAAGGATATTTTCTTTACATCATGTCCATTAGTGATTGTCACATCTCTTGTCACATAGTCAATAAGTTCCGTAACAGTTGTTAGCCATGGGAATCCAAAGTTTAAGGGATATCCAATTTTATTATTCTTATTCTTAATAACCATGAATTCTACAGAATAATCCCATGATTTAATTGTGATTGTTACATCTTATATGACTCATTTGGGTTTAGCTACAAATTTATCGGCCATTTGCAATACCATTGGAGTTGTTTGTAAATTAGTAACAGATAGTGTTGGCATGGTATATGTAGTCATTACATTAATTTTATTACCTAAGTCAATCAAAACATTTAAAATTTCCACTTTTCCAATACAAAATGTGACTATAGGAGTCCCAAGATCACCATATTTAGGAGGAATCATCTTTCCTTTCAATACATTGGCCAATTTACCATCAACATGTATGGTCCTTGGTTGGTTCCTCTTCCTTCCTGGAGTTTTGACACACATTTCCTTGATTGTTTTTTTAATTTTAGGATATCTCTGAGAGCTTACAAAAGGGGAATTCCAATGCTTAATTTCTTCAATCCCTAAATCAAATATGATTCAGGTCCCTCCTATTTTGGGGTATTGTCTCTACTCAAGAACCTGGATGAGAATGGGGTCTTTGGAAGTGATTCAGATGAATTTTCAAAAATAATTTTAGGTTGTGCCTCTTATGGTCCTCCCTTTTCTTCTTAAACTTCTTCTATGATTGGTGAAGATAGTTTTGATGTAATATTTCCTGAGCATAGTAGTATGTTATCACAGTTAATGTAATTTATTGTAGGTATTTCTTAGTTTCAATAGGCTACACTTGATTTCCATGTTTAACATTCTTTAGATTAGCAACAGTCTAAGCTGGGATTTAAGTCTGGACTGGTTGTTTAGCTGGGTAGAAGTGGTTGGTCTAGTTAACAAGGCTTTTTGTTGTTCATGTGATCTCTATTGATTATAAAATAGATTACCAAATACTTAAGAAACATTCTAGTTTTGTTGATATTGAATCTTAAATTGTTGGAATGATGGTGAAATTTGTTGGTTTAGAGCCCATGGTTGTTGATAGTACGTTTGTTGTACATTCCACTATGGACCCCATTCTTGTTGAACTTATTTATTCCAAGATTGAGGATAATACCATGGTGTCTTTCATTGATTAGGAAACCATTGGATTTTTGGGGCATAATGTTGGTTTTTATTTGAAGAAAAAATGACTCCTTTCTTTTGAGCTACATAGTTAACTTCTAGCTCACTGTGTTTATTTTGTTTTAGATGACTCTTAAGAAAGGGTAATAATCCACATTGATTAGTTACATGTTTCAAATCACAAACAAGGCAAATATTTGTTTTATCTAACTGAAAATTCTTAATCCCATACTTATCCTTGAATCTTGGACAATATATGAACAATGAATTTGTGTTCTTAGCTTTTTCGATATCCACCAATGTGTTAATATGAACTAAGCGATCCATTATTAACTCTTCAATTTATTTTCTTAGTTTATACATATTTCTATTGACAATATTTCATTTATGTTTGTGAAGATTTGGGTGAGTTTGGGAATAATTTATATAGAGATCAATGATGTATGCAAATTCTAACTTGTTCATGTCTCCTTTTACCATTAAATTGAAAGCTTCCTAAGTTTTTTCTTCCAATCCTTTAAGAAATATTGTTTTCAAAAGTGTAATGTCAAGACTGGTACCACACATCATGAGAAGGAAAATGAATCGATCTAAATAGTCTTCTACACTCTCATCCTCCTTCTATTGTATCTTGAAAATTTCTTCCCTACAGTCCATAAACCTACAATAATATTGGTACTTGTCCAAAAAAATTGTTTCCATCTCTTCCCATGTATGGATAGATTTGGGGGTTAGGCCATATTATCCAAAATTACCCCCTCAAGTTATTTCAGATCTAACAAGCTTAAAAAAAGACTTATCCATTTTAAGAGGCATGATACGTTTAAAGTCAAATTATCCCTTCAACAATCACCAGTTGTTGGATTTCAAACATATGCGGAAGAATTAGCAAATTCATTGAAGGGCCACTTCAAACAGATGAATGACGTTCATTTGGTTGTCAAATTCAATGTCAAGCATTAGATAGCTAACTACATGGAGGGATTCTGGCTCTCCTAAAATCCATTTGGGTTCGCAGACCTCAAGCTCAAGGAATCAACTAAGGTTGAGAGTATTTTGGATCCAAAGTGAAGACAAAGTGAGAAAGGTCAATAAGAGGATACATGGAAGCATTCTATAGAGACAATAGTTTAAGTCCACCCAAGTAAGAAGTTTTGATGTAAAGGCATAACAAATGGAAGTAAAACATGTTCCATACGTGGGGCTTCCTCATTAGTCATGCTTCATAGTAGTCAGAGAGAGCTATCAAAAGGAATGACACTATGAGGTGCGTGGAGCCTTCTCATTGGATTACACTTTGCAGTGCTTAGTTAGGGACTAGTCAGAAGGTGAATTACAAAGACATGTGACAATAGTCTATTGGTTAACATTTCTAAATGAGTAGAAAAGAGAAAAGGATAGTATGATACTATGAAGAAACATGACATTGTCTTATAATCCCATTTTTTTAAGAAGGAAGACCCACTCAAAAAGGACAAAGCATAAAGAAGGAAGTAAAATAAAGAAAAGGAAGAAAAGATCTGATATTTCAGAAAATGAAATAATGACACATGGAAAAAGGTGAAGCAGTGCACACGTTGGCAGAGGAAAATCCCTAAGTTAATAAGAGGATGCCACATGTCAAGTTCTTATGTTTCTCAACACAAAAATATTCAAATAACCATAACTTTCGACTCAGATCTCCAAATTAGAAAAAAATATATTCTTGGAAAGATATCCTTGAGCCCTTCAACTTGGAATCATAAAAATATGATTTCAGTGGTGTTTAGTGGGGTCAAAATGGTAAACACAGATTTAAAGGGAAACAAAAGAAATCCGGGGCACACAAATGATCAAATTAGATAGCTCAACCTCTAGAATTGATGAAGCATAGCTTCATTTCCTTATGTGGGAAAAAATAGACATAGTAATGGCCTTGCAGGGTTCCCATGTGCTTTACACGTAAATTCAACATAGGAATAGGAATGTTGGTGGTTGAAAGTTCAAAAGTCGTGCCCCTCTCTTTTCCCTCTTCTCTCTCTTCTTCTCTTTCTCTCAGAGCTATATATTGTAAAATATTTTTATTATTGAAAGCAGGATGCTCCAAATCTACAAAGGAACTATGTAAAAATGGTTTCTAAATAGTTGTGAGCTTTCAAACCTTCATTTTTGGCTTGGAAATGTGTTCTTATTCCTTCCTTTAGATAATTATAATTGACTGTGTATATTCCTATTGCAATAAAGCTAGTTTTGTGACACATTTGTCTATCCTAGCTTGTTTTTATCTGTAACCTTGCCTATCTTTTACTCCAAGAATTATGTTGTGTATGTATTTATCCTTTACAATCTTATTTTGTTGTGTTTTATGGAGAAAAGAATGTGAATGAATCTTTGGGTTTTTTCACTTATGTTTGGCCTCTCCCTTCTCGATTTCCTTCTCCAATCCCTTCACTAGATAATCTTCACCCTTTTTTGGTGATATCACCACATGTTATCTTAGGATTTACCTTCCATGCATCTTTCTAACCTTATATCTCTCTCCTTGGTCCCTTGAAATGGTTAGTTTAGGATTAGATAGTTACATTTACTTTCTTAGGGGTAGTTTTAGCATTAGATTAGGTAGAGGAAGGTAGCCTTATCCATAAGTCTGTCTCAAGCAGCAAGTCCCATAACTTGGAGACAATCCCATGTTAGTAAAAATTAGGGATTTGTAATGCATAATCCCGGTGTGCTACTTTAATGACATAAAAGGCCCATGAACCATATCATGGTTGTATCTTTTAAGGTTGAAGGAAACAAATTCAACTTTTGTGTCTCAGAGGTATAATTATAGGTTTGACATAACACTTTGAATTCAAACAAAATTTGACCAGGAACTTTTGAGATTAGTCCTGTGAAATTTGGTAAAATTGAGATGGATCTATTCTTCATAGGTGCTTGGTCATTTGGATCCAATTATATGGGATAAGTGAATGTCATTCCCATTGGTGGATTACTATTACTTTATTGATTAGGATTTTCGACTCCATCCACCATCCTTCCTTGTTGATCGAGTTGTTCCATGGGTATATTTTGAGGGGGGTTATTTAAGTTTACTCTTACAAACCTACCTATATGATCTCTAGGTCTAAACATAAAATACTATTTTTTTTAATAACAATTTCCCAACTATAAGTAATTAATTGATTATCATGTTCCACATACTCCAAAATGATAGAAAAGGGACTTGTTGTCACTACACTAATTTTTATATTCAAAAGAAAGAGTATGGAAAAGGAAATTCTATATGGAAAAGGAAATTCTAAATGGAAAATTTTCAAGTTATCAGAAAGAAAAAAAGTGAGTAACTTGATCTTTGATAACACCTTTATAAATCCTTGAAAATTGTGTCAAAAAGTGATGAGTGTCGTTGATACTCATACTTTAATCATTCAATAATTCTCAATACCAAGGAAGTGACCAAGGATGTTTGCAACAAAGCATGGTTGACATTGTAATAAACATGTATCTAAATTAATTAAATTTTTTAACCAACTACTAATCCTAAGGACTTGTTCTATCTGAGAAAATATTGATGAAATAAAACAGAGACTCCTAAATCTATGAATTAAAATAATTAAAGCATATTGAAACAAAATAAAAATATTAAATGTTGGAAATGCTGTAAGACTTGAAAGTAATGAACTACTAAGTAATAAAAAAAATTAAACAAACATCTAATACTTACCCTCACATTGGGGAGGAGTATCCCTTGCTCCTTACCTATGATCTAGTTACAATGTATTACTCATAGAAACATAACTAATTTCATAATCATGCCCCTTTTTATTTATCAATAATGTTTCAATACATTTTTTCCTTTCCAAATGTGTGATTATTTTATAATCCTAACGCGTACGGAAAATATAACAGGTGAATTTCAGTTCTTATTCAAGAGAATTTATTATTCTAATATACATGCAAGAGTTATATATAGTAGTTAACTGAGCATGTCTATATCAGAATGAAAACATAACTGATAATCATTAAGTCGATGTTTCATCATGCATGTGACTTGTTGATCACATTCATCTTTTAAATGAAAATGAAATTCTTCTAAAAAACACCTAACTTAATCTTGGAGATCACTTGAGTCTAGAAACTCAAGTAATCAGGCTCCTTGCATAGTAGAGGATTCCAAAAAATGAGGACTTGTTGCTTCCAGTTTACTCATGGGTCAAAGCATAATAGTTTGTCCCACTTGGTGAAAAAAAAATATTTTAAATTTTGGATGGTAAATAAATATTTAAAAATACTTTTAAAACACAAAAAAACTCAGATAAATTATAGATCCATAGCTCCTTGGTACATGTAAGATCTTAAAAATGCATGTTTGGTCGTTTTATATGAGTTTGGTCATGTTTTGGTTGTCATAAATATTTTTCTGAAGGTATAAAAAGTTAAAAAATGTGGGACACAATTATATGATTTGATTAAATGTTAACGTGGATGATATGTATGTCTAAAGAGGGAGTCACCACCGAAATAGTTTAAGTCCCAAATAGGATTGATGTTGACTATGTGGCTCCACAAATTTTGTAAATCATATGCTAACTGGGTAAGACCCTCACTCCATTGTATTAGTCATGCACTTTGATATGTGAGTCATGTGCTCCATTTTATGAGTCTTGTGTTAGGTTGTGTGAGTCATGTGTTAGGTTGTGCAAGCCTTGTGTTAGGTTGTGTGAGTCCTATATTAGGCTTATGAAAGTTTTTCCATTCACACTTGTTAGCAAAAAAACCACTTGTATCAATAAATCCAAGGAAACATATGAAAGATAAAATATAACCAAGATTTATGCACAAAAATTCTCTTTAAGTACACAAAGGTATTATTTACAATAATGCTAATACCAATTCAATGCAAGGTGATAATGAAAAAAATGGGGTTTATAATGGGAATTCAAACATCTCATCAACTAGATGATAAGTAATCATATCAAACTTGTACATAGAGGATTATTTCAATTTTAAATTCGAATCTAGTCATGTGCAAATATGGAACAAAAACATAATAACTGAAATTTAAAAAGAGTAAAAATCAATCCCAGTGATCATAAATGACACAAAACTAAAAGGGGAATAAACCATTAATCATGGAAAAAATTGTTGAACAATTTCGTTCATAATTAATGGCTCTATACTGAGACCTAAAATAGTTAAATAGTAAAAGGGAAATTCTAGAGATGTTTGTGACATAACATAAGAAAGTGTGCAAGATCACATTAAGATAACAAAAAATAGTCAAGAAAGTGATTTCAATTTGTAAGTGATTAATCTCAACCTTTTTAATATTTAAAATGTTTCTAATTAACACATAAAAAAGGATGAATTATTGTTATAGAAGGATATTCTGATTTGATTAACTTCTAACATTAATTACACAAATCACAATAGTACTTTACAAAGTGACTATTGATCTAACAACTATCAAAACAAAAAGGAGGAATTTCACTCAGCTAATTATATGTGAATATGGAAGAGTTTGATTGATATGAATGCAGGAACATGATGATCTAAGGTTGAAAATTCTTTGTTGCTAAAACTCATGCCTAAGACTGGGCCTAGGAAAAATTGAATAAATAGTTCAAGACCATCTATATGGTTTTTACCCTACTATACGATATTGGTCCTGTTTGGAATTTGGTCCTGCAACTTCTTGAGTGCTTTACTTTCTTGGAAATTACTGTCAATGTGTGTCATTCTTCTTCACTCACCTTCAAAATGGCTCTGTAAAGTCTACTAAAACCCTAAAACCCTTGTAGTGCAATAAGGATTTCCTATAAAAAAATTAGGTGGGTTATGTGTACCCCTATGTATCATCAACATTACCACTACTCTGAAGAGGGATCAAACCACACATCATTAAACTAGCATTTATTATCTACCATAGTGTAATCAGAAATTGACAATTTTGCTTTGACAATGCTTTGTTTAAGTTTCACACTCTCTCAAATACTTGGGAATTGTCACTTAACTTACTTTTGGGAAGAAAATGGAGACTCCTATACCTAAAAGGATACTTTAAACTTATATAGGTTATTTCCCTTAGGGATTTGCATCAGTTACTTCACTATTTATGGATCAGTAACTACCTTCTTTTCTTAGTTTAACATGATTACCATATAAGGTGTTAGGACCCTAAATGATGTGTGATTGACTTGCTTATATAGGATTCTAATGGTTATTTTATCACGAAATGTTGACCAAAAAGGAATATTAGTTTATATGAAGATGATGGATTTGAGAGTTTGAGCCCAAACTTTTTTTTGTGCAAAACCATACAATAGGGTTAGGATTGACATGTTTCAATATCAACTGACACCTATGGTTTTGGACAAGAAGGAAAAATATATTTTGACTTTATGGGTTGGAGGATGAATGTCTCTAGATGTTTTTTATATAGTTAAAATTCAAAAAATGATGACAAAGAGGTGTACAAAGATAATAAAGTAATTGAAGAGCTATTGGGGTGTGTTAAACGACAGTGAGGAGAGTGTATTTGTGTGTACAAGTGTTAAATTTCAATATCATCATTGTCAACGGATGGATTACCAAATTTGAGTGTTTACAACAAGCTAAAACAACCAATGAACAAGCAAGGACTTACAACACTAAACTTTTATTTATTCAAGACTCATATATGTATAATTTTCTAACAGTATTATGTAATTTGTGCCAATTTTAGGTGTCTACATAATTAGTATGTGAAAAATGCTATGTAATAAAATGAAAAATAGAACATGATAGGGTAGAATATTCCCCTAGGTTAGCAAGGCCACTAGGTGAAAGGTAAATCCAAAATATGAAAGGGAAATTTAATGTCTAATATCATGTAAACTCGTGTGTAATCCTGCAACATACTCATGTACCTTGTGAAATTCATGTGTGTATAGAAAAATAGACATGTTACCTATCAAATCATGTGAAAAACAACATATGTACATTAGAAAAATAATATCTCAAGCTATGATAAGGTTTTGATTTTGTATTTTTATAATATTTGAATTTTTCTAGATTTTTAAAATATTTGTTGAAATTGTTAAAAAGTGAACTATATGATAACTAATTCTTATGGATAGGGGGATCAGGGATTATGTTTGAACGATAGTATTAAATGGGATTAATTTTCATAGTATTAGATTGTTTTAATGTATGAGAATGTGTATGATGGACCACCATAGGAAGTGTATGACTCAATGGTGTACTCCATGAGATATGATATTGCATCAATTTAAGATTAGGTTATAGGGCTTGTTAATTCGATGATAATTCTTTATGAGAATCCAATATCTTAGATTTACATGTTTTTTTATCATATATTATGTTAAATATATTATAGTACATTAGTTCTTGCCACTTTATTAGAAATTCTTTGAGTTTATTGGATAATTATAGATTATTTGATCATTTCCTCACAAGGAGTAGATTCGTGAATAAAAAATAGAAACAGAAAAGGAGACTCATAGGGGATGCCCTGAAATTTGAAAAAATTATTATAGGAAATGTATTTCACACAATTATTCATGGCAGATGTAATAACACAAAGCTTATGAATCCAAGGGCATCCTAGTAACATGTCACATGCTCCAATACTTTGGAGAACCAAGAAAGGTGTAGATAAAATAGTTACCCCCACTTGAAGGGGTAATGTAATATGTCTAAGAGATCCACAAATAGATTTAAAAGTGAGTTATAAGTGTTAATCATTGTATCCCAAAGATATAATAAATTTCACAGTACATGTATTTTCACAAAATCCATTATTAACCTTAACAATGTCAATAGGTTATTGATCAATATAAGTGTGAATACATAGTGCATTTTCATCCAAAACATCATCCATGATTTCATCTCACCAATCATGGTACTAGGCCATAGAGGTGGATTTATTGATCATTACAATAATGAAATCCAAAGTAATGATAATATAAATAGGAAGAGGATGTGTGTTGTATGCATGATGAACCTTGGGATTTCCTTTGGGATTTGTTGTATGTTGAGGTGATGGATCATTGAAAATTTTTATCTTTGAATTCTCATTAATTGGTGGTCTAGATGCCTCTATATTAGTTTCAAATTTAATAGTTTTATCATTGAGGAGGCCTAAGATGACACACTTGAGCTTGTAGCATCGATTTATAGAATAGACAATAAAAGATAATAGTCACAATATGCATATGGATTGCCAAATTTGATTGTTTAAAACAATATGCATAATAGCCATAATAGTCACAATATGCATATTCATCTATATGGATTGCCAAATTAGTGTGTTTGTAACAAGCTAAAACAACTAGTGAACAAGCAAGGATTTGTAGCACTAAATTTTCATTTATTCAAGACTCATATATGTATAATTTTCTGAAAGTAGTACGGAATTTGTGCTAATTTTAGGTGTCTACATAATTAGGATGTGAAAATTACTATGTAATGAAAAGAAAAATATAACATGATAGGGTAGAATATTCCCCTAGATTAGTAAGGCCACTAGGTGAAAGGTAAATCCAACATATGAAAGGGAAATTTAATGTCTAATATCATGTAAACTCATGTGTAATCCTGCAACATACTCATGTACCTTGTGAAATTCATGTGTGTATAGAAAAAAAATGCATGTTATCTATCAAATCATGTGAAAAAAACATATGTACATTAGAAAACTAATATCTCAACCTATGCTAAGGTTTTGATTTTGTATTTTTATAATTTTTTATTTTTTCTGGATTTTTAAAATATTGTGATTATTTTATTTTATATTTATGTTTGTTGAAATTTTTAAAAAGTGAACTATATGATGACTAATTCTTATGGATAGGGGGGTCAGGAATTATGTGTCATAGTATTAGAATGTTTTAATGTATGAGAATTTGTATGATGGACCACCATAGGAAGTGTATGCCTCAATGGTCTACTCCATGAGATAGGATATTGCATCAATTTAAGATTAGGCTATAGGACTTGTTAATTCGATGATAATTCTATATGAGAATGCAATATCTTAGATTTACATGTTTTTATCATAGATTATGTTAAATATATTATAGTACATTAGTTCTTGCCACTTTATTAGAAATTATTTGAGTTGATTGGATAATTATATGTTGTTTGATCATTTCCTCACAAGGATTAGAGTCATGAAGAACAAATAAAAGTAGAAAAGGAGACTCATAAGGGATTCCCTAAAATTTGAAAAAATTATTACACTAGATGTATTTCACACAATTATTCATATCATATGTGATAACAAATAGCTTATGAATCTAAGTGCATCTTAGTAACATGTCACATGCTCCAATACTTTGGAGAACCAAGAAAGTTGTAGATAAAATAGTCACCCCCACGTGAAGGGGTAATGTAATATGTCTAAGAGATCCACAAATAGATTTATAAGTGAGTTATAAGTGTTACTCATTGTATCCCAAAGATATAATAAATTTCACAATACATGGATTCTCACAAAATCCATTATTAACCTTAATAATGTTGATAGGTTATTGATCAATATAAGTGTGAATATATAGTGCATTTTTATCCAAAACATCATCCATGATTTCATGCTCACCAAACATCATACTAGGCCATAGAGGTAGATTTATTGATATTCCAATAATGGCATCCAAAGTAATGATGTTAGAAATAGGAAGAGGATGTGTGTTGTATGCATGATGAACCTTGGGATTTCCTTTGGGATTTGTTGTATGTTGAGGTGATGGATCATTGAAAATTTTTATCTTTGAATTCTCATTAATTGGTGGTCTAGATGCCTCTATATTAGTTTCAAATTTAATAGTTTTATCATTGAGGAGGCCTAAGATGACACACTTGAGCTTGTAGCATCGATTTATAGAATAGACAATAAAAGATAATAGTCACAATATGCATTAGCATCAAGTGATTTATATTGAGGATTTCTCGCATCAACCTCCATAAGTGTAAGGAGAGATATGAGGTTACACTCAAGTAATAATTTAATTACAATGTGCGATGATGTGGGTAGGTGTGTAAATTGCCTCCTAAGAGGGGATTGTACTTGAAACTTAGTTGACTGACATATAGAATTGACTCATATTTTTTTCTCTATTCTTGTTGTTATTGACAGCAAAGTGAAACTGGTTTATTGCTATTTCTACTTAGCAGGAACCTATGCAAGTCTCACAGATTCTGCCTTCGGGGGTTGGGATCTCATCCCAGTAGAGTGTTCCAGGCTGCGAAAAGAAAGGAATGAAAGAGGGAGAAGAGAAAGAACAGATCCGAAGGGAGAAAAGAAATGAATTCCAAAGCAGAAAGGTCAGAAGATTTATGTTTTTAGTTTGGTAGTAAACAGAGCCAAACCTACTTGCATAAATAAACAAAGCAATACTGATAAACAAATGACGGAAAAGTAGATATGAATCCAACAGATTAAACACATACAGATCTAACGTAAGAAAGATCTAATGTATAACACAGCTATTGAGCACAAAGTCTGAATAATTGTATTACTGTTCTTTTCTGTTACAAGAAAGCTCAAAGTCTTTCTCTCCTCACTTCTATTTCTATCTAAAAAATGTTCACCCTGAATACAACAAGTATTCCCATATTTATAGAAGATGAGGGAGAGAGAAGGCAAAATGGAGCCAACCACTTATTTACAAAGATATTTACAAAATATCTAAAAGTCATGTTGACTTTGACAACTTGGTGGATGACATCATCCCATGATGCAACATGGATGATGTCATCATTTGTATCAACACATTTTAGACATTTCAAAAAGAAAGTCGGAGAATAGAGAGAAGAAGAAGAAGAAGAAGAAGAAGAAGCTACTCATCATCATCATCCTGCGGCCAGAAAGGGGTTGCCTGTTTCTGATGCTGCTCAGGTGATGATATGTGGAACTGAGCGCGGTATTCCAAAAACTTGCTAATCATCGGCCCAAATTGATCCTGTGATGGATCCTTGTGCCGTTCACTGATTGCTTCGCAAGTCTCCCGCTCGTCTATGAGCTTTTCCGGGAGTTTGGAATAATCTTTCCCCGCCTCGATAAGGAACCCGATGAAGTCCCTACAGGCCAGTAGGTTGTTGATAGATTCAGTGTCGAATGTGACCTCTGGCCCTGTCCCTTGAGAAGCTATCTCCTTGAAAATCCGGATAGTGTCATCAGCTGATCTCAAGGTAAGGGAAGGAGTGAGCAACCCTGGAGTCATGGCGAGAACAACTTTCTCCATTTGATGCATTGCATCCAGGGCCTCTTCCTTTACCTTGTCTATCTTTTCCAGAACGAATTCTAGCTGATCTATCTGATAGTCCAGAGTGGACATAGTTTTGTTGAGGGCCCTTGGATGGCCGAATACTCCGAACTTGACCAGATCTTCGACTGAACAGTCGAACATTTGTTGGAAGGTCTCGTGCTGGAGTCTAGCATGTTCTAACTCTTCTGATATCGGACCTGCTAATGCTTGGAGTTCCTTATTCCCCTTCTCCGATGTTTAGGTATAAACTGGTATACTCGGCGATTACTCTTTCACTATCCTTGAGGATTTGGCTCCTCCAAGCAGAAACGGCCATACCTTGCTCGCCGATCTTTGAATACTCATTAATCTTCTCCTGACTGAGCAGCTCAGGAGTCTCGGCGGCAGTTGTGGGAGGTGCACTTCCCATCTTCTGTAAGGCTTGAAGCAGGTATTTGTTCTGCTCCTTCAGTAGCCTTTTCTCCTCTTTCGTTTCCTGAAGCTTTTTGCAGAGTGCATCAACTGCGGAAAGAGCTTCCCCCTGGAGACTTTCAGAGGATGTCCCCATTGTGACTTGGGTCACGGTGAAATCTGTCGGAGACAGATCTTCTTTCTCTTTGAGGGGGTTGGGGTACGCTATTTCCATGACTCTCTCACCTGCAGCGCTCTTCGAGAAGCGTGTAACCGGCTTCTGTTTCTTTGCCCCTTTGGCTGGAATTATCGAAAAGTCCATCGGAGTGATGGGGACTTTCCTCTTTTGTTGGCTCAGCTGCTGAGAGATCCAAGCTGGTCCTATAGAAGAAGGACCAGAGACAGAGGGGGAGGCAGCAACGGTAGAAGAGGGGAAAAACGTGGAGACACGCGGCGGCGGCATGGAAAGAATAGCCGAAGAAATGTCCACGGGAGGAAGGGAAACCGCAACTGCAGAAGACATAGGAAGGGAAGGGAGCTCGGAGATGAGGGAAGAAATGGAAGAAGACAAATCAGCGAGGGAGGAGAAGATAGATGAAGAAGCAGGGGAAAGGGTAGAAGAAGGGGCAGAGGACACGACCAAAGGGGTGGTCGTTTGAGTCACTCGAGGAGGGGAAGGAAGAGAAGAAGAAGGGATAGAAGGGACCTCTGAAGTTGTAGCAACGCCGACATCCTGGGTGGATGGGCGTATAGGACTATCCTCTGTCAATTCTTCATCAAGAGTTATAACCTGTTCTGGCTCTGAGGGAAGAGGACTTTCAGGGGCTTCCTCCTGAATGGTGCTAGGTTCACCTTCTGCACCTTTGCCTTTCAGCTGCTTCTTTGACCTTGGAGGTGCGTTGCCCAAAGGGGAAGTTGTGAAATCTACCCCGAGGTAGATTAGTCCGTTCATGCGGCACCAATGCTCTATTCTCCGCATAGTCTCCTTGACCCTCTCCTCAATTGTTTGAGGAGCCTTGTTCCTGTCAATGGCCGGGAAGGGCCAATTGTCCCCATCTGTGTCATTATACACCTTATCTACTTCATCTTCCGTAGTCTGGAAGCCTTCGGGGACAATGGCCACTCCGTATTGGATGATTTCTGCCAATGCTAAGCGAGAGTGATCCTTTCTTCTGAGTTCCGCCTCATGGAGAACGTCAATGTAAATATCCTCAATTTGAGGGACATGGATCGGATCGAGCTTCGCTTTTGGCAGGCAGCTTCTTGGGTCGAAGGTAGGCCTGGCTGGGAAGTCATGCTTCAAATTGAGTAGCTCCAGCTCTGCGAACATTTCCTTCGCCTTATGGTGGGTGGAGCATGTGTATCGGCCCACTTTGAGGGGGAAAGGAGTTCCACCCTTCTTTCTTTTGAGGCACTTCTCATGGTATGTGACCAGCTGCCTTGACAGTTCTAGTAGAATCAGCTTAGGCCCAGCATACCTTGGTAGCCTGGTTGGCTCTCCCAAAAAGTTGGCAGCCCTCAGATAGGTGAACGTGGGAAATTGGGTGAACAGGGCCCCCCATTTCTCTGTGACTGCCACTATGTTTTTGGTCGTCCGGCTATGAGTCATGTTTGGCCTCAGTAGGCAGATGACATGATAGAAGAATGCATCGTTAACTTTTGCGAAATGTTGGATGCTATTCTCCAGCCTCAGCTCTGGGTAGTAATCAAATATCTTGGCCTGAGGCCATACTCCACTTCGGTTCAGCCCCGGATAATCCCTTGCCGACGCTGCAGCGTAGACTACATAGGAGTTCATATGGAACACTCCTGTTGTGGCGAACTGTTGTAGCTGCTCAGAGATGGTGCTGCTTATTATTTCACCCCAGCAAAAGCGCTGATCGGGTAAATTTTTATTCATTGTCTCCAAGTACCGCAGCATCCACTTATGGAAATAGTGGGCATCTGAAAGCCCGAAGACTCTGCTCAGGAAGGTGATAGTATCGCTGAGCTCCTCTGAGAAATCACTTCGGTGGATAGTCTGTGGCCACCGGGTCACCGCCTTCTTGTTTTTTAGGTAGACCTCATTCATCAACTGCATGCATTGGTCTTCGTTGTCTTCCCAGGCCTTGATGCATTCTCGTTGGCTAACAGCCACGAAGTTCCGGTGATGAGGGATGCCAAGTATCAACTCAAAATGATGGGCAGTGAGGTTTATGACTGCCTCGCCCTTACTATTTTTGACACATCTTGTGTCTTTGTTGTAACATTGCGCAATCACCATCATGAATTCGTTGTTGACAGCGCTGACGGGGATTCCTCCGGCGAAGTGCAGGGCACTGCCTATTAACTTGTCCATCCATGGACTTCTTGTAACTTTCTGAGTCCTAACCCAGAATTCCTCCATGTCAATGTGACCCAATTCTGAGTCTCTGACATCCATACTGCACTCAGCCTGTGATTCGGGCATCCTGACCCTCTGATATTTGTATTTCATCTCTTCTTCTGTCAGCTTAGACTTTCCTCTTGGTTTGGTGGGTTTCTTGCTTGACGTAGACATGTGTTCTTTCGAACTCAGCTGCTGATCTGCATGAAGAAGAAGTGAGACCCAATCCAAAAAGGTTGAATTAGTCATTTGATCTTCCATTGGAAAGCTAGCAGAAGAAAGAGTTAGAGATTTTAAGGCTCAGGGCGCAGGAAAAATGCAACTGGCAGGCCAAATAGATAAGGCGCACAGAAAAGGAATGTTGCAGAGGTTATACTGGCGCCAAAGGCGCATGGCGCATGGATGAAGCAGGTTGCATTTTATAGCAGGGCGCATGGAAAGAGTATGTTACATGAAGGTTCGGTGCGCCCTTTGGCGCATGGATGGATTATGTAACATTAACAAATGGTGCGCCAAAGGCTTTGGCGCGGCGCATGAAGGGTTTACACAACATCATGTTACTGCAATGGAGGGTGCGCCCGCGCCTTGATAGCTTTATACTTGCGCGAATAAGGCTTTTGTTACATGAAAGCTGGGTGCGCTCCTTGGCGCATGGAATCAGGATGTAACATAAAAGGCGCGGGATTTACACTTGTAGATGCAAAAAGGGCGCGCTTTGAAATGGTTCTATATGTAGCAGGACAAAAGGCTGCGCCATTGGCGCGGGTTTTAATCATGTAACATGGCGGGTAGATGCGCCAAAGGGGCGCAACTGTTTTAAGTGTGACAAGACGCGCCAGTGCGCCATAGAACTAAACTCATTGCTCAATCATTTTCATTCTTTCTTCCATTTCAAAGATAGCATGGACATATAAGGTTTCATATAAAAAGTTTGGCAGACCAAGTCCTTTCAAAACAGCTCCCTTCCAGTAGATCCGGAAAGAGGGAGGGAAAGGAGGAGGAAAAGAAGAAAGGAAGACAGGACAGCACGAGGGAAACTAGCTCAAACCAATCTTATTTTAACACCGGCTAGCAAACCACAACGCAGACCAAGCAGACCAAGAACACGCAAAGAACCGAAAGCACGAAAATGGAGAAGAGGAAGAACCTCTTACCTTAGATATATAGCAAAATTGAGAGCGGGTCCACAGGGCGACGAAAACGACGAAGCAGAGGCTGACAAGTCCAGAGTGATCACGTGCTCGACAAAAAGAATGAAAATGACATTGGGCGCGCACTGATATATATAGAAAAACTTGTCATCAATGCGCCAACCACTTTTGAAATGGCGCATGAAAGTTGCTGTCGACAGGAGAAAGCGTGCGCCCTTTGGCGCACCAAAACTTTGTGTTGCAGCGAGATTATGTGCGCCCTTTGGCGCACCGAAAAGTGGAGCAACAAAAGCAATGTCAATAATAAGGCGCATGCGCCTTGGCGCACGCAAAACAGACTCAACATCCTTTGGCGCACCGAAAGATGTGTTAACATGGAAAACCATGCGCCAAAGGCTTTTAAGGGGGCGCATCAAAAGCTAGTGTTACAAGGAAAATCCATGCGCCTAGCCAAAAAAGGCTCAAAAAGACTAAGTTCGAAAACTAGATTTCCCGGGAAGGGATTTTACAACGTTTCGAACTCGAAGGATCCCTAACGAGGGATCGAAACAAAATTTTCGGTATGGTTATCGGTAAAATTGCCCTTGTCAATTTTACGGGATAACAGCTGGCTCTTTCTGGGGACTATCCCTGAGCGAGCTCGGGGGTAGAGAATCCCAGATCACTTGTGCCTATCCATTGGGTACGGAGTCAAAAACAAGGGGGACCGGAGGAAAGAACAAAGGAAACACACAACCAACCGAAAGCAAACACACGACGAAAGCAAACACACAACAAAAAGCAAACTGTACAAAGAAGAGAGCAAGCTCTACTTCCTGAAGATCTTGAGATGTTGCCCGCTATAGGGAAGCGGGAGTTCAGCTCCATCCAGATACGAGAGATAGAAACTATTCTCTCCATTGAGTTGCTTGATTTTGAAGGGCCCTCTCCATAGGGAATCAAATTTTCCGTGCATGCCCTTTGGCTCTCTTCGCTTGTCCCATAAGAGGACGAGATCTCCCACTTGAAAATTTCTCTGCTTGGCCTTCTTGTCAAAAAGCCTCTTTACTTGATTCTGATGCTCAGTGATCCTGTCGACCACTCTTACTCTCTTTTCTTCAAGTTCCGCAAGATACATGATTCTCTTTTCTAGAGAATTCTGGAAAGTTTCATCTTCGATTACTCGTGCCAAGCGTAGAGCAGGAAGTTCGGCAGAAATGGGAAGTTCGGCATCAGTGCCATATAACACTTGAAAAGGTGACATGCCGAGAGATCTCTTGGGGGTAATGCGGTCCGCCCACAAAGCATCGTACAAAGACTTGTGCCACATCCGCTGATTCTCATCTTCTAATTTCCGTATGATGGTCACCAAGTTCTTATTACTGGATTCCGCCTGACCATTTCCCTGAGGGTAATAATCCGAGGCATGTGCTAAAGTTATCCCATATTCATAGCAAAAACTAATAACTTCCCACGAGGAGAAGTTAGAAGCATTATCAGCAACGATTTTGTTTGGAACGCCGAACCTGACAATGATATTTTCTTTAATAAAACTGCAAACCACCTCAGAAGTGGCGTGCTTGACAGGTATGGCTTCCACCCACTTGGTGAAGTAATCCGTTGCTGTAAGGACATAGCTATGTCCGGAACTCGATTGAGGATTGAGTGCGCCAATAAAATCAATTCCCCATTGCCTGAATGTTTCATTGATGATGACCAGTCTTAGGGGAAGGGCAGCCAACTTGGGCTTGCCGACAAATTGCTGACAGGGTTCACACTTTGCCACCCAGGTAGCCGCATCTTGAAAGAGCGTTGGCCAATAATACCTGGCTCGAATGATCTTGTGTGCTGTCACGGAAGAAGAAAAATGGCCTCCACAGGCTGAATTGTGAAAACTTTCTAGTAGTTTCACTTGTTGGGGCTTGTCAACACATCGCAGGAAGACACCGTCTATCCCGCGCTTATATCAACCGTCATCCCAGATGACATATTTAGCTGCTATGAGCTTTATAGTGCGCTTCTCCCTCGCAGTTAGGTGCATTGGGCATTCGCCGTAGGTAAGGAAGAAAGCGATGTCGGAGTACCACTCGTCACTAGTTGCAACAAATAGAACCAGAGGTAGAGAATCAGGCTCCTTTAGAGGGCTTTGCTCTTCGCTGGCACAATCCTCTTTTCCTTTAGGGCCTTCTAAATTTTCATTTTCAGCCATTAGCTGACACAGGCCTTTGCCCCTCACCAGCTTGGTAGGTTTAATATCCAGGTCATATTCCTGGACCTTTGCGATCCAATTCCCTCTCAAGCTTCCTAACTCCTGCTGAGTTAGAATTGATTTCACTGCAGTGTCGGGAACCAGCACCACTGTATGCGAGTTTAGAATGTAATACCTGAAATTCTTCACTGCTTTGACAACGGCAAAGGCATGCTTTTCTAATTGAGTCATCTTCAACTCGTGAGGCTTGAGGGGAGAACTCATGAATGCAATCGGGGATTCAATGTCTTCTGAATTCTTTTGCATTAAGATTGCAGACACAGTATGTTCTGATGCGTAGCTATACATGATGAAGTCCTTGGAGAAGTCGGGACATACCAGGACATGTGCATGGGCAACAGAAGTTTTTATTTCTTCAAATGACCTTTTCCCTTCTTCACTCCATCTGAAAGTGGGTGATCCTTTCATCATGTTCAGTATGTGGCGAGTCTTTTCGGCAAAGTCAGGAACAAAACGCCTAAAAAAGTTCACCTTTCCGAAGAAAGAATGAATACCAGTCTTGCTTGTAGGCAGAGTAAGGCTCTGAATAGCCTTAACCCTTTCAATATCTATCTTCGTTCCTTCTTTGCTAACCACATGCCCTAGCAAATTTCCTTCCGTGACTCCAAAAACGGACTTTTTGGGATTTAGGGAAATTCCATGTTCTCAGCACCTGGCCAATACTTGCTCCAAGTGATCACAATGATCACCTCGTTGTTTAGAGAACACGGTTAAGTCATCTAGATAAACTACAATGACTTTTCCCATCATACCTTTAAATGCGAAGTCCATGGCCCGTTGAAAAGTAGCACCAGCATTAGTCAGGCCAAAAGGCATCCTGCTGTAGGCAAATGTACCCCAGGGAGTAGTGAATGCTGTTTTGAATTGATCTTCAGGCGAGACTTCAATCTGATTGTAGCCTGAAAAACCATCAAGCATAGACAGAATTTCTGACCCAGTTACTGCTTGCAGAACTTGATCCATTATCGGAAGAGGGTAGTTATCTTTCAGTGAAGCTTGATTCAAATTTTGAAAGTCTACGCATATGCGTATCTCGCCATTTTTCTTGCACACTGGCACAATATTCGCCACCCAAGTGCTGTGATGGATAGGGAAGATGATTCTCGCATCCAGCATCTTCTGAATTTCTACCTGGATGGTGCCCGAAATCTTAGGATTATAATGCCTTTGCTTCTGGCGAAAGGCTTTGACATCTTCTCTCAGCGGTATGTCATGCTGAACGTCCTTTGGCTTGAAGGACTTTAGATCGGCATAGGACCATGCCAACACATCTATATATTTCTTCAGCAACTTGACAAATTTCCGCTTCTCTTCAGGCGTGCAACATTTTCCAATGTTTACAAATTGCGGGTGTGCCTCAGAACCTATATTGACTGGTTCTGTTTCTGGGGATGAGTCAGGAACATCTTGCTTCTTCTTTTTCATAAAACGGTCGTGCCTGTCAAACAGGCGCTCCAGAGAAACCAGGCCCTTCAGAATTTTATTTCCTTTGAGCTGACATATGCCGTCTTTCTCCTCTGATTCATGGTTTTGACCGTTGATTGATTCACGGCATGTAGAGGTGGATCCTTCAAAATACAACTCATCAAAATGTTCTGATTTTTCTAGAAAGGCAATGAGGTGATTATCATCGTTGAATACTTGCCAATGCTGAGAGTTGTCTGGCACGCTCGGGTGGAAAACCACTTCAATGGTGTATTTGTTCGTTTTCAAACCCGGGTGCGGGAGCATGAGAGATGCCGAAACGGCCAATGAATCGGCCATATCATTTTGAGCTCTTGGAATCGCTCCTATTGAAAAGGCATCAAATTCTTCGATGCTGTCCCATACTGCGTTACGGTAGTGCCTGAGCCTCTCATTTTTCACTTGGTAAATCCTTTTGACCTGATTTACAACTAGCTCAGCATCACCTTGAACTTTCAGATTTTTAATTCCTCTTTCCTTTGCAGCTTGCATACCGAGCAACAGAGATTCATACTCAGCAGTATTGTTAGTGTTGAAAAACTGCAACTTGAAAGAAAGAGGAATTACCTCCTCTTCGGGAGATATCAGCACAACTCCAGTGCCACATCCACTAGTCGCGCAACTGCCATCAAACTGCAAGGTCCAGATCTCATTAAGATCCTTTTCTTGAACAAAAATGCCCTTTGTACCCGTCTCGGTAGATAAGAAGTAGTTCCCCATCCCTGATGATTCAAAAAGGATTTGGGCTTTGGGGTCCTCAGAGCTAGTAACCAAGTACTTCTTTTGCGATTCTGGTTCTAAAGTCTGCATCACACCTTTGACGGGTATTCTAGCTTTAGACCAGTCCATGTGAATTTCTCCGCCAACTTCGCTGCAGAAACTCCTTCCTAGCAGAATTCCATAGGCTGCTGGAATGTCAGCAACGAGAACGGTCATCTTTACCCTCTTTTCAGGGAATGCTGCGAACGCAAATTGCGCGTCTTTGATTTGGCCAATCAATGGCACTTGCTTGGTCTCCAAGGAGTAACATCTGCCGAAAGGTTTGGTAAGAGTGAGGCCTAAAGCATGGGCGACTTTCGCCGGCATGACGTTATCGGAAGCTCCGGAATCAATTATGCAGTTACTCAACTTGTGCCCATTGATTAGGAGAGAGAGATAGAAAGGCTCTATCTTGCCTGATGCAGATGTTGAAGCAACATTTATGTGGGATTCAGGAGGAGTGGAAAGGATTCCTTTTGGGGAAACCTGTTTAGACGTAACAGCTTGACTCTGAATATATTTAGTTAATCTTACAAGCTGTTCGGGATTTGACTGAAGGTACTCGGCTTCAGACATTTGGATCTTGGTCTTCTTAGCGTGATCTATAATATCAAACGCGGCCAAGGGTTGCGTTGGTGAGGGAATGAGTCCTTCACTTCGCGATGGTGGAACAGGGTTACTGATCTTGATAGGAATATGAGGGGGCTGATTCGGAGGAGAGATGGGCGGAAAGGACTTCTTTGGAAAAGACTTAGCAGGGAGTTGAGTAGGAAGGGGATTACCTCTTCTAACAATGGTTGGAGGCACGTTTGACACGGCCTTCTCTTTCTGCGCATGGGCAGCAACCTCCGCTTCCTTTCCTTGTGAGCGGGTAAAAACAGCGTATGATTGTCCGCTTGCATAGCCCTGAGTACTCTCTTCTTCATCAGATTCATCCTCATCAAATTCCATGTATCCAATAGTAGAGTCGCCAGTCGGCTCACCGACATCTTGATCATCTTCGTCTTGAGGCGAAGATTCTTCATAGTACTGCTCTTCCTCTTCAATTTCGGCCAAAGCATTGACCGGAGGAGCTTCAAGCGCCAACCGTGGAGCAGTTGCAGGTAGACGCGGTCTTTGTGAAACATTGTTGGGAACGAAACTCCTTCGTGGAACGTCTCGGTATGAAGAACTAGGAGCCTGGGCCAACTGCTTTTTCAATGCGAGCAGATCATTCGCCATCTTTTGGAATGCCGGATCAGACGAAGTAGTAGGCGAGGGATCTGAAGATTTGGACTTTGATGATTCCTTTCTCAACTCGCCAGATATTATCAAATTGTCTTCTATCCGTATGGCAGCAGCCTGAGCGAGTGTCAGGGTAGCTACTCGCTCTTGAAGGAGCAAGAAGCTGACTTTTGAGCTCATGGCGTTCACGAAGAAACACTTCTGATTCTCCGGTGTTGGAAGCATGGCAGTAGGGACACGGTTGATTAATGCATTGAACCGGGTGACGAAATCGCGCATAGTCTCATTGGCTTCTTTCTTCAGGTGAGTGATCCATGATAACAACGCAAATGCATCTTCTGAAGGCTTGTATCTGTCTTCAAAAGCTTCCCGCAAGGTTGCCCAACTGGTGATAGATGCGGCCGGCAAATGCTGAAACCATTCAGCTGCGGGCCCTTGTAGAGTTTCCAGAAAAAGGTGAACCGACACATCTTCGTGAGTCACGTCCAAAATACTGCATGACATAATGAAAGCAGATATGTGGGAATCCGTGCTTTGATTTCCGCTCCCGTCGAATTTAGGAAAATTCTTTCTGTTTCCGTGAGGGAGCGCGTGAACTGGATGTGGCAGTGCGAGAGGACCCATAGCATTTCCCCATGGTACCGCCATTTGAAAGGCTGGAAAAAGCACACGAGCTGGGAGGGTGGTTCCACTGAGCAGCAAGGCACTACAGAGGGATGTAGATGCTCCTTGTAAAAGACTTTTTCTTCGTGGAGGTGAGACACTCCTGGATGACCGGCTAGCCGAGCTTAGCGCTGAAAAACGTGCCGGTGTTACGCTGAAATTGTGCCTTTGAAGCAGATCGAAAGTAGGATCAACTTCTCCACGGGCTCTCCTGCTGCGCGTAAAAGGTTCACTTGCCAGCGTACCTTCCAGATCTGCGATGTTATGGCGCAGATTTAAACTTTATTTTTGGGTGTACTTGCTGATTTTCTGGTTTTTCTGACAAAAACCAGCAGCATGCACTTTTCTAGATATTTAAATACTATCCTCCTCGAAAAACCGATTGCGGTTAATGACAAATAGCAGCGAGGATAAGATGGCAGGGAAGAATAGCAGGCTGATTTTCAGATCTGATCTTTACTTTTCAGAGGGTTTCAAACTTTTTTAGAAAACAGTCAAAAACTCAGATCTACGGAAAAATGTTAACTTTGATAAAAACTCAGCGAACTAAAGATCTGTAACTAGGCCCGATCTATGGATTTCAGAAGAAAATTTTCAATTTCGGGCACTTTTGCAAATTTTTTGGATTTTCAACAAAAGTTCAGATTTGCAAACTGGCAGCGATTTTCTTATATTTTTCTGATTTTATATTATATCACCACCATAGATCTGACAGATCTATTTCATTCCCCAGCAGAGTCGCCAAAAACTGTTGGTCCGAAAATCTGTCGCGTGGACAGATCTATGGACAGACGAGCCAACAGTGTGCAGGGCTTAGCCCCTCTTTGAGACAGCAAAGCGAAACTGGTTTATTGCTATTTCTACTTAGCAGGAACCTATGCAAGTCTCACAGATTCTGCCTTCGGGGGTTGGGATCTCATCCCAGTAGAGTGTTCCAGGCTGCGAAAAGAAAGGAATGAAAGAGGGAGAAGAGAAAGAACAGATCCGAAGGGAGAAAAGAAATGAATTCCAAAGCAGAAAGGTCAGAAGATTTATGTTTTTAGTTTGGTAGTAAACAGAGCCAAACCTACTTGCATAAATAAACAAAGCAATACTGATAAACAAATGACGGAAAAGTAGATATGAATCCAACAGATTAAACACATACAGATCTAACGTAAGAAAGATCTAATGTATAACACAGCTATTGAGCACAAAGTCTGAATAATTGTATTACTGTTCTTTTCTGTTACAAGAAAGCTCAAAGTCTTTCTCTCCTCACTTCTATTTCTATCTAAAAAATGTTCACCCCTGAATACAACAAGTATTCCCATATTTATAGAAGATGAGGGAGAGAGAAGGCAAAATGGAGCCAACCACTTATTTACAAAGATATTTACAAAATATCTAAAAGTCATGTTGACTTTGACAACTTGGTGGATGACATCATCCCATGATGCAACATGGATGATGTCATCATTTGTATCAACACATTTTAGACATTTCAAAAAGAAAGTCGGAGAATAGAGAGAAGAAGAAGAAGAAGAAGAAGAAGAAGAAGAAGAAGAAGCTACTCATCATCATCATCCTGCGGCCGGAAAGGGGTTGCCTGTTTCTGATGCTGCTCAGGAGATGATATGTGGAACTGAGCGCGGTATTCCAAAAACTTGCTAATCATCGGCCCAAATTGATCCTGTGATGGATCCTTGTGCCGTTCACTGATTGCTTCGCAAGTCTCCCGCTCGTCTATGAGCTTTTCCGGGAGTTTGGAATAATCTTTCCCCGCCTCGATAAGGAACCCGATGAAGTCCCTACAGGCCAGTAGGTTGTTGATAGATTCAGTGTCGAATGTGACCTCTGGCCCTGTCCCTTGAGAAGCTATCTCCTTGAAAATCCGGATAGTGTCATCAGCTGATCTCAAGGTAAGGGAAGGAGTGAGCAACCTTGGAGTCATGGCGAGAACAACTTTCTCCATTTGATGCATTGCATCCAGGGCCTCTTCCTTTACCTTGTCTATCTTTTCCAGAACGAATTCTAGCTGATCTATCCGATAGTCCAGAGTGGACATAGTTTTGTTGAGGGCCCTTGGATGGCCGAATACTCCGAACTTGACCAGATCTTCGACTGAACAGTCGAACATTTGCTGCAAGGTCTCGTGTTGGAGTCTAGCATGCTCTAACTCTTCTGATATCGGACCCGCTAATGCTTGGAGTTCCTTATTCGCCTTTCCGATGTTTAGGTATAAACTAGTATACTCGGCGATTACTCTTTCACTATCCTTGAGGATTTGGCTCCTCCAAGCAGAAACGGCCATACCTTGCTCGTCGATCTTTGAATACTCATTAATCTTCTCCTGACTGAGCAGCTCAGGAGTCTCGGCGGCAATTATGGGAGGTGCACTTCCCATCTTCTGTAAGGCTTGAAGCAGGTATTTGTTCTGCTCCTTCAGTAGCCTTTTCTCCTCTTTCGTTTCCTGAAGCTTTTTGCAGAGTGCATCAACTGCGGAAAGAGCTTCCCCCTGGAGACTTTCAGAGGATGTCCCCATTGTGACTTGGGTCACGGTGAAATCTGTCGGAGACAGATCTTCTTTCTCTTTGAGGGGGTTGGGGTACGCTATTTCCATGACTCTCTCACCTGCAGCGCTCTTCGAGAAGCGTGTAACTGGCTTCTGTTTCTTTGCTCCTTTAGCTGGAATGACCGAAAAGTCCATCGGAGCGATGGGGACTTTCCTCTTTTGTTGGCTCAGCTGCTGAGAGATCCAAGCTGGTCCTATAGAAGAAGGACCAGAGACAGAGGGGGAGGCAGCAACGGTAGAAGAGGGGAAAAACGTGGAGACACGCGGCGGCGGCATTGAAAGAATAGCCGAAGAAATGTCCACGGGAGGAAGGGAAACCGCAACTGCAGAAGACATAGGAAGGGAAGGGAGCTCGGAGATGAGGGAAGAAATAGAGGAAGACAAATCAGCGAGGGAGGAGAAGATAGATGAAGAAGCAGGGGAAAGGGTAGAAGAAGGGGCAGAGGACACGACCAAAGGGGGTGGTCGTTTGAGTCACTCGAGGAGGGGAAGGAAGAGAAGAAGAAGGGATAGAAGGGACCTCTGAAGTTGTAGCGACGCTGACATCCTGGGTGGATGGGCGTATAGGACTATCCTCTGTCAATTCTTCATCAAGAGTTATAACCTGTTCTGGCTCTGAGGGAAGAGGACTTTCAGGGGCTTCCTCCTGAATGGTGCTAGGTTCACCTTCTGCACCTTTGCCTTTCAGCTGCTTCTTTGACCTTGGAGGTGCGTTGCCCAAAGGGGAAGTTGTGAAATCTACCCCGAGGTAGATTAGTCCGTTCATGCGGCACCAATGCTCTGTTCTCCGCATAGTCTCTTTGACCCTCTCCTCAATTGTTTGAGGAAGCCTTGTTCCTGTCAATGGCCGGGAAGGGCCAATTGTCCCCATCTGTGTCATTATACACCTTATCTACTTCATCTTCCATAGTCTGGAAGCCTTCGGGGACAATGGCCACTCCGTATTGGATGATTTCCGCCAATGCTAAGCGAGAGTGATCCTTTCTTCTGAGTTCCGCCTCATGGAGAACGTCAATGTAAATATCCTCAATTTGAGGGACATGGATCGGATCGAGCTTCGCTTTTGGCAGGCAGCTTCTTGGGTCGAAGGTAGGCCTGGCTGGGAAGTCATGCTTCAAATTGAGTAGCTCCAGCTCTGCGAACATTTCCTTCGCCTTATGGTGGGTGGAGCATGTGTATCGGCCCACTTTGAGGGGGAAAGGAGTTCCACCCTTCTTTCTTTTGAGGCACTTCTCATGGTATGTGACCAGCTGCCTTGACAGTTCTAGTAGAATCAGCTTAGGCCCAGCATACCTTGGTAGCCTGGTTGGCTCTCCCAAAAAGTTGGCAGCCCTCAGATAGGTGAACGTGGGAAATTGGGTGAACAGGGCCCCCCATTTCTCTGTGACTGCCACTATGTTTTTGGTCGTCCGGCTATGAGTCATGTTTGGCCTCAGTAGGCAGATGACATGATAGAAGAATGCATCGTTAACTTTTGCGAAATGTTGGATGCTATTCTCCAGCCTCAGCTCTGGGTAGTAATCAAATATCTTGGCCTGAGGCCATACTCCACTTCGGTTCAGTCCCGGATAATCCCTTGCCGACGCTGCAGCGTAGACTACATAGGAGTTCATATGGAACACTCCTGTTGTGGCGAACTGTTGTAGCTGCTCAGATATGGTGCTGCTTATTATTTCACCCCCAGCAAAAGCGTTGATCGGGTAAATTTTTATTCATTGTCTCCAAGTACCGCAGCATCCACTTATGGAAATAGTGGGCATCTGAAAGCCCGAAGACTCTGCTCAGGAAGGTGATAGTATCGCTGAGCTCCTCTGAGAAATCACTTCGGTGGATAGTCTGAGGCCACCGGGTCACCGCCTTCTTGTTCTTTAGGTAGACCTCATTCATCAACTGCATGCATTGGTCTTCGTTGTCTTCCCAGGCCTTGATGCATTCTCGTTGGCTAACAGCCACGAAGTTCCGGTGATGAGGGATGCCAAGTATCAACTCAAAATGACAGGCAGTGAGGTTTATGACTGCCTCGCCCTTGCTATTTTCGACACATCTTGTGTCTTTGTTGTAACATTGCGCAATCACCATCATGAATTCGTTGTTGACAGCACTGACGGGGATTCCTCCGGCGAAGTGCAGGGCACTGCCTATTAACTTGTCCATCCATGGACTTCTTGTAACTTTCTGAGTCCTAACCCAGAACTCATCCATGTCAATGTGACCCAATTCAGAGTCTCTGACATCCATACTGCACTCAGCCTGTGATTCGGGCATCCTGACCCTCTGATATTTGTATTTCATCTCTTCTTCTGTCAGCTTAGACTTTCCTCTTGGTTTGGTGGGTTTCTTGCTTGACGTAGACATGTGTTCTTTCGAACTCAGCTGCTGATCTGCATGAAGAAGAAGTGAGACCCAATCCAAAAAGGTTGAATTAGTCATTTGATCTTCCATTGGAAAGCTAGCAGAAGAAAGAGTTAGAGATTTTAAGGCTCAGGGCGCAGGAAAAATGCAACTGGCAGGCCAAATAGATAAGGCGCACAGAAAAGGAATGTTGCAGAGGTTATACTGGCGCCAAAGGCGCATGGCGCATGGATGAAGCAGGTTGCATTTTATAGCAGGGCGCATGGAAAGAGTATGTTACATGAAGGTTCGGTGCGCCCTTTGGCGCATGGATGGATTATGTAACATTAACAAATGGTGTGCCAAAGGCTTTGGCGCGGCGCATGAAGGGTTTACACAACATCATGTTACTGCAATGGAGGGTGCGCCCGCGCCTTGATAGCTTTATACTTGCGCGAATAAGGCTTGTGTTACAGTAAAGCTGGGTGCGCTCCTTGGCGCATGGAATCAGGATGTAAGATGGGTAAAAGGCGTGGGATTTACACTTGTAGCATGCAAAAAGGGCGCGCTTTGAAGGCGCATGAGTTCTAGATGTAGTAGGACAAAAGGCTGCGCCATTGGCGCGGGTTTTAATCATGTAACATGGCGGGTAGATGCGCCAAAGGGGCGCAACTGTTTTAAGTGTGACAAGACGCGCCAGTGCGCCATAGAACTAAACTCATTGCTCAATCATTTTCATTCTTTCTTCCATTTCAAAGATAGCATGGACATATAAGGTTTCATATAAAAAGTTTGGCAGACCAAGTCCTTTCAAAACAGCTCCCTTCCAGTAGATCCGGAAAGAGGGAGGGAAAGGAGGAGGAAAAGAAGAAAGGAAGACAGGACAGCACGAGGGAAACTAGCTCAAACCAATCTTATTTTAACACCGGCTAGCAAACCACAACGCAGACCAAGAACACAGACCAAGAACACGCAAAGAACCGAAAGCACGAAAATGGAGAAGAGGGAGAACCTCTTACCTTAGATATATAGCAAAATTGAGAGCGGGTCCACAGGGCGACGAAAACGACGAAGCAGAGGCTGACAAGTCCAGAGTGATCACGTGCTCGACAAAAAGAATGAAAATGACATTGGGCGCGCACTGATATATATAGAAAAACTTGTCATCAATGCGCCAACCACTTTTGAAATGGCGCATGAAAGTTGCTGTCGACAGGAGAAAGCGTGCGCCCTTTGGCGCACCAAAACTTTGTGTTGCAGCGAGATTATGTGCGCCCTTTGGCGCACCGAAAAGTGGAGCAACAAAAGCAATGTCAACAATAAGGCGCATGCGCCTTGGCGCACGCAAAATAGACTCAACATCCTTTGGCGCACCGAAAGATGTGTTAACATGGAAAACCATGCGCCAAAGGCTTTTAAGGGGGGCGCATCAAAAGCTAGTGTTACAAGGAAAATCCATGCGCCCAGCCAAAAAAGGCTCAAAAAGACTAAGTTCGAAAACTAGATTTCCCGGGAAGGGATTTTACAACGTTTCGAACGCGAAGGATCCCTAACGAGGGATCGAAACAAAATTTTCGGTATGGTTATCGATAAAATTGCCCTTGTCAATTTTACGGGATAACACTATATCATTATAATTTAGTTAAGCTTTGAAATTTGAGTGTAGGAGACTATATCACTAATGTCAATAGAGAAATGTGTTAAGAATTGATTAGCCAATGGATTAAAGGTCATGATAGATTTGACTAGAAGGTAATATAGCTATTGTAAGGAATAATATTTAAGAATTTAATGGAAAATATTTGTAATGATATTATTATTTTAGGCATAAGCGAGACACAGTTCTTGAAAAGAGAAGATATTTTCTCCATATCTCTTTTACTTTCATAGCTAAGGAACTTAAAAGTAAAAAAAACCAGAGGTAAAGTATAATAAGCTACTTTAAGTGCTAGTGTATTATGAAGTAGAGCATGTGATTCCATAGAATGGGAATTTCTAGGAACACCTTATTCTAAATGTAAAACCTTAACGTGATTGTGATCAAATTTCATGAGGGGTCATGTATTAGTTGAAGTATACAAAAGGTGCATGCATATGCACAAAAGGTGATGTGAAATTAGTATAATAAATTGGTATACACATATGAATTTGTTGACTAACATGAGGTTACCCTCTTGAAGAATAAGGAGTATTGTCAAAGATCATGAAAATAATAGTTGTTTTTTAATATAACTCAAAGAGATGCCCATTTATTG
The DNA here is from genome assembly GCA_019776745.2 of Taxus chinensis. Taxonomy (NCBI): domain Eukaryota; kingdom Viridiplantae; phylum Streptophyta; class Pinopsida; order Cupressales; family Taxaceae; genus Taxus; species Taxus chinensis. Next base: position 553,669,641 of record CM034150.1, read on the forward strand.
GAGCAAAGAGTGAAGAAATACATTTATGGTGGAATTGACATGAACTAAAACTATCTTGATGAATAAATTTTGAGTGTGTACTATGGTAAATAATGGTTGATAAAGGTCTCTACTAGCTTGAGATGGTAAATTAGTGTGGTCAAATATGAAACACCCATTATTCCATACATTATAAAAGGAGATAAAAGAGTGCAATGTACAACAAATAAAATAAAATAAGACCATAATAATACATAGGGTTGTATATTATAATATCATTATAACCTATTGTCATGAAAATTGAGAAGCCTAAAACATTCAAACTTTCAAGCATGAAAACTAAGCCTACAGTACCAAAGTTTACTTCCTGATCCCGTTCAACCCTCCTCCTGTCCAACCTATCTTTAATGAAACTATCAACCCAAAATATGAGGAAGGTCCTAATGAATTTTTCAAACAATCCTTAGTGTGATAATAATGGTGATTAAGTTGATGGATAGATTTAGTGAAGTTCAGTGAAAGTCAAGCCATCTTGAAGCCTAGATAGACCAATTTTGGTCACTCTAAAAATAGTGTGAATCCTTCGAAAGTGTTCAGAAAAGATCCAAAACATCCAAAGATTATTTCAGGTAGTATTTAAAGTGTTGGAATAAATTTAGGAAATAATTTCTCATTCAGGGATAATCTGCTCAAAAGCAAGTTTTCTAGGTGCAAGGAATGAACACCCTAAAAGTGAAACTTTGACTTCTCTGAGATATCTATAAAGAGTTAGAAGGTCATAAAATAGGAATTGGAAATATATGATAATTATATACAAGTTGGGAACATCAATTTTTATCTAAGTCTTGAAGGTTTCATGAATCATTTCAAAACAATTCAGTTGCCCCTCTAAGTTTTGCAAAAAAAATGGGCCTGAATGTTTAATTTAAGGAATATTAAAGTTCTGAAGGTTGATCTATTGATATTTAAATGTGATTTTGAGTTAAAATAATATTTATTTGACCCCCAAAACATTACTCTAAGCCTCCTTGGTGAAAAATGTAAGTTCACTATCTATTTTTAGACATCTAGGGCAAAATTGGCTTTCTAATAATAGATGACTCACACTTTTGACACTCTTGTTTCCCATTTTTCCCAAAATATACAAGGGGGACATGAGGGACACAAAATTTTTGCCTCAACCTCCTCCCCAAATCACAATTTTTTCACCATGTGTGCTAATTGTCCCCATGGTGCAAGGGGACAAGAGGTGCATAAAAGTGCGACCTCACTTACTCACCTAGGTCATACTTTTGTGTCCCAATTATCCCAATTTTCTCGAAGGGGATAAGGGGACATGAAGGTGTGACCCAAGGATTTTTTATCTCCTTGACCCCTATATGACCTCACGCATCTCCGCAAGTTCATTTTCTCATCCCCTCGTCACATCTTCCTCTCTCCACATGATACCACCTTGTAAAAATCCTACTCCAAGTCACACTTCTTTGTCCCACTTCTCCAAATTATCCCAATTTTCAAAAGATTAAAACTCCATTCAAACTCAAATTAAACCTATGTTTAAGGTGCAGTATACAAGGCGAGTTAAAACATCATAAAACTCCTTTAAACTCCTCTCTCGCCATAGAGTTAGCCATTTTCATGAAATTATTAATGCAACACCCTCAAGAAATCCAATTTTATATATAGGTGTTTTCAAATTCCTTTTATGCATCCATGGCCATTGAAAATTAATATTTTCACATATCTTTCCAACCGAGAGTTCGATCACTGTGAAATTTTTCCTAAATCTCTCTCCATAAAGCCTTTGGGAAGACTGTAACAAAAAATATTTAATTCCCTAGCTTTTCCACAACATCAAACTAATATTTCAAAACCCTAAAACCTACTTTTTTAAATTTCCCATAAATTCAACAGATAGAAAATGATGAAATTCATAACAGAATACCCTAGATAAAAATAGAACATTTTAAAAGTAGTTTCGTTGTAACCCGACACCAGTTTTTCCAATTTCTAAAAATAACAGGGGTTCTGAACAATTCTAGAAAGTTGTGGCAACTTCCTTTCTTCTTATCTTGTTTCTTTTTTCCATCATCGTAAGTTTATGAAGTTGTTTCATGACCCAAAAAAGAAAGAAACCCTTCTGCAAACTCTAAAAGCATCATTTCTGAGGTGATCTCTCCTAGGTATAACTTGATGCAAGAAGTTGGAACGATTAGAAAATACCACCATGAGTGATGATAACAATCATCTCAGGCTCCCAAACAACGCATACCTCCCGACAGTGTTTCTAAACACATAATAAATTATTTTTTATGATATTATTGTAATTTGGAATTCAAGAACATGTGAATCATCTTCAAGTTCCATTTCCATGAGGAGAAAATCAATCAAATGGGTTTTCACATGATGTAGGCATGTTTTCACTCAAGTAAAATCTTGGTCAATGAAGTGAATTATAAATTGAAAAGGGGCGTCATCATATTCAAAATGGAAATGGGAGCTCATGGAGCAAGTAGGGGGTCATCATATCATGATCTGCCCAAATCTCTCTGAGAAGCAAGTTGAAATGAGCTAATCAAGCTATCAAGGTACTCAAAACCATCATGTGTGAAGAATCAATAAATCATCTTTTCCCATAAGAAGAATATGAGAAAGAAGGTATGTAAGTATCCCAAATCTGATTTCATTTAAGTAATCTGGAGTCAAGAAGCGAAAATAGGTGATCTTCATATGGGGTACCATGTATGCAAGAACTATAAATCATGTCAATTTCATTTGATGCCATTCACAATAGTGTTATTAAACATGTATTCAAACACCTGGGAATGTTGTCATTCCTAAAAAAGAGACATTACAACCAAACCTCATTTTAACACAACCAAGGGCCATTGAACAAGAAACTCAAAAATTAAAGAGGATAAAAAAGAGGCACGTTAGGGTATCTTATTCTAGGAAACTTCGTAAGAAGGTCAGAATCATCGAAGATCTTGTAGAGCCTCTCAAGACATGTGAGATTGATCCATCACTGCTTCCCAACCCTCATTATTATTCAAGTATGTCCTCCTCGGTGGTGGAACATTCCCATGATAAGAAAATTACGATCCCTCACAAACCTCCTAAAAGTGTTCCCATGATTAACACCATGTCTACTCCATTCCTATGGATCTAATAATTTCTTATGAGTGAACCAAGAATGACACAACAAGATGCAATGCCTAAATTTGGGTCCATAACAAAGATCTTGAAGACCAAACGAGGTAGGAAGTCATATATAAATTCTCTCTTTTTTAGTGAAATTTTGGGTACTCAATCTGTAGAGGTTTCCCAATTGAAACGATTTAGAAGGACTATGAGTTGACCCACATATTTTAAGGTCAAGCTATACACAAAGGTGATGTTCATTTATTCAAGTAATTTTCTTCTTGAATGTTCCCTCAAAACCAATAATACAAATGAACAATTGATAAATTAGAGTAGCATGTGAGAACTCTTACTACCTACATTTAACCTTTCTTAGAGCTCAATATAGTGTCTCCTCCTCTTGTAGAATATATTTCTCCGAATAGTAGTTTCTACCCTTATATGATCAAGAAGGTGTAAGGGCATATAATACAATAGAAAGATAGTGACAAATGGATTGATAAGATCCTTAACATAGGAAAGACATTACTCCTAGAGGTTCTCTCTCTGTTCAAATATGTTCTTAACACCATTTTGGAAGTGAAGAAAACAAGGGAGGATACTGAAAAATAAAAAACCCATTAGGATGAGGTGTTCCCACTTATGTCTAAGATTAGTTACATCAACTCCCACACTCTCATGAGTAATAATGTGTTCACATCTGTTGTTGAGAACTTGTCCCTAGTTTGGATCCACACTATGAATGCTTGAGATGACATGATAAAAGATGCCATCTCTAAACTTAAATCTAGTGAATAAAATTCCTTTGAGATTTTGGATGATGTTAGTAACTATTTTCAGAAACTTTTGTCCCTTCCACTCATTGATAATTCATCATCAAAGGAACTCATAATTTATTTCCAAGAGTTAGTTGAAAAAGATGCAAGTGATCCTCTCTCCTTCGATGAGGATACCCTAGAGTCACTTTCCAAGCATCAAAGGCTCTATTTATAACATTGCAAGATATAACAAGGAATGGTTTGATTAGTGTGAGGCTACTAACAATGTTTCCAAGACATGGATCAAAGTGTTAAGCTACATCACGACTGAATGTATTGTTCATACCTTTGATTGTTTTTATAATAATTCACTTGTACATGATGCTTTATAGATCATGAAGAACCTTACATTAGGTGATAACACAAAAGTAGAGGATATCATGATTCAGTTACTTGAAGAACCTAATCCCGAGGTGTGTGAAGATACACTGGAGACAAAATAGGTATGATTGGGCCACTTCTAGAAAGAGAAATAAAAGGAGAAGTTAGTATACCTCATTGATGATGAAGAGGTGGATAACCTCGATATTATCCATACAGAGGGTGCACACAAGGTAATAGACTTTACGGATGACAAGGAAAGCACCTACCATGCTCTTATGAAGACAAATAAGGTTAATATTGGTACTGAGGATGCACCTAAGGAGGCTATAATTGGGACTTATTGGTTAGAACAAGAGGTAACAAAGATCATTTAACTATTAGGTGAATTTCAGGACTTATTTCCAAGAGGATATCATGAGTTAAAAGGTGTACATCCCTTGTTAGGAAAGATGAAGATTAAGCTGGAATAAGGCATGCATCATGTTTGGAAGAGGCCTTATAGGATAAATCCAAACCTATGTGTGAAGGTCAAAGAAGAGATTGACAAAATGCTTAATTTTGGGATCATTGAACCAATTGAAGAATCTCATTGGGTTAGCCCTATGGTTGTTATCATCAATAAGGATGGGTGGATCAGGATTTGTGTAAATTACAGTGAACTTAATGCCTCATGTGTCAGAGATCCTTTTTATACACCATTCATAGAGGAAATCCTTGAGGGAGTTGAGGGAGTGAAATCTACTCTTTCACTGATGGGTTCTCATGTTATCATCAGGTGCACATTGTGCATGAGGATAAGGAAAAGACCACCTTCACCACTGAATGAGGAAGTTTCGCTTATAGTGTGATTCCTTTCAGGTTGAATAATGTGTCAGTTGTGTTCTCATGCATAGTTATGCATGAACTTCATGAATTTATCCATAAGTTTTTACATGATTATCTAGATGATTGGAATGTCTATGGGCTTGTCAAAGATCACCAAAGATAATTTAAGGATCATGTTCGAGAGGTGCAGGAAGTTAAGCATCTCTCTTACTATCAAAAAGTGTATCTTTGCTACACCTTTTGGAAATTTTCTTGGGAACATCATTTGCAAAGATGGGTTATTGGTATATCCAGCTAAGATAGTAGTTATTTTGGGATTAGAAGATCCTACCAAAAAAATTTAAGTGTGTGAATTCTTAGGGCATAGTAGTTACTACAGAAAATTTATTAAAGGATATGCAAATATTGTCGCACCCCTAGAAGAATTGCTCAAGGCTAGAGGCAATTTCTATTGGGGTGATGGGTAGTAGCAAGCATTTGAGACTTTGATGTAAATATTGAATATTTTCCCCATCTTGTGCTTTCCTTCCTAGAACAAACCCTTTCATGTACATGTTTACGCCTCAGGCATGGCTATTGGTGTAGTCTAGGCACAACTAGGGGAGGGTAATGTGGATCATCCCATATGCTTTGTAAGTAGGAAGTTGACACTAGCAGAGCGTAACTATACAACATAGTGTGAGGAATTTTCTATGATCTACGCGCATCACAAATTTTGATAGGATTTATTGGCTACACCATTCGTCTTCTATACAAATCACATGGCATTATAGTACTTGGTCAAAAAAATTATTTTGCAAGGGCGCATTTTCTGGTGGATACTCCTATTTTAGGAATTTTATTTCACTATTTTATTCAATACAGGAAAGAGAAATATGGGACATAATCACTTATCAAGGATTAATTTTGGAGAAGACGTGTAGAGTATTGAAAAAACTATGCTTGATGCACAATTGTTTAGATTGAACCATGCACCAGATTATTTGGATGACATACTAGTATTTTTATGCACTGGAATTACACTAGAGGTAATGAAAACATTAGAGAAGAAGCAACTCGCTAATATTTGTTCCATACCAACTCATTAGAGGAGACCTGTATAAAATGAAAACATATGAGGTCTTATGCATGTGTGTTCTAGATCATGAGTGTGAAGCCATTATGGAAGAATCTTGTGGAGGTATTATAGGAGGACATTATGCAGGAGATGCGATTGCATGCAATATCTTTCTATTTAGCTTATGGTGGGAGACATTGTATAAAGATACCAACGTTTATATCAAAGCAAGTGATCACTGTCAGCTACTTGGAAATCCTTGAAGTAGAGATGAAATTCCTTTTCAACCTATAGTGATCACGAAACCTTTTGAGAAGTGGGTTTTTAATTTTGTAGGACCTATTCCACCACTTGCACATAGGACTGAAACACGCTACATCATTACATGTATTGATTATTTGAAAAGGTTGCCAGAGTTTATGCCTACAAAATATTGCACAATAAATACAATGTTAAGGTTCCTTTGGGATAATATTATTAGCAGGTATATATGCCCTTTGAGCTTGACAAGTGATAGAGGAACTCATTTCTTAAATGAGATAATTACAATTTTATTGGCTAAGTTTTATGGTGGCACACCATAAGACTACCCCTTATCACCCTTAATAAAATGACATTGATGAAGCTTTCAATTAAATCTTGGGAAAAACACTCACAAAGATATGTGATGTTATAAGGAAGGATTGGGATGACAAGGTATAAAATATTCTTTGGGCATATGGAACAACCTATAAATGATTGAACAGGGCCACACCCTTTCAATTTATGTTTGACATCAAAGTTATACTACCTATGGAATTTATGTTACCATCCATGTGTATTGTGTGTGCAGGTGGATTTTCTTATGAAAAGGTTATGGAAGAGTGCATTGAGAAATTTGTGTAAATAGATGAGTAACATGTCATTGTGTATTGTATCAAGAAAACAGAGAAGGTAAGACATAAGGCTTGGCATGACAGGTATATCAAGTGAAAGTATTTTGTGGTTGGGAAAATGGTCCTTCTGTATAACTCCAAATTTGTGTGCCACCTAGGGAAGTTGAAATTCCATTGTTTGGGACCATTTATAGTGGCCAATATACTTGAATTAGGAACATATCAATTGTAAGAACTAGATGACAACATGTTACCCGGTTACTTTAATGGGAGTATGCTAAAGCCTTACTATAAATAAGTTTCTTTGTGTTTGTAATAAGGCAATATTTCCACTTAGATTATATTTCCTATCATGTTTTCTTTTTTCTTTTCTTGGTTTGTTGTAATAAGTGTGTTCATGCACAAGAGTTGATTACTATCTATTGACTTGATGCATAGAGTACCACACATATTTTTAGTGTGGGGTGGAAGTAGGTGTGACTATTGAACAAGAAATATTGGATTATTGTACATGCCTTTGAATCAGTACGAAGGTGCACATGACATTGGTAAAATAACAGGTGCTAGGTGAATATGGATTGAGAACGCGTGTGAAAGGATAAGGAAGGTGTTTTAGGGGGTTAGGTATGATGTTTCTTAGACAGAGTTTAGATTATGAATCCATGTGAATTAGATTTCTTGTTGTGTAATGCAAGGGAGGCATCAACAGGAGGTATTACTTGTTATGTGGCGTAGAGGAAGATGGTTTACGGCATAAGCAAGTGTGCGTAAGGATGTCTGTAGGCTTGGAAATTAGTAAGTGCACTAGAAGGTTATGATTGTTGCACGTGAAAGATAGGCATGGAAGGAAGAAAAAAGTTCCTTATAGAGGTGTTTTAAAGTAGAAAAAATTACATTAAAACATAAAAGTGGGAAAAAGTAAGTCGGTGGATTTTTCAAGTGTGATAAATATATAAAAAGGGGTAAATCGAGTTATTTTTTTACTTTTCATTTGAGATATTTGAGTGACCAAGCAGCCGAGCAACCAAGTGTGACAAATCAAATCAACCAACGAGAAAATTTGAGTAGCGTGCTAAGGATTTTAGGGTGAATATCCTTTGGTTGAGAAGATAGAAGTTTGAGAAGGAGAGGGCATATGTATAATAGGGTTTTCAAGGTTGGAGTTTGAATGGTTAGGGTTCACAGGGATCCAAGTACTGTGAAGTAAAGGTATGAAAGGTAGGCTAAGGGTTTAAAGCACAAAATTAGGGTTTGAGGATAAATAATACCTAGGGCACAGGTTGTAGTGAAAACGATGGAGAACAATCAATGACACCCAAGAAGGTTACCTCAGCATCACCTAAGGGCAAAGGTTAATGCAAGGGTAAGGGTAGGAAACTGAAGGAAGAGGAGCAACCCGAGGAACTATTCTCAAAAATGTTATACCCACAAAGGTGATTATGACACAACAATGGACCTCGCAACTTGCAAATTAGAAAATCATCTAGTCTAATCATAGAGTTTCAGAGAATGAGTCCACTCTTCATAAGGATATATTGCAAAAACCACCCACAAGGACCACAAATTTTCAAATACTAATGGATGATATAGTAAGAAAGAGTCTCGAGAATGTAGGGGTTTTACAATTGTTCAAGTTGTCATATTTTGGGATGCCTACACACCTCTTCCAATGGTTGATGTTGAGGGTGCATGAGGATTACTTCTACTTTATGAGTAGAAGAATGAGGATTACAACCCATCTGATTGGGTAAGTGACAAGGCTTAAAGAGATTGATGAAGACTTAGATCTATATCTCCACAATGAGACAAAAATTGATGAGCTGACAACTAGATTGTAATATGACAGAGGGGGTCGGGCCATGAACATCAACTATATTGCAGACCTTTCAACTAGGGTAGTGGTCTGGATGGTAAGCTGTAAGATTGGCACTTCAGAGAGATGGGGGGAAGTCAATAAGAAATTGATCTACATTACACATAAGATGGTGCATAGAAACACAATATAATATTACCAAGTTCATCACTGACAGGATTATTGAGGAAGCGAAGACGCAAACCAAGGAAGGAGCTAAGATCACATAGGGCTCAATCCTCTGACTGACTATATTCTAGGAAGTTGGTGTTCCCGATGGACCAGAGGATGATATATGGATCCACCTAGTCTAGAACTAGTAGCCCCATTGTTCAATTTGCATAGTTTACATGTGAGGGGGTAGTCAACAATCAGTTTAAGGTGTGGTTTTATAAATGGTACAACAGGATGCACGTAGCCTTCAAGAACGAATAACACATACCAAAGGAGATGCCTAGAGAGGTTGGAGATCAGGAAATTTTTATGGTGATGCAACATTTTAGCCTTACACAGTTCATAATGGCTAATGGAGAGATGGGTTCATGGTGCAAATTGTCATTTGCATTCACAACAAAATATTTTAAATGCACGGTAAATAGAATCAAGGATGCACAAAAGTTGAATTTTGATGTGGAAAAATTAGACTCATACTAGCATACTTTGTGCATAACCTTTGGATATGATTTGAGGCCAACATATTTGGAGACATCAGAGCCAGACACCTTGTATTTTAACCCCATGATGAATGTTACAATTGAAGGAATGATATGCAGGGTTTTTATTGTTTTACGCCCGAAGATAAAGAATGGGGAAAAAGTTGAGGTATGTGACACTCGTATGCACGCATAAAGATGATGTTCTCATGGATTATGCATACAGATGAGGAAGATCCAAAATTTAATATTAGTAATAGGTCCTTCTCCATGCTGGAGTTGAAGAAGTAATTGGGGAAGGAATACAATATTGTTGACCCCACATGGATGACCAATGAACAGGCATACAATGCACTGAATAAAATGATAGTGGAGGTTATGCACAGGAATATTGACATGGGGGATACCATGAGGCTCATGGGAGAAGACACGAAGAAAAAGGAGTGTGAGATTAAGAGCTTGAAGGATGATATTAAAGGAGAGAAAAAGCGTGTGAGGGAAGCATATGAAAAAGTAGGATCACTGGTGAAATAAATCATAGGCACATGCCCCACTTTAGTAATCCAAGCTCAAACCGAGTATAATGATGAGATGGATTACCTTGAGGACTTGGTCAAAAGGATTCTTTTGAATATCAAGAGTAACATGGGCAAGGATAATTTTAGTGGCGAATATTTGTAATGTGGTGAAAATTTCATTTTAGGAAAATTTGAAAAGGTGATTTTTTCGGAGTGGGTCGATGTCCTGTTTGACTAAAATTTAAAGTATATTTTTTTCGGGGGTTGGCCTCACCTTAATTTGAAAAAATATCCTATAAAAACCTATGTGATTTTTCAAGTAGTATACTATGGTACTACCACAAGTAGCTTACTAAATTACCAATATCGTGAAGTTTGAACTCGCATACTCTTAAGCACCAGAGATTGTTGTTAGCCTGTTAGGGTTAGTTGTTGACACACGACAAGGATATAGTTGACACATGACAAAGAGGTATTGTAGATGCATGAAAAGGAGATATTGAAGATGCGTGAAAAGGGGGTAAGTAGTTTACACGTGATAGGAATGGAGTTGATACGCGACAAAGACAGTGATGCCTTGTTGACGCACGATAGAGAGATTTGGTGCGTGACAAGGGCGTAAGCAGTTGACATGCGATAAGGATAGAGTTGATGCATGACAGAGCCAATTGACACCCTGGTGATGTGCGACAGAGATAGTTAACACCTTGTTGACGTGTGACATGGATTACCATGGTTGACGCATGACAGTAATTTTGAATCTGACTTGTTGAGTCGCTAGTTGGTGTCTTTTGCTGACGCAGAACTATGTTCAGAATAATGGAAGGTGCTAGTCCTAAGAATGCGAAGACCCTAAAAGTAACTAAGAAATCTCATAATTCATTGTTTAAGTATTTTGGAAACTCTACTGATACAGATATTGAAACTACCAACAACCATATAATTGTCACTAGAAAGAATCAAAATACTAATTGTGTGGAAGGTATTATTGAGGTGGACATGCATTCTGCACAGTATCAAACAAATGACACCTACGATAATATGCTAGATCTTGAAGATATTCTTCCTGTTGGGGTACAACCAGAAGTTCATCAAGATATCACACATATAAATACTCAGCAAAATGGATCACAAAATTCAAATTCAAATTCCAGTTCACGAAAGAGGAAACCAAGTGATTGTGATGTTGCTCAAAATTCTACTCAAAAAAGTAAAACATTGAAAACGAACAAGAATATGTGGACCATTGGCAGGTCATACAAGTTTGATTAGGTAGCTAAATTTTTGTTTATTGAACCTATACAATCATCTAATTCTGAAGAGATCCCATCTGAATGTACATGTACAATATGTACGTGGAAATTGGGAAAGCAACAAAAAATGCAAATGAAGCTGGATACTATAGAAAAACATTATGGAAAACAATATTTGACTGTAACAGGGGTAGATGGCCAGAAAATCAAAACACACAGGTGGAAAACTGAAAAAGAATGCATGCATGTTAGATACGCAGTGGGATTATGAGGCAGAGCATAAAAAATGTAGACATCTCATGGAAAAGGGAGGAACGATCACATCACAAATTGGTAAGATGAATCAAACAAATCTACATGCAAAACTCATACAATTCTCTACTTTATTTCACATACTAAAGAAAGGAAGACCGATTTCAGATTTCCTCGATTTCAAAGTTTTGTATCAATATAATGGAATGCTGAATGTACCTCTAGTCTCATTGGTCTGAAAGTAGTGGATGGGAAATGGAAAAATGCCTTTCGATGATAGAGAAGGAAGATTTGAAAGAGAATGTAAAAAAATCAAAGTTTATCTCTCTTTCAATTGATGAAGTGATAGCAGTTGACAACACTGCATGGCTATGTATCCACGTCTATACTTTAGAAAATCATATAATGACACCTCATCTGTTGGGTGTTATGAAAATGGTTTGAAAACTGTAATGTCGAAAACCTACATAAAATAGTTGTTTCTCATTTGAAAGATATTGCTGGAATGACTGATTATGAAATTTCTACGAAGTTGGTATGCGTCGGAGTAGATGGTGCATCTGTCATGCAGGGTCACCAAATAGGGTTGTGTGTTAGATTACAAACAAAAGTGGCCCCATATATGCTACCAATTCACTGTATGGCTCACAGAATGAATTTAGCATATAAAATGGTAAGGAACCATGAAAATGTTGCTAAATTAGAAGACCTTATAAGAGAACTTCATGCCTATATGGCAAGTAGCCCAAAGCGATTTCTTGAGTTCCAGAAATTTGTAATTGGAATTACAGATGGAAAAAAAACTTTTGAAAGATGTTGAGACTAGATGGATCTCTTTATATGAACCTGCATGTAGAGTTCGTGAGGAGTATCCTTCGTTGGTTGGTTTCATGCACAAATATCAGTCATGAAGTTGATAGGGCGAGGGACTTGTTGTCCGTTTAACTGATTTGGAGACATTTCTTACATTGGTTGGTATTCTTCCAATGTTGCAGGAGATCAATACACTGATGAAGCATGCACATGGGAGATTAATCTATATTGTGGATTTTATACGGATGAGAAAAATGGTATGTCAAAGTCTTGATATCTTGTACTATTCCCAAGATAGTTTTGATACACCTATTTTTGAGAATTGGAAATCTTTATTAGATCTTAAAAATCCCAGTAACTATTTGAGATTTAATATCCATGATCACCTCTGCATCACTGTTAATGGGAGGGACATACCACTGCACATTTTGCAAAAATTTCAAGATATTATAGGATCAGAACGAGAATATGTTCCCATGACACGTAATCTCTTTGAGTCTGTTATAGTTGAAACAAGAATAAAGCTTAAAAAATTTAGAATCCTTATCATCAGAAATTAGAGAATGTTTCTCCAAAGATAAAATTCTTGAAGCCATGGGTGTGATGAATCCTAATTTTTGGAATACTGAAGGTGGTCATGCTGACTTTGTAAGAAAACATTTCCATAAATCCATGGGTACAATAATGGAACATTTCGCAAAGACTTCAGAGTTCAAGGGTATGGAAATCAAAGGTATACTGAATGTTGATTTATTAAAATTTCAATCAACAAATTTTGCAACAACAATGAGGAACCAATATAAAAATTTAGACGAACCTTCTAAAAGTGGTGTTATTACAAGGATGTGGCAAGGAATCTATCAAAGTTCTATCTTACAAGAAGATATCAGTGAATATTTCAGATTATATGAGTTATGATAAACAATGATTTTAGGGTCTGTGGAGGATGAAAGGGTTTTCAGTGCATTATCATTTATAAAATCAAAACTGAGAAACAGGTTGGATAAAAATCTGAGAAAGTTGCATGAGGTGTTATGTATCTCGATACTCCATGGAAACCTTTCCTTTCGATAGAGAAATTGCGCATTGGAATTCCCTTTGTGAAAGAAGAGGTGTGAATAATACAACTACAAGTACAATTGTTCCCAACATTGAGAGTGGAATTGGTGCATCGTCACACTCTACAGAAGAGAACATCGAGTTTGAAGAAGCTATTGATAATGGATTGTTTCAACTTTAAATAGGTATCTTCTTCACCTTAATCTTATTGTTTGTCACTTTAAAAAAATTTCAGCTCTTGTTATCATTAAAGATGTTACAGGTATATATATTTACATTTATTTATATACAATTTTTTAATTTTTTTTGAAAACGTGGGTTGACATCCATCCGAGGAAGCTGGTACTTCTCGGGACTGACAATGTCAGGAAAATCACCCATCTATCTACTAATCCATTTCTCGTGTTGAGTTTTCTTAAAACAAAGATCTAGCACATTACCAGTGATGATTTCACAACCATCTAAAACACTAGAGGTAAGTTAAACCCTATCATATCATCTTTCTTGATTTCTTACAATTATGTTTAATTTATTTTTTATATTTGCAAAATGCTTTGATATATTTTTAAAACTTTGTGGGATAAAATGACACAATCAAATTTTACAGAGGAAGATTTTTCCATATTATACAATTCATAATCCATGATCCATTATACAATTCATCATCCACGATCGTGCTAGAAGCTAAATCTACGTCCACATAAAATTCATCATCATCCATATATATCATATCATCATCATATCATTATCATAATCCTGACACTACAATTATTATTAAAATAATTATTTATCTATTTTAAATTTAAAGAAATGTCTCTGTCCTAACACATTCCATTTTTCTAAAAAAATTATCCATTATCATCATTCATCATCATCTATATCCATTCTAATGTCATCATGATCATATCATTACAAGTATAGAGAAGAAGAATTATCTTAAAACAAGTTTAAATGTCTAGAGAAGAAGAATTATCGTGCTTGAAGCTAAATTTATGTCCACATACAATTCATGATAATCCAAGTAAACAAGAAACATATGTCATCATCCCTATCTAATGCAATCATCATTACAAGTAAACCAAAAAACATAAACTCCATATACAATCTAGAAATTTATACATAATATATAGGAAGTTATAAAATTAAAGATTATATAGTATTTCAAATTTTCAAAGGCTATCAAATCCAGATAATAAAATTCAATATTTCAAGTTTCCACACTCAATAATAAAAAAATTTCAACCCTCTTTTTCTGTATCCATTTCAACTCCTGTGCTCCTTTCCCCAATGGTTTCTTTGCCTGTGGTTGTACCCCTTTCCCCAACGGCAGAAATAACCCCAGAACTTATGAGATCTTCCGCAACACTGTCTAGATTTTTTAAAATTCTTTCTTCTTGTTTTGTCGCATCTCCATGGGACAACAAATTTGGATCAGCTGCTGCCTTAGCTTTGAATAATATTTCAGGGTCGAAGCCCGTGCTCTTTAATTATCCGCTTTAGTGTATTGTTTTGTTTGTTAACCAAAACAATATTTTCCTTCAAATTCTTCGCTGCGGATAAACTGTTCTTCGCTGTTTCCAAGTGAACTTGGAAAACCTTTCTTGACTCTTCAAATTTTCATATTTCAACTGCACAAAAAAAGTAATGTCAATTCAACATATTACTAAAATAAGAAAACTTTAAATTAACAAAAATATTGTTTGAAAGTTATAATACTTACGACCGCTCTATCTCTCTCGGCATTTGCAACTGCTACCAGATCCTTGTCCTTAGACCATTTGTTAAAATATGCCTAGGCCTTAGCACTAATATTTTCCAATTTTTTTAATGTCTTATCCAAAATGTTGTCTTTATAGTTATTGTTATACGTGACAGTCCCACTTCTTACTTGGGTAAGTAAGGAATCCATCTTCGCAGGTTGATTTTGGACTGCAAGCGTATAAACTATCCCTTTGCCAATAATTTTCATAACGACTAATAATCTCATTGATAAGTACTTTAGCCCTTCTCTCCCATTCTATGAGCTAACTGATATGAGGTAGAATAAACTCATCGACATGGGATTGACAATCATAACCAATTAAGTTCTCCAAAGGAAAAGGTAGCAACTGTTCACCATCTATATCTGATGAAGATGATCTCGCTGGAGAGGTATGGGGGCTTTGGGTTGATCAACTGCTACTTGTTTCTTCCTTTGGGTGGCCTGATCCTGTTTGTGATAAAATTAATCAAGATTCAGAAAAATAAATCTAAAGCGAAATGTAATTCAATATGGTAAAGTATGTTGAAATTGAAGTATACCTGCTGGCCTTGAATCATCTCATGGGTATTGAAAAATCCAGTTGGGTCATTGCTATCAATGCCCAAGTAATCTTCATCTAAATTTATATTATTCAAAACTGATATGCCCATTGCACTGGGCAAGCCACCAAGTGAGAGGGTTGGAATTCGAAAGGAGGAGGCAATGTTTAGTGTCCCTGCTAGGGGCCGGAGCAATTGGCATGCGTTTACCAATGTTCTTTTTTCCTGATCCTCTGGTTGGAATTTTAAATATTATTGGTTGAGGGGGGGGGTGCGCGGTGCCACTGTTTGAATAGAAGGAGGACTGCAATGTGCTGAAAAGTTCAAGAAAAAACATATGAAAAACTAGAAAACTATGCAAAAACTATGAAATTAAATGAAGTAGTATTCAAAACTTGTACCTTGTTGTTGAGGGGTAGCTTGTTGTGGTGCTAAGGGTGGTCATGTTGGAGTAGTAATTGGTGGTTGTTGAGAAGATACAAATGCATGCGACTGTACTGAGTGAGTTGGGGAAGATGGTTGAGTTTCTAAAACACGTGTATGGTCCAAAGTCCCTGCAATGTCATCAACATTGAATTGTATGTCAATTCAATTGGGTAAAATTTAAATTGGAAAATGAAAATACAAATTTGGAATTTGTAAATAATACATGAAAAGGTATTACTTCTCTGGCGTTTAACGAATTCAAACTATTGGGGGTTCGGAGAGGAGTGAGCTTCCATTTCAGATTGGGAATCTCCTGAAGCCTCAGTGTGTTGTTGGCCTCTTCCTCTTGATAACACCTTTTTTCAGGGAAGGGCTTCCATAAATCTTCTCTACAAACAATAAATTGTTAATACCTGTGCACAGTGTAATGTCGAAATACAAACTTAATAGTTTATATCTGTTGTTCTTCAAATGGAATTGACAACTTCATCAACGCCTCGTCAGTGCAAGTGGGAATTGGTTTGTCTTTTAAATTTAAAAGAGCCTCGTAATAAAGATCAAGGAGATAGTTTGTGGAGTAAATGACAGGTTTTTCTGAAAGCTTTGCATTTGTTATGTCAGTTCTTTTTTTTTTTGATAAAAAGGTGCACCAATCAAATTTTTGTTTTGCGATAGTTGCAACAATGTATGTAATGGCCCAGTTTGGTATATCTGTTTGCCGACCCTGCAAAACTATTCTGGATTGAAAAAAGGAAATCATTTCAGCAAGAAAGTGGTGTGCAATTGCTTGCGTATCCACACCACGCCTGGATTTATTGACATGAGATGCAAATGCCAAAAAATAGTGGGAATTAATATAACATTAAATTGTATCACAATCAAAAATTGAATAAAAAATGACGAATGAAAATGAATTATACTTACAATTAACATGGAAACCAAATGTTGATTCAAGATATTTCTTATCATCTTTGACAAGTGTTGCCTTCATTGTAACAAAGGGTAAATTTCTGAATGGAAGGCCCTTAAACCAATGAATGTCAGTTGGATCGATACCGAATTGAAACAATTGGCCCTCATTTATAGTAACATAAAACATGTCGTCCTCTATATTGTAAGACTAGAGAAGGTAGTTCAAAATATCTCGGTCTGTTTCGAAATGGGCATCTTAACGATCCCACTAAACTCACATGCATCGATTAAATCCTTGTATTCAGAAGTCATCTGTAAAACAGTCTGGATGTGGGGGCACAAAGGATTCCTATAGATGATCTTGCCCGTGGATAGGACTAGATTTTCCTCTTGATTTTTGTCTTGAGCTTGTAGTGGGATGCACTTGTAGTCACCATTGTAGTTGTGCTTGAGTCTTTGAGAATGATGGATTCATGTATACAAAAAAAATCGAGAGCCGAAAAGTGTAAACGTGAAAATGACCGATGAGAGGGTATTTATAGGAAAAATCCATGGTCAATGACATTTATCGACGCATGTCAACAAGGGTCACTGACGCGCGTCAACAAGGGCCATTGACGCGCGTCAACAAGGGATATTGACGTGCGTCAAATACCCTTGTTGACGCGCATCAACAACTCCTCTTGATGTCCGTCAACAAGGGCCATTGATGCGCATCAACAAGGGTTCCTGACACATGTCAATGGCCCTTGTTAACATGCGTTAAGAGGAGTCATTGATGCATGTCAACAAGGGCCATTGACGTGCATCAACAAGGGTCGTTGACGTGCATCAATAACTCTTGTTGACACATGTCAATGGCCCTTGTTAACGCACGTCAACATGACATCGGCGAGCTCTTGTTGACATGCATCAATGAGGTGTCAGTGTCTGAAAATCTATAGTCTCTCTGGCTCGAAAACAATTGGTGAAAATTCAGTTCTGGAAAACTGTCAAATTCACCTTTCACTGAAACTGGTTCCGGGATATTCGCCAGGTATTTTCCACCTCCAATTTTCTAGAGGTGTCTTAAAATGAACCCTGTACATGGGGCCATCAACAAAATAATTGTCTAAGGAAAAGTAAAATAATAAAGTGGATGTGGAGGCCAAAATAGTCGAGCTTGAGGATTTATTCACACAAGTCAGAGAGGCCAATAACAAGACTGAATTGACTTTTGATAGGTTCCAAAAGAGTGACCAAATCCTCAGTGCGTGCATTTCCAAAGAAGAAACATAGCTCAAGGTAATTCATGTGAAGACACCAACTAATAAGCTTGAGTGTACGAAGTTCATGGAAAAGACATCAATGTAGAAGGAACTGATAAAGGCCATGAAGGATATATTAGAATTCTAGATCAAGCATATCTAACTATTGGTCTTGGCATATATGGATATGTTGGAGGGGGTGACTATGGAGTTGAGTGTGGTCATGAAGGAAATTGGGGGAAGAGCGGATGAAGTGGAACCTAACCAAATTCCAGGTATTATAGAGGCGGCACCTGGAAAGGCCACAGAGGAGCTCACGGAGTGGAAAAATTTATAAGATGCATTGAGTGCAGAGTTCCCAAAGCTCCTCCAACAACCTAAAGCCTGATGCAGCATGCGCACAAGTTTGGAAGTCCTTATTATTTGGTTCATGGTGTTCTTATCCTTATTCTTTATTCTTTAAACATTCTTTGATTCATTCTTTGGAGAGATAATTTGGGTGAAACGTTTCCGAGGACGGGAAATGACTTTAGTGTGGGGTAATGTCAAGAAGGAAAAAATGGCTAAGTAATAGCCACTTGCAGAGGCTTGGAGCCATGCGTAAGAGGTGCACGTTCATACAAGAAGTATCATTGCATGGAGGTTCATGCATAAGCAAACAGAGTTAGGGACTTAGTCGATTTTCCAAAGACATTGCTAAAAATAGAAAAGAAGTGAAGAGGTGGCTTCCAAGCAAGGTTTATAATTAGAAAAAAGAAGGAGATATTGGGATGTACATAAAGGAAGCCATATTTGGAAAAATCACACGTAGAGAAAGAAAAGGATCATGCACATCTCGAGCTAAT
Organism: Taxus chinensis; assembly: GCA_019776745.2. Classification (NCBI taxonomy): domain Eukaryota; kingdom Viridiplantae; phylum Streptophyta; class Pinopsida; order Cupressales; family Taxaceae; genus Taxus; species Taxus chinensis. The sequence continues at coordinate 553,688,791 of CM034150.1, forward strand.
AATAGGATTAAAAACATTCATATATTTAGGTTAATCTGTTATTAGTATGAGTTGTAAAAACCATGCAAACTATTTTGTACGCATGCATATTATTAGGAGAGTGTATGAAGGCAGTGAAAGGAAATTCCCCATCGTATGTGTATATGTGTATAGTTCATCTATGTTAAGGGGTTGGTGTGTATGTGAGTGTTAGGTTTTGGGAGCTTGATGTAGTGAGTATGTGACTTCTCTGGTTCTTTTCTCATGGTTTTATATTCTCTATGATAAGCACACGGATCTTGTGTAATTATGTATTGAATCAATTATGATATAATAAGTTTCTTGTTATGTAATTTAATTATAGTTATGGTGGCATTTTGGGAATTACAGTGTTATTGTTCACCTTGAATGGTGGTTTTTTTTTCTTATTATATGAGTTTTTGAATTATCATGGTTATGCTAGTTTTTTGTGCATGAATTGTCTCTTGGTTATAAATATGTTGAATGTGCATGCTAACTTCCTGATAAGCATACCAAAAGAGGGACCTAGTGATTACACACACTTAGAGTGAGCATCCAGATCTATCTGGATGAATTTCCAGAGTGATTAGCTAGTAGTGGGAAAAACAAGACTACAATAACATGGAGGAATGGCTTCTCATAGTCATGAGGCATTAGGTGAAGACTACATAAGGAAAAAATTTCCAATCAAGTTACAAAGTGATCATTAGATGTGAAGGTGTTTTCTATTCACGATCAGTGCAAATATGTAAAATTGGTCTCATTCCTTCTTATCAAACCATGTAGATCCATCATGATAACATGACATGATTAGATGATTATCCTAGAGCTTCGAAAATGGTATGAATTCATCCCATTGTTCCATGATGGTACATAATTCTCTCGGCCAATTACCAGATGTGTGTATATTAATCCCCCACCTCAATAAATTTCCCTCCCATGTATCGTCATTTCCCTTTCCATTGTGTGTTTTCTTTCAGATTGGATGTTATTCACCTTTATGTTGTGTGTGTTCTATATTTTCCCTTTATGTTCGTTCATCGTTTGTGTTAGTAGTGAAGAACTGATTCTATTGCCCAATTTGACAAAACACCAGTTTGCTACCTCAAGATATTTTTGAGGTTCTCTATTTCCATTTACATTCCAATTTCCCCATGCTAGATCCAATTGTTGTCATGAAAAATGACTATCCTAAAAATTCAAACTTTCAAGCATGAAAACTAAGCATACATTGCAAAATTTTGCTTCTTGATCCCACTGAACCCTCCTCATGGCCAACCTATCTTCAATGGAACTCTCAATCTATCTCTAAGGAAGGTCTTAGTGAATTTTTCAAATATGCCTCAGTGTGATTAAAATGGTGATTAATTTTATGGATAGATTCAATGAAATTTAGTGAAAGGTAAGTCCTCTTAGAAGCCTTAAAAGGCCAATTTTAGTCACTCTGAAGTCAATGTGCATCCTTCAGAAGTGTTCTAAAAATATCCAAAACATTCTAATTTTATGTCAGGGAGTTTTTTTTTTTTTTTGAAGCAATTTAGTAATATTTAGGATATAATTTCTCATTCAGGGACAATCTGCTCAAAAGTGGGTTTTCTAGGTGCAAGGAATGAACACCCTAAAATTGAAACCTGACTTCTCGAGATGATTTTGAGAGCTTTGTAAAGAGTTGGGATGAAATAAAATATGAATTTTTAACCTATGAGAATTATCTACAAGGTTGGAACATCAATATTTATCCAGCGCTTGAAGGGTTCATAAAGCATTTCAAAACAATGCAGTTGTCGCTATCAGTTTTAGAAAAAATGGGCATAAATGTTTCATTTTAGATATATTAAAGTTAGTAAATTTGATCCATTTATATTTAAATATTATTTGGAGTCAAAATAATATAATATTTGACCCTAAAATATTATTCTAAGCCTATGCGGTGAAAAAAGTAAGTTTTGTATCTATTTATGGACATTCAGGGAAAAATTGGCTTTGCCAAAATAACTTAGTCACACTTTTGACACTCTTATGTCCAATTTTCCCCCAAGGGACAAGGGGGGATAAGGGGAAAAAAAAATGTGACCTCAACCTCCTCTCCAAGTCACAATTTTGTGCCCCAAGTGTCCTAATTATCCCAATTGTCCCCATGGTGTAAGGGGGACAAGAGGTACACAAAAGTGTGGCCTCACTCCCACACCCAAGTCACACCTTTATGTCCCAATTGTACCAATTTTCCCCAACCATAAAAGGGGGACAATAAAGTGTGACTTAATATTTTTGTAGCTCCTTGACCCCCATATGACCTCAAACAGCTCTGCAAGTTCATTTTCTCATTCCCACGTGCTTTTCTCGGCCCCTCATCACATCTTCCTCTCCCCAAATTCTACCACTTGTCACAATCCTGCTCCAAGTCATACTTCTTTGTCCTAATTTTCCTAATTACACTAGATTTAAACTACATTCAAAATCAACTTAATCCTGAGTTCAAGGTGCAATCAACAAGGTGAGTTAAAACTTCATAAAAACTCATTTAAACTCCTATCTCGCCACACAGTTAGTCATTTTCATTTACTACTGCAACACACAAAAGAACTCCATTTTTATATAGAGGTGTTGTCAAAATCCTTCCAAACATCCATGGCCACCAAAAATGAATATTTTCACATATCTTTCCAATCAGGAGTCTGATCACTATGAAAACTTGCCAAAATCTCTCTCTAGAATGCGCTTAGGAAGACTGTAACAACAAATTCATTGATGCCCTAGATTGTTCACAGCAGAAAACTAATATTTCAAACCCTAAAACCTACTTTTTCAATTTCCTATAGATTAAACAGATAGAAAATGATGAAATTCGAAGAAGAAGACCCCAATGCAAAAATAACATTTTGATAGTGGTTTCATTGTAACTCAGCACTAGTAAGTCCAGTTTCTAAAAATAACAGGTGTTCTGAACAATACCAAAAAGTTATGGCAACTCCCATTTTTCTTTTCTTTTTTATTTTTACCACCATCGCAAGGTCATGAACTTGTTTCATGACCTAAACGAGAAATAAACCCCTCTGTAAACTCTCAAAGCATCATTTCTAAGATGATCTTTGTAAGGCACAACTTGATGAAAGAAGATGGAATGCCGAGAGTGATGCTAAAAATCATCTAAGGATCCCAAACAATACATACCTATCAAGATTGTTTCTAAACACCTAATCAATGCTTGGTGATGCTAACAATCATCTAAGGATCCCAAACAATACATACCTCTCGAGATTGTTTCTAAACACCTAATCAATGCTTGGTGATGAGCTCAGTGCAATTTGGAAGTCATAAACATGTGATTCATCTTCAAGTTCCATTTCCATGAGGAATAAATTGATCAAACGGATTTTCAGATGTTGTGAGCATGTTTTCAATTAGGTAGCATCTTATTCAATTAATTGAATTATGAAGTAAAAAATGGTGGACATATTCAAAAGGTAAATGGGAACTCATGGAGCAAGGCGAGGGTCATCATATCCTGAATTTTTCCAAATCTCCCGGAGAAGCAATTTGAAGTGAGCTAATCAAGTTATCAAGGAACTCAAAACCATCATGTTTGAATAATCAAGAAATCATTTTTTCCCATAGGAATCATATGAGAAAGAAGGTATGTAAGTATCCAAAATATGGTTTCTTTCAAGTAATATAGAGTTAGGAAGGGTAAATAGGTGATCTTCATGTGGGGTACCATGTATGAAAGAATGATAAATCATCTCAATTTCATTTGATGTCATTCACAATAGTGTTCTTAAATAATCATTCAAACACCTGGTAATATGGCCACTCCTTGAAATAAGAGACATTACGATAAAACCTTATTTCAGTACAACTAAGGGAAATTGGACAAGAATCTTCAAAATGAAATAGGATGAAAAAGGGGCACACATGGGTTCTCTATTCTAGGAAACGTTATAAGAAGGTTAGAATCATTGAAGGTCATGTAGAGCCTCTCGAGCCATGTGAGATTGATCCATCACTGCCTCTCGTCCCTCATCAACATTCAAGTATGTCATTTTTGGTGCAGAACCTTCCCATAATAAGCAAATTGTGATCCCTCACCAACCTCTTGAAAGTGTTCCCTTGACTAACATCATGTCTACTCCGAAAGAGCCATTCCCATGGATCTAAAAATTTCTCATGAGTGAACAAAGAACGACACAACAATATACAATGGCTAAATTTGGTTCCATATTTGAAAACCAAACAAGATAGGAAGGCACATGTAACTTCTCGTTTTTTCAGTTAAATTTTGGGTAATCAGTATGTAGAGGTTTCCTGGCCGAATATTTTAAAACCTATAGAGGAAGTGATTTAGGAGGACTATCATTTGACCTGCATATATTTGGGTCAAGCTACACATGAAGATGATGCTCATTTATTCAAGGAAAATTCTACCCACACGCTCACTCGAAACCAATAATTTAAATGAACAATCGAGAAATTAGAGGAGCATGTGAGAACTCTCACTTCCTACATTCAACATTTCTTGGAGATCAATACAGTACCTCCTCCTCATATGGAAGATATTTCTTCGATCAGTAGTTTTGACCTCAAGATGATCAAGACGGTGCAAGGGCATATAATACAAGGTAAATCTAGTGACAAATGGATTAAGAAGATCCTCGAGAAAGGAAAGGTGTTTCTCATAGAGGTTCTGTCTATGTTCAAATATGTTTTTGCCACCATTTTAGAAGTGAAGAAAATAAGGGAGGATATTAAAAAAGAGAAAACCCATTGGGATGAGGTGTTCCCACTTATGTCTGAGATGAGTTACATCAACTCCCACACTCTCGTGAGTAAGAATGTGTTCACATCCGTTGCTGAGTACTTGTCCTCAGTTTGGATCTGCACTATGAATTCTAGATATGACATGATAAAATATGTCATATCTGAACTTGAATCTAGTGAATGAAATGCCTTCAAGATTTTGAATGATGTTAGTAACTGTGATCACAAGCTTGGGTCCCTTCCACTACTAAGAAATCATCGAAGGAGGAACTCGTCATTTCTTTCCAAGATTCAGTCAAAAAGGAGGCAAGTGATCCCTCTCTCCTTCAACTAGGATACTCTAGAGTCCCTTGCCACCATTAGAGGCTCTATTTCTAACATTAAAAGATATCACAAGGAATGGTTTAATGAGTGTGAGGCTATTAATGATGTTTCTAAGACATGGATCAAAGCGTTAAGCTACATCCATATTTTAGAAGAATAAAAGGTGAAACTTGTGGAAATCTGGTTTAGTAGAGAATTCAAAGGCCTCTCCCTCATCAATCATGAATATATAGTTCTTCATTAGAAAATCATCATCTTTAGTAGATTAGTCAACCCTTCTTTCTCTCCCCTTCTTCTCTCTCCATATTCTAATTTTCCACTAAGAATTTACTTATTGTTATTTTATCCTATTCACTTAAGTGACCTCCAAAATTAACATTGTAAGAGTCATTTTTCACTAATAATAAAAAGACTCACCTCCTAGGAATATGAAAGGTTGCAAGTGATGGGGATAGGTGAAAATTCATTTGGGGGGAAGATGAAAGGACAATTTGTAATGCTATAAATTGGAATGGATTCTCTAAGGGGTTGGAAATTTTTGATTAATTGTATGTTGTTTAGATTTACCACTACTACATCAAGCAATACAAGTTGCATCTTCTCTTTTTTATGATAATGTTACTCTATTCTCCCTCTCTATTTTCCAAATTTATAAACATGGTAATCTTGAAAAACCAAGAAAGGTGTTTGTTATTTTGATGAATGAATCAATAGAATTTTGTGTTTATTATTTTTTAGTCTTATCATTGTCAGCATTGTTGCGCTCTTCTAATTCAATGTGGAACTACTTCAATTGATTTATGTGAATTTAGTAAGCCTATTCACAACATTAACCCTATCTCTCCTTATTTCCCTAACTCCCCTTTATCTCTCCTCACTGTAAATTCCTCCCTTGTACCTTGTGCAAGCACTTTTCCATAGGTTTAGTGGAGTATCCCAGTGTGATCCCCGACCTAATGGCCACCCACATCTTTTAGTTAGTTTACATTCAATAATGAGAGCCTCCCCATACACAAGAAGGAGGTGCTTAGCCTCGTGACCGTTGGTGGAAACCAATAATTTGCATTGTAATAAATTATTTCGCAAACATAACCCTATAAAGGAAAAAGAGATATGTAACACATAGAATACACATATTAAGGATGAAATATTAGGAAACAATTACGAGATCGGATTTGACATAAATATAAGATATGAAACCCGATAAAAAAAATATGAATATGAAACCCTAGGGATTAGAAAAGGTTGTGTGAGATAGATTATTGGGTTTACAAAATATTTTAACCCTAATTGAAAATAATTTAGTTGGTTTATATTCAATTTGGATTTCAACTTGAAACTAATGCTTAATTATAATTTATAAATAAATTCTCCAACATTCAAATTTGGCAATACATGTAAATTTGATAAAGAATTAAATTCAATTAGGTCACATGATAAAATACAATAAAACATAAGAATATGAACTGAATTATCTTTTGTAATATCTTGTAGAGTGATCTAGATCTAGAATTTGGTTAAATAGAATTTTCTAGTTCTTAAATTGTTTCATATCTTGAATTAATATTTGAAACCTTCCCGGACACTAACGTTGTAATTTGACACCAACATGCAATGTTTTTTCCCTATTTAGTGATAGCTTTTGGCTCTACTTTATGGTTCCAGTTTGATTTGGTCCCCTTCACAATCACTGATTCTAGTTTCAATTTCAAATCATTCTTTGGTTTGTTTCATCTTCCTAGCTTTGGCCTTGTTAGAATATCTCACCTATGCAAAGATATATGAGCAAGTCATTATCACTTTATAACTCACCTAGAATTCTCACAAGATATTATTGCAAATATCATTCCAAAATCACTCAAATGGTTCCTAAATATTCCTAATTTATATAAATATCATCGATAGAATTCCCTAATACAAGTTGAAAGAATTCAACCACGTCAAAGAGCTTAACTTCATCCATTCCAAGAATGTAATGATCGTAGAGTTAGAAACCCATTGTGGATAATCAATAGGTAGTATGAAGTTGGCTGAAAGAAAACTTTGAAGTTCTTATTTGATTAGAAATGTGACGCGAGGATGCATCCTACGAAGCTTTTACTTCATAGGATTGGCACCTGGGATGGTGCCGATATTGTGGATGATGATGTTTGGGTCTATACCTGGAATATCACTATAGGACCATGCAAAGGATTGATTGTGTTTGGATAGAAAAGCAATGAATTCTTGGAGTTCACATGAGTCTAAGGCTTAGCCAATTTTGGCAATGTGTGGCTCTTGCAGTGTGTCAATGTTAACGTCGACAATGGATTCATTAAGAAGGGTAGACATGTTGAATAGAGAGGTCTTCTAAAGATAATGGTCCTTAGCACCCATATAGGTTAGGATGGCATCGTCATCATGATAGTGGAGAATGTTGATGATAGGAGAATATTTTTCTATCATGTGAGGTAAGCTTAAGGGGATATATTTAGTCTTGTCATTAACCTAGTAGGTTAGCAGTCCAAGTGTGATGATGTTGACTAAAATAAAGTTAGGAGGGAAAGACATGGTATCATCGTTGTCTAAAGAGGAGACTAACATGGGAGATGATGGGGATAATTGGGATGTTGACATTGATCAGGATGATTTGGAGGAGGATGGTTTGAATCATAGACCATATTTCTCATCAGGATTTTGGAATTCCTAAAAGGGGAATTCGTGGAGACCTTGTTCATAACAACCAAGGCCAAAGCCTTTCTCGGCACAACGGTGGAGATAAGTCTGGGAAAACCGAATCTTATGCAAGAATGAGAAATACATGGAAAAAGGTTTTACATGTGGTTGGCTGTCGAGATGAGACAAAGGGTGGTTGATGCCTCCATACATTAACTGTGTTCAGAGGAATGGAGGTCCGAAGGAAATGATGTTTCCTACATTAGGCTCGTAAAGTGGTTGTTTTTCAAGACTCCCATATGTTTTAGGCATGGGAAGTGTGTTAAGGGCTAGGAGGATGTACTCCTCCAGTGAAAGGTGTTGTATGACATCATCGAAAGAGTCATCATTTGGTAGTTTGGATGCGGGGATTGAGGAACTTGTGGAAGATTTTTTTGTAGATGTAGGATCTTGCAAAGGAAGTACGATGTTGTTAGTTTTGTATGTCATGTGGCAAGCTTTAAATGGATTTGGGTCGGTGGATACTATGATGTTTTTACCTTCATGTTTGTATTTTATACATCGGTGTAGAGTGGATTTGACACAATGCATTATGTGTATCCAAGGATGACCAAGCATCATGTTATACCATAACTCTCCTTCTACAAAGTATAAGAGTTCATGGAATATTTTTGGACCTATTTTGATGGGTAGGATACTTGTGCCCATTGTAGGGGCAACAATATCGTTGAACAAACGTAAGACAACGGGTGATTGGGTGGAAATCATTTCGGGTAGTTGGAGTTGTTTGAATGCATGATATGATATGATGTTTATGCTAGCGCCATTATCGATCATAACTCTTTTAACAAGAGTATCATTGATTTGGGCGGTGACAAAAAAGTGGAAGATCATGGTCTTGAGGTTGGAGTGACAGGATTTTAGAGTCATTAAATGTAATGACAACTGACATATTCAAGGGCACCAAACAAGGTTGGACAAAGGTTGAGGCTTGTCAGAAGGTACTAAGATTGATTGGAGGGCTTCGATCATGGCTTGGCGATGTTGGGAGAGTTCTGAATGAGCTTGTAGAGGGAAATTTAACAAGTGTCTGATGTAGTTGTTTGAGAACAATATTTTGAATAGATGTCATTGATTAATTTTTAGGGGCTACAAGTATGGAAATTTTATCCTTCAGATGGTGATGTATTAGGTGACTCAGGAGGAGCCACAAAGATAGATACTTTGGGTTTATCTTGATTTTGGGCCTTCAAGTTGGATGCACGGGCTCTAGTGATTATGCGTACAACGTCAATCTGAAAACGTGGTGGCTTACTAGAAGAGGCCACAATTTTGTTCAAAGGGGATTTCATATGATTTCTTTGGATTGCTTGATTCAGGAACCTTGGGAGCAGGTGTGATGTGATGTTTTGATTTCTTTAATTCGACAGGTGGACTAGAATGATCTTTATTGATTTTGAGGAGTCCTTTATTAGAAATTATTTGGATAATGACATGAAGGTCTTTCCAATATTCAGTGTAATGTCTTATATTCGATGGTAAACACAAAATTCATAGTAATTGTACCAAGAAGGTTTCCATCCCAGAGGGTCGGAGAGTTTGATAGGTGGTAATGTGATAATTGATGATTAAACAAGTTGTTCAACGGTTTTAGTATAATACCTTGTCGGAGCTTGTTGAGATGATGTTGAGGGTGTAGGATTATGAGTGTCATCAGATGATTAGGAGATACGAGGCACATGCGCATGTCTAAGGTGGTATGTCTAGATGTTGTTTTAGAGACGGTTTGGATTATGTGATAGAGATTTTAAGTTTAGAGGATGGATGTGGCCCCAAGATGGAGGGCAAGGGATTGTTTTGGTTTAGCGATGGTCCTTGTGAGATTTCTACCTTATTAGTTAAGCAAGTGGTTAGCTTTGATGTGGGATTCACTAAGGTTTTCGATTCGGTGTGCAAAGACGTGGTTGTTGAAGGAGCTATTCAAAATCTCAACGACGGGTTTTTTTCTTGTGATGTTGAAGGGGTAGTATCGGATATTTCTGTGGAAGTGGATGTGATGGATTTCAAAGGTTGAGACCTAGATGAACTTGAGATCTATGTAATGATGTTGTCTAGAGAGTTTGATTATTTAGTTGGGGTGTCTGTCATAGAGACTGATGATGTGTTGGGTGTGGGTGAGAGTTCATTGACATAATTGATGATGTGATGAGATCTATGATGTTGGTTTGAGGTTGGTTGTTAGTTGGAGGATGATTTAGAAAAGGTTGTTTAAACACATCCAAATTTTGGTTAGGAGGTGCAATTCAGTGTTATCCAAGTTGTAACTCACCTTGGAATCAATGAGATCTTGAAGGAACATTTCTAAATGATTGACACCTTTTGATGTCATGTCCTTGGACTTGGTGATATTTACAGTAGTCATTTTCTCTATACCAAGAAGGTTTAGATGTGGAAATTCCGACTAGGGTCAGATGGGAGGAAGTGTAATCATGCAAGCGGTAAGGAGTTTGTCGAAGATGGAACTATATGATTCCCTAGGGGTGTATATTTTCGTTGAGGTTGGGATTTTTTAGAGTCTGGACAACTCTTAGATGTAGTTTTTAAAACAACTACATTTATGGATCCCTTATATTTGTTTGTGCTAGAAGAAACCTTGAAGGAGGGGTCAGGTTTGGGTTTCTTAGACCGTAGTTTTACTTACCATCCTCAAGGGCTCAGAGTTCCAATTTTCAGGCCATGGTGAAAATAAAGGAATTCAGGGAAAAGGTTTGAAATGATTGAATTTGTAATGTGGATGATATATGTTTGGCACATGATCGAGGGAATAACTCGATTATCTCAGTTTGTGGAAGGGAGAAGGAGATTTGGTTGATAATCCCTCGCCATCTAGGCAACGAAATTAGCATGATAGAATCATCTTCAAATTGTTTGATAGCATACATATCGTGATAGAGATCTTATGGGATATGTTAATAAAGAAATGTTCTAGAAACAATCGTGCTAGTTGGGCGAATGAGAATAGGAAATGTTGGGGAATACTATTGTACCAGTTGAGGGAAAGGTCAGCCAATGACATAGGAAAGGTCCTCAACATCAAATATTGATCGTGGGTGATGAGGTAGTAGGCATGATGAAAGGCCCTGATATGTTGTTGTAGATCCTCTTTACTATAAAATTTGATAAATTTAGGTAGTTCCTAGTGAGGAGGATAAGCTTTGAATGGTATAGATGGATTGATAGGTTCATTGCAGATTTGTTCATAAGAAAGAGTGCTCTTAGGTCCCATGGTAGCAACTTCAAGGCTTGTGATTCTAATTATTAATGTCTGCATGGGATTGTTTTGGAGAGGTTTTAGGATACTTGAAGAGGATGGGTTGGATTGATTATGGATACAATGGGTTTTACTGTTGATATACATGATACGGTAGGGTATGATGCTGGAAAGGAGGAAGACCCCCTAGGATGTTATGAGGTTGTTGGGAGACTAAAGGTTGTGAAGAGGATTGGATATATTGATAAGGTATAGTGGATGGATGTGTTGATGAGAGGTTGTGTTGGTTGTGGTATGTATTGAGAGGATGCATAATCGTATTGTGGGATAGTGGCAATGGACGCCTATTGTGAGAAAGGGAGAAGTACTAGCAATGACACTCGTGTTGATAGGTGATGTAGATGCATGGGATGGATAGGACTAGATTTTGGATTGAAGATGTAGGTTGTTGTGATGAAACAAGTTGAGACATGATCAACGAGTTTGTAGAGAGAGGGACACTAGTTGAGCTTGCAGGAGGAGCATTGGAGGTATTTGTGGCTAGATGTGGATGGGGAGGTAGTAGTATGAGTTTTTGTACCCTTTGAGTTAGGTGGGGGAGCCAATGTGACACAGGTACCTATTGGTTTTCTGTGTTCTATGATGATATGGCATTAAGGTCAAAACTAGCAACAGGAGCGGACAAAGCAGGTGCTAACATTCTTGTATCACTAGTAGAGGGGTAAGGAGAGATTTGTTTGATGATGGGTTGATAGTTAGGGTCATAAAGTTTAGAATAATTGTAAGTGTTGACTTGAGTAGATAGGCAATGTGTCGGATAAGGAGTTGTGTAAATGATACAAACACCTTTAGAAGCAAGGTAACTACTAAGGGCGATGGGATTGGTGTCTAAGAGTTCTGCAAAGACTGGTCACCACTCTAGAAGAACTAAGGAGGGTTGAGGCAAGGAGCCTTCTGACATTTTGGATTGAGTGTTGGGGGAATGCGGGGGTTCCATATTTGTTTCTAAGGATTTTTGTAACGGATCGAACATGTTTGGGATGTTTTGCATATGTGATACTGGGTTGATTCTAAGGATTGTTAAAGTGAATTTTCCATAATTGAGAGGTTTTGAAAGTGAGCCTGTAGTCGTCAGTTAGAACCATGGACTAATAAAAAATCAACAAAGAAAAAAGGAAAGATGGTTATTTTAAACAAATGAAAGCAACACACACACACAAAGAAATTTTAGATTATCTTGATTAGTTGAAAGAATGTGAAAAATAAAAGATGGTTAATGAAGGTATTACGGAAGAGGTTAGCTAAGGTTGGTTTCAGGTAAGTTTAAAGTTGAAGTCCTCGATATACCCGAAGGTATGTGAGGCCCATATCTATGTTGGTGTTGGTACAAGGCATGATATTGGGGCCTACCCCCTCACTTCATGGTCCCGCAATGATAAGGGTGTCAGGTGCTTAGTCGATATACCACCCACAAGATTGTTTATACTCGGCTAGAACATTGAGTTGATTTCACTCTTTGTTGATGAAATCCAAGTAGGTAGACCTGGAAGGAATTGTTTAGATGCAAATTTTATTTAAGATGTTTTTTGGTTGTGTGTGAGGGGAAATTGTGAATGCAATAAATTAACCCCTTAAGCTATGTGAGCAAGCAGATATGAAGGTTCGTTTTAAGATCAAAAGGAAATGTTAATTTTGATGAAGACAGATCAAACAAAATGTAATATTGAAAGAAAATGAAGAGAAAAAATATGTACCTGTGTTCTCTTTTCCCTTTTTATTTTTCTTAATTCTTATGTTTACGTGTTTTTGAAGAAGTGAGAGCAAAGCCTTCAAAGCTGCAAGGTTAGATGATTTGAAAATAAACGAAAAGATATGAAATCTAATGAAAAAGTGACTTTGGTCCCATCGAGCATGCCAGAATGTTTATGGTGAATCTCGGTTGTCGATTATATGATAAACACCAGAAACTCAGAAGACGACGGGATTTAACGATACATGTGCCAACAATGCAATGTTGGGATGAATGGATGTGCAAGGGAAGCGGGACTCCTTCCTACGGATGAGAGAACCTGCATGCAAAGGTAGTTGAACAAGATAGAAATTAGATAGAGATTTGATGATTTTCTCGACAAAGGTCGATCCCAGGAACCAATGGGCTTCCTCGAAGGGTGTCAACTCATTTTTATAATTAAGTGATATGATGTGAAAGTAATTGACAATAGAAGGAATGACTAGAATTTTAGAGGGATAGAAAGATTGTGTTCTGCATGGTAGGTGGCCCAGGAAAGGGCTACAGCGAACTCAAAGTCTAAGAAGTAGTTGAACCAGAACTATTCAACAACATCTTGTTCGTCTTGTATGATCTCGAGTTGGTCTTCGATGTCTTCAATTTCAGATGGCAACGCAATGGCGCAAAGGCTTAGTTCGTGTGTGATGTCGAATTGTTCCCAGACGAAGGGTTGTTGGATGGTCGGGAGATCGTAAATGTTGGTAATGGGATGTGATTCACCTGACATTGTCATCTATAGAGAGGTACATCTTGAAAACCAGTTTATTGGACAGAAAACAAAATGACAAAATGTTTATAGATATGATGAATATGATTGAAATGACCAAAAGACATGAATTGATGGCGACTGTGTACGGTCGCTAGCGATTTAGGTAAAATCGTTGGTGATTACTGTGGAAAAGTTGATCTATTGAAAGAATGCAAATTTAGCCTACAATGAACGATTTAAGATTTGATATGATATCTAACAGGATGTATTGATAGACTGCAGGTGAAATCAAAAGATAAAAACTCGCCTTTATTGCTAAATGTTGTAAAATGATGGTGTGGTATTCTTACGTAATTCCAAGAGACTCCAGAGATGTAACATGGGTGTTAGAAATGCTAAGATGTTTGAAATGATGTCATTTCAGTCTTGAAAGGGACAGAGCTTCGATGTGGATGTCAAAAGATCCCTCACTAGGAGGTTTGATGTTTCTTTTATAATCTTCGGTGATTGTGTTAGGGTCGCTAGTGATTCGGGAATTGTGGGGAAAACCCACTTGGAAGTGGCTTTAACCACTTCCCAATAAGGTTTTCGGGCTTAGATCCATGTGGAAATGGTTGAGGAGGATTTTAGGGAGTTGGGAGGTTAGGATGTTAGCGTTATAATGTGTTAGAGTAGTTTTGAGGTGGTTAGAGGGGTTTTAGGATAGGTAATTAAGTTTTACGGGGGTATAACTGTAATTTTATGGGGGTGAGAATACGACTTATAATAGGTTTATGATTAAATGATAGGGTTTGATTAATATTTGAGATATGAATGTGAAGGATCTAGGTGGGTCACTTCGGATGTCAAAAACTTGGTGTCCACATGTCTAACTAATTAAGGAGTCATGACAACGAAAGGATGAATTGAGCGAAAAGTGTGTGGAAATGAAGAGGCTATTTGAGAGCTTCCATGATTGAACCACGATGGAGGAAATATTTGTGCAAGATGTGTAAGGAGTATGACCTAGATTGGAAGAACTTATCAGAGAATTCAGTTGAAATATTGAATGTTGGGGTTTCAGATAACCTAAGTGAGACGTAAGGGTTGAAGACGGTGGCCACAACCCCAAAGCAGTGATAGTATTTTGCATATTAGCTTATGGAGAAGATAGTTGAAGTTATCCAAAGACCAATTATGGAAATTCCACATGAGTAGAGAGACACCTCAAGGAAAAACAAGAATTTTTGCATGGGGAAATGTTGACCCCAAGAAAAGGCATCAATTCCCTCCTCACACATAAGTCCAAGTGCACACACCATGCAAGGGAGATGTGCAAGATTCTTAAGACCTTGACATGTGTGCATAAGGTGGCAAGTAGAGGTATTATGTAGGCTATGCACAAACCTAAGGCAAATGGATTGCGCATATATCGATGGAAATAATTCTCAAGGTCAATGGTGTGTGCATCAACGACACAACAAACACATGCCCCAAACTAGTGTAAGGTTGCAAATAACACAAGGTTGAGGCGGTGGAAGGAAGAACAAGGAATCAAATGGCAGAAGCTTTTAAATACTTGTATGTGCGAAAATTCAACAAAAATCAAACATCCTCTAACATATCGAGAAGGCATCAAAGTATACTCTTACCATCTAGCAAGCATAAGGGATTCCAAAAATCCTACAAACACCTCCCAAGGTCCTACAAATACACTCCAAGGGCTCACTTTTGGAGGACTAACAAACTTATTAGTTTTTATAGCTTTTTAGTCTTTTGGGAACTTTTGGTAACTGGTAGAGGGATTAAAGAACTAAATAATACACACATTGTGCTTGCCCCGAAAAAGATGGATGCAAAATACTTCAAAGATTTCAGGCCTATCAGTTTGGTTAATGTCATTTATAGGATCTTCACAAAGATTCTCACCACTAGAATGCAACCTATTCTCATGGAGATCATTTCTCAACAGCAGAGTGGATTCATTCAGGGAAGAATTATCCAAGATGGAATTATCATGGTTCATGAAACTATACATTCTATGCATAAAAGTAAAAAGGTGGGGATGGCCATCAAACTTGACATGCATAAAGCTTTCGACAGAGTCTCCTGGAGATTCATGGATGAGGTTCTGTCCAAATTTGGTTTTCAAAGCAAATTCAGAAAAATCATTCACTCTTGCATCTCTACCTCTAGATTCTCTGTGGTTGTTAATGGGGAACCTGTGGGTTTTTTGGCCAGTAATAGAGATATACGGCAAGGCGACCCAATCTCCCCTCTTTTATTCATTATTATGGCTGACAGTTTAAGCAGATCTATTTCCAAAGCTATTGACATTGTCATGATAAAAGGCTTCCCTCCAACTACTGGTAATCAGATCTCCTCTCATCAGCAGTTTGCTGATGACACTCTGCTGCTACTAATGGCTTCTATTATTGAGGCAAAGGCCATTAAAACTGTCCTCAGATTTTATGAGGAAGCCTTGGGGCAAAAAGTTAATTTTGACAAAAGCTCTATTTATTTCTTCAATACTCCTAAGGAGAGGCAAAGAAAGATAGCTAATATTCTAGGATGCACAATTAATTCTCTACCAGCTACTTACTTAGGGTTACCTTTAAGTACTGGCAAAATTTCAGTGGAGGTATGGAATGATCTTATTAAGAGATTTCAAAGAAAGTTGGTTGGCTGGAAAGGAGCAGTTCTTTCAAGTGCAGGTAAGTGTCTTTTGGTTAAAAGCACGCTTCAAAACTTGCCTATCTACATACTGTCAATGTTCAGCATGCCTACAGCTATGATGAGCAGTATTGAGAAGATTCAAAAACACTTTCTATGGCACGGTACTAAGGACAGATTCAAATATCATCTTATGGCTTGGGAACAGGTTTGTAAACCTAAGAGACTAGGGGGGTTAGACATCAAAGATATCAAACATATGAGTACTGCTCTTACTGCAAAATTAGGATGGAGGCTTATAAAAGAACACAGACCTTGGACAGAGTTGATTAAGATCAAATATCTTTCAAATCAAAGCAAGATTTCCTTTATTTATGATCAGTCCCTTCCGAGTGGTTCTATTTTCTGGAACAACCTTCTACGCAGCAAACACATTCTTTCTCAGGGGTGCAGCTGGAAGCTTGGAGATGGGCAAAATATAAACTTATGGACTGATAAGTGGACGGATTCTAACTGGATTTCTGATTATGATCATATTAAAGACAGCTTAATTGCAAAGTATGGACACAAAATCCAGGGGTACATTGAGAGGAATGGAAACAAAAGAAAATGGAAGCAGCTAAAAGTGGAGAATAATAATATTCAGGCTGATATTATATCTCTCCAGAATCAACTTTCCCTAATCCAGATAAGTAATCAAAATCTTAAGGATGAGCTCATCTGGAAAGATTCTTTTGATGGGGATTACACTGTTAAAGCAGGATATAATTCTTTCTTTGCATCCATGGCAAGCGAAATTAAGTGGCACAAATTGTGGATGCCGGAGCTAACCCCTAGAGTGAACTTCTTTTGGTGGCTAATTATTAATGGCAAGATCCTAACTAATGATAACCTCATCAAGAAGGGATTCATCATGCCGAATAGATGTTGCATGTGTCAGCAAGAGGCTGAAGATATAAAGCATTTATTCCTCCATTGTGAGATTGCTTCCAAAATTTGGCAGCTTGTCTTTGCAAAATTTAATCTGAGATGGATTTTTCCCCTTACCTGTCTTCAGGCTTGGGAGCAATGGAGCTCTCCGTTCAAACATTGCATGGTGAAAAGGCTATGGCAACTTGTTCTGCCCCACACTATGTGGAGAATCTGGAAGGCTCATAATGATAATATTTTCAGAAACAATAGACAGGGTTGTAACAAAGTATATAAGGAAATTATCATTGTTGTGCAAGATAATATTGCTAGATTTAAACCCCCTAAAAATAGACTCTACCCGGAGAATGAAGAATGCATTCTGACTGAATGGAATATTGCCACTGTCAATAGAAATAACAATGGTACTGACAGAAACACAGTCCGATGGATTAAACCCCCCACTGATTGACACAAGTTAAATTTTGATGGGGCCTCTAAGGGCAATCTGGGTGACTCTGGAGGAGGGGGAATCATCAGGGATCAAAGAGGCTGTTATGTTGCTGCTTTTTCTGGGAGAATGGGCAGGCAGACTAATCATTATTCCGAAGCCATGGCGGCTCTTTGGGGTATTAGACTTGCCAGAGATTGTAATATTCCAAATATCATAATTGAAGGTGATTCTCTAAATATTATCAATCTTCTGAATAAAAAGCAACACCCCAGCTGGTCTATTAGGGATTATATAGAAGAAGCTATTGATATATGTAAAAGCTTTGTGAATGTCCAAATCACCCACACCTACCAGGAAGGAAATAGGGTAGCTGACAGTTTGGCTAACTTCGGTGTTAATAATCCCTTTCAAACTTGGATTGGAGGGGACGTTCTGCCCGCTCATGTCAATAAAGCCATAATCATTGATCTTCATGGTAGTGAAAATCATAACTAACGGCTGTTTTTTAGACGCTAATGTGTGGATCCCCAAGTACATGTTGATGACATCACAAAAGATTTGGTTGATTGTTGCGATCTGTGCGGGCTGGGCTGTCATCATTTCTTGGCATAGGAGGAAAGCCGAGGCGCGGGGCAATAATAACAAGTGTAGCATAATAATTAAATCGGCTTTCACGGGAAGGAAAGATTCAAATTCCAAGTTCAAAGTTCGGCCTATTCCGCACATTGGTAGCTATTTTACCGTTGAGAACAGGAAAAGGTGCAGAGGAAACATGGGGGGGGCCACCATGCAAAACCGAACCGATCCACAATCCTGAGTGGAAAGAGAACACGGAGCTCTGGGATTACCTGCAAATCGGGGGCCTGTCTAACTACATTGAAAGGATCCAAGGCTTCGACCAAGACATCTCTCTCAAATTCGCCCGGGGTTGGAAGAACAGAATAGTTAAATATAGTAACATGAAAATGGAAATCACGGAAGAGCTCATAGCTCATATCACGGGCCTCAGCCTGGAAGGCACAAAATTCTTCAATAAGAAGGTAGACAAGGAGGTGGAAACCAATAAATTTCTGGAAGAGGAAGAGAATCTTGAGTTCGTGATTGCTGGCCTCAAGGTGGAGTCGATCCCTGAACTGTTTGTTGAACTAGCCAAAATGGTGGTAAGGTATATTACCCTTGAAGGAAGATATGTGACTATACCTCAAAAACATCTGATTTTTCTGAATCATTTTCGTAGAAATAACATTATCAACTTTCCTCATTATCTGATTAACTCTCTGGAGAAATTTATAAGGGAAGTTCAAAGCCACTCTAGGGGCTGTCCCTTTGCACCAGGGTCTTATCCTCTTGATTCACCGACATTTTTCCAGCTGCCCTCCCGTGAATCCTATCCCACCTCCCTCTTCCATACCTCCACCTGCCCACACTGCTCCCACTCCCCCCTGCTAAAAAGAAAGAATGAAGAGGCGGTCTCCAGCAAGAAAAGCAAGAGCCTCAAAGCCAAAATCCCTACTTCCCAACGAGTCCTAAGGAGCCACAAGGACTTAGAACTAGCTGAAAACCTCCTGCATATCAGCAGGCCGATGGAGGAGCCCAAAGAGGAGGAATTACTGGATAGGGTGGTCAGATTAGAAAAGGAGCTGCAAGAGCTCAAAGGGGCTATAAAAAACATGGAAAGAGCGAAGGGTAAAAGGATCCTTCAAAGTGAGGAGGAAGAGGGGGTTATTGGTGAAGTCTTCAAGAAACTACAGTCCCTAGATGGCAGATTGGGGAATGCTAAAAGCCGAAATGACTGCATATTGTCTGCCCTCAAAAGCATCTATAATTTCATTGAGCAACATGTCCACAGTGTTTGCAGTTTAAGTGGGATCAATGAGGACATCTGGGGCCCTAAAGAGAAAAGGGACATTGCAATTGCCCAAGTTGATTTACAAGACTCCTCTCAAGCCACTGCCATTGCCTTCTTCATGTCACTGTAGGCTATCAAGACCAAAATTGGCAGAGCCATCAAGTAAAGGGCTATTGTGATGTTGTTTTTTGGTTGCGATGCGGCTGTCATCAGGCGGTTCTGGAGCTGTTTTGTGGCGGGGCTCCTTATGTTGTTTCTCTTTTGGTTCCTTTTGATCTTGCCTTCTTTTTTCTGGATCTATGTACGTTTAGATCCTTTTTTCACCTATATTGTAATATTTGGCTATTGAGCCTTCCTTGGTTGGCTGTTTTGCCCTTCTCTAGGCTGCTTCTCTCATCTTTGCTATCTGGCTTTTGAGCCCTTTTGTATACAGGGTATAGTCCCTTCAAAACTATTTGCCCTTAATAAAAAAAAACTGGTAGAGGGATTCAAAACTAGGCTTTGTACATGTTCATGGAGTATTCATCTTCACACACTTGATAGCATGGAAGTATTGCATGCTTTGTAATCCTTTATTAAATGGCACAAGGCAAACTAAGCCATGAAAATTGTGGTTCTGTGTGAACCGTTGCACATATATATTATGTATCTAGTTAAGAGTTTTTAATGGTCTTCATATGTGTTCATGGATTATGTACAATTTGTTTATGTTGATGATGTTATGGTAGTATTTTGATAAGGGTTTGTAGGTTAATTGTTGATTTTCTTTATATTCGGATTTGATTGTTCATCATACAATACATGACCTTTGTCTTTATGTCACTCTCAATACAAGGATCGTAGTAATCTTGCACTTACTCTTCAAAGTGAGACTTCTAATGTAGTTGAAACTGCGAGCATAAGTGTTGAATCACTCTATTTCTTGTCAGCAACAACTAGGCCTCAATGCAAATGATCCTTGAACTAGCTCTTTCTACGCGAAAAGGAATGAGAGAAAACTAAACAGTAACAATTGACACCTTTGGAGATTTATACTTTATTCTTACCTTGGAGATTTATACTTTAGTCTTACCTTGTCAAATCTTAATGAATGACCTTGTATGACCTTGTATATTATCTCCTCAAAGGGTGTATACTCCCTCACATTTGCATTTGCACATGCTATTTTTAGGATCCAAACGATTTATTAGTACAAGGGAATTATAAAATACTGCAATAATAAAATTTGTTTCTTATTTTCTTTAAAGTCTTGGAATATCATGCAACATTCAATTGTATTTTAAGGATTCTTATCTACTAATTCTAAATTTCAACTTTATTTCAAATTGGTTTAAAGTGGCTCATTTCTAAAATTTTAAATCATTTTTCTGAACATATTTATTTTGTGTCATTGTTAATTTATATTTTATTTTGCTAAAAAGGGAGAGGAGCCTCTTGCCATCATTCATGGACTAATAGAAGTGAATGTGCATATCAGTTGTTTACATTAAAGTGAGTACATGTTACTTTCACAACTAAATTTTAAGTGTAAAATAACCAATCAAACAAGTCACGCATCAATTCACGTCAAACACCAATATATGACTTAATCCTCTAGTAAACATCAATATATGACTTAATCCTCTAGTAATGTTTCTACTTAAATTTCTTTAAATTAAAAATGAAAAAGTTAAAATATTTATTAAAAAAATACACCTTCCCCATAATTTGAGAATACTACAAAGACATAATCTATTAAAAGGATATTTTTCTTTTACAATTATGTGTCGCTTAGATGGCTAACCACACCCCTTATTTAAGGTGCAAAGTCACTGGCGCCTCTCGCTTATATCTGTAAATTTAATCTTTCTCCATTTAAAATAAAAACACACTGGTAACATTACGTGGACCATGTTGTTTCTCCAACATCAATCATGTTTTTTTGTCACAGCCTAGCATATTAAAATTCAGTGTTCAGCACACTGTAACAGTTTCGTGTTCCTTTTGACTGCTCCGAAATTTTGAAGATCAGTTTTTTTTTTGTGACACCTTTTCAGAGAAATAAGCAATCAGGGTAGTCTTTATAATAAAGATGAGACTTTCGCCACCCTAGATATGAACAAGTCTAGCACTGGATTCCAACAAATTCCAACGCATAATCTAACTAAATTAAGATTTTTCAAATATGGAACATAGGTAAATGAGGAAAACATTTTAACTATGATTTTTACATTCAAATCAACAGTTCAAAAATGGCATACTACATAGAAACAATGTGATAACTCACAAAATGTAGTAGGAAGAGCAGAAACCATCCTGAGGCAAAGCTGAAATTGAATGGCCCACAATTCCACACTGGGGTGCTATGTATCCTTGGTATTGGGAACTACTGTTTATTCACTTTCTTAAAACAAGGGCATTTATTACACAGGATATTGTTGGAACTTCCAGTCCTAAAATAAATTTAGTTGAGCCGAACCTTAAAGTGGCATGGAATTCTAGCCATGTCAAACCCATTTTCAGAATCCTAGTTTATATATGAACAAACAACTTGTCTCCATCCTACAACTGCTAATATATGGTTTATGGATGATTTAATATTAATAAAAGATACAACAGCTACATATTAATGCAATTTGGATTAATAATAATTTCGTCCACAAAGCAAACCCATTGAGTACACCAAAACTTAGATATACACTGTTTCTGTATCTTGTTCTACAACAATAGGTTTTTTCTGCTGTGCTTCAGTTTCCTGGCTTATTTCATTATCTATGGATGATGGTTTCAGTCTACTCCATACACTTTTCTCTATCTCAGCCTTATCAGCAGTGGTAAAAACTGCACAAAGCATGGTACTGAGCAACCTTGCATCTTCTTCTTCTTTTATCACATTATTTCCCAAGCAACATTTACAAATAGCCTCTAAGGCCTTTTCTGCCCGGGCTTCCATAGGTATCTCTGGAAGTGGAGTCTTGGACTTCGCTCGTTTCTGCGCAAAAAAAATGTCATATTCAAAAATAAGAAAAGACACATTTACAAACCCAATAATGGCAAAGCTCACGAAAACAATAGACGCACCAGGGCAAAGTTTTAGATAGATTCATCAAAAGTGTTTCCAGCAACCATTCATAACCGCAAAACTTTTAGCAGGCAAGAGAAATGGACCGAGCAGGAACATAAAAGTTCCATCCTCATTTTCCACTCAAGAAATGACTAGAGGAATGCTTTAACCTACTGCAGAAATGGGATATCAATATCATGATTCATCTCATCATATCTCAATGCACACAAGATCATCCAATGAAATATCTGAAGTTTTCCAGAGGTATAAGTGAAATGAACAGAACATAAAAATCTCGGTATCCTTATTGGATGGTTTCAATTTTCATTGAATCACCAACAATAGAAAAGGGCCATTTTCAACTGGCATATGTCATGGACTCATGAAGATCATCTACATTTGACTACGTATTGTTAATTGCCAGGGTTACATGAAGTCTCCCTCTCACAAGGGGCAGCAGAATGGTTTCTAAAATGGCTGGAGACTTTCCCCAACCAATCCCCTACAAAACATGAGATGATGCCCCCACAGACCCCAAGGCCACTAGGAAAGATAGCGGGTGTTTTCAAGATGTTCTCATATCCCCTTTTTGGTGGGGCCAGGATAATTTCTCTATTACCCCCAAAGAACATCCCCGTGGAACACTTTCTTATTCGGTAATATGTACAACCTTAACATTTTGGTCACAGCATGCCACTTAGTGGAGGCGCTGCTGAATTTTCTTTGCCCTTATTGTCTAGACTATAGACAGAAGACGGTATAGTCTTGTGACATTCTTAGGAGGCCATGGTCGGCCGCTTGAAGAGAAGAAAAACTGGTCAATAATAGGCAATAGAAACAGCCAATCAATCAATTTAATTAATTCTCCCCAACAAATATACAGCC
Organism: Taxus chinensis; assembly: GCA_019776745.2. NCBI lineage: Eukaryota > Viridiplantae > Streptophyta > Pinopsida > Cupressales > Taxaceae > Taxus > Taxus chinensis. The sequence goes on from CM034150.1 coordinate 553,712,086, forward strand.
CCCAAGTTGCCCCTGCTGACTACATTCATGATGTGATGGGAAGTTAATCCCAGAAGTATACAAGATGAGGCCAAGTGAGACTACAGTTTAACAGTGTTCAATAAACTATATTGCCATTAAGTGAAAATATTTTGCCATCTCACCTGAGGCCATCCTAAGTGGCAAATAATATAATGAGAAAAATGGAACCGATTAATGTTGTTTCTGAAGAATGCAACCCATTCAAATCGACGGGACATTTGTCTATAACAATCACCACACAAAGGTAGGAAACAAGTAATATCTGTCTCATGTGCAGTTACTGACGCCATTTATTGCACTACAGAGTGCAGTTTACATGGGAAGGAACAATAAGAATTTTTAACCCTGTTATGTACTAGTCAAGGCACATTTCATCTCATTCCAGGATCATAGATCCCTCGAGATATAGTGTTTTTCCCATTATGACCTATCAGAAATTCCAGAATGCTACAAAATTGGCAGATATATAACTTCACATTTATTTCCAAAACGTTCTTGAGAAAAAAGGATTCAATAAGAACTCATGTAAACCCCAATAAAACACAAATAGTCTCAGACTGTCAAACTGACCAGATCATCTTCAAGATCAATGGTGGCAATCCTAGTGTTGTCGTGCTTTTGCAACATAACAGTGCATATTTTTATCTTCCAAATGCCTGGTACAACCCATGACTTGGGGGATTTGACATTTATCATAGTTGCCACAACTCCATTAGAAATGCTGTAGGCAATCCCATATGTTTTTTCCCAAAACCCTGTTGGTGTATATAAATCCACCTTTTTAAGATTAAGTCGAGTGAGAAGTTTTCATTCCCAAGTTATGTGCACTTTAAAGTATTTGTGCATTTAATGAATTGCAAATCAAGATAAGTATCATAATTATCTTGATATATTCGATAGCATTCAATATCTATTACAAGCCTTCTTTATTCCCATGTAGCTTTATTACCTTTTTGTAACCTTCTCATTTTGACTTCTAAGTTTATCTTGGAGAATTTTTCCTCTCCTTTATCTCTTAATTCATACAAACAGAGGAGGGTATTGTACACTTCACATGTTGATTAAATGAAGACTAAAGCTTGTCAACTTGTCTTTAGTATCAATCTATTAGAGCGTGAAAGATGCTCTTGGAAAAGCTTTGCATCCTAGGTGAATCTGACAATTTTGTGTCAGATTTTGTAATGGTATCAGAGCTAAAACTTTTTCCCTCCTTTCCCTCATTCCTTTGTTCCAATCTCTGGAGTTTCCCAGTTGTGGGAGCATTCAAGAAAGGTCATTTTCAGGTCCAGTATTTTCGGTGTTTTCTGCACAAAATCCAACTACACCATTGCGTCTAGAAGGCTCAAGAAACATGGTTTAGCACCTTGTTTCACCTCAGAAGGTGCTAGGGGTGACGAGAAAACTCAGACTAAAGGTTTGATTTGGTTCAAGAATCACAAATATTAGAATCTGAATTCTTCAAAAAAAATTGTTTTAAATATTTTTGTTGTCTAGTGTTTCGATGAAAATTTCTTTAAAAAAAGAGAGGAAAAAAAGGTGGGAAATTTCAGAAGTGTTCTTGAAAAAGTTTTTTTGGGCAGAGGTCACAAAGAGGCCCAATGCCACAGTTGGCAGACCCATCCAAGAGACTTGCTTCACCTTCAGCAAGCAGTCTTTCCTATTTCTTTCCTGCTGTCCATAAACAACCATAAAAAGGAAACTTTGTTCCCTTATTGCTTTAAAAAGGTTTTTAGATTCTTTTTCAAACAAAATCAATATTTGACATGAATAATATTGAATGACTATCGTGGTATGACGGCCATTTATATATTTGCTAAAGGTTTCATTTCAAGAAGTCACAGGTTTGAAACCAGAAAGTGATATTTTCTGGCCTCACCATTGAGCATGGTTAGAAATAAACCTTCACTGTTTTTCCCATAACTTGATTGTCCGAAGTCCATTTTCAGCAATTTTTTCACTGCAGAGCTGATTTAGAGTCGGTCAGTAGTGGTATAATTTATTTCTGAAGTTGGATCTGTTTTGTACTGTTTATTTAAAGATTTTCAGAAGGTTCCTGAACCATTCCCGATTACTGCACTTCAGGAAATCATAACTTCCTCATACAAAAGTGTTTGGAGATGATTTCTTTTTCTGAAACTGAATATTTTTCCGTGCTCTACATATTCATGCGAATATTTTATCTTAATTCTGTATAAAAGGTTCTGTAATTTTTCAGTAGTCAACACAGCCCATAAAACCCATTTTTCAGAATGTTATTATGGATAAAAGTTCAAACGTGTTGTGGAAATAGGTTTCCCCAGAAAACTAGGTGTCTGGGACATCCAGGACTTTCCTAGGGACGGCGGGACAGGGGAAAATGGGAAACACCACCCCCACCCCACCGTTTCTTGAAGGGCAAAAAAGAAGGGGGACATCTCTAGGACATCCCTGAATATCAAGGGATGTTTGTTTGTTTTTTTTTGAAAAAAACATAAATTTATATTAATTTCTTTGTTGTGTTCTCTTTAAAAACTGATTTTTAATTTGTACTCTCGCAGTGTGAGATTGTTTTTGGAAGCCACTCATCTCTATTCGAAAAAAATGTTTGCATGTATAAAACTAATTAAAATTCACTTTGGAAACTCCGATAACTTACAAAGCCTATATATATATTTCTATATGAAGAGAAAGGTTGTGTAGATGATAAAAGCAGTAAGGACTAGATCAAAACGTTTACCGGTTAACCATAACCCGACTGTATTGTATTACAACGACATATTAAGAATCAAGAGTGATATATGATTACAAAAATTTTCGAGCACAAATGCACATGGTGGACTGTCACAGACTTCTGCTATTCATAATTTAAAAAAAAATTATTTGTATATTTTTAATATTTATATATTACTTTAATAGCTGTCCCCCCACCATCGCAAAATTTTGGAAAATTTTCATCATTCCTGAAACTTCGGCCTCACGTCCTGCCGTCCTGGAGTATTACGTAACACTGGGTCAAACCACACTATTTTAAGCAGTTATTAAGGGTATTAAATGTTGGTGTATATAAATACACGTTTTTATGATTTGCTTAGATGTTTTTATTCCCAAGGTACACACACTTTAAATTAGTTGTGCATTTAATATATTGTAAATCACGATGATTATCATAATTATCTTGATATATAAAGATAACATAGAATCTATATTTTGTGCCTGCTTTATTCCCAGATAACTTTTTAAGGTTTTTCTGATTTTCTCATTTTGAATTCCTTTAAGTTTATGATCCTGGGTTACCAGGTAGGGGTAGGGGTAGGGTATGTACCAGGGACAGGTACGTTCCCTAGTAGACGGAGGCGTCCAGAGTACAGGAAACAGTAACCGGGTACGTCCGGGAGTTGTTTCCCCTACCTGGTACGTCCCCTTCTCAAAAGGTACATTTTTTGTCAAAAAAAAGTAAAATACGAATTTGAAAACATAAAAGACTTAACCCTAACCCTAAAATACACCCCAAACTCTTTTTAGACAACACATTTACCAAAATTTGCATACTTATCTTTTCTTGCACATTTGCTCTTTCATATTCAGATTCTCAATTGTTAAGGGCTGATCCTAGCTGCCAAGTAGATTACAGAAGCTTGCAACAAAGAGGATAGGTGATCCAAGATAAGTTTGTGTTCTTCTATATTTTTATTTTTTTTAAAGCTAGTTTGTAGTTTATAGCTTGTTTTCAGTTTTTTGTTAATATAACATCATCACATTGTTTGTTTCTCAAATTTTTAACATTCTTTCACCCTCTAATCTGTCAACACTAATTTAAATAATTAAATTCTATGTCCAATTATAATGTGTTTCTTTTTTTTCAGTTGTTAACCAGGGAGCTACAGGGATTGTTAGAATGGTTACAAGCTCTAGTTTTGTGGGTCAAGGTATAACCATGACAATACGATCCATGTTCTCCCCCTTTTGAGGTATGTCACGCCAATTAAACAGCGGCCAGAGTGGAGGGGGTGTTGTTTGGATTTGCTCAAACTGCAAACTCCAATTTAAGAACTCGTATAGTCACATTAAATTTCATTTATGTGGAGTTGTTGACCATGGAATCAAAGTTTGTGGAGGAGAGGATGGAAAGGGGTTGGCACATGTGAAAATTCTTGCATACATCAAAGAGAAAGATGATGTGGATGTGGCAGCTACCCTAACAGTCAAAGCATTCTTTGGCAAAAGAAAGGATTGAAATGTAGCAAGCCACCTATGTCTCCACATGCCAATGTCGTGACCCTGTCACACCCATTTTTGTCATCCTCCATGGCTGCAGAAGTAGATGATTCACCTCTTAGTCACAAGAGAACAAAAGATGTAGGCCCACGGGAAGCAACATTCAAGAATGAAAATAGGGGCATAGATAACCAGCAGATTGTCACATTTCATTTACACATGTGGCATCCCATTTTTAATGTTGTTAGATCCCATAGTTACCTAAGACTCCAAGACATGCAGGATGTAGAGCATGGTGTTTCTATGATGCACCTTAAGAGGACTTTCAATAGCTTGAGGACGGCGGGGGGACGGTGGGGGAACAGCTAAAAAAATTGGCTGATATATATTTAATATTCATATTGAAGTCATTAACATTAACATACGCCAAAAGGTTGAAACCATTACTCCAATGGGTCATCACATACACCAAAATGTCTATATGTTAATATTCATATTGAGTCATGGAACATTATGCATAGAAATTAGGCCATTGAGATACAATGCGATACTAGATAGAAATACAATGATAAGTCAACTAATAGGGACAATGATAAGTCAACAATATGTTGATCTGAAAAACAAGTCCTCAATCCGCACGAGAAGAGATCCCATATTGACCTGCATACATGTCCTCCTGCCACTCACTGTTTATTCCTCCCCTACATGTCCTCAAACATGTCCTCCTACCACTCACTATTTGTGTCCCCCCCTACTCATCTTTGCCTTTGCTCTAACCCTGCCCCTAGAGCTGCGGGGATCTCCCTCCTTGGAAGACTGTCAATTTCAATGTCCCCATGAAATGTTGTGGTCCATCTGTGTTCTATCAGCACCTCCTCTCAACCTCTCTGTCTATGGTTCCACTGACTCTTGGGTGGCAGGTCTAATGTTGGTGCTATCAACTGGCAAGGTATCCAAAACTGAAATCTTGCCCCAGTAGAACCCCCATGTCGTTATGGATCTTGCTCAGACTGCCAATATATTCATCCAAGTATGAAGGTCGTATGGTGACTTGGACTGACTCCAATGTCATAGGGCTTGAAGGTAATACTAAACACACACAGCATGAGACGTAATGGTGAACGTACACTGAGCATGGGGTTGATGTACTAACTGACAGGTTGATAGATAAGGAGCGATGGAATCCATGTGTTGGTGGGTCGTTCTACAATAGAATCAACAGTATCACATATGTGGGACATCCCTTGAGGAGAGAGATTATCTTGCACAGTTGTGGCACTCTAAAACTTCAATCAACCCTTTGCTGCCTTTGGGAAGACATGCTTCTAAAAGCAAGTCAATCCAAAATCAATGGAAGTCGCTAGCAAGCCAAAGAAGACACAAAATTGGCAACATTGTCTAAGACACCCAGTCAACACTTATGGTGTTGCCTCCAGCGCAATATGGCATAGGACAGAGTGTCATAAGGGATTCATCTTTTACGTCCCCATGATGCCCCTCAACCGATCCCAGGGACATCATGGCATCCCCAAATGAGTGAAGCACCCAGGGCATCCCAGGTGCATTCCCTCAAAATCAGAAAACATTGCCCTTGTTTTTTTGCGCATGTTCAAGACATGGGGGGATGTTTCGTCCTCATCCCCAAAACGTCCCAAACCTCTAGGGAAGCTTAAAGATGGGGGGTGCAAGGATGTTGTGAGGACAATCAATGATGCCCTTAAAGGGTACAACAGTTTGGGGTATGAAAAGGTGTCTAGCACCTTATTGGCTGAAGAAAGAAAACATGTAGAAGATTCATTGCGAGCCCATCAAAAGATCATGGGTACTAAACAAGGGTGTTTATTGTTTTTTATGGATGGAAACATACAACAAATAGGCCATTGATCGATGTGGTTGAAGTGTGCCCTAAAAGGGAAATGTTTTTTAGGGCTGTTGATTATGAGAGGTAGGTGAAGTGATGCACAATTTATTGTAAACATCCTTATAGAGTCCATTGAGGAAATGGGGTCTCAAAACATTGTCCTAAGTTATAACGATACAACACAAAAAATTGCAAAGTTGTGGGCATGTTGGTTGAGGAAAGGTACATGCACACATGCACATATTTTGGACACCTTTGTGTCGTTCATTCCCTCATCCTAATGTTACAAAAATTAAGCACCATAAAATTGCTTTGGATCAAACAAATCTATGAGGCGAGATGAGATAAAAATGTTCATCAGCAACCACCACATGTCCCAAGCCATATTTAGAAACTTTTCGAAAGTTGTAGCTATTGAAGGTAGATTGGTAATCTTGATTCTGATTTTTATTTCTTTAAAAAAATAACATTAAATTTTTAAATTAATATTGCAAGTATGCAATTTGTAGAACTTTTGTTTTTTGAATGTTTTACTTATTAGCTTATTTTTAATTTTATTTGTTTTAATTTTCTTATTAGGTTGTTGAGACTCGATTTGCTTCACACAACGCTCGTCTTGAGATAGCTCATGAAGGTGAAAGAGGCATTGAGCCTCATGGTTCTCAACGTCAATTGGAATACATGGAGGCATGCAAACACTAAGAGGGACTACAACGGTGATAACTATTGATCCTCGATGCTAGGTGGCGGGATTGTGTGGAGTACTTGCTCAAATTTATTGAGCCTAATCATGAGTATGTTGAGATTTTTTTATATGTATCGTTGAAGTTTCAGGTAAGATATATGATGGAATTGACCTCAGTGATTGAGTTGATTACGACAATCATACATGACAGCGATAAAGATCTCTACAGAGAGATTCCTCAAGGAAGTGCGGTCACATCTCATTGATAGGTGGAACAAAATGACCACCATGTTGCATCTTCTTTATTTTTCTTTGAGTCCAAAATACTATAGTGCAGAGATCCTTTCTTTGCCCTGGAGGGTTCGCACCATATAGGGATATGGAGGTTAGATGATGGTGTACAAGGCAGACCTTAATTAGACTCTTCCATTATCCAGAAAGTACATGATGCAATTAGGTAGGAGTTTGTGGATTTCATATATGAGAAGGGATCAATCCGTTCTAGCTCTTTATGACATGTACAAGATGGACGGATATTCGTGGTGGTACCTCCATGGGAAAGCATACCCCCACCTCCAAACACTTGTGCAATAAGAGTTTTGTGTCAAGTAAGATTTTAATTTTTTTACCATTTATCACTCTCTTTAATTTTTTTTCTATGTTTTGTTTTAAATTAGCTTTTATTTTTAATTTAATAAATTACAATTTTATATTTTACATTGACTTTGGTCTTTGTGGCTTGCCTCAATAGGTTGTGAGTTCTTCTTGAGCAGAGCAAAATTGGGATACCTATTCCTTTATCCACTCAATTAACCGCAACAAGTGGGGAGCAAAATAACAGATAATTTGATCTTCGTGCATTCCAACCTACCCCTTCTAACACACAAGTGGGTTAGGTATATGCAAGGGGAACCAAGGTTTTGGGATGTAGACCTAGAGACTCCAAACTTGGAAGCATCCATTGGTTATCTTACATTGGTAGATCCGGACTTAGAGAGTACTTTGCATGGTCAAAGCTAACGAGAGTGTTGGTTCTGCTTCTAGTGAACCACGTGATAGTTCTAATTATGCTCTTGCTGAATACATTGGAGAGTATTACAATTATGATAATAATGAAAAAGCTGATTTGTCTCAATTTTTGTGTATACATTGTAATATTTGGACAATGTACTTATTCTAAGTTCACCAATGAATATCATGATATTTGACATTGAATTGTCACAACGTTTTGTGGTTATTTAGCTTATTTTGTTTACCCTATGCATATTATATGGTTAATTTGATTATTTGTCGATATTTTTTTATTTTTAACATTTTAATATTTTTTGTATGGCTGTACCCAAACCCCTAGAAAAATTGTTGTACCAGCATACAGGTTCCCATCCCCGTATTTGTACCCGTATCCGTACTTGCTACCTGTAGTTTATCTTGGAGAATCTTTCCTCTCCTCTATCTCTTCATTCTTCTGAAGAGAGGAGAGTATTGTTGCCTTCACATGTTGATTATATGAAGAATACATAATAGTGCTTGTCAATTTGTCTATAGTATCACTCTTATTTATTTTTAAATTATGTTTGAGCAAGTGTGAAAGGTGTTCTTGGCAGGGTTTTGCATCCTAGCCTCTAGGTGAATTTGACAATTTTTTATTAGTTTTCCTGAAACCCAAGTGTCTCATAAGCCCCACAAATAGCTCCCAAACTGTCAAGAGAACTCACAACAGCTCACCACTTGTAGATAGAATCAGGCTCTCGAAAAATAAATATTTGTTTCTACCCATTGAAGGAAAACATTTTTTTTCTCTGCAGCCAGTTTTGGGGATGGGATCGCCTGCTGCAGATTTGAGAGGCATGGACACCCTCTAAACATGTCAATGGCATACTCTTCTAAACCCTAGTTTGGCACATAAATGAGCACACCATCATATGTTATCTTTGTAACTTGCTGCGCTTGTTGAGATTTGCAAATAATCCATATTCATTGGAGACAGTCACCAGTATTCAATTTTCCACACAAGCAAGCGCACTACTAATGGCCATATTTGAAAATGATCCATATTCAATATAAACATTCACCAATATCCAATGCCAAACATTGACGCAAATTTCACATCCACACATGCATATCCTTGTGCCTGACATAGGAAATTCTTAATTTAATCAAGTTAATTTAACAAAATGACTAGGACGATACAAACACTGTTATTTGAATTGAATGAAGCCTTAATAGATTAATTAAGTATTCAATTCAATCATCAAGCAGGTAAGCCAAAGAAATTGTCATGATAATGATCGACTGTTAAGTCCAGCTGGGCATGGCCTCCAATTTAATACCATTTTTGACTGAAGATCTAGATACCCCTCAATCATGGCTTCTAAACAGAATTGCATTAAGAAATGGGAATTAGGGAGGGTATAATGACTGGGATTCCGGATTTCAATCAGAATAAGTTTCAAGTTACAATTAATTTAAAACAGTGGGTATTTATGAAACATCAACTACTGGGATTCCATGTGTTGGTTGAAGGGGTGTTGGTAATAAGCGAGGTGACGGAGACTCAAATAACTCTACCACAATAAAGTGGCGTATAACTTCTGCAAACACATGTGGAGGTCTATAACTCCAGTAAACATATGGAGAAGTTATGGTCCAACTGGCAACAATTATGGAATGTCTTTTTGGGTCAACCATGTTTTACAAATCTTAAGAAAGTGATCCATGTTTATTTCATACCAGATTAAAGGCTGTCCTTAACCTCACCCAAGATTTGCCAAGAAAAAATGATGTACTTATTAAATACCAACTACTGTAATTTAATTCAAGGCTCTCAAACGAAAACAAACAAATTGCAAGTATAAAACCCTAGACTTACAGATGTAGCCTCATCCATAAGGATATTGAAATTCTCCTCTTCGTACTGCATATCAAAGGAAACACGCAACCTGACAGCCCCAAGAAGGATGTCCTCCGACTTCACCAGCCCAGCCCCTATAGCGGCCACCCAACACCATAACAGCACAAATCTAGGGTTTCCTGTCTGCACTACTAAAACCCCATTAACTTATGACAAATGATAATACAATAATTCTATGAAAATAAGTAATTAAAAAAAAGGGGAAATAGTGTTCATAAGTTCATATGATTTAAACTACAGTTGATTTCAGTAGCTAATATTAGCCCATTGGCTATTTTTGCCAAAATTATGACCACCCAACATAATAAATTGAAATTAATATTGAAATAACTTGTGTGGATTTATAAACTCATATATTCCTTTAAAATAATTTCCTGATAATTGTTTGCATAGATACCAGATGTGCAAATGGGTTTGAACTGCTTTAAACCTGTAGTTTCTGCAATTAGGGTGTTGTGAAAACAAAATTGTACCTTGCCATGGCGCTCTTTAAAGTCATAAAAGGCCCGGGAATCCTGTTGCGTGCACTTGTTCTCCACTCTTTTACAGAACTCCGGTAATTGAATACGGTCACCTCCCACACCCCCTTCTGCATTTATGAGCCTATATAGCAGACCCACTATGGGCAGAGAACCTATTATTTTCTCTGCAAAATCCTTCACTGGGTTGGGCTTCTCTATGTATGCCCTTATAGTTGTCCTACCTGAAGAAGAAGAGAGAGAAGAAAATGGGATGTGTGTGTAATATTTTTGCAATAGGATTGAATTTGTCTGTAGTTTAAGCTTGATTGTAAGATGGGTAAGATGGAATTTTCTTGGTGTTTTATGTGGGCGAATGGGAAAGGGGATCCTCCTAGATGTTGCTGGCAACATTGAGATAATGTGTGCGTCCGTTGATGCCATCGCCAGTCTATGGCAGAAGCATCTGTGATACTCAAGTGTGAGTGGTAATGAAGTCTTTTATATGTATATGCATATAATGCACAAAAATATTAGTTGTATTTTTTGTCACTCTAAAAGAGAGGTATCAAATCTCATAAGGCTTTGGCTTTATTTATAACATACCTATTAGCATTCCATAATTCATTGTGTGATTAATTGACCATTTTCTATGTTTATGTATGTCTTTGCTCAAAAAATACTTATTTATCATTGACGAGTCAATATTACATTTTTGAAATATAAGGTATATTTGTGTACATTGTGTCACCATTTTAAAGAGAAGGATTGAATTATACACAATACGCAAAAAAAAGTCAGTCATGCAGAACAAAGTCATTTGGCCAACTTTGTCTAAAGCTGACTAGCCAACTTTGTGTAAAGCCGGTGACATTGCCTTAAAAATACTATCAATCACATTTTAAAATTCACAAGCTACCTTAGTCGATCATATGTTATTTAAACGAGAATATCTTGTCGCAACAATTACCTATATAAGCATGTTAACCGAACCCACTCAAAGGGCCTCACACCTCACATCTTTGGGATACCTAGCAAATCACAACAAGTGCCCAATTAATAAATCAATCTCTCAATCATATTCAACCAACTCTAAGTTTACACACATTATTGAAAGTTGTCTTAGGTCGTTTACAAAGCTACATCACATGCCTAAGATCATTAATGGGTGTTAAAGGTCCTGATAGGGCCTTCATTTCCAAAACACATTGCAATATACAACTTGCACACATTCACCAGGTAGGGGACTATGAGAGTTTGATACCTCTTAATAGTGTTGTTGCGTAGACATGATGGGGTGTCACACAACCGAAAAGCGCTAACCCCTTTTTTATGGCCTAAAGAAAAGAAGCCCTAAACATATGCACAACTGCAATTGTAAAAATTAAGCCATGGAAGATGAAGCTACAAATACAGGAATACAACATGTCAAAATCAAGACTCAACCACAACTAACTGAGGATGAATCCAACCAAAGAAGACAGAGTCACTCGCGTAAATTTTTCCAAGACAAACATCTTTGTTTTTCCAACAAAAACGCACTCCTAGATTTTAAGGACAACACGACAATAGTCTGCATATCCTTCCTATACATTTTCAGAACCAAGTCATCTCATCTCAATCCAAAATAAGTGCAATCCTCTCTAACCCTAGTTATGGGTTCTTAGTTAGCTCATTTATGTTAATGCAATTTACCATATTTTACTCGAATATGATTTTAAATCTTAATGTCTATTGTTTTCATTGTAATCTGGTCTTATTTCATTAATACACAATTGTTTAATACCCGAATTAGATTAATCTAAATTTTGGTGTTATATTTTGGTGAACCCACTTCTTTATTCAAACACATTGACCTGGGGCTTAGTGTATTTCCCTTAGGTTTTATTTTATTTTCCCTAGGGTTCATGATTTCATATTTTACTCAGTGAAAGTACCCTTACTCATATTGGGGTTTGCATGTCTCCTTCATATCTAAGAAGTATCAAAATTTATACGTGGATGTAAACTTTGTTGTACTAGCAAGCCTAAGACTAGGAAGGAGGGTTTGTAAATGCCTTTGCCAGTACCTACTCATCCATGGGAGGATATTTCTATGGATTTTGTAGGAGGATTACCTATGTCTAAACATGGCCATGACTATATCTATGTTGTTGTTGATAGATTCAGTAAGATGTGTATTCTTATGGCATGTAAAAAGACAGTAAAAGCACATGAGGCAACAAATATTTTCTTTGCTAATGTATGGGTGCATTTTGGTTTGCCAAAGTTTATTGTTTCTGACAGAGATTCTAGGTTCTTGGGGAAGTTTGGGACTACTTTGTGGGACAAAATGGATACCAGGTTACAGAGGAGCACAACTTTCCATCCACAGACAGATGGACAGATAGAGGTAGTGAACAGGACTTTGGTATAATTAATCAGAGGGTATAACATCAAATACACCAGGACTTGGGATGAGTCCTTAGCCTACATTCATCATTCCTACAAATGGGCAGTACACACATCCACTATGAAGTCGTTGTTTGAAGCATGCTTGGGATATCTACCTAAAACTCCATTGGACATAGCAGTTGGACAGCAGGATAAGGAGAAAACACGAGACATAGATGTGACTAGAGCAAAAAAATTCATTGAGAGGATCCAGCAAATCTATCTCAAAGTCAAAGAAGAACTAGAGAAATATCAAGCCCAGTACAAAGCTAGGCATGCTCAACATAGGAGGGAACATAAGCTTCATGTTAGAGATAGATTTTGGCTTTACTTGAGCATGGAGATACTACAAGGTCAAGCACGGAAGCTCAAGCCACTACGCTATGGGCCCTTCACCATATTGGAGCAGGTTGGAGAAAATGCCTTTCAACTTGATTTACCGTCATTTATGAGGATGTACTCTATAGTAAACTGTGAGAACTTGCACCTATATGATCCATCCATGCTAGATGAAGAAGAAGGACTATAGTTGCTACCTTCCATTGAGGATTGCATCTTGGAATCATGAGGTGAATTGGAGGAGGATGTAGTGTTGCAACAGAAGGTCAGAGAGACTAGGAGAGGTACGTAGGAGTCTTGACAAATTGGACTAAAAGGAAAGACACCAAGGTAGGTCTGGTGGTACTCAAAGGAGCAAGTGAGGGAATTATTTCGTCATCTACTCCCCCACTAAGCTTTTGTGGGACCAAAAGCCTCTTAAGTAGGGGAGGTGTGATCCAAAATGACTTTACTTCATCATATCAGTCAACACAAAAAAGGAAAATAAATATACGGAGGTTCTATCTTTATAGTAACATGACCGCCGCTCTATGCAGAGCAGCGGTTACATAACCGCCCCCAACTAGGGTGGTGGTACTGGGACCACCGATCTGCATTGGGCGGTGGTCCTGGCTCTCTCGGACAGAAAATAAAATATGAAACAAACAACCTCATAATTTGAAAGGTTGTTTGTGTCTCTTCTCCTTCATGACCTTTCCCATTCTCCAGCACACGGGAGGACATGATAAAGGCTATAAATATATGTTGGTAGAAGAGAATAAGAGCATCAAAGCATGAAAGCAAGTGAGCAAGAAGTTCTTAGTGCTGGAATTGTGTTTTGTAGAAGAAAGAGGTGTTGAGCAAAGCAATCAAGTAATTGGGAGGAATTGTGAGATATTATTTACTTCCCTTTCATACTTATTGTAATTTATGTACTTATTGTTTGAATTGGCCAATAAAAGTGGGAAGAAAGAGCAATTTCCCTTCTCGACTGGTTTTTCCTCCTTCGGAGGTTTCCAAGATAAAACTTGTTGTTGTTTGTGAGTTTATATTCTTTCCTTTCCTGTAATTGTTAATTCTAAGCACAAGAAAAAATCATTCACTAGATATCTCTGTCATTTTCTAATCAAAAGTAGAATAACAACGTTTAATTTGTGATTCTTTGGATAATTCCAAAGTTTAAAATTTTACAGATCACACGTGTTTGGTATGTTTATGCAGAACTGCATAGGGAGACTAAAAATTGGCAAGACTTGATTCTAGGAATGGTCCAGACTTTTGACTACTTCTCTATTAAACCTCCAGTGAGAGAGGCATTATGGGTTATGGAACGCTTGACTATGGGATATAGTGTAAAGGCTGAAGAACTCATTCAGGAGTTATTTGATGAGGAAGAACCAAGAGCACATTTTTAATGAAATAGATGAGACAAATGTCAAACTATTTAAGCAAACTTACTTTGAGAAGGAGAAAGGAAAGATGGTCTACATAGTGGATGATGAAGAAGTAGAAAATTTGGACATTGATCATTCTGAAGGTACACGTGAGGTTTTAGATAGTACAGATAAAAATGCACGTGCCTATTATAAACCTATGAGGACCAATAAAGTGAAAATTGGCATGAATTTTGAACCTAAGGAGGCCATAATTTGAAATTATTGGTTTGATTCTGAAGTGGAAAAGATAATTGAGTTACTACATGATTTCCAGGAATTTTTTCCTAGGGGCTACCATGAGTTAAAGGGGGTACATGATTCATAAGGAAAAATGAAGATTAAGCTAAAGGAAGGAGTGCGACCATTCAAGAAGAGACCTTATAGGATGAACGCTAACCTATGTGTAAAAGTTAAAGAAGAAATTGACAAAATGTTGAAATCTGGCATCATTAAGCCCCTAAAAGAATCAAAGTGGGTTAGCCCTATGGTAATCAGTATAAAGAAATATGATTGGAATAGGATTTGTGTTGATTACAGGGAGTTGAATGTTGCATGTGTGATTAATCCTTTTTCTACACCTTTCACTAAGGAAATATTAGGATACGTTGCAGGGCACTAAATTTAATCTTGTACAAATGGATAGGTAAGAATTGCACAGGAGGATCAAGAGAAGACAACTTTCACCACTGAATGGGGAAGATTTACATATATGCTGATGCCCTTTGGTTTGAAGAACACACCTACTGTATTTTCACGCATAGTTGTTTAAGCATCCCAGGATTTTAGTCAAAAATTCTTGCAGGTTTACCTAGATGATTGGATGGTATATGGGCTTGTTAAGGATTATTGTGATAACTTGTGCTTTATGTTTGAAATATGCAAAGAGTTAAGCATCACTTTAAACATCAAGAAGTGCATATTTTCTACACCTTTTGGAACTTTTCTAGGTCATATCATCTGTAAGGAAGGTTTGTTGGTAGATCCAGCTAAGGTTGCAGTTATTTTAGGCCTAGAGGAACCTACCAGTCAAAGTGAGGTGTGTGGATTCTTGGGCCATACAAGGTATTAAAGAAAATTTATTAAAGGATATGTGAAGATTTCCTTTCCCCTAGAGGAGTTACTAAAGGGAAAAGGGATAATCTATTGGGGAGAACCGCAACAATGCACATTTGAGGAATTAAAGGAGAGACTTACTACATTGCCTATTTTTTGTTTTCCCTCATGGAACCAACTACTTCATGTACATATGGACACCTCTGGCATGACCATTGGTGTAATATTAGCTCAGCCTAGAGAAGGTATTGTAGATCATCCTATTTTATTTGCTAGTAGAAAGTTGACTCTTGCATAACAAAATTATACAACTATAGAGCATGAGGCCTTGTCGATGATCTATGCGCTGCATAAATTCAGACAATATTTGCTAGCAACATCTTTTGTATTTTATATAGATCACATGACATTTAAAATACTTTGTAAACAAGCCCATTTTATAGGGGTGCATATGTCGATGGGTTCTCTTATTCCAAGAATTTCACTTTACAGTCGTGGTAAAACCAGGTAAAAGTAATTCTGGCCCAAACCACTTATCAAGAACTCAATCAGGAGAGGACACACAGAAAATTGAAGATACAATGTTGGATACACAGTTGTACATGTTACATCACATGCCTTCAGAATTAGAGGATATTGTTGTCTTTTTATGCACAGGTATGGCATTAGAAGGAATGAAAGCATTATAGAAGAAACAACTTGTAATTCACGTTGCACCCTTCATGTTGATCAGTGGTGACTTATACAAACTAGGCCGAGATGAAGTATTACGTCATTGTGTATTAGAACATGAGCACAAGGATATCATGGAAGAGTCTCATGGTGGTATTGCAAGTGGACATTATGCAGGTGACGCCACCATGCACAAGATTCTACTCATTGGATTATGGTGGGAGACCCTGTATAAGGATTGTAAAGAGTATTGTAAGGCGTTTTGATCACTGTCAGTGCCTTGGTAAACCTAGAAAAAGAGATGAAATGCATTTGAGGCCTATTACTAGTGCAAAGCCATTTGAAAAATGGGCAATAGACTTTGTGGGTCCTATTTCCCCAGTTGCGCATAAAACCAGATCACGCTACATCATCACTTGTATAGATTATCTTACACGATGGGTAGATGAAGCACCTACAAAGGATTGTACAACAACTACAGTAAAAAGGTTCTTATAGGAAAATATTCTTACTAGGTATGGATGTCCCTTGAGTTTGACAAGTGATAGGGGCACACACTTCTTGAATGAGACAATCATGATATTGTTGGATGAATTTATGGTTGTGCATAACAAGACTGACACCTTATCACCCTCAACCAAATGGGACTGCTGAGGCCTTCAACAAGATATTGAGCCAGACCTTAACAAAAATTTGTGATGTTGTAAAGAAAGATTGGAATGATAAATTTTTTGTTGTACTTTGGGCATATAGAACAACTTAACAAAAGGTTAAATAAGGCCACACCCTTTCAGTTGATTTTTGGCTCAGAAGCAGTTATTCCTATGGAATTCATGTTACCATCTTTGTGTATTGTGCGCGCAAGAGGTCTAGCTGATGAGAAATAATTAGAAGAAAGAATTGACAAGTTAATACATCTGGATGAGAGGCGCACCATTGCACGTTGGAGTCAGAAGCAGGAAAAGGCTAGGCAGAAGGCATGGTAATGGTAGACACATTAGGGATAAGAAGCTTGAGGTTAGGCAGATGGTACTTCTTTATGATTCTAAGTTTATGCACCATCCCGGAAAACTTAAGGTGCATTAGTTGGGAACATATGTTATCACTCACATCCTTAAATCAAGTGCTTGTCAATTAGAGGCTTTTGATAGAATGCGGTTACCCGATTACTTTAATGGGAGTAGGCTGAAGCCCTACTATAAATAAGTCTTCTTGGTTTTTGTAATAAGGTAGTATTTCCATTTAGTATAGATTTCTCTTTCTGTATTCCTTTTAATGTATTTCCTTCTTCATCATTATGCTTTGTCAATTTAGTTCGTGTTTTGTGGAATAAGTGCATTTGCATGTTGGAAACTAATTACAATCTAAACTATTTTTATGTGCAGAGGAATGCACATACCATTGGTGTGGGGTGGTTTTTATTCAAAATTGGATGCACAACTATTGCAGGTGCTATTCAAAAATGGAAGAGAGTTACTAGAAAGAAGATTGCTCTTAAGGAAGACCATAGCTAGAAATAAATGAATGACTAGTATAACGTGAGGAAGGTGGCGGTCATAGAAACTACTAGAGGAAGGCACAATGACAATGAACTTTGGCATATAGATGTGCACAGAAGGAGTTTTGTAGCCAGAAGGTAGGAAGGCACGCTGGAAGGTTAAAGATGTGGCACGTAGGTGTATTGCATGGAAATTGGGAAAATGGTCAATTAATGAGGAAATCACTGGTAGGTAAAGGAGCAATACATGCAATAACTTTTAGAAACTCTATATAAATACGTGATGCGGGTTTATTTTTACCTTTGCGATCACAAGTATTCAAGTGAGCTAGTTGTGACCAAGCTAAGCAAAATGTGTTGAGGTGCAGAGAGTTGTGAAACCAGGCATGGAGAGCATATTTATGCACAGAAGTGGTTTATGTCCCCA
The DNA here is from genome assembly GCA_019776745.2 of Taxus chinensis. Lineage (NCBI taxonomy): Eukaryota > Viridiplantae > Streptophyta > Pinopsida > Cupressales > Taxaceae > Taxus > Taxus chinensis. The sequence continues at coordinate 553,730,053 of CM034150.1, forward strand.
TTGGAGAAGGGTTTGAGAAAAGAAGAAGCATTGAGAAGGAGCTAGGGCATGTGGTTTTTAGCTAAGGCACGTGGTTTCAAGCTAGGGCACACGGGTTTTTTGAGCTAGGGTATGAGAGCTTACTTGACAGAGGAAAAAGGAAATATTTTTACCATGACACCAAGGAAAGCACCTAGAGCAGGAATGAAGGGTAGGAAAAAGGTGGAAATCGAGGTCAAAGATGCTCCTGAGAGACATTTTTCAAAAATGTAGTATCTAGAAGGAGTGATCATCGAACGGGATTGGGATTCCCATATCCGTAGATGCAAACTATGGTATGACCGAATTCGCGAGGACTTTGAGGAGGAATGGCACATTCTAAAGGAGTTACCCTTAGTAGTGGGCAAGGCTGTAAAATTTGCAATGTATCAACATTTTTACATCATGCAGTTCACAATGAAGGATGGGATATGGATTTCCTAGTGCAAACTTCCATACGCTTTCACAACACATTATTTCTAGGAAGCAGTACACAGGTTTACTGATGTGCGTCAGTTGAGTTACAACGTGTACAAGGTAAATGTGACTACCATACTCTAAAGAAAACATATGTTTATCTAGGTCAGTCTTCCTATATCGAGAGGCTTATTTCTGATTTTATAAGCATGAAGCTGGTAAGTTTGGCTATTGGGGATAGTGGAGCCACGCTTATCTATCTTCAGCTCAAGCCTAGGATGGAAAAGGGAAAGTATGTGGAGAATGATTTTATGCTCCCAGGGCCGCCTAAGGGAAAACACACAGTTGAAAATGTGGTAGCTCCAAATCCTACCTCAACAATAAAAGGAGAGGAGGAAGAAGAACTCGATGAGGATAGTGGAGGCTTGGACCATAGAGGCCGGAGGTAGCCCACAGACAAAGTGGAGAGTGAGCATGTAGATACTCCCTCATAGACGCAAGGAGGAGAGGAAGACTTGGATGTGGTTATAGTCAATGAGGAATGCCAGTTTAAAAAAGTGTTCAGAAGAACCATAACCCAAGTCACAGGAATATATAAAACTTTAGGAAGGTCACCTCGACTCTCCCCTCATAAAGAAGCACCTGAGGGAAAGAGAAGAAGAAAGTTGAAGCTTAACAAGGAGGATGAGGAGTCTGAAGAGAATGCACCAAGAACCCCAGTCCAACCTAAAGATGTGGAAGTAACCCCATGATGAAGAAACAAGAGATAAAGAGGGAGGGGTGAAAGAAGTAGAAGAAACTATACAAGAACAAACCAGTTGCGCATTATTACAAATCAGGTAGGAGAAGAACCAACACTATACCTTAGCATCCAGGTTCCTAAGGGGCCAAGAACAAAAAGAGAAAGAACAAGTGAAGAGTATGTTGTCCCTAGTATGGGCTATAATGAGGACACAAGAAAAATCGTTCATGCCCAGTTTCAGAGTACCGTTGGGCCTTAAGGAGTTATATGGGTGGGAGCTGATGGATCTAGATATGGCCACTACATGGGCACAAGGAAGCAATTATCTTGGTTCATGCAGACTCATATGGATGAACCAGATTTTGATGTGTGCAAGGATTCTTGTGTCTTGCGAAGAGTGAAGAAGGCACCCCAGAGTAGGCACATGACAATAAAACCTACTCTAATGTCTGATGAGCAGGTCAATAATACAATGGTCAAAGTATTTACTGAGGTGGCATGAAGAAACATTGATAAGGCCACCACCATTCGAGCACTTGCTTGAAGATAACAAGGCTAAAACTATAGAGATAATGCATTTAAAGGAAGAGAAGGAATGAGAATGGGAAAATAATGAGGCCTTCATTAGCATGGCGGAGTAAATTGGTGATCACATCCTTAAAACAAGGCCTCATCTCAAATCTCAGGTACCAGAAACATTTCCTTCTGTTATGCATTATGTGTGCACTTTTTTTGATTTGGTGTTAGATGATAGACCAATTCGGATGCCTTCACCAAAATGATTCTGAACAAGAGGTAGAGAGAGAAAGGGCCTCTATGGTTAGGAAAATTTCAACTTATGAGGAATTGCTCCAAAATTTGAAGGATGAGCTGAAGAAAGTTGACCAAACTCTCAATTTATGTACAGCACCAGAAGCAGTAATAAGGACCATAACTCTAGTTGAAGATAATGAAGTTCTAGTAGTGATGAAAGATGAGACACTAGGGCACACAAAAATATTGGCACTAGTGAAACAAAAGCATGAGGCCCTCACAACGGCCCAAGATCCACACAAAGAGAGGATTGATGAGATTGGGAAGCTCATAGCATAAAATATGGACCTCATGGAAGGAATGATGTCAGGTATGGTACAATGTTGTCCAGGTACTACAGAATGAGAAAGAGAAGATTACTCAGGATGAACTGGAAGTCATAGCCACAAATATTCCAGAAAAGATAAGGACTGTGCTAAATGACTGGCAGGACATTGGAGGCTGAAATAAAAAATGAATATCTAGAGCTAATCCTCCCAGTTGAAGAAGAGGGTGCTGCAGAGTAAAAATTCATTCTTTCATATACAGTGTTTCATTAATTCTTTCATTCCTTATTCTTTATTATTGGGAACATCAAAAATAATTCCCATTGTTGGGATGGACAATTTACTTTAGTGTGGGGTAATGTTGAGCAGAAAAAATGTTGATCTAAGGAGAAGACACACAAAGGATGCACGCACAGGAATAAGGAGCATTTGAAGGCGCAAGAAGATAGGTAAGGAAATGCATGCCAAAATACTTTGGCTCGGGACTTAGCCAGTTTTTATGGATAAGGTCTATTTTTGGAGATAGTGTGCGGAGCACACATAGAGATGAAGACTTGCGCAACACACAATGGTATTTTGGGAACAAGTGGTTGTTAAGCAGACATGCATAGTTCAAACTAATAATATGATTTCTTCATAGAGTTAACTATAGGACACCTATTATTAGAACACTTGCATGTTTTGCATGTCATTGTAAAGGCACATGTTTATTATCAACATACGACGTATTTTGAGAAGTATGTGGGCGGTGAAGGGCAAGTCCCCACCTCTATAAATATGTATTGAACTATGTAGTTTAGTGTGTGTGAATTATTGTAGAGTTATGTTGTTGGTTCTAATGTGTGCATGAATCATGGAGATAATTTATAGTGTAAGAATCTTATGTGTTTTACAATGTTTAATGCAATGAATAATATTGGCTAGATAATGGTGTTAGACATAACTGAATTTGGTTCTTGTATGGTTAGCCTTATTTTAGTTATTGTTTAGTTCATGATTCTCTAAGATCTAGTTCCGATTTATGCACTGTGAAATATTTATGATTAGTTATGGATCTGAATATGTATTATCATCATCACATTAACATCCTACACAATCAACTCTAAATAGGGGCCTAGTACCTTTGCACACTTCAGGTGAGTGCTCAGCTCAGGCTGAGTGATGTGCTAACATCCCTGGGTTTTTCACAGTAGATTCTAGGCTGTATTAGTTAGTCACCCAAAATTTCCTTACCATTATTTGGAAAATCCTAAAAATGTTAAATAGGGAACCCTTGTCTATATTATGGAATCAGGAAACCCTATTAACTTAAATGTTATTAGTTGTGCTAATGTTCAGATTTATTCTGGGAAGACTCTTTACCATACTTCTTTACCAGTCATTGAAGAAATAACTTATGAGAAATAATAAACTCAAAAACATTTATTACATGTTGAGAAACCTATCGAAACTCCTTATTCCCTAGTTATACCATTTCCAAAAAGACTTAAAGAAAAAGTGGTTTTTGAGTAGCCCATGTTGGGCCCCAAAATATCAGCTAAGTACAAGAAGGTGCGTGGGCGCACGGGACCTAGTTGAAAAAGGGCGCATGGGTAGAAGGTGCGCAGGGAAGGGACATAGTAGCAGGTTGTAAAACATACGACGCAAACACAAAGAAAAATAGTTTTTGTACTTAGTTGCATTTGGCATCCTAGGTAGCACACGATAAAAACATGACCCTTGTGGATAAGGTGCCAGTTTGGTGGCTATGGGATCAAAAAGGGAATATTTTAAGCATGCAATGGAAGGTTCTAGAAGACATCATTGCAAGGAGTGGAGAGCTCAGATATGTGAAGGCATGCTCCCATGGAGGACTAATTCGACACTTGGTGATCGATCTGTAACTTCTGCAAGGCAAGGCGGTGGGTGCTAAGGTTATAAATATAAGTGCATGATAGAAGAAAGATATAGATAGAGAGTGTGGAGAGTGCGAAGGAGATAAAAGAGAGGTGAAGCCCTAAAGAAACAAAATGGAGGATGTTATGGGTTAGGGATTAGGAGATCTCTGTAAGTAATGGCACATTTAGAGGATGGGTCTACATTCTTTTTGCTTTTACAATATGGTGAGCACAAATATAGTTCTGATGCATGACTTGACTTTGGCATTGTTATATAAGGGTCTGTCATGACCTCAAGGGATTGTAATGTGGGTATTAAATCTGTTAATATGAATACAATTCTCTGTTATAAATCATCTATGTGTTTTGGGATACTACTTTTGCATTTCCTTTCTGTATGAACCATTTGCATATGCTACTTGTTATTTCTCTTTCTATATGCAATGAGATAACAACTTATTCTAGGCTCTTAGAATGTGGCATGGTTCTTTTCTACTCATTTCCATTTGAATATCTGTTATAAGATGATGCATTCTCACAAGACTCACATAAAATAGAGAATCGACACCTGCGCGTCGCCTCGGGTGAGCACCTAGTGCCCGTTGGGTGATAGGCCAGCACGCATGGGATTAGACTATTGGTCTAAGGGTATAAAATATGAATACATCTTGGTTCCATTGCCGGGACTTGCTTTTCGAAGTTGTTGTGAGAAACGACATACATATTTGTCCCTGAAATGTGTGGTGACAGAGTGTTTGACCTTGGAAATTGTTGAAGGATGGTTCAAGAGCATGGAGGATGAGTTTTCTTAGATATTCAACACTAAACCTGAGTTTGATGCACATAGATGGGTAGAAGAGAACCTATACCATGAATTGTATGAGACATTCTTTTTCTCCTTCCCAATAGAACTATATGAATGTCTTTCAGCATACGCATCTAGATTGAGTTGGGTACTATAGATCACGCGTATGGACCCAAGATGACTATTAGAGGTTGCATGGTACAGATATGACTTGGACAACATGCTATTGATCACTGGTGGAAGAGAGTGTTGACCATTTATACTCTTGAATACACCATTTCTACATATTCTTACCCAGAAGTTGTTGAGTTCGAGTTTCTAAGGAAGCCTAGTGGATCATTTTTACATGTTATTCCTTTGGCTATGAAGATCTTGGTCATTACTTTTGATTTTAGAATCATTTCCCATGGGTGGATAAGCTTTTCTGAGTGCTGGGAGAGGAAGCTAGGGTGGAGGAAAATGGAAAACATTGCGGATGAGAAGGAAAGAGGAGGAGACATGACTCATGTATAACGAAGCTCATGAAAGGGAGATGAAAAGACAATGTGAGGTTGCAAGTATGATGGATCTATGGAGGTAGACATTGCGGGAAGGAGTTGAGGTTCACATAGAGGACATGGAGCTTGAGAAGTTTGTGCTACCCCATCTTGGAAAGTGTGGGAGAGAGGCCCCCTTCAACTTCTGATGAGAGTTCATTGCATGGATAAAGAAGAGTTGTCGGCACACATCTAAACCCACCTGGTGACCAACCCTTGGTGCTTGGTTTTCCAAATCAAGGGAGAAGTATTGTTAACCCAATTGGTATCTGCGGGAGTAACCGATTTGTGCCTAGGAGATATAATTTCTCGTTTGGAACATCCATGGCTACGCAAGCCATTCCTTTATTTTGGAGGAATCTTTGGACAAGGTACAAGTATGAAAGGTTTGGGTATCTCATCTAGGAGTGGCGCGGGAAATACAATTGGAAGTGGGACAATATCGTAAACCATTAACATGCAGTTTAGTGGGACATTAGGAACACTAGGCACAACCACTTCTGGTCCTTTTTCAATACAGGAGATGTATCTGGTGGGTCAAGAGGTACAAGACCTGGTGAATCCAGTGGATCTGGTGGAGGAGGAAACACTGGAGGAAACCAAGGCTCTGGATCGAGAGGACAAGGACCTCAATCACACCTCCCCAAGTGTTTTTCGAGATGTTTTTACACTTACCAGACTATAGGGGCATTAAAGATGCTGTAGAGCATGTGCACAAGTGTGAGTTACTATGGCACGTGAAGGGGATCACTACCCCAAAGCGGAAGGTAAGACATTTTGTAATGACGTTGTAAGGGCACACACATAGTTGGTATAGGAAGTATGACCCCCCACCAAAAGGTGGTAGACTACACTGCATTAAAGAACACCTTCCTAACAGAGTTCCATATCCCTGAGTTTGAGCAAAAGAACATTAGCACTCTGAAGGAGATCCAACAGGGAATGAAAGAGAATGTGTGGGAGTATGAGACATGTTTCAAGAATCTCTTATCAAAACTATCCTATAACATCCATCCTTCTCAACATGCTCAATGGTTTGTTGGAGGATTGATGACACCATTTAGAAGAGCTCTGTCGCACAAGACTTTCAAAAACCTGCGTGAGGCATTGGAAGCTTCCCCTACACACCGAAGTTGTTGGGAGAATTGATACCAGTGTTAGTCCTTTTTCTGGAGGCTCAATTTTCTGTAATGGCTAAGCAGTTGGAGAAGCTATCTACAAACTTAATGCATGATGTTCGTAGTGGGCTTTGGTGTACATAATGTGAAGTGGGGGGGGCATGCAAAGGATAGTTTCCCTCGGAAGTTGATGCATGCTATGTTGGTAGAATGTGAGATTTTTCCATGGGGATCATGATGTAAGTAGATTCCATCTACTCCAATGTGCAATCTATGAGAATGCTTCTTGCTATTGTAAGATATGTACCTCTATGACCCATGATACCAAGGATTGCAGATTGATTGATCAAATCTATGGTGCTATTGAGTTGGGTGTGCGCCAAACTAACCTTGTAAGCAGTTCAAAGGATGATGACCATCATTATGAAGGACACATAGATGGAGGGAGCACATGGAAGAGGTTTTTGTGGTCACAACAACCACGGCAGAGGACGAAGTGAGTTCTTGTGAGGAACCTGTTATAATTGTGGATCTATAGAGCATTACAAACGTGAGTGTCCCTGATATTTTATAATGCTCATGGTGCGGAAAGAAATACAATCATGAAGAGTGTCCATAACTTTATGAGCATATGAACCAGCAGCACCAGAAAGACAAAGGCACTAGGATGGTGAGCATCAAAAAGGCTGATTCGTAGTGGATGCTAAGTGTGGCACATGAGTCAGGGCTAGAACCTGTGCTGAAGACGACGCGAGCAGAGGCCACGTGTGCTAGGGAGATTCCAAGATAAAGGACACTAGTTTCAAGAGAGGAAGTGGTACATGGAAAGTATTTAGACCCTAATCATTAGAAAGAGGTGTATCAAGAGACTATGGATGTGACTCAGAGTTTACAAGGGGAGATCCAATGTCTGAAGGATAAATCAAGGAAGTTGGAGCAAACGAAGAATGCCGAGGTTCCAAAGGATGACCTAGACGAGGTCAAGGAAGTGTGCAAGATGTTAAGGCAAGAGAATATTATCCCCTTGCTATGAGAATGGTTGAGAGAGAAGGTACCATGCATCGAAGTAGAGCGCAAAAGGTGGGTTTTGCATGTAAACCTTCCTCCTCACAACACCTCTACTATGAAAAGGAGATTACTTTGAATGCAGTTGTTGATGGATGACTTCTGAGCAATATTCTCATCGATATGGGAGTAGAGGTAAATGTTCTTACCTTAGATGTTTGGCATCAAATGGAAAGGCTTGCATTGCAGCCATCTTCGAATGTGTTGTATATGGCTAAGAATACTAAGGAAATTCCCATTGGAGTCCTAGAGGATGTAGTTATCACCATTCAAGGGGCCAAGTTCACTGGAGACTTAAAAGTCTTAGCACTTTCCGAGGTAGACAAATTTCTAGCATTGCTTGGGTGCCCATGGTGTTACAAGAACAATGTCGACATGTGGTTTAACAAAGGGTATATCAGCTTTGAAAACAAGGAAGAAAGGGTGATCATTACTTTGACATATGGGAAGTCAAAACCCTAATAATGAGCCCCTTGGGAGAAGGAGTCCTTAATAAAATCTATGTGTGTTCCATCCAAGATCCTGAGATAATTCACCCCATGGAGGGAGTTATCCAATTTGAAGATGCTCAATCCTTGAGTGATACCAATAGTGTGGCATGCAAGAATTGGGGCACATGGGACTTATGAGTTAATTGGGTGACAATTGAGAGGATCTGTAACAAGGGTAACAAAGGCATGCTGAGTTAAGAGCCTAGGAGGAAAGAAGTTGCCAAGTTACTCTAGAGGAGCATATCCTGAAATTTTTCTTGCGAGAAATGGAAGCTCGGTGGAAAAAATGAGGACGAGAGGAGGGGAATGCTTAGTTATAACCTACTCCAGAACTGCAGCACGCTGGTAGGCTACACATCGGAAGAACCTCCTAGAGTGGCGCAAAGGTAAGGATCACATTTTTTACAAGGTTCTCTAGGAGCAATGCATCCACAGTTATACAAGACTACCATGGTAAAAAGACTACCTCATTTCATATCCAAGTGTGTGAGAAGGCCTGGATAGGGAGCGTAGAAGCGTTACCCCCCTTATATTATAGGTGTATAAATTGTATTCCACCTTACAAGGTTGTGCACGCACATGGTATATTCATTCGGAGATGCGTCATTAAATAGGTAATTAGCAGGAGTTATCGACTGATCTCATTCAAGCCTTCGAGTATAGGAGTACCAAGCCATCAATAGATAAGGTGTTGTAAGTGATCAAGTGTCTTACGATTGGAGATAGTGCTATAGAAGAGGATATGTTGTTCAAGTTACTAGGCGAGCCCTTACTTAGAGATGTGCCTCAATGAAGAAGAATTAGAGGAAACACAGCTTGAGCGCGCGTGCATGGAAAAAGAAAAAGGAAAAATGGTCTATGTAATAGATAAAGAAGAGATGGAGACTTTGGATGTTAAACATTCAGAAGTACATGTGAAGTCATAGACAACATAGATGAGAGAGAACACACCTACCATAAGCCCTTAAAAATAAAGAAGGTTAACATTGGAACGGAGATAGAACCTAAGGAAGCTATCATAAGAGACTTTTGGTCAGAAAAATAAGTTTCAAAGGTCATTAATCAGTTACGTGAGTTCCAAGATTTGTTTCCTCATGGATACCATGAACTCAAAGGCATTCACCATTCCTTGGGAGAGATGAAGATCAAGTTGAAGTAAGGTGCACACCCGATTCAGAAGAGGCCTTATTGGATGAATCTACATTTATGCGTACAGGTCAAGGAATAAATAGATAAGATGATAATTGTTGGTGTCAAATCGCAGCACCCCTAAATGTCTGCAACATGATGGGTTGAGACTCTCAGTGCGATTGCATAACATGGAGCTTTTCCCAAGTGTGGGACCTTGCAAAAATGGAAAAGCTCTCCGGATGAAGGCCAGTTCCTATTCCTGTGTTCAGATGCACACGTAGAAAATGCAGAGGATTTAAAAAAAACCTAATCTAACTTTCCAAGGAGACAGGGTAAGAAAATGCATAAAATAAAACCTAAACTGCAAAGGTGATGCACCGAGGAATGAAGAACACCTGTCTTGCCAATAAACACAGACCATTAAAATGCAATGCAAGATCATACACAGATAGCCAGATTCACAGTGAAAGATCAGGGGGATGCAAATGAATACAGAGAGGGTTGAGAATCATCCGTAGACATCCATTAATTTTCTCCAAAGATTGATACAACACACTGCAAAATGCCAAGAGGCAAGGTTGCATTACAGTTTCAAATGGGAGGTTTTAACTCCACAAGTTCACCTGCCAAAGAGAAGAAGGGAGGGGCAAAACAGAAATGTCCAACCTTTAGAAAGAAGCCCCTCCTTACAATTTATAGGAGGAAAAAGAGAGGGAGAAGAGAGGAATTCGAAATCTGCCCCAACCACCTCCAGAATGCACTTAACTCATCTCATAATGATGGTAGGTGAGAACCCCAGCGAACCCAAAAGTGGCGAACTATATTTTGCATTTTTAAGAATTTTTTCTCACCCAATTAAATATATCCAGTCGTAGTTGGATAGAGGACCTCGTAAGATTTCCAAAAATTCCAACCTTGCATGAATTCTAGCTCCCAGACAAAAGTTATGGCCATCTGAATATCTGCGCCAGGGTCTGCTTCCTGTCAGCGCTCAAAATGTTGCGCCTCCTGAAGGTGCACCTTGGCACATCCATGTGTGTGTCAACATCCTCTTCCCTATGCTAAGGGCACATCCTTTACCCTATCAACACTCATTGTCATGCGCCATTTCCGTGTGCTAAGGGCGCATCCTTTACCCTGTCGACACTCATTGTCATGCGCCATTTTCGTGCGCCAAGGGCGCATCCTTTACCCTGTCGACACTCATTGTCATGCGCCATTTCCGTGTGCCAAGGGTGCATCCTTTACCTTGTCGACACTCATTGTCATGTGCCATTTCCTTGTGCCAAGGGCACATCCTTTACCCTGTCGACATCTCATTGTCATGTGCCATTTCCGTGTGCCAAGGGCACATCCTTTACCCTGTCGACACTCATTGTCATGCGCCATTTCCGTGCGCCAATGGCGCATCCTTTACCCTGTCAAAACTCTTTGTCATGCGCCATTTCCGTGTGCCAAGGGCACATCCTTTACCCTGTCGACACTCATTGTCATGCGCCATTTCCGTGCACCAAGGGGATAAATGTCAGGGATTTGAGTTTCTTTGATTTCTATATTCTTCTGCTTGTCTATATCTACCTGGGGGAAGATATATACAACAATTTGGCGACTCAATGGGATTACCTGCCTACTAGGTAGAAGATCAATGCCCTTATTAGCAATCCATTGGGCATGGAGTCATAAGCAATAACTTGAAACCAACCTGATATCTGATCCTGATCCTGATATTGCAACTCCTTCTTCGAGAGCACGCTGAACTGTAGAAAACAACCTGAGAGCAACAAAACCTGTTTCTGGAGCACTTAGGGAAACAGAAACCTAACTACAACAAGACAATGTGCATACGCACTTAGAGGAATTGAAATCTAGGCTAATATTTACAAGGGTAAACCTTTTCCTTTTAGTAGCAATGTTTAAGATGGATTCCGTTAACCGGAATTGGGAATTCTTCTCCATCCAATGTAGACAATTGGAAGGCATTACTACTTTTACATCCCGTGACTATGTAGGGGCCACTCCAAATGGCATCAAACTTGGAATGCCTTCCTGGTTTTGCCCGATCTGCATCCCATTTCAGAACTAAGTCCCCTTCCTTGAAGGTCCTTGCTCTTGCTTTCTTATCAAACCATCTTTTTACTAAGGCCTGATCTTTCTCAATTGTTTGAACTACATGTTCTCTAATTTCTTCCAATTCCATCAACTCTGCATACCTAGCCTCCATTGGTTCGAACTCAGCCAACTCCAACTGCTTCATGAACTCCAATGTAGGTAGTTCTAATGATATAGGCAATACTGCCTCTTTTCCATAGACCAACTTGTAAGGGGAATTACATGTAGACCTCTTTGGTGTTATTCTGTCAACCCATAATGCTGATTTTAGCTTGGTATGCCATGTTCTTTGATTTTCGTCCAGAGTCCTCCTGATGATTTTTAGCAAATTTTTGTTCGTGGACTCTGCCTGTCCATTACCCTGTGGGTAATAATTTGCAGAGGTGCTCAAATAGATTCCATTCTTGACAACCCATTCTATAATCTTGGAACCTATAAATGCCAATGCATTGTCTGATATGATAGTGGCCGGCACACCGAACCTGGTCACTATTCCTTCATAAAAGTCTAGTATGTTAGACTCATTTACTTCTTTAAGCGCTGCTGCTTCGGTCCACTTGGTGAAATAGTCCGTTGCCGTGAGAATCCACTTGTGGCCTTGGCTTGAGTTTGGATTGATGACCCCGACGAAGTCCAATCCCCATTGCATAAATGGTTGGTCAACCAGAATTGGGTGCAATGGAAGTGCTGCTAGTCTTTCTTTACCTGTGAAGAGTGCACATTTCTTGCACTTTCTTATCCATGTATAAGCAGTCACTGAAGACTGTCGGCCAATAATACCCTGCCTTCATTATCTTGAGAGTTGTTACTCGTGGGGCGAAATGTCCTCCAGAATCTCTATCGTGAAAATCTCGTAACACCCTTTCAATTTGATTTGTCCCAATGCACCTCAATAGAACTCCATTGATGTCTTTCTTAAACAAAACACCATCAACAAGCACATATGGAATGGCTTGTAATCTGAAGTATCTCCTTTTTGCTTTTACTCATTTCTGTGGGGCATAGGCCTGTCTGTAGGATGTGTATCACATTCTGAGTCCAACAAGGAGTGGGCACATCATCATTTTCTTGTTCTTGATCATCCTGTAGTACCAAGACAGCCTCTTTTTCATTACCTACTTCAACTTGTTGACTCAAGGCTAGCTGCTCACATAGTCCCTTCCCACGTACTAGTTTGGTGACCTTGATCTCGATGTCATATTCCATGACACGAGTTATCCATCTTGCACGTTTCTCATTCAGATCCTTGTTTAGAAGGAAGTCCCTGACTCCCGCATGAGAGACCAATAATTGGATCTTGTTGTTTGAGACTAGGTGCTTGAATTTCTTTAAGCTCCTGATTACTGCAAGGACATGCTTTTCAATGAAAGAGTACCTAGTTTCGTATTCCTCCAAGCCTTGACTGAAGAAAGCAACTGGCTGTTCTAATCCTCCTTTGTTTTGTTGTACTAGGATTACAGAAATCGTGTCCCCACCACCAAAGGCATATAGCACGAAGTCCTTGGAGAAGTCTGGATTGACGAGAGTCGGAGCTTGAGATATAGCCTCTTTTATTGCCTCAAAACTTGCCTTGCCTTCAAATGTCCACTTAAATGCCATACTCTTCTTTAACATCAGCGTTATTGGCTTCACAAGAGCAACAAAATTTGGAACAAATCTGTAGACAAAATTGATCCTTCCCAAGAAGCTTTGAAGAGCCTTCTTGTGACTTGGCAATGGCAATGCTCAAATTGCTTCAACTCTTTCTGGGTCAATCGTCAACCCTTCCTTTGAAACAATATGGCCTAGAATTTTTCCCTCGTGAGCCAAAAATATGCATTTTTTGGGATTCAATGATACCCCAAATCTTCTACATCTCTGAAATACTTGCCTCAAATGACAGAGGTGATCCGCTGCATTTTTTGAGAATACAGTGATGTCGTCAAGATATATCAAAACTATTTTATTGATCAACCCCTTAAATGCCATATCCATTGCCCTTTGGAAAGTGGCCCCAACATTTGATAGCCCAAATGGCATCTTCTTGTAGGCATAGGTCCCCCATTTGGTGGTGAAAGTCGTCTTGAATTGGTCATATTCTTTCACCATCACCTGATTGTACCCTGAGTAGCCATCTAGGAGAGAGAATCTCTCTGAACCGGATACTACTTGCAATATTTGTTCCATTGAAGGAAGTGGGTAATGGTCTTTGAGAGATGCCCTGTTTAGGTCTCAGAAATCCACACACAACCTGATTTCTCCACTCTTCTTCCTGACCGGAACCAAGTTTGCAACCCAGCTTGAGTGCTTGATCGGGAATATAATGCTTGCCTCTATTAGCTTATTTAGCTCTTTCTTCATTAGAGGTTCAATGTGAGGGTTGACTGGTCTCTGCTTTTGCCTGATGGGCTTAGCATCTGGATCCAATTCTATGGTATGTTGTGCCAAATTTGGATCGAATCCTCTTAAGTCTTCATAGCTCCAAGCGAAGAATCTAGAAATTCTTGGTAAAGCTGTATGAAATCTGATTTCTCCTGCTCAGTGGCCACTTTACCAATTTGAAGTGTTTTGCCTTCCCTAACCGGAATTGGCTCTGAATCTTCTCTCTTGACTTGTATGTTAGCCTTTTCCTTACGGAACTGGTCGTTAGGGTTGAAGATAGACTCCAATGTTACTAAACCCTTAGGAAGCTTGTTTGTCCGCAGCTGCACTACTTGATCCCCATACTGTTGCTCTAATCTGTCCTGATTCCTAGCTGAGAATTCAACCTCTTCTTGTAAGAAATTAATGATCTGTTGATCATTCTCAAACACCTGCCAGCTTGTGTTATTATCTGGAACTGCTGGCCTCACAATCACATGGATATGTGGCTATGTTTTTCCCCTTCTGATGTTGTCAACCACATCAAACGTTGCTCCAACTGCTGCGAGCCTATCTGCAACTTCATTTTTCTTCCTGGGTATGGACACAATGTTGAAAGCTTCGAAATCCTCAATGAGGTCCCATACCCTATTCTTGTAGCTCTTCAGCAAGTCGTTCTTTGTAGCATGTTGTCCCCTAACTTGGTTGACGATTAGCTCACTATCTCCAAACACCTGCAAGTTCTTTATGCCCCTTTTCCTGGCCCAATGAATTCCATGAAGTAATGCTTCGTATTCAACCGTGTTGTTTGAACAGGAAAACTGGAAATGAAAAGCTGAAAAATATTTGATGTCTTGTGGTGAAATCAACATTGCACCACCTCCAGCACCTTGTCTGCTTCTCGAACCATCGAAAAATAATTTCCAAACTTTGTTTTCATCCTTTTGTTCAGGCTGAATGATTTCGGGAATGGGTGAATTTTCTTCGTGTATACAATACACGCCCAATTCAGATTCTTCAATTTCCTTGTATGGGTCAAATTCATGACTCTTGTTTGCCCATTCATCTAAAGTTAAATCAGGAATTCCCTCGACCTTAGTACCTATTTCTAGATCACTTGAACACTCCTCCTGATCAAAAGCCGAGCAATTTGCATTGATAGGATTTGGTACATGAGGCTTAATATGGAAATTGGCAATTGGTTCTGACCTGATTGTTGCTTTGGCTCCATACCTTGTCCTAAAAATCATGTGTGACCAATCTGCAGATAAATATCCACTGATTTTTGCAGTGAAGTCTCTTGATAGACACAACACAAAGAGTGGTGGAAGGTCAATCACAGACACATCTTGTAGAACTGTAACATTAGGACAGGAATGTAGTGTTAGGCTTAACCCTTTGATGACCCCAACTGTTCCTACTACCGTTCCATCTAGTTGCACTACTCCTTTCAGCACTGGCTCATACTTCAGACCCAGTTGATCCGCTATTTGCTTTGGCATCACTGAACTACTTGCCCCTGAATCTATCATGCAGTTGTGTACCAAGTGGTTTCCAACAATCAACGAAACATAGATTGGTGGAGGCTTCAAATTTTTCCTTGTCTGGCCCCCATCATGTTGCACTGCATTAGTGAGAACTTTCTCATGTCCCTGGTTTGATACATTTGTGGCAGACCAATTAGCCATTGCAGCTTGCAATAAATCTCGTTGCCCTGGGATCGCAAGTGATTCCCACATGGAAATGTTCACATGTGTCTTCTTCATTTGATCGATGATGTTGAAAGGGGATGAATTGTCCTTTTGTTGTCCCTTACTTGGCGCAACCTTTTCTAGAGCTTGAACAGGTGCATGTGTTGCTACAACAGGTACCTTAGGTTGATTTTGCACATTTGGAGCTGCGTTTGGTCTACTGACCCCTTGTTGTGTAGGAGTGGACTGAGAAACAACTGGATTACACGGTTGTCCCTCTCCTATATTTCTCTTCTTTGACCGTGTGTTGGCAGCCACGCCTTGAAAAGGCTATTGGTTAACTCCACAGAAGTCTTCCATTTGCCAATTGGCCAATGTGGTTTCTGTTGGAGGTCCTTCTTGTTGCATTTCTTGCTGTTGATTCTCCTCCTGGCTTGGTTCTTGAGGAACACCAATGGTTTGCACCATCAAGGCCTGATTGTCGGGACCAAGTGCACCATTGAAACATGCTGACTGATGGGGGCCTAGCTTGGTACTGTGCTTGAGGCTGATAGGGTCTAGCACTTTGAGCTTGTTGTCTTTTGATAGTCACTAGCTCATTTCCAAGGTTCTGCAGTTATTTCATGACCTCCTGAAATTCCTTTGAAGTATTTGAAGAAGTCGACGCCTCATTATTGCTTTGATTTCTTGGAGTTGGAATGGGATTCAACTCTGGTGCTTGACTGGTTGTAGGATTTCCCATATCTGGATAGAGAGGCATTGGTGGCCTTGGTGCAAGCTTGCCATCTTGGATCAAATAGTTCTCTGCTCTGATAGTTGTGTCGTAGGCCCCTGGCAGCGTTATTCCTCCCATTGATTGGATCATCATGGCTATGTCTGAATTTATAGCCTTTAAGAAATAAAGGAATGCTCCTTCGGTGGTTGGTCTCACAGCTATTGGAATCCTGTTCCATGTCTATTGGAATCTGAAGTTGAAATCTGTCATTTGTTCATTAGGAGCCCTTTTGATTGTTGTCAGCTGTTCCAATAAAGACAAATTGTCTGCCCCTCTCCCCGAATTGGTTGCAAAGAGCTGAACAAAGTTGGTTCCAATTCGTAATAGACCCTGCTGCTAGGCTCCTAAACCATTGTAAGGCCTTACCTTTGAAAGATGAAGCCAAACACTTGACTACAACATCCATTTCATTTATTTCGTGAATTGCACATGCATTAGCAATATCCTGGATGTGATCAATAGGAGTAGTATGATTTTCTCCTGTAAAATAGGGTATATTCTTTAGTGCTGCAACTGGAATTTGATTCTGAGCATTTAGGGCAAGTGGAATACTGCCCGTGAAATTGACAAAGGGATTCGGTGGTAGATGTGCCATTATGATTGGCCTAAGAACCCTGGTCGATGCGAGAAAAGGCCTACTAGGTGGAGGTGTAGACAAAGTCCTGTTAGGTGGAGATGGTGATCTTTGTGGTCTTCTTCCTCTCCTTTCTCCTCCTGGTGATAGCTGCAAGTGGAAAAATAGCCCCTCTTCTCGAGTATTAGACCTGGTTCAAATTCTTCTCATGTGCCTGGGCAACTTGTGCTGCTACACCGTTGAATTCTATCCCTTCGGAGTCGCCAGATGTGTTTAAAAAAAAATGAGCCTCAAAAGGCAGACTTTTGCCAAGTTACACACCAAACCTGACAATATTTTAAAAAAAATAGAATTTTAAAAGACCTGTATTTTTGAGATTTTAGAGTTTGGAATTTGATTTGGAATGAAAGTCTCGAAAATCCAAAAATGCCAGACTTCCGAAAACCTGAAATCTGAAAATAAAAAAACCATGAAATTTTGAAAGTCAAAATCTCAAAAATATAAGAATACCCTTTTGAAGATTATCCCCCGATCTATCAACTGGTGAAATTTTGACTTGTTTCGAGCAAGTTAAGTCCTTGAAAATTGATTCCAAAGTTCAGCCCAGAAGGTGAAAATATGAAATTGTAAAACCTGCAATTTTTAAGTCCGAATTTCTTGAAAGTTTCCTTCAAATATGTGGAATGACCTCTTGGTCCCACTGGGTGTGCCAAAACTATTGGTGTCAAATTGCAGCACCCCTGAATGTCTGCAACACGATGGGTTGAGACTCTTAGTGCGATTGCATAACATGGAGCTTTTCCCAAGTGTGGGACATTGCGAAAACGGAAAAGCTCTCCAGATGAAGGCCGGTTCCTATTCCTCTGTTCAGATGCACATGTAGAAAATGCAGAGGGTTTACTCAAATCCTAAACTAAATTTCCAAGGATACAGGGGAAGAAGATGCATAAAATAAAACCTAAACTACAAAGGTGATGCACCGAGGAATGAAGAACACCTGTCTTGCCAATAAACACAGACCATTAAAATGCAATGCAAGATCATGCACAGATAGCCAGATTCACAGTGAAAGATCAGGGGGATGCAAATGAATACAGAGAGGGTTGAGAATCATCCACAGACATGCATTAATTTGCTCCAAAGATTGATACAACACACTGCAAAATGCCAAGAGGCAAGGTTGCATTATAGTTTCAAATGGGAGGTTTTAACTCCACAAGTTCACCTGCCAAAGAGAAGAAGGGAGGGGAAAAATAGAAATGTCCAACCTTTTGAAAGAAGCCCCTCCTTACAATTTATAGGAGGAATAAGAGAGGGAGAAGAGAGGAATTTGAAATCTGCCCTAACCACCTCCAGAATGCACTTAACTCATCTCATAATGATGGTAGGTGAGAACCCCAGCGAACCCAAAAGTGGCGAACTGTATTTTGCATTTTAAAGAATTTTTTCTCACCCAATTAAAGATATCCAGTCGTAGTTGGATAGAGGACCTCGTAAGATTTCCAAAAATTCCAACCTTGTATGAATTCGAGCTCCCAGTCAAAAGTTATGGCCATCTGAATATCTGTGCCAGGGTCTGCTTCCTGTCAGCGCTCAAAATGTTGCGCCTCCTGAAGGTGCGCCTTGGCGCATCCATGTGTGTGTCGACATCCTCTTCCGTGTGCCAAGGGTGCATCCTTTACCCTATCAACACTCATTGTCATGCACCATTTCCGTGCGCCAAGGGCGCATCCTTTACCCTGTCGACACTCATTGTCATGCGCCATTTCCGTGTGCCAAGGGCGCATCCTTTACCCTGTCGACACTCATTGTCATGCACAATTTCCGTGTACTAAGGGCACATCCTTTACCCTGTCGACACTCATTATCATGCACCATTTGTGTGCGCTAAGGGCATATCCTTTACCCTGTCGACACTCATTGTCATGCGCCATTTCCGTGTGCCAAGGGCGCATCCTTTACCCTGTCGACACTCATTGCCATGCGCCATTTCCGTGCACCAAGGGTGCATCCTTTACCCTGTTGACACTCATTGTCATGCGCCATTTCCATGCGCCAAGGGGATAAATGTCAGGGATTTGAGTTTCTTTGATTTCTATATTCTTCTGCTTGTCTATATCTACCTGGGGGAAGATATATACAACAATAACATCTGGTATCATTGAGGCAGTGGAAGAATCAGATTGGATAATCCCAATGGTTATTAGTGTCAAGAAGGATGGTAGGATAAGAATCTGTGTTGACTACAGGGATTTGAATGTAGTATGTGTCATCAATCCTTTTCCAACCCCCTTTACTGAAGAAATTTTTGAGGGAGTAGTCAGGCATGAAGTCTACTTTTTCACAGACATGTTCTCAAGGTATCACCAAGTTTGGATTGCAAAGGAAGACCAGAGGAAGACAACTTTTGCCACTGAATGGGGAATATTTTCATACATGGTTATGCCTTTTGGATTGGATAATGTGCCTGGTGTGTTATCGCACATCATGGTACACACATTTTAGGACTTTATCCATAAGTTTCTTCAAGTTTACCTGGATGATTGGATTGTGTATGGATTATTGAAAAATCATTGTGACAATTTAAGGCTGATGTTTGAGAGATGTTGACAATTAAGGATATCCCTCAACATTAATAAATGTGTCTTTTCTACTCCATTTGGAACTCTGTTAGGACACATTATATGCAAAGAAGGTTTGCTAGTAGATCCCGCTAAAGTTGCAGTTATTGTAGGATTAGGGGAGCCTACTAATCAAAGTACAGTGCTCAAGGATTCCTTGGGCATACAAGGTATTATAGGAAGTTCATCAAGGGGTATGCTAAGATCACCGTGCCCTTGGAGGAATTGTTAAAACAAAAGAGTTCCTTTCATTGGGGAGAGACGCAACAAAAGGTATTTGACACTTTAAAGGATAGGCTTGTCATGGTGCCCATATTACATTTTCCTTCTTGGGATAAGCCTTCTCATGTGCATGTTGATGCCTCAGGGACAACTATGGGAGCAATACTAGCACAACCTGGTGAGGGAATTGTTGATCATCCCTTGTGCTTTGCAAGTAGAAAGTTGACACCAGAGAAGAATTACACAACTACTGAGTGTGAAGCATTTTCTATGATCTACGTGTTGCACAAGTTTAGGAAATATCTGTTGGCAACACCATTTATATTCTACATGGACCACATGGAATTGAAGTACTTAGTCAACAAGCCCGTGTTGCAAGGGAACATATGTCATTGGGTCCTATTATTTCAAGAATTTGAGTTCGCAGTGGTCGTAAAACCAAGGAAAAGAGCAATTCAGGACCTGACCACTTATCAAGGATTAACTCAGGGGAGGACACATAAATCATTGAGGATATAATGCTAGACACATAATTATTTAGGTTGTAGCGTGCACCCTCAGACTTGGAAGATATCACAGTGTTCTTAAAAAATGGTGTGGCACCGAAAGGGATGAAGGCTCTGGAGAGAAAGAAGTTAGCAATAAATGCCACACCTTACATGTTGATTAGTGGAGACCTATATAAGTTAGGTTGTGATGAGGTTCTGCGCCGATGCGTATTGGAGCATGAGCATGTATAAATTATGGAGGAAGTGCATGGTGGGATTGTAGGAGGACACTATTTAGGAAATGCTACCACGTGCAGAAGATTTTATTAGTAGGGCTTTGGTGGGAAACCATCTACAAGGATTGTATTGAGTTTTGCAAGGCCTGTGACCACTGCCAGCACCTTGGAAAACCTAGAAAGAGAAATGAAATTCCTTTGTGACCAATATCCACCACTGAACCATTTGAAAAATGGGCAATTGAATTTGTAGGGCCAATTATGCCAGCCACGCGAAGGACTGGTTCACGGTATATCATCACTTGCACTGATTACTTGACATAGTGGGAAGAGGAAGCACCTACAAAGGATTGCATTTCAGCGACAAGCTGCTATATTTTTATGGGAGAACATAATCAGCAGGTATGGTTTCCCTTTAAGTTTAACAAGTGATAGGGGTACACACTTTCTCAATGAAACAATTAGGATTCTATTAGCAGAATTTATGGTGGCCCATCATAAGACTACCCCATATCACCCTCAAGAAAATAGAACTACTGAGGCATTTAACAAGATACTAAGTCACATGTTAACTAATATCTGTGATGTTGGAAGACAAGATTGGGATGACAAAGTATCATTTGTTCTATGGGCATACAGGAAAACCTACAAGAGGTTGAACAAGGCCACACCATTTCAATTGGTGTTTGGCGTGGAGGCTTTTTTACCAGTGGAATTCATGTTACCATCATTGCGTATAGTGTGCGTAGGAGGGTTAGCTGATGAGCAAGCACTGGAAGAAAGAATTGATAAGTTGATGTAGTTAGACAAAAGGTGATCACTTTCTAGATGGATTCAGAAGACAGAAAAAACAAGACAAAAGGCATGACATGATCATCATATCAAGAAAAAGAAGTTTGAGGTTGGGCAGATGGTATTATTGTATGATTCCAAGTATCTGCGCCATCCTAGGAAGTTGAAATTCCATTGGTTGGGACCTTACATCATCTCGTACATTCTTGATTCATGTGCTTTCTAGTTACAACGCTGGATGGGATGAGGTTACCAGGTCACTTCAATGGGAGTAGGTTGAAGCCCTACTATAAATAAGTCTTCTTGGTGTTTGTAATAAGGTAATGTTTCCAATTAGTCTAGAATTTTCCTTTAGGCTTTCTTTTCTTGTGTTTCCCTTTCTCATTGTTTGTTCCTTTCTTTTTGTTTTATTTTGCACCTTGTGCATTGGTAACCACATTATTTTTTCCCAAGGTTGTGTATGCGTAGAGGACCGCGCATTTGTTTTAGTGTGGGGTGGAGTGATGCAAAGTATAGGCCTGCAATACAAGTTGAGTGGCCCAGTAGAAGGAAGTGCGTAAGGTGGAGAAAGCACATGAGGAAACGGTGGATATTGGATTATGGTGTCAAAAAGGCTTTTCAGAAACCACGTATAGAAAGGATGAAGAGTGCAGGAACAACATGAGGTAGGTGAGGGAAAAAATCGGGTAAAGGAAAGAAGAAGTGCCTTCGGTGTATAGACGTGCACGTAAGAGTCTTTGGTCAGGTTGGATTTTTGTGCATCAGAAGGTTGTAAAGGGTTTTTTGCGCAGGATGTGGTGCATGGGTAAGGGTGCTTAAAGTCAGCTTAGTGGAAAAAACCACATTTAATGTTAAAGTACATGGTAGGTGGTATAACATTTAATGCTGGAAAGAAGCAAAAACTATAAATACAAGGTCAGACAAGTCATTTGTTACCTTGCGATTACGAAGTGAAAGAAGCTCTTGTGAACTAGAGCATCCAGAGAGAAATTTGTGCGAAGAAAGGAGAATCCGAGAAATTTGAGTGTGCATCTAGAGTAGATCTGTAAACCAGAAGGAAGGAGTACATGGAAATGAGGAAGGTTGTGTGAAGAGTGTCGTCTTGTGGAAGGATTTCCTGGTTAGGGTTTGGACAGCTAGGGCATGGAGAAAGAAGGATTCATTTCAGGAGTTGAAGATTTGGAGTGAGCTTTGGGATTGAGCAGAGTAGCAGAGAAGAGCAAGAGGAAGGAGTATTTAAGTTCAGTCTGACTAGAAAATATGGCACCTAGGAAACCAACCGTTTCACCGAAGAAAACAAAGGGAAAGGGAAAGGGAAAGAAAATCACTACCATCGCAAGCACCAATGAAGAATGGTACACAGAAATGCAGTACCCAGATGGGGTATTGCTAGGAAAAGAGTGGGAGTCACACTTACAAAAGATGGCCGTAAGTGATTATAACCATCGCATGAGCACAACCGAGAAGGAAATGGTGCTAGAGTTGGTCTCGACCAGCTAACAAAAGGATGTCAGATGGAATTCCCATTTATAATGATGAGGTGAAGGTCAAATTAGAGAAGGCTGGATTATTGCAACTATATGAGTTGCCATACTTTGGAAAGCTTGAGCACCTTTACCAATGGTTGATGTCACACGTGCATGAGGATCATTTTTATTTCACGGGGCCCAAGATGCGCATCACACCACAACTCGATATCCAAGTTCACATGCCTCATTTGTGAAGGAGATAACATAGATGATGATCTGAGTGACAAGGAGGCTATCAAGGAGACTATAGCCACATATGACTACAAGAAGGGGTCACGATACTTTGACATCACTGAGATTCCAGACCCAATTTATGAGGATGGCTGCATGCTTGGTCACTAAGCTCAATGATCAGGAATGATGGACACAAGTGAACAAGGCATGGCTAAATGTATGCTAGAAGATATCAGAAGGAACCATCTACAACTTTCCTCTTTCATCGCGGATGAGATTATAAGTAGCGCACAGGAGGGAGAGAAGATACTCTTCAGTAACGTCCTCCTCACCATTGTATTTTCAGAGATTGGAGTGCCTGATGGGCCAAAAAATTTTGTTTGGGAGTATCCAGAAGAGGATCCCTCACCCATAAAAAGGTTTGCGAAATACACTTGTGAAACCATGATGGCCACTCACAAAGCATGCCTAGAGAAGTGGTATAAGTGAATGTGTGATGCATTCGGGGCTGAGTGGAGGATCCCAGAGTAGTTTCCTGCACTCATGAATGGAGAGGTAGAATTTGTAGTGTACCAACACTTCTGCATTGGCAGATTTACATTGACAGATGGGAATATGAGTCCATGGTGCAAGCTACCCTTCTCCTTCACCATGCAATACTTCCAAGCCAGAGTTAATCGGTTCAAGGAGGCCAAGAGACTAAGGTTCAACCTTAGTGAGGTAGATATAGACCACCGCAAGCTACACCTAGAAGCTCACCTACCCAAATAAGCATGCATGTACATGGAGAGATATGTCTCCCATGAGATACAGATGATGAAGCCTTTAACGCTGCCGATTGTAGGAAGGACTATAGCAAGGGTGTATCTGCGCATAAGGCCAAAATTTTGAAAAAGGCGCTTACTTGGAGAATGATGTCTCCATCCTTGAAGACCCTACAGGAAGGAAGAAGGCCACACCTAGAAAGAGAGAAAGAGAAGAGGTGCAGAAGGCACCAAGTGTTCAAACCACACAAATGGTGAGCGCGCCGGAAGCAAGCACTAAGCCTAGTACTTACATGCGAGAGAAAGAAATATCATGTCAAAGAAAAGACCCTAGAAGAAGAGGCACCAGAGCATGAAGAGCCCCTCACCTCATGAGGAATCACCAATGAAGACATCACCTATCAAAGAAAAAGAAAAATAAGAATCTCCTGTACTGGAATCCCCAGTAAGGAAGAAGCAGAAAGTGACTGATGAGGTAGATTCAGAAGAGACAGAAAGTCTAGATGCCTACATCGGCAACAAGGATGATGATGATGAGCCAGAAGGAGGTGAAGACCATCCATTCTATGAGATACATGATTCTGAGGAAGAAGGAGATGAGGAGTATAATGAAGGGGATGAGGAGAAGGAGGACGAAGAAGAAACTGAGGCCCAAGGCAAGGGGGTAGGTGGGGAAGAAAATACAAAAGATCAAAGGACCCAAGCCTCACAAAGGAATAGATAGACGAGGCCGTAGAGAGAGAAGTGGCAAAAATCATCAAGGACCTGGTGGAACAAGAGGTAGAATGCAGCACAGATGAGGTGCTGAAGGAAGTTGAGGAGGAAAGCGTAGGAAAATAATATGGCAACATGGGAGGAGATCCCAATTTGGCTGTAAGATTTCCAAGGGCCACACACACAGGGAGGAAGAGCATAGAAGCATGCGCAAGGTCAAGGAATGGGCTACATTGATGATCCAAACAAGGTGTTGTGTGCACTGCTTCCAGAGCACCATGCCAATGGAACAGCTCTTAGCCATGGCTTCATTTGATGAGGAAGGTGCATACCCTCGGACAAGGAAAATGTTATCATGGGCATTTGAGTCCCACATTGATGAGCTTGAATTTGAAATAAGCCAAGGATAATTGTTGAAGGTGCCAAAACAAAAGGAATAAACCCCTTGGTAAATGCCCAACAATTATCAGATGAGAAAATATGCAACGCACTCAACAAAGTCTCAGTTGAGGTTGAAGCCATACTCTTCGAAAGAAATGACAGGGTGAAGTTCCTAGAGGTAGAGCTGGAGAAAAAGGAGGAAGAGCTCCTTGAGAAAAAAAGGACCTGAAGCAGGAGGAACTAATCAGCACTCAGTTAAGGCGTGAGTTAAAGGATGAGAAGGCAAGAGTGCGTGAGGCATACAAGAAGATAGAGATGATCACGGATGCCATTATCTTGAAGCATCCAGACTTAACACCACCCATGCAAAAATATGGATCAGCCTTACAATGCCTAGAGGACTTGACCTGCATACTCACTATGGAGAGGCAACCACTTGCCTTAGAATTTGTAGAGGAGGCGTTGGCATGCCAAGAAAAATAAAATAAGATGAAGGTTGTGGAAATTGTTGCTCAGTACAACAAGATCCTCGTTGATGTAAAATTCATCATGTGCAAGTTGTTGAGGCTACCTATGATAATTGCGTGGATAGGGATAGAGTGGAAAGTATCTTGGTTACCACCCATGAAGTGGAACTCAAGGAGTTCCAGGAAAAGAACAAGGGGAATAGGGCTGAGTGAGAAAAAATCCTAGCCTGAAGTAGAAAAGAAATCAGAGGCCATTGAGACCTTGTGGGGCTCAATCAAGAACCGGCTGAAGGAATTGTACCCCCAAATCACTCGGAGGATGGATGTGCTCGAGGATTTGGGAAAAAACTAGAGGAGATTGTAGAGACAATGAGCGCTAAGGGAGAGGAGCTAAGTTTTGAAGAAGTAAGTGCCCTGGTGGGTGACCTCTATCAGCAAGCTCAGAACGAGGTCGACACTTGGGGAAAGTTAGAAGCAGAATTAGGGAAGGATTTCCCTCTCCTCCTCCAGAAGTAAACAAGTTCCCCATTCTTTCATTCTTTTCCCCATTTCTTCATTCCTTTATTCTTCCATTCCAACCATTTATAAGGATCCACCATTCTTTATTTCTTTATTGAAGAGTGTTTCCTGAGGATGGAGAACAGGCATAGTGTGGGGTGATGTTGGGCCCCAAAATATCAGCTAAGTACAAGAAGGTGCATGGGCATGTGGGACCTAGTTGAAAAAGGGTGTGCAGGTTGAAGGCGCACAGGGAAGGGTCCTAGCAGTAGGTTGTAAAACATACGGTGCGTGTGCAAGGAAAAAAAAGGTTTTGTACTTAGCCGCATTCAGCATCCCAGGTAGCACATGAGAAAAGCATGACCCTTGTGGATAAGGTGCCAGCCTGCGACTGTGGGATCAAAAAGGGAATATTCCAGGCATGTGATGGAAGGTTCCTAGAAGACATCATTGCAAGGAGTGGAGAGCTCAGATCTATGAAGGCATGCTCCCATGGAGGACCACTTTGACACTTGGCGACCGATCTATAACTTCTGAAAGGCATGGTGGTGGGTGCTAAGGTTATAAATACAAGCACCGATAGAAGAAAGATATAGATAGAGAGTGTGGAGAGTGCAGAGGAGAGAAAAGAGAGTCGAAGCCCTGTAGAAATAGAATGGAGGATGTTATGGGTTAGGGATTAGGAGAGATCTATAAGTAATGGAACATTTAGAGGGATGGGTCTACATTTTTTTGCTTTGTAATATGGTGAGCATAATGTAGCTCTGATGCATGACTTGACTCTGCATAGTTATATGAGGATCTGTCATGACCTCAAGGGATTGTAATGTGGTTATTGAATCTATTAATATGAATACAATGCTCTGTTATAAATCATCTATGTGTTCAGGAGTATACTACTTATGTATTTCCTTTCTATATGAACCATTTCCATATGCTACTTGTTATTTCTCTTTCTGGATGCAATGAGATAAAAACCCATTCTAGGTTCTTAGAATGTGGCATGGTTCTTTTCTTCTCATTTCCATTTGAATATCTTTTATAAGATGATGCATTCTCACAAGACTCACATAAAGGAGAGACTCGATGCCCACGTGTGCCTCAGGTGAGCACCCAGCGCCCACTGGGTGATAGGCCGATGCACATGGGATTAGACTATTGGTCTAAGGGTATCTATTAATGTTACAACAATTGATATTATCTTAACTCTGTGTCTAACCAACATGCAACCAATTTCTATAGTCCTATAAATTGTTGATTAAATTATTGCAAAACACTAAGGGATCATTAAGATGTTGTAGTCACTATTGAATCTTGGGAATAACCTACAAATTTCATGATATTAAAATTCTGAATTAAAAGAAAGTATATCCATTAATATTAGGTAGACCTTGGTTTTCTATAGTTGTTTCCCTTATAGATTACAAATCAAGAAACATGACTATCTGAAATGGTTGAATGCAAAAAAAATAATTTATATCCACATGCAAAACAATTTTTTCAAATAAATCCATATGTATAGATGATCCAAATAAAACTAACACTAAAGGAATTATTTCTTCCTTGGTATTTATCACAGTCTAAATACATGTCAATCAATTAATTAAGTGTCATCAATAAGAGGATGATACACAAATCCATATTGTAACATCTTCTCTATGCCCTTATCAGTTCTTTGAATGAAATTTTTTCATGTTATTCTGGTAACATTACACATATTACAGCCTCATATGTGTCCACCGAATTCATTGCTAAGTGATTTTCCCTCAATAACCTAAACCAACCTAGAAACTAATTAGATTAAAATATAACTATAAAAACCATTGAATATTAATAGTTGGTTTACAAATGAAGAGGAATCCAAGAAATTTATGTTTTGAAATATCACTCAAAATATTTTGAATTATAATATAGTGATTTGAGAGGAATTCATCTTCATGTATCCACACGCACACACACACACACACACACACACTGCGTGTGTGTGTGTGTGTGTGTGTGTGTGTGTGTGTGTGTGTGTGTGTGTGTGTGTGTGTGTGTGTGTGTGTGTGTGTGTGTGTGTGTGTGTGTGTGTGAAACCTATAAGGCAATCCCAACAAAGAATAAATATTGCACTTAGAGATACTGTCAAAATTGAAAAAGAAAAACTATTACATGTGGGTTTCATATATCCCATCTCAATAGCCAATGGGTATCTCCCTTAGTCATTTTACTAAATAAAAATTGGAAATGGAAGGTATACATAGATTATATAGAGTTGAATAAATAAACATGGATATATTATTTCCCTTTTCCTTTTATTGACTAGGTTCTAGAAAATTTGGTAGGAAATAAATAATTTTCCTTTTTAGATGGGTTTAGTGGGTATTAAAAATTCAAATGGCACTTGAAGACCAATAATTTTTTTTTTTAACTATCCTTAGGGTACATTTTCATTTAGACTATGTAATGCAGCCGCAATCTTTCAATGAGAAATGTTAGCCATCTTTATAGACTTAACCAATGAATTTGTGGAGATATACATGGATGAAGTTAGAGTTCATAGAAGATATTCTAATGAATCTTTGGGAAATCCATATAAAGTTATGAAAAAGAGTGAGAAACATTATTTATCACTCAATCATGAATTTTTTTTATCATGGTTGATCGAGGGATAGTCCTAGGACATCACATTTCAAGTGATATAATCAAGCTAGATCCTAACAAAATAGAGGTAATTAAGAAACTTCCTCTGCCTTCCACTCAAAATTAGGTTATAATTTTCTTAAAATATGGTAGTTATTAAAAAATATCTATAGAATATTTTAGTAAAATAAAATCGTCTATGTTCTCATTTCAAACTAAGGAAAATGAATTCCTATGGACTTATGATTTCCAACAATCCTTTGAAACCATAAAATAAGATCTTGTTTCTACCCTTTTATTAAGCGGACCTGATGAGACAAAAATATGTCTCATATAATACACAAAATAACACTATTCATTTTCTTATAAATTGAATTTAGATATAGTCTTAAGAACTAGATAGATTATTTAAGATAAAATGTAGAATATGTTTGATCTATTTTTGAAAAGTTCATTGGAATTTTAATGTTTTCATTTCCTAATAATTTTTGTAAGTTGGATGTATGAGAAGGTCATAGATAAATCACTCTATAACACTTTAGAATATTTTATAGACTATATTGCAGCAAGTACAAAACTCACATAGCCAAGTGCAAGACCACTTGATCAAGGGACTTGCATAATCAACACCATAATCGCTCTAACTAAAGTTAAAGACCTCCAAATGAGAACCTAAGATAGGTTTTTGTTCCTCTTATTGTTAGGAGGAAAACCCTCTCTCCATTTTTAGAAAATAATAATATTGACAAAGATATCAACATTTGAAGAAGAAGGTTTTCAAGCACATGACTCACACAATCAGCACCATACTCGCTCTAACTAAATTTGTAGATCTCCAAATGAGAAACTTAGAGAGGTTTTTTTTCCTCTTATTTCTAGGAGGAAATAAATATCTTTTTTTTTACATAGCAATAATGGTTATAAAGATATCAACATTTGAAGAATATTTTTTTCAAGCACAGGACTCACATAATCAGCGTCGGGCTTGCTCTAACTAAAGTTACATACCTTCAAATGAGAAATTGATAGAGATTTTTGTTATTCTTATTTCTAGGATGAAAAAACTCTCTCTATTTTACACAAAAAAATGGTTACGAAGATACCAACATTTGAAGAATAAGTTTTTCAAGTGCACAATTCAAATAATAAGCACATGACTCTCTCTAACTGAAGTTACAAACCTCAAAATGAGAACATGAGAAAGGTTTTTTATTCCTCTTATTTCTATAAGGAAAAACCTTTCTACTATTTTACAAAAAAACCATAATCACGGAGATATATTTATTTGAATTTTTAACAACATAAGGTTAAAGGAAAGTAAATAAGATAAAAAACACAGGTTCAATAGAACTATGGTATCTCCCTCATTTCGCAATGAAAAGAAGAATTTAAAAATGTTATAGAAAGTTTATAATAAATAACACCAAACCCAAAAAATGTTTGAAAATATTATTCAAATTGAATGCATGGAAATTATCAGAAAATTAGAGATGAGAAAATGGTGGGACAACTGTCATGTTGAAATATTCAATCATGCAAGAGCGAAATTCACAAGTGGAAGAGGTAGTTCAATATAGAGTTGTAATGTTTGAATAAATATATTCCACATTTGTCTCCTTGGTAAGTGGAATAAGTAGTTAAGTGTAAGAGGAAGAGGTAGTTAAATCTATAGTTGTAGTGTTTGATTAAATCTATTCCACATTTGTCTCCTTGTCAAGTGGAAGAAGTAGTTAAATGCAAGTGGAAGAAGTAGTTAAATATGGAGTTGTAGTGTTTGAATAAATTCCTTCCACATTTATCTCATTAGAAAGTGGAAGATATAGTCAATTATTTCCCAAGATTGTAGGTAGGTAGTTCTATAATCTTATATTATTGACCAAAGGATGAGTTATAAATATCTCTCCAAAGCACTCAATGTAACGGTGGTAGAAGATGGATGATTTTTGTAATATCATTTCTGATTAATAAAATATATAGTTCACATATCTTGGCAACATATATATTTTATTTTATTTTACTCAACTTTGAGAGAAGAGCAAGGGGCCACTCTTACCAAAGGAGGAGGATGGTTTATTATTATTTAAGAATAGAACCACTATTGTTTTACTTAGATTGTTTAAATCAACATTATGTGTTTTATTTAGAATTTTATTTCTGAAGCTTCATTTTCATTTGTT
Source organism: Taxus chinensis (assembly GCA_019776745.2). Lineage (NCBI taxonomy): Eukaryota > Viridiplantae > Streptophyta > Pinopsida > Cupressales > Taxaceae > Taxus > Taxus chinensis. The sequence goes on from CM034150.1 coordinate 553,760,509, forward strand.
TACTATCATTTATTTATTTTCAGTTATTTATTTTAGTTTTTTAGATTACATTTTATTTTAGTTATTTATTTCAGTCTGTTAGATTATATTTGATTTTAGTTATTTATTTCAGTTTGTTAGATTAGATTTGCTTTCATTTATTTATTTCATTTTGATAGATTCGATTCACTTTTGGTTATTGAATTTCCCTTTCAAAAAAATTTAATTCTAGAGAAAAGAACTGACAAATCATTGTTTCCTTCATCCGTTTTTACAAATAGCCTTGGACATCACCTGATTTTCACATTCTTTAATATTAAATGATAATGACTATAACGACCCTCATCAAAACCTAATTGGAAGCTTCTTCTTTAAATTTAGAACGATGCATAAAATGAGGTAATAAGGGTTATCCTTGGTCAAAAAGAGGAAGGGGAAAGTATCTATGTTATCTATTATATCTGTAAAAACTTAACAACAATACAATGAAACTACTTCATACCGAGAAATAACTTCTTGTTGTAGTCTATGTCATTAATAATTTTTTTCATTATATTACTGAGTATAAATTAATAGTTTATACATAACAATCTACTATTAAATATTTACAAGCCATTGTTTAGTGGAATAATTATTATATGATTATTAATCCTGAGAGAATTTAATTTTACAATAAGTGATAAACATGGAAAATCTAATATGGTTTCATATTTCTTGTCAAGAATAAATACTATTGATGAAGATGAAACTATGAAGGATGAATTTCCAGATAAATAATTGTTTTCCATATCCACTACATCATCACAATTTTCTAGCATGGATTACTATCTTGATTCATGGAATTTCCCATCCTCCTTCACCTCTAAACAAAGGATGTGTAATATAAATGATAGTCCAATGTTAAAATGGGTAAATGAAATATTATTAAAATATGGTCGTAGCTATGTGGTGCACATGTGCATTAGAGAAAATGAAACTTATGAAATCCTAAGGGATTTTAATGATGAATCATCTAGAAACCATTACTAAATGATTTTATTATTAAAAAATTCCTAGATGATGGATATTGTTGTCCATCCTCACATAAGGATGTGAAAATATATGTACGGAAATGTGACTAGTGTTAAAGAATGGAAAATCCCACTCTTTCTAATGGAATTACTCTCCATCCTCAAGTCTATTGGAACTTTTTAAAAGTGGGGAATGGATTTCATTGGTCCTATTGAGCCAAAATAATAAGGGAAATAATATATTTTGATATGCACAAATTATGTTATCAAGTGGGTAAAATTTCAATCCTTGCAATTTGCTAGAGATGAAAAGGTGGTTGATTTCCTATTTCTCATATTTGGGTCACCTAGGCCTATAGTTTCATGTCAAGGGCCACATTTTTTCCAATGTAATCAAATAATTTTTGGGGTTATATCAGATTGGCACAATAAATATTCACCTTTTCACCTCCGGTCAAATGGTCAAGTAGAAGTCGTCAATTGAGAGTTCGAGATTATCTTAACCAAAATAATAGCCATTAATAAGAAGGATTGGGTATTGAAATTACTAGAAGTAGTATGAGCATATAACATAACTTGGAAATTTATAATTGGATTCTCTTCATATGAGCTAGTATGTTAGATATCACTTTTGAAGGATTTATACACCTTCATCACACTAAAATTACCTTGTACAAAAGAATTTGGAATACATAAATCAAAAGTGATAATTTAGGCTAAGCATAATTTTCGAGACTGCATATCATAGTTTCTCATGGAAAAAATCTATATAAGCACCTTTAGGATCCTTTTATAAAGTAAGGACCTCCTTTACAAAATGATTCTTTTTTACTAGACTACATAGTAAACTTAGAGTGATGAGTTTACTTAGATCATAAAAATATCTTTACAATGATTTTATGGATAATAATTATAGAGGTGAAGAAGGAAACATGTCGCTAGCTGTTAGGAGGTGGCATTTTCATGCACACTCCCCTATATGGAAAATACAAATGCCAAGCATTAAAAGAAACTTGCAGGACTTCAAAACACATAATGGTTCCGTGAATATATTTGCAACTTGATATTCAGTAGGACAGAACTGGAGATCTATATCACCACACATAGCATTCTCTCGGATGAAATACATACGAACCTCTATATGCTTTGTTATATGATGTTAAACTGGATTATTTTTAAGATAAATAAAACTATGGCTATTACATAAGAGAGGATTACTTACTTTAAATTCCGTGTAAATTTCTTCCAACAACTGCTTTAACCACATGGCTTATTTTGCTTCCTCCATAATAATTCTATATTATTCCTCAGTAGAAGAGATGGACATCGTTGGTTGATTCTTGATACTCCAAGTAATGTCACCTATACCAAACTTGAAAACATATCTAGTCATAGATTTTATATCTACTACATCATCATCATGGTCAAAATAATAATATAAATAGGTATTATCATAATAAGCACCTTAAACCATGATTGATTTTACTTTTATCCATATTTCAAGCACCATCATATGAATCCTACATTTATAGGTTTAGAAACAAGTTATATACCAAATTTAGTGATAACATGTTTATAATCAACCATGTCATATTACCAACATATTGAAATTTGATAACATAACTTCAACGTTTTAATCCGGAAAAAAATAGGTTATGTCAAGGATAATATAGTAGGAGAGTATCCTAAATTTTTGTGTGTTTAAAATGTTAAGAAAAAAGAAATATTATATGCAATCAATATTAGATGTCTCTAATACATATATGAAGTGCATCTCCAACTACCATTTTATGTGCATATAATACTATTTTTAGTAATCACATACTAATTTACTCAAATTATTAGAGATTATCTAATATAAATAATTTTATATAATGATTGAGTTTATATAAATATTAGATGTTAATATATGAACTATTATAACATCATACATTGATATTTCTCATAAGTATACAAGTTAGGTTTTGATCATATAAGGTATTGAACACAGATCGGGGAGCGGGGGTCTGGGGGTGGCAGGCCCCAGCGGGCTCGAGGGGAAACCCCTCGACGCTAAACATAATTTATAATTTTTTTATTCTTTGAAATAAAAATTTCCTCCCCTTTTTTGAGATTTTATATTTTATACTCTTGAAATTAGCAAAATGGAAATCCTTTATTCCTTGATAGTTAGTCACAAAAAATCGATTTTGCCCCTTGATCCTTGACACTAAGTCAAGTAAGGTTGACTAAATCTTAAACCTATACCAAAAAATGTTAATATAATTATGAAGAGTGATGTTTCTCTTTTAATTAAAAAATATAAATTTAGTGACATTTTTACCAGCACATGGCATACCAAGTATAATTCATAAAGTTTCAATAATGACTTTAAATTGTAGTTCATTTTTAAAAATTTCTTCTTACCACAACTTTCTAGAATTCAATTTCATACAATTATCACTTTACAACATCTTAAATTTATATTTTGAACCATCAATAAATAAAGACCCATATTGAACAATTTCACATTTAAAATTATTCTTACCACATAATATATGAAATAATATAATATATTAAAAATTCCTATCTATAAAACATTAAACTAAAAAATGTAATTTCGTGTTTTCAATTTTTTCAGAAGACATGGTATAAATTTATTGCAAATGCTATGTGTAAAGAGCGATTAAATAAAGATATTTGTGCACGCAAGTTTTGTTTTTTACTCTTATACAAGTGATTGTTCTATTTGGGGCCATCCACCATACAGGTTCAGGTCATGATAGGGTTTTTTATTTACTTTAAATGGGTTTTTCAAATTTTGGGCAAGGGATTCACTATAACCACAACCCAGAAACATGATTGTTTAGGGATCTTTCTTTGTAGAGGATTCTATAGGAGGTGAGGCCAAGTTTGAGGCAAATATCATAGGCTCGAGTTTGAGCTTCCCAAAGGAATACCAAATGCTAGAATATAGAAAAATGAATTGTATATTTGGAATCACAATAAGTTTGATGATAGAAAAATATAAACAACATCTTAAACTAGAATTTAGGCAGTAATTTGAGTAGGGGGACACGTTAACATCCTATTAATTATACAATGTACCATTAAAATATCCAGAATAGTCACTAATACATTTGACTGTGTGAATTTTAAAATAACAAAACATATCTATCTTTAAATATTCCCAAGTCCTAACTCATTTATTAGACCCTTATGCTATAGATATGATATTTTCAATGTCACATCATTCATTCTTGGCATTGCTGATTAGCTATTATAGTACATGATATTCATACATTGTAATAGTTTTAACTAGAAAATAATTTTGACACAAGCTTGGAACATGTTATAATTGGTCAATTGGATTTTTTTATAATTTTCCAAAAGATAGCTTTGTTGGGTATATAATAATAGGCCTGGAAATTTATACAGACCTTTCTTCTTTGCCAACTGACAATTTTTTTTTTTTCAATTCTCTTCTAGTATTGAATTAGTTATAGGAAACTATATGTGGGATTTTACTTATGCTAATTGTGTGAATTATCACCAAATTAAGGATTCAAAATTCATGTAGTTCATAGGTTTTTGTAAAATATCTTGAATACAATCACCGGAAATCTTCAACACAGAAATTAAGATCGGTTACCTTTTCAATAATCATATGTCCTAGTGATTGTATTTGTATATAATATAGCTATATCCATTTCTAGTTCCTCATACGTAGTGATTAAAAATTGTAATATAAGGAGAGATAACAGGAGCAGATGAATTCATAAGCATACTATGAGGAGAAATTATATTAAACATAGTTTGTGATTGCAAGTTATTCATGTTGGTTCTTGATTCGATCCTATCTAAAATCATGGCATGTTTCATATGTTTTCATGTAAAATTTGATGTAGCCTATCCATTTTAATCATCATATTAATGGTTTCTCAAGTCACTATGTGCCTACCCGAGTTCAAGTATTGAAATCATGCCATGCTCTTGCTAGACTATCTTTGTTTTTACTAACGCGTTAACGTTTCCTCTGTTTGACTTTGCTTTAATGATCTACAGGTTTAATGGCATAAGCAACATTATATGGAACAAAAAATTTATATATGATCTGTCGAAGATAAGGCCCCTTTCCTTTGGAAGTTTAGTATTTCATAGTTTTTCAAGTTTATATTTTTGGAAGTTTTCAAACTACAATTTTACTGCTATGATCCAAAAAAGGAATATTCAAATCATCTAAGGGTATGTAGATCTTAGTAGAAGTTTTACAATTTTTGTAAAGTTACAAATTGCAATTACACATCCGAGCCCCAAAAAGGGAATATTCCTATGTTTTCTAACTTTTACGCAAATTCAATGATAATACAGATATGCAACTTGCAAGTTATTCCCCAAGGCCAAAAAGGGGAATATTTGGAGAATCTTAGTGCTACAAGGCATAAAAAAACTGTATAGTTTTGCATCTTAAAATGTTACAGTTGTTGCAAGAATGAAATTTGCACTTACACCTCCAAAATATGATGATAAGGACATGTGGTATAATCTGACAATAGTTGGCTGGGGGAGAATTTTCGTAGTCTTGAAATTGAAACTTTTACAATTTTTGCAATACTACTAACTGTGTGTCTATCTCTGAGGCTCGACGAGAGGGACACATGGTGACATATAGTGGCATCATATAGTAGGGAAACTTTTTAGCCCCGTAGCTAGAAGTTTCTTAGCTTTTTCAATACTACTAACTACTCTCCTACCCTCACCAACCTAAAGGAAAGGACACATGTCAATACCTCATGGATCATAAAAAGTAAAGAAAATTGTCAAGCCACATATGAGAACCAAGAAAATGAGTGAGTAACACGTCACTTAAGTAAGTATGATGTGGCTAATTTATCTACCTGTAAGGGGCCCATATTCAAATGTAGATTATAGAATCAATGGTCACATATATGAAAAAGTTGTGGAGATATGGATTCCATTAATGATAATGTGTTAAGAGCTATATGGTTGAAATTATCTACTGATCTCACACTTTGCATTAAAATTTCAAATTTTCTGAGTGCTATAGAGCCCTAAAACTAGAATTATCCCTAATTTATGTGATAAAGATGAGAAAGGATTATTTTCATAGTGATAACGGTTCTTGGGTGCTCTTGATGGTTCCTAATAACACTGTCACCTCTTAATACATGAGTAAGTTCTTGTATGATGTATCCTTTTGGTTTCTGGTATTATAAGGTTCCACTGAACATTCAAGGAAGAATCTTTACATGCTAAGTTTTTTTCATTACACTCCTCAAAGATAGTTATCTACCCTCTGGCCTTGGAATAATGAAGATCTAATTGACTAATGTCTTGAACTTATCCCACCTAATTTTTGACATGGATAAGATAACATATATAAATTTAGTAAATGTAAACTTGTATGATTTCCTCAAGAGGTTGCATATAGCTGACAAGACATAAATCATGGTGAAAAATGATAGAAGCTCCATCACCCTAGTAACTACATTTCCCCCATCAATTCAATATCTGAAATTGATATGGACCTACGCCTATAATTATGACCCTAAAAAGAGAGAGGTTAGATATTGAGGTGGTGTTTTGGTTTTATCTTTGATCCTAGATAATTTTGATGAGATGTTAGGGCTCTTGGATGTTAACTAAGTGATAGATATTTTAGTGGAAAAGGAAGAGAAATTTTGGAATTCCAATAGTGTAATGTATTCCAAGGTCTTGAATAACCAATGGATTAAAAAACTAAGGATCTCTACTACTAGAATTCCCAAGAGGTTGAGAAGGGTTGACTTCATTGAAGAGTTTGGGGACCTCATCACCTTTCTGAATAGGATTGTTGGGAATGTTTTTTTTCATTACCATGATTGGATGTTTAGGTACATCCAATTCATTCTAAGTGGGATAACACCTATCTACTAGGGAGATCTTATTAGTAACTCCATCCATCAACAGTTCATCAAGATGGCAGTACAAACTGAAGAAGCATGTATGACCAAATATGAATTTTACATGACCTCATATCCAGTATACAACATTGCATGCCACAAGCCATTCTCAGGATTAGTAAATTCCAAGGAGATTTCTTAGTTCAAATTATATGATTTATACCTACAGATCAACTTGGAAAGTCAAAATTATAACTTCATGTTGGTCTATGATGCATTCCTTGCCCTTGTTCTTTATTTGTTCAAGCTTGAATGAGAACAATATATAATGTAAAATAGGGAAAGGGAGGTGATCACAAAATATGGATGTTATTTCATCTACTTCATATGTTTCACTTACATTGGGATGATTGGCTTTCAAGGTACACCATACATGTTGCCTATGTACCTAGATGATAAATGGGCATTGAGCTAGAATTTTCAAGATAGCTTGTCGAGGTCCACAAGCTCATAACAAGAAAGTATAAAACCAATGTAAGATTTACAATTACTATCTAGAAATATACATGCCCCACTATGGTTAAATATAAACTCATATAAGCTGAGATGAACTGGGCCATCATGTAAACATTTAAGGCCAGACACAATTATGACATCTAGTGGATAGTGTAAGGATCACTTGGTAATACATATGAGCATGAGCCTCATTATTAGGAATAATGGATGTACGACAAGGATGAGGAAGTGGTGAGACTTAGATAATTCTCTAGAATGACCCTCACCCAATTCATTGATTACAAAATTGTAGTGGTTCCTGAGGGCTTATTCAATAAAGGAGACACAGTGAGTAAGTATTACGTGGATAAAAACATTGCAACATAGCCATTTCCACCTCTTCATTAGAATATATAAGATACTATCTAATTGCATGAAATAACCACCCATATCATAAAAAATACCCTATATTGGATAATAAGAAATGGAATTGATCTCTCCTTTACAGAATATTGTAGTTTTAAAGGAGTATAGGGCCATAACTTCAATCAAGGATGTACTTACATATTTTGTAAAAGGGGTCATAAGATTAGATCCTTTGAAGGGAAATTCTCCAGAAATTTCTATTAGGGGACCTGCTACATAGGTGGTGGAGGAAATAAGTGTGGATTTTAGAAAGACAAGGACCTCTATATCTAAATTAAAACATATGACTAAGGATATAGTGAGGGAAACAATGAAGGATGTCCTTGTTGTTGAGGCTACTCCAATATATATTTTCCCCTATTCAAATCCTAAGCCTAAAGTGACTGATACTCAAGGGAAAACCCAAACAGGTGTATCATTGTCTGCTTAATAGGTATCACCCAACAAGAGAAAACAGACGTGGGGAAGTGTTTCATCGAGACAACTCAAGATGAGTTCAATATTGGAGCCCATCCCTAAGGAAATGGAGGAGAATCCAATCACTAAGCACTTTGTGAGAATCAAAAGGGAAAAGGTGGAAATACCTACAGGAGAAATGGATACTAGTTTACTAATACAAGGAGTTTCCCTAGGCCTTGAGATACTTTCTAAAGTATAAAAAAACCCAGAGGTAGTTGATACTACCCCTCTCTTGTGTTACAAGAGTTCCTTGTATCAAACCTAAGTCAAGAGGAGTACGTGTAAGATGTTCTTGAAATTGTGGAACAAGAAGAACAAGGCATATCTCATGAATAATACTCCACTGACTTATTACATGTATTAAGTCAAGATGATAGAGATAAACATAAAAAAATGTTTAAGATGCATCTATTCAAGTTACATAAATATAATAGAAGGGATAAATCTCAACATCTCAAGAAAATCCACCACAAACAAGGTTACAATGACAAAGATGGAGCAACCAAATGTTGAATATGTTTTATTGGTAGAGAGTGAACAAATAAAATTCGTAGACCTTCTTTAATTAGCTCTATACATGGTGGATAAATTAATTAAACTCATGAAGCTGCAAAGGAAATAATATAAATAAAGGCTAAGGATAAAACATAAATATAAATTGATCCAATCAAGGAGTCTTCTCCATCCAAGGAAGGGGTTAAAATTGAAGTTTTAAAACCTACATATGCAGGTAATCCACACCCTTCAACTGAGATAGGAGAAGAAGTAAAAGAACAAGGGGTAGAGGAGGAATAAACCCAAGTATAATTAGTCCAATTTTTTTTTATTGTACCAAGTACTTCGTAGAAATCACAAGGGGAAGGTAACACTCTAAATGAAGGATGGTTGGGATAAAATATCCAAAGGAAGAGGAGAATAAGAGTGTAGAAAGAGGAAGTAGACCTTGAGAGAATCATCTTCTTTCAAACATCCAAGACACCAAAGAAAGATGAGATTTTTTCAAGAACAATGATGGGAGCTCAAGGATAAAGGTTTTTGGAAATTACCTCCCCATAAACTAATCTCTTAAGGTATGATGTTTCCCCTTCATATTATAATGCAGGGGAATCTTCCAGTGAGATTAAAAAATGCAAATCCAAGGTTGATAAAGTCTAATTGGGTGTGTATGGTCATGAAAGAGAGGAACTTGAAAGTAAGAAAGTTTGAAAATTTAAATGGGAGTATTTCCATCCAAAAGATGTAATTTCACTACAAAGGAATATGGACTTCGAAAGGTGTTTTAGGTGTGCTATGAGTTTATTAGGAGTGTCTCATTAAGTTATAGGTCGTTTGTTGAGTGTTTGTATGTCTTTGTGTCATTAGGATGCTTGGAATAATGTGTCAAGGAAGTTATAACCCTCATAGAAGGAAGTTCAAGAGTCACTAAGAACGTTAGTCATAATGAGTCTTATGTGAAGTTACAATGTGAGTAGTTAGTACATGCATGAAGAAGGAGCTTGAATATATCAAGAGTTAGTGGTTTTAGAATCTCATTCCTAAGTGGAGAGGAGGGAGAGAATGTTAGGAGAGAAAAAGGCTCCTCAATTTTGTAAGGTGGTACATTGAATAGCAAGAGAAACTCTAGTTTTGAGTAAGGAAATGAATTCTAAATGGATGTTCTCTTTTATGTTGTGGTGTTGATGTTTTACTACTCTTTCTTACAATGGTAATGTGTTTACAAACTAACTTCAGTGTGTGAGAAGGAACTGTGCATGTGCTTGTAAGTCTTACATAGACTGTGACTGTGTTTTTTTTAAAGTTTATTACATTTGAAGGACTGAATGGATCACCTTTTTACTGTTAAGAAAGTTGTTCATGTCGTTGGTAAGGGAATTATTATGGTGATTGTTTATTTGCATGTTCATGCACTTAGAAGAAGGATAAATTGTGTGTGTAACTGTGAAAACTATAAATGTGCTAACATGTTGGATAGGCCTTATTCTTCATGTGCTTTCAATCTATAAATAGTGAGACACCATAAAAATGTTCTGTTGATGCATAATAGGATCTAGGGGATAGATACCTAACCTTGAACAAGAACAAACTCTTCATAGTGGTTAGAGGTTCACCATACGCTATTCTAACGAGCAAGAGAGTTAGATTTCACTCAGAATGGAATCTTTAAACTTGTTCCTAGGAATAATTGGTAAGATTATACCATGCATGACAATAAGACAGACCTCTAAGAAAATTTCTAGGTTTTAAATTGAAGTTTCAAAAAAATATAGTCAACTACCCTTCTCCGGTTTATAGAGATGGTTTCGTGGAGATAGAGTTAGGGCTTTGGTATTGGAGGTAAAAAAATTTGATAACAAGTCTAAAACTTGGAAATAATGGTTTTAGTGGATTTTATTAAGAGAATCAAAAGTAATTTTTTGTTTTGGAGGGTTATTTCCTTATATTTTTGTGATAGTCTAGAGGAAGTATTATAATATAGTCCATAGGCCTAATGTGACGAGTGATTTTACAAAGGAAGGTGCTGTTAAACTTAGACTCTTCCCTTGAAAATTTATACACACCTATAATCCCTTAATGAGATCCCAAAAATCTCTTTCCTATTCATTAAAACTTCATAAAAACAAATATACTCATGATAATGTACATGGTCAGACCTAGCTAATGGTATAGAATCTAAATTGCAAAAAGTGAAGTATAAGGAGTTCTGTAAAGATTTGGACCCTGATATTTTGTATACATGTAAAATCTATAGAATTAGAACTATTAGATGTGATAGTACTTAGTGGGTAACCTTAGAACCTTGTTTGCATTAGTGAAGAAACAACCTTGACTTGAGGGACTTATAAGGGTAGCTTTTTGAAAGGAAGAGTAGTGTGGAGTTTTGAAGTTTGGAATGCATTTCTTCATTGGAGATAATAGTATTATGAGTATATGGGTAGGGGTTGAGATTAGAGAAGCCTTAGTGAATACTAACTATAAGGTGTGTGCTTCTTCAAGAGCTAGTACAAAGAGACTAAGAAAAAGAAAGGAGAACCCGTGAGGTAAAGAAAAAAGTAAGTGAAGTGCACAAAGTAGACCTTATTTAGGGAGTTGCATTAACATCAAATGAATTGTGAGGAGTAGGGTTGTTACCTAGGAATCCATTTAAAGGGTGTTGTAGAGTTAGTTAGCCAATGTTGAGCAAATCTAGCATATTTTAGCCTTTTTTAGGCTTGTGTTTAGATCCTCTTATGCAGAGATAGTGAGAATTTCTTATTTGAAATCTCTTTAAAGTCATATATATACATGAATATTTATTTTTCTCTACATCAGATTACCAGGTAACTAAAATTCCATTAGGGAAACTGACCACAAAGTGTCTCAAACATGAATAAATATGGCAATGGGTGGTCTCTTCCAGAAGATAGATAAGGACAAAGAGACCGAGAAACAAATAAGGAAAAAGTTGACATCTTGTCATCCTGCATGCAAAGATGGATAAAAATTCCCTTGGAGAGATAAGAAGTTATACAAATATCACTCTAGAGGCATTAAATAATTTTGATGATTTGAAACATAGGACAAGGTCACCATGGAATGGGACAAGGAATTGAAAAACAAAGGTAGAACAATCCTCAAAGATATAGTTGAATGTTATAAAAAATTATTGGAGAAGATGGAGGAAAGTATAGTATTAATTGGCATGTATCAAACATAGGTTGAATATTAGGACGAAATGGTGCCAAATCTTGAGGCCATCACAAGAATGGATGATGAGGTGGTGGAAAAGGAAGGAATAATACCCTCATATTTCCAAGGGACACAATATGAGTACAAGGCGGCTATAAAATTGAAAATTGAAACTTTGGGGGTTGCATAAAAAAACTTTGGGATATGAGGGAGAAAGTAGGAAAGTATGTGGATGACATTGCTTCCAAATTTGAGAAAATAATTCCCCTCAATGATACTTACACTTCAGGATCTGCAATATAGAGATTTTGATAGTAATATCCTTCTATGTTCGAGCTATTGACAACAATGTATAGAGTCTCCAAAGGACTAATGAAATATTATTGGAAGTAGTCAGAAGTTTATTCATCTATGCATGCAGGTATTTTAATAGGCATCTTATTTAAAATATTTATCATTTAAAGAGCTTGAAAGATATTACTAGTGAACTTGATAATGGTTTATTTAAATAGGAAATGGTATTTCTGGATCATGTTGTTTCAGATGAGGACCCTGTTTTGAGATGATTTGTTGAACACCTTGATAAATTAATAGTGAAGTAAACTGGAGAAGAACAGAGAGGGTGTATATGAACATTGGTCTTGATCCCTTCTTTAGGAAGAGTTAAGTGTACTTCTTTAGATGACCGTGACATATTGCTTTGATCCCTTTCCATGACTCCATTTGTGGAAAGTTAATGATTTTACATGTTAAATGATTGTAATGAGTAAAAATCATCTCTCCTGGGAGCACAAAAATGATGGTAATCATGTCTGAGATGGATAAAAATAAGTTGGGGTTGCAAATATAAGATTCTGGGCCTCATCACTCAATGGGGGCAATAATAGTTTTTAAGGTCAATCACAACCTAGTGCATCAAAAGGGGTTCTCTTCAGGGGTGGCCGAAGGGAGCTAGTCCATCCATTTGAGGGAGGGAGGAATTTTATTAAACATATCCCCACCTGTGTTTCCATTCTCAAGTTTCATGGATAGCATCTATGTATACCTTGCCTTCAGGGGTAATTCCTGTATAAGAATGAAGGTGAATCTTAATCCTCAGGGGTTCCAACCTTGGGTTTGTAGCTAATTTAATAACCCTCCTATATACACAATTATTGAGCATTGAGACAATGTTGATCATAACTGTATCCTCCTCTATGGAGTTCTTTCCAGGTATAGCTCCTTCTCATGATGACCTGCCAGAAACTCATGGCTAAATCAGGGTTACCACCTCGACACCATTACTTTGACAAAACCAAGTTTCACCTTCACATTGGATTCCCGAAAAACATATAAGCATGCTAGGTCCTTCTTCCAAGTGAGAAGACTTATAGGTAAAGACAAGTGTGGTAAAGAGAGTTAAGTTGGAGGTGGATGAAGGATTCTAGTATCGAGTTACTCACACTATTCTAGCCATGGAACCATATGAATACAATTGAGATGACCATTGAAGGATGTTAACACCATGTTGCTAGATTTGACAGGGGATTCGACTGATTATGATGTTTGGGATAATGAAAATGTAACTTAGAATTCAAGACATATGGAGAGCATCCTGCATATATGTTGTATATGGCCTTGGTTTATAGGTTGGTGAAGAGCTTGAAGTCTATGACAATTTAGTTGATATCTATCTTGTTATGCCATATGACATGGATGGATTTCATTAAGTCACTTCGAGTTGATGTTTAACGATGATGATGTGATTAGTATTTTAAAAGCGAATGAAATGACTTATAGGTTGTGTTTGCATGTTATTTAATGTAGGGAGTATCTAGTGGGCCACATAAAAGGTTGTTAGTGACAATCATGCCTCATTGTAAATGCCTAAAGTAAAATGGGTTTTAAGGTTGCCTGAAACATCCATATGGTAAATAATACATACTTGTATTATAAAGTATCACTTAAGTCAATTTTTTTTAAGTGAAGACTTATTATAACTGTTATAAATTATTCACTTGACAGACATCCTAATGGTGATGAGGAATTAACAGCGATCGGCTATAACCGACTTATGTTTAAGAAAGATGTTATAAATAGATTGTTTTTGGTGCAAGAGACAAGTTTTATAAGGATGAGATACAAGCTAGGGTATCTGTAGCTATTTTTGAAGGTTATTTCATTTTAAAATATTTATATGACAATGTTTTTTTTGAAGGGATAAGTGATCTTACAACGGCGATTATGATGACATTATTTTGAGGTTTGACGTATGAGGAATCGACATGCAATAGGTATATCCAAATTTACATATTATTTCTCTAATTATCTGACCAAATTATTCTACATTTTAGGACTAAACTGATCAAAAATATTTATTTGAGGATGATCCATACAGAAGGCTTTGATAATATCTTCATTTTGATCTCGAAATAAATGAAAATGAGAGATAGCCATGTTGGCTTGACCTTGTTGAATCATGACCTTGTTAAGACGTTGTTTTAGTGATCATTATACTCTTTTTCATCAATGCAAAATGGTGAGATTTCTCTTCAAGGAATGTCTATCATCTATGTTTTTGTCTTGATCATTTGTAGTGAAATAGTGTTCAGGATGTTAATATCTTTTGTTTTCTTTCTTTTAAGTCTATTTATGTAACGTTATCTATCTATCAAGATGGGTAATAGGGTCGTTTGATAAATAGGATTGCAAGGACATCTGCAATTTTAACGGATACCACGTCAAGGTTTGTCACATATTCAGATAGGTTACCTGACCAAGTAGGTTTCAATCTGTTGGATAAATGGTTGATAACATAATTTTCATAATGAGGAAATCAAGGTTCTATTCATGAGTGATTATCTTGCAGGTTAGGAAGTCATAAACTTACGGAAATATCTTCATTAGTCTAATCAATATTTATGTGGCCTTGTTATGTATTTTTGGTTATGTTTGTTTGTTCTTTGTTAGGGGTGTCTATATAATATCTTTACAATGGCAAGAAATAGAAACTTCCCAGATCATAGGTTCAATCATTATTGAACCTATGTTAGGGACTACATAACGCTTAAGCCAATGATAGTGTAAGTATAATGTACGATGGGTAAACTAGGGCTGAAAAATTGGTGTCTATAGTATCCTTTTGCATTAGGTGAAAGGGTTGATTGGTTGTCAGATCTAATTTCCATTCTTCAGTTAAGCATTCTGGGATACAAATGAGATCACATATTACTGGCTAATGATATCCTTTGATGTGGGTGTTATTGATTACAAGGATGTACCTCATTCAAACCCTACTCACAATGTATTGTTTCTGCATATTACATGACCTAGGTCTTGATTGTCATACTGAGTACACTCTTGTGTATGTACGGGTCTACCTTAATTATCATGTGTTTGCCTCTTAAAATCTTCTTATGCAATCCATTACTTTGGAGATGCTCTCTTGTCCATCACTTGAACAAATTTTGGGTGTTAATTAACACTGACGATGGCTAGTAAATATTTTATTGACACACTATGCACAAGTGTTTGGGTATATGTAATCAACATCTTATTAATAGTGGTTGTGTCTAAAAGAATTCTGTATGCACAATAATCTAAATGCACTCCTGATAATTGTTACACTCTCTTAGATCTTAGTAAAAATAAATTAACCTTTGATGCATACAGGTTAAACTAGCGAGCATATTATCTTACCTCTCACGATTAGATCCCATTACTATTGTTACCCCATTTTTGGTATAACTAAGTACCATCATGTCCTACCACGTGAACATCACGTTTATCTTTTCCTATGTTGGATACATGTGTTTTCCTACAAACTTCACCCTATGTTGCATACATCAACGTGTCAAATTCATTCCATAACTGTACAAGTGGTTACCATCTCTAAGGGCATCCCATTTGAGGTGACCTCTACTTCCAAGACCTCGATTATAGATATTGATGATCCATCTTAGGCTTAGTAATATTCATGTAGTCTAGAATTAACCAGAAATAACCCAAATGTACTGAATCAGATCACTCAGCCTGAGACTGAATCACATCATTTTGAAGCACGCAAAGGTTCCTTACCATGTTTATTGTTGCATTCTACAAGATGTTACTCTCCCCTGATGAGTCATGCTGCAAAAATTTATCTCACATAATATTTTTTCATGATCAACCTATCTCCCCACACTATTATGCTTCCATATGTTGCTTCTAAGGAATCATTGAGTTTAAATGATAAATCCATAATGAAATCAACCATGCAAGAACTAGTTACAGTTCATGCTTAACACCATTGAATTCACCCCAATACACTCCATTATATTAAACACAGTAAATACACAGAAGCTTCTTACAATAAATCAGTATCATAAGTTTATGCACGCATCAGAGTATGGCAACATAACTCCATAATAGCTCACTACATCCAGTCTCTCTAGTAACTACACATATTAATACATATTTATAAGGGTGGGGACTTTCCCTTCACCACTTACGATACTTCCCAAAATAGGTCACATGTCTGGAAATATTCATGCGCCCTTACAATAACATGACACACATGAAAGTGCGCTAATAATAGATCTCTTATAGCTTAACTGACAGTAGTACTCCTATTATTAAATCAAAATCATGCATGTGTGCTTAGTAGATGCTCTTCCCAAAATAGCATTATGCGTGTTGTGCAAGTATCCATCCCAGTTGTGTGCTCTATAAACGTTATCTCTGAAAATAGCCTGTAACCATCAAAATGGTTAAGTCCTGAATCATATCCCTTTCTTTCACGTGCACTTTTCCCTTCACTATCCTTCCGTGCACCTTCAAATGTGCATCTTGCTCCCATGCACTGTGAATCTTCTGTGTGCCCTCTCCTTAGTGTCATACTTATGTTCTGCTCAACATTACCCCACACTAAACTACATTGTCATCCCTGGCAATAGGGTTCCCTTTTGGTGGTTAAAAGAATAAAGAATAAGAATGGAAAGGAAATGTAAATAATTATTATACAAAGAATGGACTTTTATTTTGTAACACCCTCTACTTCAACTGGGAGGATCAAATCCAGATATTCTTCTTCAATCTTAGCCTCCAAGGCTTGCCAATCAATCTAGCATGGTTTCTACGTCTTCTCTGGAACGTCTACGGTGCAATAGGATATCCAACTCGTCCTGCAGTAATCTCTCCCTTCTTCATTTTGTAATACTAGGAACAACGTTAGCCATATTGCAGTACATCCTTCCCTCTAGAAGATCCATCATTCTGTGCTATGAGATTTCCAAGCTCATCTAACCTCTCCTTATGCAGATGTTGTGTTGCTGCAAGGGCTTTTCATGCTTTTCCTTTACCTAATGCCAATCATTCTTTGTGCACCCTAAAGTCTCATCCTTCATTGCCTTCAGGACTTCATTATCTTCTACCATATAGTTCCTAATCTTGGATCACTACTTTTGGAGCTATACACATATGTTCAAAGCTTGGTCTGCTTTGTTCAACTCATCCTTATAAAGTTTGGAGCAATGCCTCATAAGATGAATTATTTCTAACTACATAGGATGCCCTTGCTCTCTCTACTTCTTGTTCAGGGTCCTTTGGTTCTGGCATCCGTATGGATCCATCCTCAAACACCAAATCAACTAGCGTATGCACATAATGCATAGCCAAAGGGAACCTCTTAGGTACCTTGGACTCCAAGTGCGGTCTTGCCTTTAGGACATGATCGTTGATCTCCTATGCCATGCTAATGAGAACCCCATTATTCTTTTGCTCTAGGTCCTTCTCTCCTTTTAGATGTGCTATTTTGGCATATGTATCTTTAATATCTTCTCTTAACGCTCTAATAGTTACAACCTTATCTACATTCTACTGCGCCACCTCTGTAGATACCTTCACCAAGGCATTACTCACTTGTTCATCATAAATAATAGTGGGCTTGATAGTTATGTTCCTGTTTTGCGGTGCCTTTCTCATTCTTCTTGACACACATAACTCTTCACATACATCAAAATCAGGCTTGTCTATGTGAGTTTACATGGACCATGAAAATTGTTTTCTCACGCACGAAGTAGCCATATCTAGGTACATCAACTCCCATCCATACAAATCCTTGAGGCCTACTATATTCTAGAATCATGTGTAGACAATTTAACTTTTGTCCTCATCATAGCCCATGATTAGTGCAACATAATCCTCACTTTCCCTCTTTTTTCTTGGCCCCTTAGAAAATTCAGTGCCAAGGTTTGGAGTTGTATCTTCTATGTTTTGAGAGATATCTTGTTTTGTTTCTCCTGCCTCCTTTACTCCTTCATCCTTCATTTCTTTGTCCTTGGGTTCCTTCACATCCTCTGGTGGTAGAGGAGTTCCAGGTGTGCTCTCTACAAACTCCTCCGATTCCTCATTCAGCTTCAACATCCTCCTTTTCCTCTTAGTTTTCTCTTTTTGAGGGGAGAGTCATGGAAAAATCCTAACAGAATGAATATTTCCCATGCCTTGTGTCCTTGTTCTTATGGACACCCTCTTGAAATGATGCTCTCATTGGACTGCTTCCAAGTCCTCTTCTTCCTCTTGTACCTAAGGTGGGGTACTTGCGCACTCATCCTCTACTCTATCCATGGGTTACATCTAGCCCCTACGTTCTAAGCCTCCACTTTCTTCATGCTCTTATTCCTCCTCATCTACCTCTATAGGTTATGTGGGCTTTGGATCTGGTATGTTCTCCACTGTATGTTTTCCCTTATGCACCTCTAGGAGTGCAAAATCATTCTCCACATATTTTTTATTCTCTAGCTTGGGCTTAAGATGAAGGTATATGAGCACTGCTCCAATGTCCCCAATTTCCAAGCTTACAAGATTCATGCTTATAACATCTAAAATGAGCCTCTCAACATAGGTAGTCTTGCCTAGAAAGACATATGTCTTCCTTAGAGTATGGTAGTCACAGTTTACCCTATCTGCAATAAACTTCAGGTGGTGCACATCAGTAAAATGGTGGAATGATGCCTAGAAGTAGCATGATGTGAAGGCATATGGAAGTTTGCACCATGGGATCTAAGTCCCGTCCCTAATAGAAAATTGTGTGATGTAGAAGTGCTAGTACACCGCGAATTGTACTACCTTTCCCACCATTAACAGTAATTCCTTAGGAATGTGCCACTCCTCTCCAAATGCCTCCCAGATCCTATCACACCACATCTCTGCCCTATATTTGAATGGCCCACTCATCAACCCTTCACATAAATATTTGTCAAACCTTTCTGTAAGTTATTTTTTCACCATGAGATACTGCTATATCTTTTCCTTTGGCCCATTAGGCACTCCAATCTCCATAAATACTAAAGAAAGTAAAATAGTGCCAAAACTGATTTAATCACCTTTGTGCACTTCCTCAATAATGTTCTCTATAATGTAACCTGTTATGTTTTAGATCACTCCCTACGACATTCTCCTCATGATATGCAACCACATTATATTCACTTACAACCACCTCTCTTGGTCATTCAACTTTGTTACCAGATGTGCAACTTCCTGAACCATTGGGTACTTCTCCAACTTGTCAATGTCCATCCCGCGTGGACCCTTTATATATCCTAACTCTTTCCGTGTTTCCATGATCATTTCCTTATCAGTTAGATCACTGCCAAGGTCTACCCCTATGCCTTTTAATCCTGTCAGTGTTGCAATCAAGGCAGTTGTGATTCTGAACCTCTGTACGATGAAATAGAAGAAGTCCTCATGGAATCTTCTCATTAACCACAGGTATAATGGTTCATACTTTCTAAAATAAGGGAGCTCATACAATTGATAGACTCTATCCTACTTTAACAGCTTATCCCTAGCATCATCATATATTAGCATCATCATATATTGGCATGTCCTTTGTTGTGTGCTTGTTGGTCTTTGTGCTCAATAACGCATCTAACTCATTCTTGTTATCCGATGTGCGGCGGTTGTAATCATTTATTTTACACTTATGGATGTGGCAATCCCATTATTTCCGAAGTATAACATCTTCTGGGTACTACATCTCTGAAACATTACTCTCTAGCACAACTTCAACTTCTACCTCCACTTTCTTCTTTCCTTGGGCTCTTGCAGTAGGTACTTTCTTTGGTGCTATCTTAAAAACCTCAAATTTCTATCCTTTATAATGTGTAAATACTTCACTTTCTATTTTCTATAAAGAGCAGGTCCAAACCCTAGCTCGAATTTTCATGCCCTACTTTGAAATCACATGCCCTAGCTCTTTCGTAACACATTTGCTTCACTCAAACCCTTCACAAATGGGGACGCAAGTGTCTTCTACACACAAATCTACTCTCCAAGTCTTGTTTTACACTCTTCGCACCTCAATCTACGTCGCTCAGCTTGTTTACACTTAGCTCTCTCAAATACTTGTGATTATAATGGTAAAAATGAACTCACATCCTGTCATTATATAGATTTTCAAAAAGTTAGTGCATTTATTACTCCTTCACCTACCAACAATTCTCTCATTAATTGACCATTTTCACAATTTTCATGTGGTACATCTTCACACCTATGCTATAACCTTCTAGCATGCCTTCCCACCTTATGGCTACATGCACCTCAGTACCTTGCCACTGTGCCTTCTCTTGGTAGTCTCCATGACTGCTGCTTACCTCGCGTTATAGTATTCCTTCATTTATCTCCATCTATGGTCCTTGTTTAGAAGCAATCTTCTTTCCAACAACTCTCCAAACTTGAATTGCACATGTAGTAGTTTTTTCATTTATGTGTACCCATTTTTCAATAGCCACCCCATACAAATGGTATGTGCAGTCCTCTGCACATAAAAATTCTATAAATGGTAATTAGCTTCCAGCGCGCAAACAAACTTATTACACAAAACACCAAATAAAATGAAAAAATCATAGTGACAAAGAAGGAAACACATAATTGAAAACCTAATTTGAATGGCAACACTACCTTATTTTTTTATTAGATAGGGTAAAAAGCAAGGATAAGCTCCCAGAGGCTGAGTACAAAAAGATTACATCATGACTGAAATAAAGTGAGACAAAAGAGAAATAAGACCCAAAGAGTTAAATAGACTTAACTTCAAAATAGAGAAGGGGGTACAATAAAATATGAACAAAAGAGATCTAAACCATTAAACAAGAAAAATAGTGAAATTTCCCCAAAAGTTCGTAGATAGTTTGGAAGAAGTTCCATTACTTAGATTTACTTTAGTTAGAGGGTTTAACCTCCTTGATCTCATCTTTCGTGCTAGGATCAATATTCAGCTTCTTCTGGGGGGTTCCTCAATGACCTCCTCAGTATCCTCCATAAACTTCTCCTCCTCTTCTTTAACTTCATCAGAACTGATCCACCTCCTTTTCCACTTCTCTTTTTCTGTAGCAGTCAGACGAGCACCCAAATTCTGAACCAGAGAGTCTAACTACTTGATATCCCCATGAATGTTCTTTTGGGCCAAGAATATTTTCTTGGTGGATTCAATGCTATCAATCATGCCCTTCATCACCACTGAGTTAGTCTCTTCCAAGACTTGGAGCACCACCTCCAAATATTGAACTTTGTTCTTCCACATATCAAGACCATGCTCTCCTTCTGGGGCACTTTATCCTTACCCTTTGATGGGCTAGCTTCTTGCTTTTCCATACCTTCCACGTTCTTCCTATCTCCCATCTTCTTAGTACCAAAATTACCCTCCCTCATCTTAGAAAGACACTCAGCTAGGGTAATAACCTTGTCATCCATAATTAGGGGCATATGTTTATCCCAAACCCATTTCCCATTGAAAAAAATGAGAAGAATGAAACCCTCATGAATGGGGGAATCCACCTTCCTCTATTGGAAATCCTTCACTGATGTGGTTAGAGACATAAAAATATAGAAGGGAATACTAAAAATTTTATTGTGTCTGAAAATGTTCAAAAAAGACAAGTGGTGGGTATATATCTTGTAATATTTACCTTCTAGGGTAAGATACTTCATGATGTGTAGACAAACCTCCCTCCATACCCCAAGAATACATGATCGAGCAATGCCATTGGTGAAGTAATGGAAAATTTCCTTTGCTAAAAAGAAAGTATTGATTTTGTACTCTCTCCGATTCATATCCTTAAATATTTTTAGACATTCCATGTCCATGCTAGTTATACGGCAATGGCCTCCTTTGACGGATCAATTTCCATGTCATGGATCACCACTTTCCCCTCTTTCCACGCTAGCCAAAACTCCATATTTAGTGAGGGATCATGCCCTTAGAGTTTGGTGATAAAGTTTCTAAAACCCTTAATCCTAAATAGGTGCCACATAAACTTATCCTCCATAATACACCCATGGTTGGATGACTCGACTCTGGTTCTATCTCTGCCCATGATGGACAAATTTTTACTCCAATGCTCAACACTTTGAAACCTGCAACTTTTTATATTAGACTTAATTTTCCAAGAATATCTTAAACTAGACTCACTTTTGCAATATTGGAAAATGAACCCATTATTCTCCCTCACACTGCTTAAGGTGAAGTGCTTAAAACTTATCAGCACATGTATGACATCACCTTTTTGCCACACTTTGAAATCATTACTTTGTACTCCCTCATTTACAAATCTGTCTACACAAGTATTGCTAATGCGAGGGATAAGAGTGATGATATGGGAATCAAAGTACTTAAGGTGCTATTTAATATCATGAATAATATTACCCAAATCCCAATTATTGTAACTAGTCTTACTGATGGCATTTAAAATGAGAAGAGAGTCCCCCTCAATAAGAATATGTTTAATTCCTTTTTCCTTAACAAGAATAACACCCCAGAGAAGAGCACTTACTTCAGCCAGATTGTTACTCTGAGTCCCTAAAGGTCCTACATAGGAAAAGATCCAGTCCCCATTATGATCCCTGATTATGCCCCCTCCACTATCCAGGCCAGGGTTTCCTTTTGAAGCCCCATCAAAATTAAGTTTGAATTTTCCCCTTTCTAGTTTGGACTACTTAATGATAGTGGACGGGAATCTGATTTGAGGTGGAATGAAGGTGAACTATTTGAGAACTTCCTCTTCTCTACTAGAACAGGCCTTTTTAGTCTTCACCTTAATGATATTGGAGTTCTCTTTAATCAAGGAAATCAAACCAACACTGATCTTTCTGATGTTATCCTTCTAATTTCTAAATATGAGAGAATTAATTTCCTTTCATAAGCTCCAGATGAAGTGGGGAAGGGCCATTTTCCAGGTAGCCATAAGAAAGGGATACCTAAAAGGACAATCCCATTGTAACCAACATTCCTCAATGGAGTTAGGGAAAACCCATTGCACTTTGAAAAGCTCAGACACCTTGGAAAGCACCTCTTCAGTGAAGGGACAATATATGAGGAGGTTGATGACACTTTTCTCCTCTTTTTTACAAAGTACACACCTATTGGGGAGTACCATCCCATGTTTCCTCAAATTATCCACAATGAGGATTTTGTTCTGAGTAGCCAACCAAAGGAAAATGTTAACTTTAGGTAGAAGGTCCTTTACCCAAAGTTTTCCCCAATAATGTTTTTGGCTAGAAATTTAATAGAGAACTTTCTAGAATCCTCTTCCTTCCATATAATAGAGTCCTCATTCTGTTGAACGAGTGGTATATATAAACTCTTTAACTTAGATTTGAGATTATCAAAAAGTTGAGTGCCCCCAATGAAATTGGGAGGGGGATGCACCTTCTCCCAAAGAAAAATATTATTGGAGAATCTCCAATAGTCCCTAACCCAAAATTTACCATTGTCTTCAAATAATTGTGCCATAGTTATCCCAGGTTCTTCCTCCACTAACGGTTTATCAGAGAGCCAACAATACCTCCAAAAGTGAATTCTATTGCCGTTCAAAATATTCTATTTAATACCCCTACTCAGGATCTCCCTAGAAGAGATAAAATAATTCCAAAAGAAGGATCCCTAAGGGATATTGTCCTATAGAAAGAAAGTATCTATTCTACCAGTATTCCTTAAATAATTCCTTTTGATGAATATTTAACACTACCTTATTGCAAACACCAAGAAGTCTTATTTATAGTAGGGCTTCAACCTACTCCCATTGAAGTAACCTTGTAACCATATTCTATCAAGATCCTCTAATTGGCAAGTGCCTATTTCAAGTATGTGAGTGATAACATACGGTCCCAACCAATGCACTTTAAGTTTTCCTAGATGGTGTAGAAACTTAGAATCATAAAGAAGAACCATCTATCCAATCTCAAAATGTTTTTCCCTGATGTACCAGTCATGCCATGCTTTCTTCCAAGTCTTTTCTTTCTTCTTAGTCTTTTCTTTATTCTGAATCCAACGTGCTATTGCTCATCACTTATCTAGTTTGGTAAACTTTTCAACTCATTCTTCTAATGGTTTCTTATCAACGAGACCTCCAACACGCATAATACACAAAGAAGGTAACATGAATTCTATAGGAAGAATTGCTTCCATGCCAAAAACTAATTAAAATGGTGTGGCTTTGTTCAACCTCATATATGTTGTTTTATATGCCCAAAGCATGATAAAAACTTTATCATCCCAATCTTTCCTTCCAAAATCACAATTTTTTTTCAATGTCTGGCTCAATTTTTTTTGAAGGCCTCAACAGTCCCATTTTCTCGAGGATGATAGGGTGTAGTCTTATGGTGTGTAATCATGAACTCATATAATAGAATTCTGATTGTCTCATTAAAAAATGTGTGCCCCTATCATTGTTCAAACTCAATGGGCATCCATACCTTGTAAGAACATTTTTCCATAAGAATCTGGCTGTGGTAGCAGCTGTACAATCCTTGGTAGGTGTTGTTTTTTCCCACCTTGTAAGATAATATGTGCAAGTGATGATGTAGCGAGATCCAGTCCTACGTGTGGCTGGTGAAATAGGACCTAGAAAGTCTATAGCCCATTTTTCAAATGGATCTGCACTAGGAATAGGTTGTAAATGCATTTCATCTCTTTTCCTTGGTTTGCCAAGGCATTGACAGTGATCACATGCCTTGTAATATGCCTTAGTATCCTTAAAGAGTGTATCCCACCATAATTCAACAAGTAGAATCTTACATGCAGTTGCGTCACCTGCAATACCACCATGAGCCTCTTCCATGATATGTGTGCACTCATGTTCTAGTACACATCGGTGCAATAATTCATCTCGACCTAAATTGTACAAGTCACCACTAATCAACATAAATAGTGTCACAAAAATGGTAAGTTATTTCTTCTCTAAGTATTTCATTCCTTCTAGCACCATACATGTACATAGAAAGACAACAATGTCCTCTAATTTTGATGGCACATGTTGTAACCTGTATAACTATGCATTGGGAATGGTGTCTTCAATTATCTATGCATCTTTCCCTGAATGTATCCTTGATAAATGGTCTGGACCAGAATTACTTTTCCCTGGTTTTACCACAACTGTAAAATGAAATTCTTAAAATAAGGGCACCCATTGACATATGCACCACTGTAAGACTGACTTATTTACCAAGTATTTCAATGCCATGTGATCGGTATAGAATACAAATGGTGTTGCTAGCAGCTACTGTTTGAATTTACGTAGCACATAGATCATTGACAAAGCTTCACACTCTGTAGTTGTATAATTCTACTCGGCATGAGTCAAATTTCTACTAGAAAAATCGATAGGATGATCTATAATACCATCTCCAGGATGAGCCAACACCATGCCAATGGCCGCACCAGAAGCACCCACATGTACATGAAACGGTTGGTCCCATGAGGAAAAGCATAAAATAGGCACCATAGTAAGTTTCTCCTTCAATGTCTCAAATGTGCACTATTGCGCCCCCCCCTAATAAAAGGTATCTTTTCCTTTTAGTAACTCCTCTAAGGGTGTGGCAACCTTAGCATATCCTTTGATAATTTTTCTATAATTCCCAGTGTGACCTAAGAATCTGCGTACCTCACTTTGACTGGTAGGCTCTTCTAGGTCGATAATGACAACAACCTTAGCTGGATCAACCGACAAAACTTCCTTGTAGATGATGTGCCCTAACAATGTGCCAAATGGTGTAGCAAATACACATTTCTTGATGTTCAAAGATATGCTTAAATATCAACAACTTTCAAACATTAAGCACAAATTATCACAATGATCTTTAACAAGTCCATACACTGTCTAATCATCTAATTAAACCTATAATAAGTTGTGAATAAAATATTTGAACGCTTAGACAACTATGCAGGAAAATAGAGCAGGTGTGTTTTTTATACCAAAAGGCATCACAATATAAGAAAAAATTCCCCATTTTGTGGTAAAATTCATTTTCTCTCAATCCTCCTATGCAATTCAAACCTGATGATACCCAAAGAATCCATCTGTAAATGAATAGATTTCACACCCTGCAACACCTTCTAGTATCTCCTCTATGAAAAGTGTAGAAAATGGATCAGTTACACATGCAACATTTAGTTATCTATAATCCACACAAATCCTAATCTAACCATATTTATTTATAATCATAACCATGGGACTAACCCACTCCGATTCTTCTAGAGGCTTGATGATGTCAGACTCCAACATATTTTCGATCTCTTCCTTAACCTTTACGCATAGGTTAGGATTCATTTTGTAGGGTCTCTTCCTAACCGGGTGCACACATTCCTTAAGATTGATTTTCATCTCCTCTAATGATTCATGCACACATTTTAATTCATGGTATCCCATAGGAAATAAGTCCTAATCTCGTAGTAACACAATGATTTTTTCCACTTCAGATTCAGACCAATAATCCCTAATTACACACTCTTTAGGTTCACCATCAAGGCCAATATTCATTTTTGTCTTCATAGGTTCATGATAGGCACACATGGTATTATTTGCACTATCCAAAACCTCATGCCTACCTATTTAATTATCTACATCCATATTTTTTACTTCTTCATCATCCACTAAGTAGACCATATTTCCTTTTTATTTCTCCAAGCAAGTGCACTCAAATTATGTGTCATCTGTCCCTTATTTTTCATCAAAGCACACTTCTGATTCTGTCCCAAAAAATATCTTTTGGATGAGTTCTTCCCCCTTGGAACTATATCCTATAGTTAAGAGCTTTATAACCTTTAATGCCTCTTCTTTTAGAGGGTTAGTAGAGAAGTATTAAAAATTCTGGATCATTCCTGCAATCAAATCCTCCCAATTTCCAGTCTCTCTATGGATTTTTGCATATACATACCAAGCACGCATGCAACCTTGTAAAGTGGAATAAAATTTGTGCACCCAGAGTGAAGGTGGTAAAGCTTCCTGACCCTTTATCTAGAGTCTCTCACACTATTGAATGTGGTGTTGAACAGGTTGATTACCATGATAAGTGCATATTTGAGTAGGTGCATTACTCCTAAAAAACCAAGTAGAAAGAGCAATCCTGATTTCATCCCATTCTATAAGATTATCTCTATGAACCACCCACCAGTGCACTGCTATCCCACGCATGGTATATGTCAACATATTTTATCTCTCCACTTGGTCTGTCCACTATTCCTTCATGGCACATAGAAATACCATAGGATATCCTTCTGTAGTGTATTGAGGTACTGAGTTGTTACCTATCCTCCTGATCCAATGAGGTTTGATCCTCCATGAAAATGCGGTCCTTACTTCACACCAAACCAACTCATAAGTACCATGAGCCCAATGATCAAATTCAACACTTGTAGTATCACTAATAGACTGTGCATCTTCCCATTGAAGGATTACTTCTTTAGATGGCTCTAGCACTTCTAGATCTTAGATGTCGCGTACATAAATCCTATTCAGATCTTCCTCACTCAAAGGATCAACATAGGGCACAAATTTTCCATCTGTTAAAGGGATAATAAATCTTTCCTCATTTAAAAAAAATGATATATCCCTTGTTGAACCAAAGATTAGCATTATTTGCATAACACCAAGGGCGTCCAAGTAGAGCTAGGAAACTATCTGCTTCTGCAAGTGCTAAAACCTCAAAATCCCTAGTGAACTTGGCCCCCTGTATAATAATGGATGCATCTTTTAAAACTCTGATAGGAGTGGCCTTAGTCTGATTAGCCATAAATAATACATTAGAGGATGGCTACAATGTAGGTCTCTCCATCTATACCCATGCATATAAAGTAAGCACATTGCATTCCACACCTATATCAATCAATATATTTCTCAAAATCCATCCATCCAAAATAACATTTAGAGTGATTTACTTGTTGTAGTCTAAGCTAAGGGGGGGAAGATTTGCATGCAGGATCTGTCACCCATTCTCAGTATTAGCACGTGGAGTGTTTCCCATCAACCAACTCCCTAGTAATGGAATAATATTCTCCTTGCGCAATATTCTACATACCTACTTCAAGTCATCAATATTTGACTGGACCGTCTCTTCCTCCTTTAGTTCCATCTTCCGTGATTGCTCCTTTAGACATTGTATTTCACCCTGAAGATTTCTAAGGACCTCTATGGTCTCTTGATAAACCTCCTTCTGATGGGTAGGATCTAGGTACCAGGCATGCAAAACCTCCTCTTTACTGATAGTAGGATTTTGTTGTAATGCTTCTTTGTAACATGTCGCTTCAGTGCGTGTAGTAATATTTATAGGTAATTCTTCAGATTCCAGTTTCAACTTTGGCATCCACTAATTGTCCACAATGCGGTTGTATTCTCACCATAACTTGCGCCTTTGTTTTCCTAGTTTGTGTTGTTTGCTAAGATGCTCATATAAGTTTTGGGCACTCCTCATAACTGTGATTCTTCCCACAAAAATAACAAGTGATATTCTGAGGACATTCACCCCTGTAGTGGTCATAGTGATCCGCATGTAAAGCATGTCCCGCGAGGAAACTCGCTCTCTTCTACCACCATAGCCTCGACCTCTGAATCCACCATGGTATCCTGTGACCTCTACCACGATCCTCCATTCATAGAATGTACTTCGTTCCTATCATAACGTGCATGATTTTGATCATGATCATGGTGTTCGCTCTTCCTTTAGAGTTATCTGAGACTCCCATGTCTATCGTACACACCAATGTCTATAGCATCATGAATCTGACCAATCAATCTACAAGTATTTTGTATCATGATTCGTGGACAGGTAAAATTTTTACAATAGCATGAGACATTCTTCCTTAATGCGCACTACAATAACAGGCAGTGGCTTGCATCATGGTCCAAATGGCATATCTCGCAGTCTAGCAATAATGACCGTAATGACTCATATACAAGGACAACTATCCTTGGTGTGCCCTTCCACCTCACAATCCGTACACCAAATCCCCATGTTCGTGTCTCATGCGCTAAATTTGTATGATAGTTTCTCCAACTGCTTTGCATCATAGCTATAATTTTTGCCTTCAAGGAATAGGACTTACTCTAGTGTGTATACTGCTTGACAACCATCAACATGCGCGTAATGCTGCTTCAAGTGCTTCATGTGGATCAGTGTATGTTTTTTGTGACAGCAGCCCTTCTAAACAGGTGTGATCAAACATCCAACAAACCATTGTGCATGTTGGCTTGCATGGATATCATATGAAATCTTAGACAACAAGTGTCTTGAAATAGGCATCATACTCCCTGAACACTTTCAGTGGTGCCTTGCTTAATGTCCTTGAGCGCACTTATACTCTTCTGCTCAAACTCAGGGGATATATAACTCTTTAAGGAAAAGCATCTTTGAAATGTTGCATAATCCACACAAGTCTGATCAAGGATCAAAATTTATGTTATCAGCTATGTCCATGTCCCTGTAACATAGTGGACAAACTAAATGGCCTTGCACTCAGTAGCCGTAATCCCTTTTGCATGGGCCACAATATTTCACACATGTGCATATTTTCAACGTAGCAATCCTTCTATTCCTTTGTATTCTTTGGAAGACGAAGTGACATCTCCATATAAATATTCTACAGTGGGTGAGGACCATGCCCATCTTGATCCATGACCCCCCTGTATTACCTCTGCCTCCAGACCCGCCAGATCTACTGGTACTAGAGCCACCTATACCCCTTAATCGTCCACCTGTAGCTGGAAGTGGACCAGTGGATGTACTTGCCATATGTCCTCAATAATGGTACTAAACTAGAACTCCATACAGTCTACGAAGTGGCACTATTTCCTATAAGTGAGTCCAGAATTTTTGCGTGCTTAAATTTTGTGTTGATGATGCACCTAAAAATTTACCTCCAAATAACAATAGATGAAGATGTTTTCCATACCATAAATGTAATTCCCTATGTGAATTCACTCCTGCTCTTCTGATTGCCCAAACTAGTTTGTTGACTACTGGTTGTACTAGATACTGGAAAGCCAAGCGCAAGGGCTAAGGTGTACCAGGTAGATTCAGATGCGCACCCGAGGACCTAAGTCATGTCTATTGCTGTGCACACTCTCATATGAGGCCAATGGGTGGTTCCCTGTCATGATTTCCCAAATGGGAGAGTTCCATGATGCTATGGCTCCACACCTTCCACATGAGCTTTGAATCCTGTCACGAGCCATACTCTCTCCTCAACACCATCCGCTCTACCAATATCATCGTTGTTTATCTATCTCCCTTTCACGTGCCTCATTGTACTTAAGCTGCACATTTCTTCTCTTTACCTCTCTGCCTCTCTGCCGCCAAGTCTTCAACATCTTTCACCAAACCTTCTCCTGACCCTGCACGTGGTAGGTGAATTTTAACTAGGCCATCGGTTTGTCTTTCTAAATTCAAGTGTCACCATCAGGATCTTGATCACTAATGGAATGTACCCTGTAGAGTAAGTTCCCCTAGGATAACGTAAGAAACTAGAAACTCCAGTGACCTTCTGGGCAAGAATAGGTGGAAATCGAGTACTCCAAGAATATAGTTGTTTAGACACACCATGGAACCAAGTATCCATAGCACGTGTCCAGATCAAATCAGCATCATAAAGAGCCCTGAAACTATCTCCATGCATCCAAATAATTGTGTGATATCTCTAGTTCCTTTTAGATGCATACGCAACCAGCCACTCATGCAACTCGACCAGAAAGATAGTAAAGAAGATCTCATACAAACTGAATCATACATAGGTTCTGACCCACCCATGTGCGTGCGTCCGAACTCAGATCCAATATTGAACCTTCGCGCTTACTCTTCTTCTAGATCTTTAATCCACTCCTCAACACTTGTCTAGGGTCAACTGGTACGTCTTCATCGTGAACCATCCTGATAACAACTGAAAAAGAGGTCCTGGCAATGGAACCAATGATGCAGTCATAGAATTCACTAGATAATAACCTAGGAACGCACTGGCACATCACTCATCCTAGACTGAGCAGCTCACCCAATAGCATGCACAAAGGTATCTAGGCCCCTCTTTAGGGTTAATCTTATGCAGGATATGGGATCATGATGAAGAGTTAATGCATACATATTCATAAATGGCATAGACATTCCACAGACGCATATTCTAGATCTAGATCTTAAGGAGAACCATGGAATCAAACAATAAGCCATAATGGAATTCATCCATGCAATAACGGAGTTACAACCATGGTAAAGACCTTCGATTCAATCAATACCTTTCATTATATTAAACATAGTAAATACACTAGAAGCTTCTTACAATAAAGAGTAACATGAGGTCATGCGCATGCATCAGAGTCTAGAAGTGTAACTCTGCATAATAGCTATATATGACTCACTGATCCTCTATTCTACATAGATTCAAACTATATACTTATAAGGGTGGGGCACTTTCCCTTCACCGCTTACCTAATTCCCAAAATAGGTCACATGCTAAAAATAGTCATGCGCCTTTACAATAATAGCCATACATGGAAGAATGCCAACAATAGATCTCTTCACAGTTGACTGGCAAGTAATAATCCTATTAATAGCTCAAAGCCATGTCAAAGCGCTTAGTAGAAACTCTTCCAAAAATAACCTATGCATGTCACGCAAGTATTTATCTAGTTTTTGTGCATGCTATCTCCAAAAATAGCCCGTAATCATGAAAATGGTTAAGTCCCAAATCTTTCCCTGTCTTTTACACGCATTTCCTTCCCTATCCTTCCGCGCCTTTAAACGCACCCTTTTCCCACGTGCAAACCTTCTATGTGCCTTCTGCTAAGTGTCATACTTGTTCTGCTAAAAAAGTACTATAATTTTGTTAGTTAGAATCAAGCATTCTTTAAAGGGAGGTCATACCCTTGGGAATCATATTTTCCTTAAAATTTAAAACATCATCATCATTTAAATCATCAATATCCTTCTCATCTATAATTTGAGATGAAAAACATCAAATTTGTTAAAAAATTGAATTATTTATTGATCATCATTAAACACCTGAAAATGCTCCATGTTATCTGGTATAGAAGGAAAGGGAATAATTTCCACCATCACTCTAATCTTCTCCAAATTCTGAGTAGGTAGGAGAGTAGTAACAGATGTATCCAACGAGTCTGCCTCTTGGTTTTACTTCCTAGGTAAAAAAGATGTTAAATGTATCAAAACATTCAATGAAGTCCCAAACCATATGTTTATAATTTTTAGATAAGATTTCTTGCACTGACATATACTTCTGACCTGGTTCAAAATAACCTCAAAATCACCAAATACTTCTAGCATTTTGATTTCATGTTTGATGGAAAAATTTCAAGCCTAACACTAAATCCTCATATTCATCCAAGTTAATTGTGCAAGGGAATTGCACTTTGTATGAAACATAGTACTGTTTCCCCTTTGGACCTTTTAATATTATCCCTACTCAACTTTATTGTTTAGAGAAATCACCATCAAAATGCAATGACCAAATATCTAAGTTATCTAGGTTTTTACCCAACAATTGTTTTTTTAACCTCCACGTCTAAAGAATATACATCCATATTTGTTGAGAAAAATTTGGCTTCTTCATTTTTGGTGTTGTACTCCATGATCATATATTTCATTTTAGGTTCCCTTTCTACCCTAATATGGTTTATAATGCCTTTCCAAGGAAACCACATGTGAGAATAATTAGTTGACATAGAACCATCAAATCCTTCAGCTAGTCCCTACACAATAACATGTCGTATGCCTCAGGGATCTCTATTATCTAGATGTATATGAATTGGTAGATTCTTGGTTCAACTACTAATTACATATGGACATTTAGAAGTTCCCCAATTAATTCTACCTTGGAATTATCTAGTTGGGACCACAACCCTATCATATTTGATTATGATAAGGCCCAAATTCTTACAAATGTTGGAGGGAATAATCTTTATAGATTCCCTTAAATTGCCTAGGAAGTTATGAAAGCTTTTTATGAATATTCTAAAATTCAAAAGGAAAGGGGAACTTCAATATTACGTTTATATAAATAAACATTTGCATGAGAAGGTATTTGGGGTTCCCTAGAGTTATTTTTTCCTAAATATTTCAACAACGAATCTTGATGTTTTGTGATTTGAACTAGTTCATGCAAAGTTATGTTTATTTTAATTATTTTCATGTCTTCCACAATATTATAACCAATCTTAGGCATAACTGATTTATTTTCCTGAGATTGAGGCTCACTTCCCTTTGGAGGAGGGGGACTATTATTGGCCTGTAGGGTCTGGTGGAGTTGTACTAACATTAGGAGGTGTTGAAGTGGTATTTTTTACTTTGCTCCTTAATGAGTAATTACTCTTCTAATACTTTTGGAATGCATTGACCTAATCGGTGTTCTCCTCTGCTTCATTGTCCTCCTGTAAGGTAAAAATAAGTGCTTGATACTTTTGCATCATTCAAGTATTTAGCCACATCATTATAATTTGGGATTATTTCATAATTGTACAATTCATCTTAGAAGAACAAATGTATGACATAATTCAATGTAATCCAATTCACCATGCTTAATATTATTATGAACCCTACATCAACTTGGCAATGTAATTTTACACACATTTACCTTTGGCATTTTATTCTGGGAGGATTATGGCTAGTTAATTTTATTCCTATTGAAAGGATTATTTTAATACCTCCAATAATTGTAACCCCTACTTGAAATGTTTTTCCTAGTACTTCCCTCATGCCTTTACAAATTCAAAACTCCTAGCCCAATTTCCTCTCCATCCTTTGGATAAAGTATAATTCCACTTAACCATTCTCTCGATTTATTTATTGGGAAGAGATATTGTTAACTAGGATTAGGGCATGTTTATCACTTATTTTTGGCTCAACCGCAAGTGTGGGATTAGTTGGACATTGTTGTTGATTATGATCTATGTAACTGATAGG
This sequence comes from Taxus chinensis, assembly GCA_019776745.2. Taxonomy (NCBI): domain Eukaryota; kingdom Viridiplantae; phylum Streptophyta; class Pinopsida; order Cupressales; family Taxaceae; genus Taxus; species Taxus chinensis. Next base: position 553,794,617 of record CM034150.1, read on the forward strand.
TAAATATTTTAGAGCTGGTGTCTGCAATATATTTGGTACATTTTGTTTGGCTTGAGGGAAATATTTGGGATGCGGTTTTTGGAAAGAAGAGGAGGCATGTCCATAATGGTGTATTTGTTCATATATTTAAATAGTCTCGGCATAGGCAACAATCAGGGTAATAATGTTTTGGGACCTTCTTAAGAAGACAAATGTCCTTCTAGCGCAATCTTTTTTCTATTGCATGTTAATGTGCTGAAATGCCACAACCACATGGAAAAATGATTGGCTCTTATGTCCTTCTCATTTTATAATCACTTGGAATGTGATTTGAGGCATGAGTTGTAGGGTATTGGTTATTTAGACCAATAATGAAGGGGTTTGTGTAGATTATTAATCCTTCTAGCACCACTCCCTGAAATTTCTTCACCTAAATTAACTTAGAAAAAATCCCTTATAAAATAATTTAATCTAAGGGGACATTTTCAAAGAAATAAAGTGGGGAAGGTAAAGCTAGAGAGAGAAATAAAACTACTAAAACAAATGTTTTTTAAATGCAATTGATGCTTGGTTGATGGAAATAGCATGTTTTCCTTGTTAACTAGGGGCACCAAATATAGTATAGACTCAAATTTGAATGCCACTGATGTTGAGATTCAAAGGAAATATAAAATTAATCCAAACTGAGAGATAGATTCATTAATCAAATTGTTGAATTGCACATTTAACTGACTAATCTAATCTACAACATGTTATGGTGATTTACTTCAAATTTGCACAGCACAATCTAAAATATCACATAAGAAAGAAATGAAAGATACACTTAAACATAAATAATTCTCAACACATTAATTTTAGAAAAAAAGGAAATGAAAAATCGTGACCATATCAACTCACTTGAGTTATTTAGAATTGGCTTGCATCTATTAATCACAAAATTCACCTCCCTTTTCTTAGAATGGAAGAGGGATACTTATACAATTTTGGGCCTTGTTTTACCTCCCAACTTGAACCATGATTACAAAATATTTGAAGGAATATGCTAATAATTGGTCACTCAATAAATATCCCTAATGGAAATGGGAGAGGAACTGATTCAGTTAGGATAATTACAATGAAAAAGGCTATTAGGACAAAAATACAATTATTCAAGGAATCATTGTGGTTCTTGCTTAATTATGGGCCCTTTCTGGACTCGGGTCCACCTATGAAGATGTCTCTTGAGGTAGTTGGGATTTTTTGGGGTTTCTTGTGAGGGATCTATTATAGTTGGTATTTTTCTTATGGGAAATGATGCCTCCTTACAAATTTTTTAGTCTTTATCTAGCTTCACCATGTCCATAATTGGCTTCCTAAAGAGCATGGAGCTCTTTCTAGTAAGGCCTTCTCAGTGTAGCCTTTTCTTTCCCTATGATTTCTTTCAATGTCTCAATTTTTTGGGCCTTATTTCTTAGTTTGAGAGATATCTCAATAACTTGGGAAGCCTCTACTTCATTTTCCTTTACTATGTTCCTTTGGAAACTGCCAAAAACTGATTAAGTAACACAACAAACTCCTCAAGTGGATACCAACTCTTGGTTTTCCTTAAAGAACCCCTATAATGGATGCCTATGAAAATAGTTGATTTCCCTTTGAAATTATATCATCTAGCTGAGGTGGGAGCTTTCCCCATTTGATTTCAGTCCATTCCCTTAGTTTTTCCTTTGTGTAATTGGCATATGTCTAATATATGCCAATATCATCCATGGTTACAATTGTAGGGTCTTTTAAAATTCCCTCTTCAATGGTCATGGGCCATTATTATTAAGCATATTTTGCATACCCATATTTTTAATGATGGTTTTGGTCTTCTTGGAGTAGGCATCTTGTTCCTTTCTTTTGGCCTCCATAGATTTCTTTTATAACATCATATAAGCTCAATATAGCTTCTTCAACATCTGAAATAATTCCTTTAGGAAATAATGGCCTTAGCTTGAGTTTCAAGATCTCTTTCTTTCTAGCATGTACTCATCTTACCAATTCAATTAATAATTCAGTTGAGGCCCTTATGTAGGACACGGAGTCTTCTTCATACTGAGTGAAACTTGGGAACCTTTAGCTTTCTTATTCTTTGTAGAGAGAAGATGTCCTTTGATGTCTTATGCCAAATAATGGCATGTTGTGTGGAAATTATCTTTTTAGTCACCCTCTTCAATGTCCCTATTTTGGGATTGAATTCAATGTTAATTAAGGGTTCATCTTGGGCCACCCAATCTGGTTGTTCTCTATGGGAGATTCATGGCTTGTTCCACCTAATTTTGTTGAGGCTCGGTAGATGTGGAACTTTTTTGAGGTACCTTAACTGGCTATATTTACACTTGTTAGGTTTGGGATTCCATTTATGTAGGTTCTATGATTAGGTAGGTTCCTCTTCCTCATAAAAAGAAGTTAATTCATAAGAAACCAAATCAAGGACACTTAGTTAACTCGGGCATGAACTTCTTGAATTTCTAGGATATCCTCTCAGATGTATGAAATATAATGGGAATTGTGGGAGTTTGGGATTTCCCTGAAGGATTCTGAATGACCAGCTAGCATCCTCTTTGTGAACTCCTTTTTAATTTTTCCTCTTTGGTGGAGGAAATTCCTCTGTTGTACCTTTATGTTTCACTATCATTAGGTTTATCATATTTTGGGTAATCCATACCCAGTCATTAACGTTAACCTCATGTGCATAGGGTATGTTGATTTTTCCTTTAAGCAGACTCTAAATGTTTGGCCACTCTTTTTCTTGATTCATATTGCCTTAAAGGGTGTTGGGGAAAATGGAAGGAATTTCGATGGGTATAGCTACTTTCAAATTAGGCTATCATATCTTAAATTCCCTACATCCAACAGTAATTGACATGGGAGGATGAGTCTTGAGCTTCCTATCCTTTCATTTTCCTACTATATCATTGCAAATCATATGCAACTTTTTGTTCTACTAGTTTGTTATGGAACATAGTATGGAAGTTCAAAGGGGTGTGAGAATTCCTTCTTCATGATCATAGTATACTTATGGTAGAAACATATCCCGCATTTGTTTGATTAAATTTAGGACATTATTAGAAACTCTAGGCATAATAGTCTCATATATCTCCTTGTAGACTATGGGATAAAATAAGGTGCATATGTCCTCCATGTGATCCCTGAATCTATGGGCATACAGGTCTGAATATAGTTCATTCACCTCTAAAGGGTATGAAGGGGACCAAGGTTCATTAAATTTTATGGACATTCGAGAACACCATAGACTACATCTAGCAAATAGGAGGCCATGAAGAATGATTTCTTATGGTCTACAAAATTGGCTCATTGAGGAGACCAAATTGGAGGTGACTACTTTCCCTAAAGTGAGGATCTTGTCCTTATCTATGATCATGGTGAGAAGAGGAAGCCATGATACATTAAATTTTGTGATTGAATGGTTTCCATACAACCTATTCATTAAGGCCATGCCTATACAAACTCTTGGTATGAATCTTTAGATTAAGATGTCATTTAGATGATAGGGTCATCCATGTTTTCAATTGGGTCCTTTGGCCCAATTCTATAAAATGAATCTAAGTTATGTTTTATTCCATCCAAGACTCAATCATAGTTATGTTGTAGATAATAGTTGGGTTTAGAAAACTTGTAATAAGCTTTAAATGCATGACCAATGAAAGAAAGCTACCCTATTTATTCAGACTTGGAAAATAAATCCCAATTCTTTACTTTTGATTGAACAAGGAGAAAATATAGTAATTCAAGACATGAGAAATACCTTGAGCTTAGTCATAATTAAATGGAGGTTGGCTCTCTTTAAGGCCCTAATGTCTATCTATATACCTTTGTATTTGATCAACAGATATTCTTGCTTCATCTATGGCATCAATATCCAGTCCTTTCCCGTTGAATTGTTGAGAAGACCACTGAATAGTGTTGAATTTATGGTCCATAGAGGTTGAATCAATACATGGTGTTCGTATATTAATTATATGTTCTGAGTAGGAGTATAGGAATGTGATTCACATTTGAAGGCCCTATTTCTCCACCATAGCTAAAGACTAACTAGCTTGAAAATTTTGTAATGGATCCTTCTAAGTAATCTTCTTGAAATGGGTGCAAAGGGAGATCCAAATTTCATTGGAAATCTATAAATTGAAGGCTTGAAATAATTTTCCTTGGTTGGCACAATATCCTTTATAATCTAGGAAATATCTCTCTTAAAATGGCATGCTCTGTATTAATGGCGCATAATGTGTGACTTGATATTTTTTGGCCTACAGAGAACGTTACTTTTTGAATTGGTGATCCTTTTGAATGTGATCCTTACACTGTGTCAAACTAGGATGAATCACCACCATCATATTTAATTAGATTATTGTTTTTTAGAACCTTGGAATCCATGTGTATAACATAAAAAATCCATGTTGGAATGATATGATATGAGGATGCCATGTGTATGATAGGGATTGGTTGGCCCTTAGGAGATGGTTACATGTATTTTGAATTTTCTTCACGTTTCAATTCCTTTGATTTTTCTTACACTTGGAGAATTGTGATTCATCCTATTGTGAAGTGTGAGTTACGAATCCTTTAGTATATATTACTCACATTTAAACAAATTTGAATACTTTCTCATTGGGTCCTCGCACTTGGAAGTGTAAGGTATCACTCTTTGACCTGTGAGGAAAATTGAAAACTTCAGCCAATCAAATTTTAAAGTGTGAGCGCGAGAGAAATATAGAATTTGAGTGTGAGGAAAAGGATAAGTAATTTGAGTCGTCGCACATAGGAAGTGCTAGTTATAGAATTATTCAAAGTGTAAGTACTATAAAAAAAGTTAAGTAATGACTTATTCTAGTTAAGCCAATCATAAGCACTAGCATTAATAACTCTAATTAAAAAATATTTCAATCCAAATGATAATTAATCCAAATTTATAATTAGTAAACCATAGGAATCCTTACCTATAAAATGCAATCATTTTCTAAGGTGTGGGTAATTTATGTAATAATAGTATCCCAACATCATCATATCACAAGTTGTGAGCATTTTATTCAAAAATGATGTATGTGATCACATTTTATCTATCTTCAGTGGATTGTGTCTAATGTATCAAATGTTTTCAATGCTTGTGTGACCATTATTTTAAACGAGTATTTCATTTTTTGGTTTCATTTTATCTTAGATTAAGGTTCTAAAAAGTTTTAGGGTTTGAAATATATTATTTCTCTCTCTCTCTCTCTCTCTCTCTCTCTCTTTCATGTCACCCCTCAGGCCCTCTCACATTAGTCCAGGAATATCTATAAAATAGCAACATTATAGCCACATCCTTATTCATGTGCCTCACTGTCATTCCCATAAGGCATGGTTAAGATATACAGATAGATCCATCCATGGTTATAAAAATACATATCAAGAGGTCTGTCTTTTCTTCTTACCCCCCCTTTTGCATCATTTCCTTATTTGGGGTGTTAAATTGGGAACCAAAATGATACTGGCACCATTTATAGGGAACTTGTTATCTCAATTCAACTATGAGACCATTACCATGGTTTTCATCAATAATTGTCCAATTTTTTAACAATTAGTGGTGTTCTTGCAATCCATGTATGCTCGTCAATGTCACACACAAAACAAACATTGTTGTTGAGGAAATTTTTTTGTCTCAATTAAATTATGAGACTTCTTCCATAGTTTTCATTAAGAATTATCCAAGGTTTTATTAGTTATTTGTGTTCTTGTAATCCTTGTATGCCCATCAACGTGATATAATAAATTGGCATTTTTATTGGGTAACTTATTGTCTTAATTCAATTCTGAGACCATTACCAAGGTTTTAATTAAAAAATGTCTAAGGTATTATCAATTAGTGGTGTTCTTGCAATCCTTGTATTCCCATCAATGTCAAACACGAAACTGGAACCATTTTTAGGGAAATTTTGTCTCAATTCAATTTTGTGACCATTTCGAGGGTTTTCATAAATAATCATCCAAAATTTTTATTAGTTCATGGTGTTCTTGCACTCCATATATTCCCATCAATATCACACACAAATTTGGCACCACTTCTGAGGAACTTATTGCCTCAATTAAATTATGATGCACTTGTTGTGGTTTCCATAAAAAATTATCCTAGGTTTTATTAGTTAGTGGTGTTCTTTCAATGCTTTTATGTCCATCAACATCACATATGTTAATGACACCATTTCTGGGGACTTGATTCAGTTTCAAAACAAGATTTATCAGTTTATGGCTTGTCAAAAGTTTTGTAGGGGTTTTTCTTCAAGTTTCATGAGTTAAATTATTCATACATGCTCTACTTTCTCACCAATAACGTCATTTCTAGGTGCATCCGTTGAGGAATTCAAGAATGGTTTATTAATTAGCAATTTTAATGAGAGGTTTATCCATTTTATGTTCTCCTAATCTCAAATCTACATAATGTTTGTTTGAAGAATATGGGTTTAGGAAGGGTTGTGAAGTTATCATATCTCTAATGTTTTTAGGGTAGTATTCAGTGCATTTTCAAATTTGATCTATCAAGTCTATAATGCAATCTCTAGTGGCGAATCCATTATGAGTTTTGGGTCATACCATTGCTATATTTTTCATTATATATTATTGGAAATTTGACATTTATAAATTTGGAAGGACTAAGATGGTCATTCATGTAATGCCCCAAAAAATGTAGCACCTGAGTTACAACACATGAATAGTAAATATTATAGAATGATTATTTTTTTAAGAGAAAGAAGGATAAAAAGGATTAATGAGAACTAATTTTAAAGTTTTCAGTATTAAAATTTAGTATTGCACATCATCATGCAACACCATTGGTGTTTTCGATTTTGTAGGTTTCTCACACTACACGTTTGAATGATAAGGACTATGGTTAAATTGGAAAAGCCAATAACCTTTCTGACGATTTGGTTACAAGTGATTGACAAGTCTAAAAGGGTCATGGATCAAGAGAAGGCATTTATAAATATATCATGGCAACATTGATGTTTTCAGAATAAATTTGATCAAATCAGCAATAAATGGTCTTACGGGACAAGGTTCTCATTATCTAATTAAACATTTAATTTATATTAATTAATTTTGGAAACATGGTTATGCCTTCATCCACGTCCTATTAAGTGCTCTCATTAAATCATTGGTTAACTCCATTTCTTATAAAATCATTTCTAGATGAACGAGGGGAATCATATTTACAATTATCTTGCCTATTATTATATTATTTCCAAACATTCCCAACTACAACTAGGGAGATATAAACCCTAATTAACCTCATATTATTTATTATAATATATAATACTTATTAAATGGAACAATGGTTATTAGGTTGACATGATGTTTTAGGTTTTTAGATTAAAACGGTTTGAATAATTATAAGAATACCTAACTTGCATTATTCTATTAGAGATACTAGTTAAATTCATATTTTCTAAGTTGTCTAAAATTTGTTAAAATATTTAGCCATTACAAATTTCAATGGGGGGAGGTAATAATAATTGACTTATAAGTCTTATCCATTTTATTTACAACTCCTTATTCAACTTATTAAAATACTACTATAATTAAGCTCCTTATATCATTGCTATGAATTATTAACTAGCTCTAAGCTACTTAGAATAGTCAACTATTGTAAGTGGGAATATGGTTAGATTTGATCCATGATATTATCTCAACCTCTACCCTAGGATTAGATAGGTCATTCAAAACCCTAGTATCTCTCTTTATGTTTTCTTATGCTTGTTTCCTCTCTAGTTTTCTAAAAAAAATCATATTTTGGTTTTCCAGGTTTGGGCTATGGAAGAGGGACTACAAAACTTCATAGGAAGTTATATATATATATATATATATATATATATATCCTCACAGTTACTTAGACTGTGGCATCTCCATTCCCCCTACACCTTTGGGCACAATCCACTCATTGTAAAGTCACCCATCCAAACTTCTGTGGAGGGGTGAATTTACAATGAGTGGATTGTGCCCAAAGGTATAGGGGGAATGGAGATGCTGCAGTCTAAGTAACTGTGCATGCCACAAGGAACTAGGAAGAGGATCGAGCAGGGCATTGGTCCTGCTCAAAATCTTACACCGAGTAGTGGGGGGTGAATGTGACCAAGCCACCAAGAGAGGGGGTGAGGGGGTGGGTGCAGCCATTGGTCATAGGCATGGAGGTTTAGTGGGAGTTGCAGCCTATGCAGGATGTGGCCCACGTTTTATTTTATTATTATTATCTATATATAATATAGACAATATATTTTATAATATATGTATAATGATTATTATATATGTTATATATAATACTAACTAGAATAAATATTATATATTATATATAATAATTATTAAATTTAAATATTATAGGCTATATAATCAATATTACACACACACACACACACATCCCATTTAGTTATATTTAAAATAATTATATTTACATTTATAAAATACACATTATATTACCCAACAAAGATATATATATATATATATATATATATATATATATATATATATATATAGTTAAACTCTATATGTTCTCTAAACCGATAGGATTATAACATTTATAAATTGCAATTCCTAGTTATTTTTTTTATTAAGGACCCATGGTTAGTGTATCAAAACTTATAAAAATGTGTTCCAATGATTCAAAATTGAAAGGAGGTAATAATTTCAAAATTTTAAACTTCAACCATTTCTTATACACCTTTATTTCTTAGTAATCTAATGAAAGCACAATAATGCAACTTCCTTTTAATATCTATGCTCATAATACCCTCCATAGTATAAGTAATAGTTAGAAATATCTTAAAATATTTGGTTCTAATTATGGTCAATTACACTGGATGGTCATAGGAGATTTTAATACTTCGCTCACTCCACCTGAAAAAAAGGAGGCTCTGTTGATTTTTACTGCTAGTATGGACAACCTTGCTGATTTCATTTCATCTTTTAATATATTTGATTTGGATCTTCATGGTAATCCTTATACTTGGTCCAAAAAAAGAGTGGGAGAGGATCACATTTAAGTTAGACTTGACCATGCTATTATTTCGGTTGACTGGTTGTTGTCCCAAGGATTTAACCTTTCTTCTCTTCCAAGAATTGGATCATACCATAGCCACATTATGTTTAGATTAATCAACACTGATAAGCCTTCTCATTCTTCATTTAAATTTGAAAAAATTGGTTTGACCACCCTAACATTAAAGACAAAATCAATAAATGGTGGAACTTGGAAGTTGAAGGTACATCTTAGTTCAGATTTATTCAGAAGCTCAAAAATGTCAAAAAGAAATTGAAGATCTGGAATAAAAAAGTGTTTAGCAATGTTTTCACCTAAAAGAAATAAGTTAAAGAGGAGTTTTATCTACTGGAAAAAAGGGTTGTTGAAGTTGTTATGTCTTATAAGAACTATGCTCTTGAAAAATATCTCTTATATAAATTTCACATTCTTTATACTAGAGAAGAGTCCTTCTGGAGGAAAAAGTCTCAGGCTTTATGGCTTAAATAAGGGTACATGAATACCAAGTACTTTCATATGAATAACCGAAAGCATAGATCTCATAACATGATCATAGAAGTCTCCTTGGCTAATGGGTCAATTACTTCTGACTAGAATATCATCAAGGTTGAAGCTCTAAATTTTTACAAAATCCTTTTGAACAACAATACGTCTTTTTTTTAGTTGTTATTGATACACTTCTGGATTCTATTCCCAGTAAACTTGTTGATCAATGTGACTTTAAAAATATCATCAAACCCATTTCCATTGAATAATTGTAAAAGGTTGTCTTCTCTTTAGAAGGAGACAAATCCCCGGGGCATGATGGGTTTTCATCTAACTTTTTTTAGAAATTTTGGGATATCTATTCTAAGGACCTTATTAAAGTGGTGAATGATTTTTTAAGAACTAGTAAATCCTCAAGGATATTGATATATCTTTCATTTTTTTGGTGCCTAAGAAACCTGGTGCAAAGGATTTCAAATATTTTAAGCCCATAAGCCTTGTAAATGTCTTATACAAGATTTTCACAAAAATCTTGACTATCTGAATCTAACTGCTTCTTCCTATTCTTATTTCAAATCAGAAAGGGTTTTTTTGTCAAAGGTAGACTCATCCGAGATGGTGTAGTGATGGTTCATGAAACCATTCACTGTATGGAAAACATTAAAAAAGTTGGCATGGTCATTAAGTTGGAATTGAATAAAGTGTTTGATAGATTCTCTTGGATTTTCCTTGACAAAGTTTTGGAAAAATTTGGGTTCAATGCTCACTTCAAGAAGATCATCATCTCTTGCATATCCACTCCCATATTCTTAGTCATTTTCAATGGTGATTTGGTGGGTTTATTTTCTAGTAATATAAGCATAAGACAGGGAGACCCTATCTCTCCCCTCCTTTTCATCATTATGGCAGATAGTCTCAATTAGACCATCACCAAAGAAATTACCTTGGGTTATCTTTAGGGCTTTAAAAAAGATTTTCTGGAGATCTCTGTCTCACATCAACACTTTGCTGATGATATTACTATTCTCCTTCTATCTTCCATACTTGAATCTAATATGATGAAGCTCATTTTAAAAACATATGAAGATGCTTTGGGACGGTAGATTTACTTTAACAAGATCTCTATTTATTTCTTCAATACCCCTCCTAGTTGACAAAGGATAATTTATGATATTTTTGGATGTGAGATAAGCTCTCCCCCCACCACTTATCTTGGTATTCCTTTTGGCACTAAAAAAGTGTCTTTAAAAGTATGGAATTATATTCTTGACAAGTTCGAAAAGAAACTTGTTGGGTGGAAGTGAACTATTCTCTCCAATGATGGAAAATTCCTTCTAATCAAGAGCACATGCGAAATATCCTGATCTACATCATGTCCATGTTCTTTATTCCTAATGTTATTATTGAAAGGATAAAGAGAATTCATAAACACTTCCTATGGACAGGTATAAAGGAGAAAAACATATTCCATTTAGTGGCCTGAGGCAAGGTTTACAAAAATAAGAGAGTGGGTGGACTTATAATTAAAAATATCATAACGATGAACATTTCTCTCATATCCAAAATGACTTGGAGACTCCTCAAGGGAAGATCATCCTTGGACTAATCTAATCAGAGAAAAATATCTTAACTAAGGAAAAGCTCATAATTTACTAAACCTTGAAGATATCCCCTCCGGCTCCATATTATGGAATAATTTGGTCAAGACAAGTAGGGCCCTGAACAAAGATTATAAGTGGAATTTGGGATATGGCAAAGAAAGTCTCTTCTAGGAACATAACTAGGCTGATTTCTAGAGTCTTAAGAACAACATCATCTGGGAACAACTTAAAAACAACCTCACAACAGTTGTTAGATAGAAATCTAGTGATTATATCTGTCATTCTTTAAATGTATTCTTGCTAACATCCAAAGGGTTCTCAATCATACCCCAATAAGCCACATTCAAGATAAAAATGATTTCATCTAGGTTAAGTCATTTGATGGTGAATACTCAGTTAATAGTGGGTATCAATTATTTACAGGTGATATTCCTTGTCACTTTAACTTGAGAAAAATATAGTTCAAAGAGATTACTCATAAAATCAATCATTTCCTATGGCTTGTGTTGAACAAAAGAATTATCACCATTTTCAACCTCACTAAGAGAGAATATACCATCCCTAATAGATGTTGTCATTTTATGAAGGAGATCGACACAATTCGCCACCTTTTCCTGCACTGTCCTGCTACTTCTAGTGTATGGGAGCTTAGTTTTTCCAGGTTTGGTATTTTTTGGACTTTCCAAAATGATATTGTTCAGGCCTGGGAGAAATGGAAACCTCCCTTCAAGCATAGATCTCTCAGGAGGATTTGAAGACTCATCTTTCCCCCATGACATTTGAAGAATCTGGAAAAACAAAAAATCTATCATTTTTAGAAAATTTAAGAAATCCAACAAGAGGCTTTTAAGTGAGACCACTACCGAAGTCAAGGAGAGCATTATGAAATTCAAACCCCCTAAGAATTCAAAATTTCCTAAGAAGGAGGAGAGACTCTTAATTCAATGGAATATTGACATTGAGAAGGTTTAAGTTAAATCTCTAGGAATTGATAGATCTCTGGTCTAATGGATCCCTCCCCCTGAAGGTTGGTACAAGCTTGATTTTTATGGGGCCTCAAAGGGGAACCCTAGAGCTATAGGAGGGGGATGCTTGATAAAAAACCACCTTGGTCATGTCCTTGTTGCTTATGTTGGGACCATGGGCATCCAATCTAATTATTATGCCAAGGTTCTTATTTTTTCTTTGGGGTATCATGGTTATTAGAGATCACACAGTTAATAACTTAATTGTTGAAGGGGGTTTCCTTAATATTAACAACAATCTTAAAGGCACCAATGACCTAATTTGGACCATCAAATATTTCATCAATGAGGCCTTAAACATTTTCAAAGATCTTAATAATGTAAACATTAGTCACACGTACTGGGAGGGAAATTGTGTTGCTAACACCTTAACTAATGAGGGGGTTGTCACGAATCATCTCACTTTGTGGAATGACTCTAATGAAATATCACAAGCCATAAGGAAAATCATTTTGCAAGATGTTAAAGATAGCTGTCCATACCATCTATACTTTCCAGTGAAAAAATCTTAGGAGAAGTCATTATTCTAGGTATTTCACACAAAGAATTAGAAGTACTCTCAAATGGTCCATTTTCTTTCATCTCTCTTGTTTTATCTTTGGTAGTCTAGCTGTTGGGAAGTGTGACTTTGGTGGTAAAAAAATATGTCTGAGATGTTTTTTAGAGTTCTTTCCATCATGTGTGGACCTCCCTACCATTTAGAACCTATCTCTGATCCATCATGGTGCCAAAATGAAGCTCTATGGAGGGGTCTCGACGTCGATGGGTTTACAACCTTCATGGAGAGGATAAAAGGTCATGATAGGCACATTTCCATCACTTTTTCCTAACAGTGGAAAGACAGGGTTATCTCTTACAAAGGTAAGGATTTATCTATCACATTGGACCTTATTTCCTTTGTAATTGGGTTGTGTTGTTGTAGACTCACAACACCCCTGGATGCAGATCAGGCTTCTAGGTTGATCACTCTAGCATCCAGTGTGATTGCACAACATGGAAACCTCTCTCCAAGTGTGGGGACTTGTGAAACTGAGAGGAATCTCCAGATTAGAGGCTGGTTCCTCAAACTCCTCTGATCTAGATCTATATTTTTGTAAAACTACAGAGGTTTGAAACCTAAACCTACTCTAAAACCCAAGGAGATAGAGATAGAAAGTGCAAAAATGAAACTAAAATAACAGGTGATACACCAAAGGAGGAGTGGTGAACACTTCTTGTTCTACAGATAGACACAGATCATAAAATGCAACATAAAAACATCATGCACAAGCTGATAAGATGTAATCAGAGGTCTGAAATGAAACAAGCAACACAAACAGAGGACTAAAAACTGATCACAGAGCCTGTATTGTCATTTCCACTATCAAAACCCTTGTATTACAACATCAAAAGGTAGAAAACCTATTACAATTTTAGAAGAGGTATGATACTTGTAAAAATCACTTATTACAGGTGAAAGAAAAAGCTTGCTATCCAAAGAAATGTTCCCCCCTTTAGAAATGAGCCAAATCTGGTTTTACATGCATGGGTCAAGCCCAGGGGACAGAAAACATACAAAAGAATGGGAGCCCATCCCTTCTTGACTGCAAGTACATTAAAATGGCATGGGGGACCTTACAAACCCATACCCTGTCATTTTGACTGGAATACAGGAGAATGCGACCCATTCTGCATTAAATCTGGTCGCTGAAATGTCACTTCTGGCCATGAACATGCGTTAGAGCTGTTTCTCAATTTTCTCTCTCTAGACTACACCAAAACTCAAGATTAACCCCAGAATCACGTAGAGAATTTCATGAGATTTCCGTTGATATAACGAATGTGCAAATCTGAGCTTTGGATAGAAAGATATGTCGATCTGAAGATCTAGGGCATAAAATAGGTGAAAATGGATTTTTAAATTTCTTCCCGTGCTCTACCACCTAGATGACATGTGGCATGCATTGATTGGTCGCATGATTCTCTCTCCTTCTCTGCTTCGTTAGACACGTGTCCTCCTTTTATTGGCTCGGGTCAGTGCTTGAAACCTCGCCTTTTGACTTTTGGACTTTCCTCCTTATGACACGTGTTATGATTTGGTTGGTCCGTGGGTTTGCCGGCTTTTTGCGCCCTTCGCGTATTTTTGTCCCGGATGTCCCAGTGCTACACGGGACAAAAACTTCCGATCCACCCAAAATGTGCTTCCATGTCCCTTTTCTGCCGGTGACATGTGGCATGATCTGATTGGCTTTCGGCTCCTTCAGCTATCCACATCCCGCGCATCCCTTTGTCCCACTTGTCCTTGTGTTGAAGTTTCCCATTTCGGCCGAACCGGCCGGTTCGCGCCCTTCACGTACATTTGTTCCACTTGTCCCAGTGCTACGCGGGACAAATTCTTCTGAACCACCCGAAATGGCTTCCTTTGCTCTCGGCCGCTTCGCCTTTTCGTGTCCTTCGTGTCCTCGCGGCCCAAATGTCCCAACTGCTTAGTATGAAAGTTCTCCATTTCGGCTGATCCGGGCGGTTCGTGTCCTCAAGGCCCAAATGCCCCGAGTAGTTAGTTGATTTTCTTCTCCTTCGGCCGAACTAGATTTTTACGTCCCTTGCATCCCGATGGCCTGATTGTCCCTGTGCTAAAATTTTCCCTTTTCGGCCGAACTGGCCGGTTTGCGCCCTTCGCATACATTTGTTCCACTTGTCCCAGTGCTTCGCGGGCTGCCTGGAGGCGTTTTGGCTGAACTGCGCCTTGGTGTCCCGAATGTCCCAATTGCTCCTAGGACAAGGACTTAGCCGATTTTCACAATTTTTCCTGGCCCAAGCTTATTTTCTGCAACTTTTTCACATTTTCTCAGAGCTTGCTCTTTTCAACCTAGACAGGAGAGTTAGAAAAATTTCTGAGGGGACCCTAGAAACATGATTTTTGCCCTGAATCCATCCATTTGTCTAGGACTTGAGAATTCTGATGTATGTTATCAAATCAACGCTAGGGGTGGATTTGGATAACAATTTGGTGACTCAGTGGGGATACCTGCATGCTAGGTAGAAGATACCAGTTGCCTGAAGCAGTCCACTAGGCATGGAGTCATCAAATATTCTATTTAGAACCTCAACTGACTCAGAATGTGCAAGGAGGAAGATGGAATGTCTCCTGATAAAAGCAAGGACT
Source organism: Taxus chinensis (assembly GCA_019776745.2). Lineage (NCBI taxonomy): Eukaryota > Viridiplantae > Streptophyta > Pinopsida > Cupressales > Taxaceae > Taxus > Taxus chinensis. The sequence continues at coordinate 553,809,896 of CM034150.1, forward strand.
GCAAAACATCTCCATGAACAACAAGCTATGCCAAAGCACTTAGGGAAAACAAAACTAACCTACAACAAAACAATGTGCACAAGCACTTAGAGGAAAGAAAATATAATCTAATATTTACAGAGGTAGTGAACTTCCCTCTAGAGTCAACGCTAGAGATAATTCCATTGACTGGAATCTGCAGTTCTTCACCCTCCAGTGAGGCTAATTGGAAAGCATTGCTGTTCTTGCACTTTGTGACCACGTATGGGCCACTCCAAATGGCATCGAATTTTGAATGCCTTCCCGGTTTTGCTCTGTCCACATCCCATTTCAATACTAGATCTCCAATTTGAAAAGATCTATCCTTGGCCTTTCTATCAAAGGTCTTCTTGACCAAAGCTTGATCCTTTTCCATTGCTTGGGATGCCTGATTTCTGATCTCTTGCAGCTCCATCAACTCTGCATACCTCACCTCCATGGGCTCAAATTCCAGCAACTCCAGCTGCTTCATGAGTTCCAACGTTGGCAACTCAAGTGACATGGGCAAGATTGCCTCTCTTCCATAGAAAAACCTGAATGGAGAGTTACCTGTGGATCTTTTGGGAGTGATCCTATCAGCCCATAAGGCTGATTTCAGCTTGGTATGCCAAGACCTCTGATTCTCATCAAGATTCCTCCTAATGATCCTCAACAAATTCTTGTTTGTAGACTCGGCCTGGCCATTACCCTGAGGGTAATAGTTCGATGAAGTGCTTAGGTAAATACCGTTCTTGACAGCCACTCAGTCACCCTAGATCCAATGAATGCCAATGCATTATCAGAGATTATTGTAGCAGGTACACCGAATCTAGTTGTTATCCCCTCATAAAAGTCTAAGATGCTAGACTCATTTGCCTCTTTGAGTGCTACTGCTTCTGTCCATTTGGTGAAGTAGTCTGTGGCTGTCAAAATCCATTTGTTCCCTTGGCTTGAATTGGGATTAATGACTCCGATGAAGTCCAAACCCCATTGCATGAATGGCTGGTCAACTGAGATTGGATGCAATGGAAGGGCAGCAAGTCTCTCTTTTCCTATGAAGAATGCACAATTATTACACCTCTTGATCCATGCATAGCAGTCACTGAAGATTTTGGGCCAATAATAACCAGTCTTCATGATTTTTAGAGCTGTCACTTTTGGTGCAAAATGGCCACTAGCTGGTCCACCATGAAACTCTTCCAACACCTTTTGAATCTGACATGTGCTAATGCATCTCAGCAGCACTCCATTCACATCTCTCTTGAACAAAACTCCATCAACAATGGCATATGGAACAGCCTGCAACCTGAAGTGTCTCCTTTGGGTCTTGTTCATCTCTGGAGGGCATAGGCCTGTGCCTAGGAAGTGCATAATATCTTGGGTCCAGCAAGGAGTCGGGGCAGCATTGTCTTCTTCTTGATTGCCACTTGGCTCATGGCTGTCTTGGACTGTCAAAATAGTTTCTTCTTTGTTGCATACTTCTTTTTGCTCCCCCAAAACCAGTTGCTCACACAATCCTTTCCCTCTTACCAGCTTGGTGACCTTGATCTCAATGTCATACTCCATGACATGGATGATCCAACCTGCCCTTTTCTCATTTGAATCCTTGTTGAGGAGGAAGTCCTTAACCCCAGCATGTGAGACCAGTAGTTGAATCTTATTGTTTGAGACCAAATGTCTGAACTTCTTCAAGCTCCTGATGACAGCAAGGACATGCTTTTCGATGAAAGAATACTTTATTTCATAATCTTCCAAGGTTTGGATGAAGAATGCTATGGGCTGTTATGAACCTTCTCTATTCAGCTGTGTTAAGATAGCTGAGATTGTGTCTGATCCTCCAAACGCATACAACATGAAGTCCTTTGAAAAGTCTGAGTTGATAAGAGTTGGAGCTTGTGATATTGCATGCTTGATGTTTTCAAAAATCTCTTTTCCTTCTGCTGTCCATTTGAATGCCAGACTCTTCTTCAACATCATTGTTAGAGGATTCACAAGAGTGGCAAACATTAGGCACAAATCTGTGGATAAAGTTTATCCTTCCTAAGAAGATTTGAAGAGATTTCTTGTGGTGTGGCAATGGGAACATTCAGATGGCTTCAACTCTTTCAGGATCAATTGTTAGCCCTTCCCTAGAGACAATGTGGCCCAACAATTTGCCCTCGTGTGCCAAGAATATACACTTCTTTGGATTCAATGACACTCCGAACCTTCTACACCTCTGAAACACTTGTCTGAGGTGAAAGAGATGGTCTACTGCATTCTTTGAGAAGACAGTGATATCATCTAGGTATACTAGCACTATATTGTTGATTAAGCCTTTGAATGCCATATCCATAGCTCGCTGAAATGTTGCTCCGGCATTTGATAGGGCAAATGACATCTTCTTGTAGGCATAGGTGCCCCATTTGGTGGTGAAATCCGTCTTGAATTGATCTTCTTCCTTCACCATTATCTGATTATAGCCTGAGTATCCATCAAGTAGTGAGAACCTTTCTGAACCAGCTACAACTTGCAATATTTGCTCCATGGAAGGGAGTGGGTAATGGTCCTTGAGGGAGGCTCTGTTCAAGTCTCTAAAGTCAACACACGGTCTGATTTCTCCATTTTTTTTTCTCATTGGCACCAAGTTTGCAACCCAACTTGAGTGTTTGATGGGGAAGATGATATTGGCCTCAATAAGCTTGCTTAACTCTTTTCTCATGAGAGGTTCAATATGGGGATTCACTGGCCTTTGATTTTGCCTAACAGGCTTGGATTTCAGATCCAGCTCAATAGTATGTTGTGCCAGCTTTGGGTTGAAACCTCTTAGATCTTTGTAAGTCCAAGCAAAGATATCTGGGAACTCTTGACAAAGCTGAACAAAATCAGATTTCTCTTGTGAGGTACTTTGCCAATCTACAATGTTTTGCCTTCTTCCACTAAAATAGGCTCTGAATCTTCACCCTTCACTTGAATGTTTGCTTTCTCCTTCCAGAACTGATCATTCGGGTTGAAGATTGACTCCAAGGTTATGAGGCCTTTTGGTAATTTGTTAGTTCTCAGCTGTACTACCTGATCACCATATTGCTGCTCCAGCTTGTCTTGATTTCTGGCGGAGAACTCGGCTTCTTCTTGTAGGAAATTGACAATTTGTTGATCATTCTCGAAGACTTACCAAATTGTGTTGTTATCTGGAACATCTGGTCTCACAACCAATTTGATATGAGGCTGAGATTTCTCACTTTTGATACTTTCTACAACGTCAAACACAGCCCCAATTGCTGCAAGTCTGTCAGCAGCTTCATTCTTTTTTCTTGGGATGGAATTGATGCTAATTGCTTCAAGATCCTCAATGAGGTTCCATACCCTATTTTTGTAGTTCTTCAGCAGGTCATTCTTTGTAGCATGTTGTCCCCTGACTTGATTGATGATCAGCTCACTATCCCCCGAACACCTGCAAGTTATTTATGCCCTTTTTCCTAGCCCAATGAAGTCCATGAATCAAGGCCTCATATTCAGCTGTGTTGTTTGAACAAGAAAAATGGAAATGAAAAGCTGAATAATATTTGATGCCTTGAGGTGAAACAAGCATAGCTCCTCCTCCTGAACCTTTTCTACTCCTTGATCCATCAAAGAACAGCTGCCATACTTCATTCTTGTCCTTATGATCTGGCTTGGTGATGCTGGGGAGAGGTTGATCCTCTTCATGTAAACAATAAACCCCTAGCTCAGATTCTTCTATTTCTTGATAAGGATCAAAGGCATGCACTTTGCTTGCCCATTCATCAAGAGTCAAATCTGGGATACTTCCAACCTTAGTGTCAGCTTCATCAGTGCTAGGGTGATCTTCTTGATCAAATGCTGAGCAATTGGCATTAATCTGACTTGGAGTGTAAGGCTCAATATGGAAGTTTGCAATAGGTTTGGACTTGATTGTGGCCTTAGTTCCATACCTTTTTCTGAACAACATGTGTGACCAATCAGTAGACAAGTAGCCTCCAATTTTGGCTGTGAAGTCCCTTGACAAGCATAATGCAAAGAGTGGTGGCAGGTCTATGACTGACACATCTTGTAACACTATTACGTTGGGACATGCATGCAGTGTGAGGCTCAAACCTTTGATTACTCCAACCGTTGTCACTGCTGTCCCATCTAATTGCACTACACCCTTGGAGATGACTTCATATTGAAGCCCTAGTTGATCAGCTATTTGCTTGGGCATTACTGAACTACTTGCCCCAGAATCAATCATGCAATTGTGTACTAGTTTATCCCCAATGATTAATGAAACATAGAAAGGAGGGGGCTTCAACATTTTACCTTGTTGTCTTCCATGATTTCCTTCAGGCTGGGCAGCATTTTTGAGTACCTTCTCTTGCATTTGGACCCGTTGGATTTGAAGTTGACCAGTCCTTCATGGCAGCTTGTAGTAGATCTCTCTAGTCCTGGGATGGATAGGGATTCCCACATTGATATATTGACGTTATTCATTCTTCATCTGTTCAATGATACTGAATGGGGATGAAGTATCCTTTTGTTGTCCCTTGGTTTGCACACGTTCACTCCTTGCACGTGGGTAGCAACAGCTGGCATTTGAGTTGGCCTAGGGGCTGTTCTTAGCTGCCCTTGTGCATTTGAAACTAGACTTTGCTTGCCAATCATTTGTGGAGCCGTGGAAGGTTGTGGATTGGCTGGGGCTAATGGCTTTTCTTCACCCAAATTTCTCCTCTTTGATCTTGTGTTGGCTGCAACACCTTGAGAAACTGCCTGATTCATGCCACAGAAATCTTCTGCTTGCCAGTTCACCAATGTGGTGTCATTTGGGGCTGATTGTTGTTGGAATGTTTCTGGTTGTTGGTTGTTTCCTTGACTACCCTCACCCTCCACACCAGTAGTTGTCACCATCAATGCTTGATTGAGAGCACCATTGAAGCACATGGATTGGTTATGAGGCTCATTGCATGGAAAACACTAATCATATTCCTGAGCAATGTTGTTCTGTGTTGGCACTAATGCCTTAGAGGCAGATATGGCATTTTGGATTATAGGGCTAGAATGGTCTATTGGCAGGAGGCCTTACTTGGCTTTGATTTTGATTCATATTTGCAGCTGGATTAGGTGGTCTTTGTGGTTGGTATGGCTGCCTATTAGGTACTGAGCTTGGGGTTGATAAGAAGGTTTGAAACCTTGGGCTTGCTGTCTTTTGATAGTAACCAGCTCATTTCCCAAATTTTGCAACTGTTTCATGACCTCTTGGAGTTCATTTGAAGCACTAGAGGATGAAGTAGAAGTTTCACTTGAACTTTGATTTCTAGGGGTGGAAATAGGAGCCAAAGTGGGTGCTTGACTAGTGCTTGGATTTTCTAAGTTTGGATACAAGGGCATGGGAGGCCTAGGAGCCAGTTTGCCAGCTTGAATAAGACAGTTTTCGGCTCTAATGGCAATGCTATAAGTAGCAGGTAAGGGTTGTGCCTCCCATAGATTGAATTAACATAGAAATATCAGAATTCAAAGCTTTAAGGTAATATAGAAAAGCACCTTCTGCTATTGGCCTGACTACCACTGGAATCCTATCCCAAGACCTTTGAAATCTGAAGTTGAAGTCAGTCAGCTGCTTGTTGGGGGCTCTCTTGATAGTTGTCAGCTACTCCAAAAGAGACAAGTTGTCTCCCTTCTCTCCAAATTGCTCATGAAGTGCAATACACAGCTAATTCCAGTTTGTGATAGAACCAGCTCCAAGGCTCCTAAACCATTGCAATGCTTTACCCTTGAATGAAGATGCCAGTAACTTGACAGCCACTTGCATTTCATTGATTTCATGGATTGCACAAAGGTTAGCAATATCTTTAACATGATCACCTGGAGTAGTCTGATTTTCTCCAGTGAAGTAGGGAATGTTTTTCAAGGCTGCAATAGGAACTGGATGTTGTGCATTGAGAGCAAGTGGGCTGCTTCCTGTGAAGTTGACATAGGGGTTGTTCTGAGCCATTCTGATTGGTCTTAAAACCCTTGTTGACTGAATGAAAGGCCTGTCAGGTGGAGGAGTTGAGAGAGTTTTGTTTGGTGGAGATGGAGACCTTTGAATCCTCCTTCCTCTTTGCCTTCTTCTTAGAGATAACTGCAGGTATTCAAACAAGCACTTCTTCTTCTCCAACTCTTGACCTTGTGGTGATTCTTCTCATGATTTTTCAGGCCTGCACTGCTGAAACCAGTTGATTCTTCCCCTTGGAGTCGCCAGATATGCAAATAATAGCTCTTATAAGCAAGAAAACTGCAGCAGATGCATATCAACTTTGCTGCAATAAAAATGAGACCTCTAGGTCCCACCGGGTGTGCCAAAACTGTTGTTGTAGACTCACAGCACCCCTGGATGCAGATCAGGCTTCTAGGTTGATCACTCTAGCATCCAGTGTGATTGCACAACATGGAAACCTCTCTCCAAGTGTGGGGACTTGTGAAACTGAGAGAGGAATCTCTAGATTAGAGGCTGGTTCCTCAAACTCCTCTGATCTAGATCTATATTTTTGCAAAACTACAGAGGTTTGAAACCTAATCCTACTCTAAAATCCAAGGAGACAGAGATAGAAAGTGCAAAAATGAAACTAAACTAACAGGTGATACACCAAAGGAGGAGTGGTGAACACTTCTTGTTCTACAGATAGACACAGATCATAAAATACAACATAAAAACATCATGCACAAGCTGATAAGATGTAATCAGAGGTCTGAAATGAAACAAGCAACACAAACAGAGGACTGAAAACTGATCACAGAGCCTGTATTGTCATTTCCACTGTCAAAACCCTTGTATTACAACATCAAAAAGGTAGAAAACCTGTTACAATTTTAGAAGAGGTCTGATACTTGCAAAAATCACTTGTTACAGGTGAAAGAAGAAGCTTGCTATCCAAAGAAATGTTCCCCCCCTTCAGAAATGAGCCAAATCTGGCTTTTACATGCATGGGTCGAGCCCAGGGGACAGAAAACGTACAAAAGCATGGGAGCCCATCCCTTCATGACTATAGGTGCATTAAAACAACATGGGGGACCTTACAAACCCATACCCTATCATTTTGACTAGAATACAGGAGAATGCGACCCATTCTACATTAAATCTGGTCGCTGAAATGTCGCTTCTAGCCATGAACACGCATTAGAGCTATTTCTCGATTTTCTCTCTCTAGACTACACCAAAACTCAAGATTAACCCCAGAATCACGTAGATAATTTCATGAGCTTTCCGTTGATATAAAGAACGTGCAAATCCAAACTCTGGATCGAAAGATATGTCGATATGAAGATCTAGGGCACAAAACAGGGGAAAACGGATTTTTAAATTTCTTCCCGGGCTCTGCCACCTGGATGACACATGGCATGCATTGATTGGTCACGTGATTCTCTCTCCTTCTCTGCTTCGTTGGACATGTGTCCTCCTTTTATTGGCTCAGGTCGGTGCTTGAAACCTCACCTTTTGACTTTTGGACTTTCCTCTTTATGACATGTGTCATGATTTGGTTGGTCCGCGGGTTTGCCGACTTTTCACGCCCTTCGCGTCTTTTTTTCCCAGATGTCCCAGTACTGCACGGGACAAAAACTTCCGATCCACCCAAAATGGGTTTCCATGTCCCTTTTCTGCCAGTGACATGTGGCGTGATCTGATTAGCTTTTGGCTCCTTCGGCTATCCGCGTCCCGCGCGTCCCTTTGTCCCACTTGTCCTTGTGCTAAAGTTTCCCATTTCGACCGAACCGGCCGGTTCGCGCCCTTCGCGTACATTTGTTCCACTTGTCCCAGTACTGCGTGGGAAAAATTCTTCCGAACTGCCTGAAATGGCTTCCTTTGCTCTCGGCCGCTTCGCCTTTTCATGTCCTTCACGTCCTCATGGCCCAAATGTCCCAACTGCTTAGTATGAAAGTTCTCAATTTCGGTCGATCCGGGCAGTTCGCGTCCTCAAGGCCCAAATGCCCCGAGTAGTTAGTTGATTTTCTTCTCCTTCAGCCGAACTGGCTTTCCGTGTCCCTCGCGTCCCGACGGCCCGATTGTCCCTATGCTAAAATTTTCCTTTTCGGCCGAACCGACCGGTTTACACCCTTCACGTACATTTGTTCCACTTATCCCAGTGCTTTGCGGGCCGCCTGGAGGCGTTTCGGCTGAACCGTGCCTTGGTGTCCCGAATGTCCCAACTGCTCCTAGGATAAGGACTTAGCTGATTTTCACAATTTTTCCTGGCCCAAGCTTATTTTCTGCAACTTTTTCACATTTTCTCAGAGCTTGCTCTTTTCAACTTGGACAGGAGAGTTAGATAAATTTCTGAGGGGACCCTAGAAACATGATTTTTTCCCTGAATCCATCCATTTGCCTGGGACTTGAGAATTCTGATGTATGTTATCAAATCAACCCTGGGGGTGGATTTGGATAACAGGTTGAGAATTAATGGGATTAATTTTTATAGAAATAAATTTGATAAGGAAGCATAAGAGAAGAAGTTTTTTAAAGGGGAGGAAAAACTCAAGATTTGGAAAATGGATCTAGTTTTTTCTTCCATTCCCTCACCTTCGATGAGGTTACAAAGATGGTTGTTAGGTACATTAATTTTGAGGGTCGCTTCTCTAATTTTCCTCTCCACCATCTGTTCCTTTTGAATCACTTCCATTATACCCCTAAGGCAAGCCTCTCCTATTACATCTTGTATTCCATGTGTAGACACTAAATCACACACTTTCGGTATTATTTAGTCACATCTTCATACTACTCTTCATATGGTTTTTGAGTGAACAAAGTACTAATTAACCCTCATCTTTTGGTAATTTTACTTTTTATTCTATTCTCATTATCAACCTCATGAACATACATGCCCAGTATATTTTTCTCTTTTTATGTCATTTTAGCCTTGACTGAGGCACCTAGGCCAGTACTGGGATGCCCACAGGTGCCCTGGTCCTTTTTCCACTTTATATCCATATTTTGGGAACTTTCTATCTATTTGAGCATTCTATATGTTTAGTGGTCATCCTCTTCATGGTTAATTATGAAATTAAAACAGGAGAACCATATAAATACAAAGTTATTAGACCATAATGAGGGACCAAGAACTAGGCATTACTACCATCACCTAAGGTTACATTCCATCTAAGGCATCTAGAGATCATTTACATCCATCGAGCTCCATCACAAGGTATAAGGCTTTCTCATCTACATAACACATCATAGGAGGGAACTTTATTATATTCCATCTACCATTTACTACATTTCTACACATTTATTTCTCACTACTTTCACAAAGTTTGACTAGAACAAGAGCACCTAGGGCATCATTGTACACATACATACACAAACTAACATGTTTATGAGATTTAGTTTAGTGCTTAGTTAGTAAGTCCACCATTTTGGTCACTGAGGGACATCTGAACCCTTCATATGCATCTTTATTTTTTAGGGTTTTGATGTGTGTCTTGGGGTTTTGTAGGTCTCATCTTCATTTTTGATTTCCAATGACATATTGCAAAGTCTAGTGAAGCTAGTTTGGAAAGAAGAGAACATAGGCGATCATTTAGTGACACTTTAGAGGAGGTCTATAGAGGTTTTTCACAGACCAAGGTGCCCATATCTCAGACTAGGGTGACCACAAGCGCCCTTGTGCCTATACAAGTGCCCCATTCCACTCAAATTTCCTAGATTTGTAATTTTATGGACCTCGACACATTTGTTTCTTCCTCTTGTTTCTCCATCTATCTCTATGACATAGTCCAGCAAGCTCGTTGAATTAGCTGAGTTATTTCTAACTCTCTTTGCACTCTAGGGTTTTACATATCTTCTTTCTTAGTTACTTGGGTCATTTCTCCTTATTTGATTATCTATTATTTGTTGTTGTACTTCTTAGATTAACTCATAATATTCAAATTTTAGTTAATCACTAGGGAAAAATCTATTGTATATGTTTAGGCTCACCTTAGAGGCCTCTCTCTTCACCAAGGGGTCATCTTCCTTATAAACCATTATTTCCATGATATGGCCTCTATTCCCCCCTCTCATCTTTTAGTCCCTCCTCCACCTCAACAACACAAGGTTAGGACTAAGAACCGAAGCTTCCGCTCCCCCACTCCAACACGACCTCTGACTAAGAGGGTTCTCCACAATACTGAAAAGGGGAACTATTTTTTTTTTTGAAATCCTTCTCAACATTAGCCAAGTAATTTAGGAACCCCAAGCCAACAAGGATTTGAGGGCTCAGTTCATGTTGCAGGCTTATGTTATTAAGAGGCTTGGTGAGGACATTGAATTTCATCTTAATGAAGTTTGTAAAGATGATTCGGATTCTACTACTATCTCTAAGCTCGAGGAAAATGCTAAGGATATAGTTAAGAAGCAACATGTTATGGAGACCAAAATGTAATAAATTATCAACAAGCATATTGATCAATTCTCCATGCATAAGGTCATGTTAAACTTCATTCAGATACAGGTTAAGAAAATTTGTGACATCAGTGGCATATTTTAAGAATTTTGGAAGGATGGAAAGGTTAAGAAGAAATCATTGGCATTGATCAGTCAAGACGCTACACTACAAACAACTATCAATCTCTTTAAGGCTATGGAGGAGGCCTAAAAGGTCTTCAACAAATTTATTAAGTAGTTGTCTTGAGGTCAATTTAATGATTGTCCTTGTTTTGTCTCAGTGATGTTTTGCTGCGGTCTTACAACTGTCATTTTGCTATTTTAGGGTTGGTTTTTACCGTGCCTTGGTTCCTTGTTGGATTTTTTTCCCTTCCTTGCTCTTTATTGTAATATCTATCTCTCTTAGGATTTTTCTGGGGTGTGGTCCCCACTTGTAAAAAAACCATTGATCTTGTATTGTCTCATATTTCTTTTGAGCCTCTTTTGTACCTTGGGGTATGGTACCCTTTAAAACTATTTATCAATAATAAAAAAACAAGATTTTTCATTTATTCTAATGAAGTAGGAGGGAGATAAAAATACACACAAAGCTTGTTATTTATATCCATATACATTGTTTTCCATGGAGACAGGAGTAAGAGAAAGAGACAAAGAGACAAAATTTTATTTTGTTTGTAACATTCAAACAAATTTTCTTCAACATTTAAGTAGAAATAAAACAATGTAACAGTTCACAATAAGTATAATAATAGGACTCTTGTTTTCAACGAGAAAATAATACACAATATCTTCCAAAAGTATCAAGTATTCGACACATAGACTCCTCATAGATTCAAAAATTTATCTTAACCAAAAAGAGATGGAAGAAATGCTCTCCACCCAACCATCTTAATGGAAAAAGTATTCTCTTCTCATTGACCCATGAGCCCCAACAAAGGAAAAATATCACATCTTATCCCACATTGATAAAAAATGAACAAGAATACAAATCAAACATTACAAGCACCAAATAACATATATGGGATGCAAAATTATGCCCCCCATGGAGAATGAAATAAATCTATGTTGTAAACACCACTTTTTCACTCCTAGGTGACCCAACACACATTAATCACACCATCATTATTCACATTATTATTCCTATCCTAAGTACACTATAATTTACCATCATAAACATTATTTTACCCACATAAAATATTATTTACCCTCCCCTAACCATATAAAACCAACCTAGGCTAATTTATCCTACCCATCTTAACTCCATAATCTCTTCCTACCTAGATTCCTAACCTCCAACCATTCATTAAACAACCTTAATCCTCAGATAACAAGTGGTTTTAACCATGTTCCATCTTTTCCTTACTTGGTGTTTAACATCTCTAGATAAATCAACGGTGATTCTTGATCATCAACGATCATTGTGGATGACGTCGATCCTATAAAAACCATCCTCTTATAATTTTCACATTTACATAGACATATTGGACTACTGTTAGAATTTTGAGCCTCCACATGATATCATGACATTTCCATACACCCACACTCTGCTATCATCCCTTGGAGAAACCTTGTAAAATCATCGGTCAGCCACTTGGAGCTTTTTCATTCTCTGAAGTACTTGATAAGGTTGGTAAAAATTTTGTTTAACATATTTTACATTAATCATATTCTACAGTCAGTTGTCTACAATATCCTCCATACCCACTTTACATTCATTCCTTCATTTAATCATTTGACCAACTTTTATAATATTTATAATTTTAATAGTAATCATCTTCAATTCTTGATCATCTTCAATCAATGTATTAAACCCTTTATTTATCATAAGCCTTTTATACATGCCAAAATATATGTTTTCTTAATATTATCTATTTCTATAATTCTTGTAGTATGTCTTGTCATTGTCAAAATTCATTTTATATCAATTACAATTTATTTTATCAAGATTTTATCAAAATAATTTGTTTTATCTTCAATCAATGTCGATTCCTGATTGACATCAATATTTGTCAATTTAGTCACTTTTTTTTAGCAATTATCACATCATTATCAATATGTTCTGGCCTAATATGTTGTCTTACAAGTTGTATTCTTTGTATACAATTATTCCAGGTTCATCACACTCCACAACAAGCATATACTATCTCTCAATCATCCATCATCCTTTCGTATGGGAATAGTTAAATATCGCACATGAACTTAGCCTATGCGTCATTGCCTTCACACTAGAAATTAAAGACATTGACGAACAAATTGAAATCATACAAGAAATACATGACACAACAGAATAAGCTTAGCTATATTATTTTCTAAACTTCAATCTCACCACAACCCTATCTTGGGCCATCTATAACGCAGAGAAGGATCTCTCCATTACTCTTGAATTTTTAATTACATTGTCATTATCTTATCTTATTATCACATCACTTAATTATACAACACAAGTTGACACCCTTCAAGGAAGGCCTTTGGATTCCTGGGATTGGATGTCACTGAGAAACTCCTTAAATCCTTATCTCATGTTTGTATTGTTAAATTATCTTTGTATGCAAGCCCGCTCACTTGGAAAAGATTATTTTACATTATTGGTATCCAATCATCCCAAAATTGTGTTTATTGGTGCAGGTATCAGTAAACCCCATTTTATTTATATTTTTTAGTATGTCAGTATAATAACAACTAACTGAAATTCACCATAAACATATGCTCTCTATTTAACTACCAAATGGGATGACAATAAGATAAAAACATCCATTCACTCTTCCATCCAACCACTATCCTTATAACTCCCAAGCCACATTTGGCTTACCCTTTTGAATCCATCAAGAAGACCCATTACCCAACCCACACTCCCTCCAAGTTAGTCTAATATGATTAATTCAAAAGCCTTTTAGCTCCAAAAAATCCACACATAAAACCTATTATCTTCCTAATCATTTTTCCTCCAACAATAAGCATATGTTATACCACCTCCTTACACTATTATTATTGCCCAAAAACTACCCAAAATACACATAAAACCATTACAAGATAAACAAAACATGTAAGAAAAAATAAGGAAAGCAAGAAAATCAGAACCTACCTTGGAGGCATTGTGTCCTCTTGATGGTCCTTTCTAAAAAACAAATAATCACTCTAATACTTCTCTAAAGCTTCTTAAAACCAAAAGAAAAAAGAAAAACTTAAAAATAAAATTAATGGAACCCCTTTTTCCTCTCAATTCTCTCTTACAAGTAAAAAACCATGTACTCTTCAAAATTAGGTGAATACAAATCAGTTAAAATAAATGAAAATGTAAGAGGTTTACAAAAAATATTTTCCAAAATCAAGCAAGTGTAAGGAAATTTACTTGCACACTCAAACTCCAATCCCAAAATGGACTCTTCTCCCAAGTAACCATGTAACCATCCAAATTAAAAGAAAAGAGTAAAAATAAGGAAAAAAATCCCATCAAATCAAGTAAATAAATCAATTTTTCCCCTTTTAAATATTACCTACCCCATACGTATGGTCTTGGGGAAATTTTGGGAGTGTGGGAGAAGGTAAACCTCTCCCACGCACTTCCAAAAATTTGCCTAAAGGCTGAATCCGAATTTCTCAAGTTCAAAATAATTTAAATGCCAAAGGAAAAGGGAAAATTATTAATAATTTATTACAATGAGACTTCAATAAATCAAACCACCATTAAATTTAAAAACATTAAATTAAAACATTAAGTTAAATACATCAACTAAAAAATCATTAAATTAAAACAAGACAAACTAGGAAAAATATTAAATTAAAATCACAAGAGTTACAAAATAAAAGGGGATGTGGTAATCCACATGAGGGTACATAAAATAAAAAATCACCAAATAAATAAAAAAGGTCATTTTTATATTAGCAACACACACACACACACACAACTCAATGGGTGGTCTTGGTTAGCACAAGCTATTTTTCGGTTATTGGTCTCCCCCATCTCAATTTGGTATTTTATAATGTTCATGAATGTACATGTCCATTACCCACACACTCCAAATGAAACATCATACCTACATAAAAAAACATATAGTGCAAAATGGAAATCCACTCACAACAATCATACAATTCACGTATAATTTAATACATATAAATTTCAAAATAAATTTCCCAAAATTTCCTTTAGTTTATCGTAATTTCCATGAATATTTATTCTAAAATCATTAGTTAAATATTCATATAGACTAAATCATTATACATTGCTTAAACATGTGTTTATTAATCACTCATCATTTCACCATTCATTATTAGAATCAATTTGACACACACACACCCATAACTGGACCATTTGAAGTCAATTTAAGTTTCGCTAATATATTTTTAGAAATTCCTTTATATGAATATAATGTCTTAGTAATTTATTTATTCCCTTCATGACTTTACCATTTTCCAACATTATAAAATCAACCATTCTAGTTTTTACTTGCACTCCTGTTGTAGACAAAAAGTCACGCACTTTGGGTCATTATCTAGTCTTGATTTCATACTACTATTCATATGATTCCTAAGTAAGAAAAGTACTAATCAACCCATGTATATGGGCATATTTGATTTATTTCTACTACCACTTTTGGTCTTGCACACCTTTTTACTCAGTCTAACCTCCGACCCTTCAGTTTCTTTGAGTCTGGAAACCAACACCCATCTAGGACGCCAACGCCAGGCATCCCGGTCCCTTTTGAGCGCTCCTAACCTCTTTTTACTTTGGTCACATATTTTGGGTCCTTTCTATTTGTTTGAGCATCTAATAGTTTAGGTATTTTTCCTTTTCGGGGTTAATTATGAAATTCAAGAAAGGGAATCATATAAATATAAAGTTATGTGATCATAATAAGGGACCAAGCACTAAGCATTAACTATCAACACCTAAGGTTGCATCTAAAGGATATTCAAGAGAATTAAGGAATCCATTCGAGCATCCATTCAAGGGAAATGGAATGCATTATTATGCATACAATTCATAGGAGGGGAGTCTATTCTTATTCCATGAACACATCTATTACATTTCTTTACATCTAGATATTTGTTCGTTATTCAAGTGTGACACGCACAAGAGCTACATAGGGCATGATTCCACACACACACACACACACACACACACACACACACACACACACACACACACACACACACACACACATAGAGATACATTTAGTCTGAGACCACCATTATGATAGCTGAGGATAGTCCAACCACTCATTTTACATCTTTCTTTTTAGGATTTGATGTCTCTTTGAAGTTTTTACAGTTCAATACTTCATTACAAGTTTATAGTGAGCTTGGAGATTATTGTGCGACCAAAAGTGAAGGTCACCAAACAACTTGCAACTTGGAAAAGATGATTTTATAATAATTTTCATAGTCATTGGTGCTTATTTTCAGTTTGTAGCACCTGTGGGTGCCCCTGGCCCTTCCAAGGCTCCCTTGTCTAGCTTATTCCTCTAAATTTGTATTTTCCTAGGTCTCTGTATGATGCTTCTACTTCTCTATTTATTGGGTCAACACTTCAACACAACCCAAATTACACTACAAATCAACTAAGTCTCTTCTTACCCTTGTTATAAGTAGGGTTTCAAATTTTATTGCTTAGTTTTCTTAAGTTAATTTTTGTACTTAATTGCTGCATTTATTTATTGCTATAACAACAATCAAATTAGGCATATTATTCACATTTCAGTTAATCATTTTGGTGAACCCAAACTAGATTTGAATGCTCTTAGGATCCTCATACCTTTATTTCTCTCATCTTTCTAGAATATCTTCATCATGAGTATTACTATTAATTATTTCTTTCTCATCAATCCTGAATTAAGAGATATGATCAAAACTCTCCAAGCTACCACTCACATTCATGCTATCACTCATCTAAATACAATATATCAAACATTTGTAGATGAATTTTCTCATCATATTACTTTTCCATTTAATCCTAATGTCTATCTTGTTGTTTTCGACAATGATCCACCCTTGCATATCATGATCTGCATTTACAATGTGGGTGTCAAGTGTACTTTAATCAATAATGGATTTGAACTTAATCTTTTCCATATTTCATTCCTCAAAAATACTGGTCTTTCTGCTATTAATGTTATTCCATCATGTATTTCTCTTCGTGCATATGATGGCTTTATTCATCCATGTGTAGGTCACATTAATCTACCTATCACTATTGGGCCAAAAACATTTAATACTGTTTTCTTTGTCATTGACTTTTCAGTTCCATATAATTGTTTACTTGGTAGGCCATGGCTTCATACCATGCAAGAAGTTCCTTATACAGTACATCACTATGTCAAATTCATACATGAGGGAAAAGTGTATACATTTCCTAGCAATTACAACCCATTCAAATATTGTGACCGTTGATTAACTAAAATCTAACTACCTATCGTAGCATGGGGATAGTTAATCTAAACTATGAATAATTGTAATAAAGTAAATATGAATGTAAATGAGATAAAATACTATGCAAAAGGAAATTCTAACCCTAATGTGCAAGAAAAAAGAAGAAATAAATCACCTAAATAACATACACATTTCAGATTTTTGCAAAGGAGAGTGGAAAAACCACAAGCAGGAACGACTATTCAGGAGTGCCGAAAAGGTTGGAGATGGAGGATCTAGAGGGATTAGAGTGACTGGAGGAGGACTGGGGCACCTGTGGGCACTTTGGTTTATAATATGGGTGCCTTGGTCTGTGTAAAATCTCTGAATCTAATCTTTATAGGGACAAAAAGTAATCTGAAACCCTCATTTTCTATTGCATCAAGTTTTTTGTCTTGTGCCGAATGTTGCCAATAAATCATGATGGAAGAAAGACTTGTAAGACCCCAAAACAAGCATCAAAACCTAAAAAATAAGAATGCATATGAAGGGGTTGAAATGACCTCATCTACCATAATGGTAGACTTACTAACTAAGCATTTAACTACATCTTAGACCCAATGTAGTTTTATGTGTAAATGTGTGTGGAAATGCCCTAGGTTTCTCTTGTGCCAGTCACACTTTGTGAAGTAATGAGTAATAAATATGTTTGGAAAATGTAATAGAATGTGTGTATAGAATAGAATAGAATCCCTCCCCCTATGAAGTGTGATGAAGATGTCCTATCCTTGTGCCTTGATGATGGATCTATGTGGATTCAAGTGATCTCCAATGTAATAGCTGGATGTAACTCTAGATGGAGTGATAGTAGTAAGTGAATCTAGGTACCTCATTATGGTCTCATAACTTTATATTTATAGGGTTCTCTTGGTCTAATTTTATAATTAACCCCAAAAATTCCAACCACAAGCAAGATAAAGATGTCCAATTGATAGAAAGAGCCCAAAAAGAGGTGGGAAATCTCTAGAAGGATCAGGGAACCCATGGTGGGACTAGGGTTTGCACGAGCACCCCGGTACAAATTTGGGTACCCAGTCGAGGATAAAATGATGTGGGATGATAGAATCTAATTGGGCGTATGGGTGCAAGAGGTTCCTAATGATGAAATAAAATAAAATAAAGTGGCAAAAGGAAAAGGGTTAATTAGTAATTTCTTCCCTCAAGAAACTTCTAAATAGTAGTATGAGACTGGGATAAATAAGTGTCTAAAGTGCATGATTTTGTGACTACATTTTTCCCTCACTTTATGTTGGTGATCAGAAAGCTTGGTCACATAAACTAAATAGATATGTGTACCTAATACCAATGTATAATCATGAAGAAGGCGTTTTGAAGGACTAGACAAAGCGTGGAATGAAAAAAATATGGAGTGTGGAAACTAAAGATGAAAAATGCACAAATAAAAAGTGATGAGGGTGAACCTAGGGTGGAACACGTGTGTAGTTGTTATAGTGTGTAATGTACCTAAATAGTTAGTAAAGCATGTGTGATGTTGCAGATTATTGTTGTTGCTTATTTTTTCCCCCCAATTTTGACTGCTTGTTTCTCATACAGCCGGACCTGCAAGGAGAAAATGATCAAGTAGTCAAATGTATATGTATGTAAGTGTAAAAAGGCTATGTAAAAAGATGCATGTGTATGTAAATGTAAAATAAATAAATGTAAAATGTAAATGGAACATATACACCTGATCCATGTCGAAAGAGAGAGAGAGAGTGTACAAGGATATCCTATACTGCTATTTTTTGGGGTGATCTCATGCCATAGGCTGAAGAAGTGTAGGAAGGAAATGCTTTGTGTCCTCCAAGATCTAACTTCTTCCATGAACTATGTGTGAAGACATCTTTATACTTCCCGGTTTTTTGGGTGATCTGATGCCAGTGGTAAAAGTAGTGTAGAGAGGCACATCCAATGTAACCTTCAAGCCTGTAAACTACTTCCCAGAATGTGAAGGACACCATGTCCTATAAAATTCGATGTGTACAGGGTTCATATTTTGGTTTGAATCCACTCACTGAATATAACTTAACTAAACTGGTGTAGAATCTTTGTTTTAGTATGTAAAAACCCCAAATGATGCCCCCCTCTTTAAGGATGCATGCGAAGTCACTAATAGGAGAATGCAACCCCAAAAGAGGACCAAATGCATGTAATTTGTAACCATGGAAAGTGTTTGGTAGAAAACAAGGCACACAAAAAAAAGAAGGATAGCCAAA
This sequence comes from Taxus chinensis, assembly GCA_019776745.2. Classification (NCBI taxonomy): domain Eukaryota; kingdom Viridiplantae; phylum Streptophyta; class Pinopsida; order Cupressales; family Taxaceae; genus Taxus; species Taxus chinensis. Next base: position 553,828,886 of record CM034150.1, read on the forward strand.
GACAAGTGTAAACACGCATGCATGTAGAAAACAATGTGTAAGTGACGTAAATAGTGAATTAATGTAAACATGCAAGAAGAAGTAAGCCACACAAAGTGGGATGCAAACATGGGACATCACTCATGATGTCACAAGACATGCAAGGCCATCATGTACGTAAACAACAAACAAGTGTGCACACCAAACATATGGCAAGGCCCACAAATAATAACAAACAATGGAAGATAATAACACATAATGTAATCAAAAAATTATGGAGATAAATATCCTTGCATAAAAAATGGTGCACATGAAGCACCCGTTAGCATGTTAGAAAGATAGTATGTAAAAAGCATATATAAGCAAGTAATGTAAAGTGCTAAGTAAAAAATGAAACAACAACACCTGGAAGAGAAGAATGTGGGGATGCCCCTAACAATCAGTGTAGCAAGGGTAGAAGGAAAACATCCATGTTGCATGTAAGATACCTGAATATGTGATCACAACTAGAAGTATTAAATGCACATGTGTGGATGATATATATAAATGGCATACAAGTAATCAAAATAGCATGTGTAATAAAGTCATCATTAACAAGGAAAAGTAAGAAAGAATATAAGTAACCATAATATGCAACATGTTGTGGATGGGTGGAATGGAATGAAAGATGGAGTGATAGGAGCCACATTCTCCCTAGTGGATGGAAGTTTATGTAATAAGGTTCATTTTTTCTGCCCCCTTAATAGTCAAGAATGAACCGAAGCACAAGAGTTTTTCATCGGGTAATGACGATGCTAAAATGTGTAATGAGTATGCATATGAATGATAATGCAAAGATGAAAGAGATACACTTATGTTAATATGTAGAGGGGGGGTTATGTTGGATGTAATGCTCCCCAAGTGTACTATGATGATGGATATCTATGCAGTGACATGAGAGGTGTCATTCCATTATGGGAGAGTGTTATTTATGTCATGATAAGAGAGAGGGCCAACACAATGGTATGTCGACGCAACAGTAGGACCATGCAATAGTGGAAGAATTTGAGATGTGTCTTGCCCATTTGTAAGAGTAGTAGCTTTGAGAAAAGTGATTGGTTTTAGCTTATGAGGTATTGATGATACTGTAGGATATTTGATAGGAGAAGAAGGTGGACTGATAAGGAGGATAACAATGAGTAGATGGAAAGCTGACTAATTGATGAGTTATGAGCTTTGGAAGAATATTGTGCTATGTAGCATTGATTGAAATATTGATAGGTGTAGGGAGTGATTATATTTGAGGATCACTGATGTGAGAACATGTAGTAGACATAGACTCAAGATTTAACGTAGAATGAGAACAAATATGAGCCTGAGAAGCGTCCTTAAGATATTGAATTTCAGATTTAAGAGATACAATCATGGATTCCATAGACTAAAATTTATCTTGATTGGATTTGAAAATATATAGATTGGATTTGGAATCAAGGAAGTCCTAAAAAAGATGACCAAAAAGAACATTGACTTGGGTAGGCAATATGTTGATGGGAAGATGTATAGTCTCTAGGGTTTTTTGAAGAGCGTCTTTACAAGATGGGTTCATTTGAATAAATTGAAGTAAGGAGACTTGAAAGACATTGGAAACCATGATAGAAAAGATGAGAAAATCCCTATACCAAAGGTGGATTTGAAGATTGAGTTCACCAAAATGATTAAATAAAAATTAACTAACTATTGTAGTGTGGGATAGTTAACCTAAGTTATGAACAAATTTAATATAATAAATAAATGTAGTAAATTAGAATATAAATGAGCTAAAAAACTATGTAAAAGGAAATGATAACCCTAATTTGAAAGAAGAAAGAGGAAAGAACTCAACTGAATAACAGATGCTTTTCAGAGAGTGTTGTAGAGGAGAGTGGAAAAACCAAAAGTAGGAATGACTGTGCAAGACTTCCAAAAAATATTGGAGCTGGAGGATATAGCTAGATTTTACTATCTAAAGGAGGACTGAGGCACATGTGGGCGCTCTGGTATGTAATATTGGCACCCTGGTCTATGCAAAACATCTGAATTTGATCTTCATAGGGCCAAAAGGTAATATAAAACCCTTGATATCTATCACATTAAGTTTTTTTCCCATGTTGGATGTCTCCAATAAACCATGATGGAAGAAATACTTATAAGACCCCAAAATAAGTATCAAACCTTGAAAAATAAGAATGCATATGAAGGGGTTAGATTGACCTCAGTTGCCACAATGGCAGACTTATTAAATGAGCACTACACTACATCTCAAACCTGATGTATTTCTATGTGCAAATGTGTGTGGACATGCCCTAGGTTTCCCTTATGCCAGTCACACTTTGTGAAGAAACAAACAATAAATATGTGAAAAAAATGTAATAGAATGTGTGCATTGAATAGAATAGAATCTGTCCCCCTATGAAGTGTGATGTATATGTCCTATCCTTGTGCCTTGATGATAGAGCTACGTGGATGCAAGTGATCTTCAGTGCAGTAGATGGATGGAAATCTCGATGGAGTGATAGTACTAAGTGATGCTAGGTCCCTCATTATGGTCTCATAACTTTATATTTATAGGGTTATCTTGGTATAATTTCATAGTTAACCCCACAAAGGATGACCACAAGAAAGATAAAGATGTAAAACAACTAGAAAGAGCCCAAAAAAGGTGGGAAATCTCTAGAAGGATTAGGGCTCCCATGGTGGGACTCAAGCACCCTAGTCAAGGCTAAAATGATGCAAGATGACAAAATATAACTAGGTATTGGGTGAAAAAGGTTTGTAATGATGAAATAAAATAAAATAAAATGGCCAAAGGATAGGGGTTGATTAGTAATTTCTTCCCTCAAGTTCACCTTATAAATAGTAGTATGAGACTGAGATAAATAAGTGTCTAAAGTGCATGATTTTGTGACTACAACCATGATCCCAATGCTACAATTCCTACTCCACGATCTGATACTACTAATGAACCACAACCGATGGATTCTCTGGCTCATTTACAACCACTTGAAGGTTTTTTTTTCATGTTAGATATTTTCTCATCTACAACATCACCTCCTCCTGTTACTACTAATGCCATGATTCTTTATCGGGGGATTTTCTAGACATTGGACATCATTCCATATCCTTAATATTCTTATGAGAAACCTACATTAACATGACCTCTATTTACATGCACATTTTTCATGAATGAATCTTATTGGGAACACATTCCATTTGACCTTGCTTGCTTGGATACTATATGAACACATGATGGGTTGACTCGGTTAGGATTTACAGCTGACGACATCTTTCCTCCGCCTCATGATCACCATATGTATCATGGATTTGTTTTCATTATCACTTATTATGGTATTTGAGTCTTTTATCTCACAATATTTCTTATATGTTATCCCTGCACTTCTCCACTTACACTCAGATAGTCTTGGCTTGATTACATTGCGGGCATGTTAGATCATGATCATATTGATATATCATTCACCATGTCATTTGGTCATGTTTTCATTTGCAATGACTCATTTTTTGGCTATTCAAAAAATTTCACTCTTTGGTATGTATAATGGGTGTCCATTACCTCTTTTTACTAATGAGTAATGTGCTGTGGGCATGTATAATTTACATCTCAATAGATCCTTTTTTGATCAACCTGACATTGTCGCCTATCAAGTTTTAGATTCTTCACCATTCAATTTTGATCATGAAAATGATGACCTCTTTCATGACATTACTTGATCACACTCATCATCATATACTTGGGGGGAATCACACTTATTCCCCCCCTTCTAGCATCAACAAGCTTCTTATTTTTCCCATTACTTCACATCTATTCTATCACAATATACATCTTGACACACGTTCATATCATCATTTCCCGATGATGCACTCTTGTGATTTGGTTCACACTTGACTGTTGAGGGAATCCTACATACATGAACCTCACACACTACATACCACACTATAAACTAAAATACACATCATTTTATTTCTCGCACATATTCATCACAATCAACACGCACACAAAAAATTATACCACACATTCAAAATTACATACTACATACTCAACAAAAAATAACACATACTCTCCTCGCATCTACAACAAACCATACCACACACTTGACACCTTTACAACATATATCTTCTAAATCACACAACATGTATCTCCTACATCATATGATACATCTCTCTTACATACAATCAACAAAAACCTCTTCCATGATCTACATTTCCATAACACACTACCTACTTGATACTTTCACATGTGACACAACCTACTACACACATAACATATTTGCACTGCACAACACAATAGACAACATCCTAATCAATCTCTTACACAACCATCTTTCTCTCATACACAAACAAAAAAAACATATTACACATTTGACATATCTCTCAAAAAAATAAACACAACGAACTATCCTATATTGCACTCTAGTTTCATGGTCCATACTTGGCTGCTAAGGGTCTACATCTCAAATGGACCTCATCATACTCACATGTTCAATCAATTAATCACATTTTTATAGTCTACACTTTGTGCTTTCATGACCACATCTTTTTCATATACACAATTTGAACTATTTCCCAATGACGCATTCTCATTTACAGTTCATTTTTGACTGCTAAGGGGGCATATATAAATGAACCTCATCTCATACATAAACATCCAATCAGGGGGCATGATGATCCTATCATTCACTTTACATTCCATTACATCTCATCTACAACATACTGCATATCTTTCTCGCACTTAGTCTTTTTTAGATTTACTTACTACATGTACACTTTTTATACGTGTTAGATAGATATATTGTATGTCATTCTCTTTTTCCATACACACATGTGCATTCAGTTCCTTTCTAGTTGTGATCACATATTCTACAAATATACACATGTAACACATATGTTTGGCACAATACCTATTACTAGTCCCACAACAACTCCTAGGGGCATCCACTTTTGTACACTATAGTTGTTATTGTTTCATTCTATTTCATAGAACATTATTATCAAATTATACATGCTTTGACATAATTTTTATCTCTCTAACATGCTAATGGGTGCTTAATGTGTAGCATTTATTTTGTAGGCCTATTTTCCACCATGGTTGTTTGTTACATTTTTTATTTTTGTCTGTCATTATTTGAAATTATTTAAGGGCTTTTCCCTTTGTCTTGTGTGCATTTGATTTTTTCCTACTCGGAATTGATTGTCTTGTGACATCGTGATTGGTGTCCCATGTTTGAAATCCACTTTTCACAGTCTACATTGTCGTTTTACATGTTTTGTCTTCGTACATTGTAGATTACACATTATTTTCTTATTTACTAACTTAAATTTTACATTCATGTTTACTTGTACTAAAACTTGTCTCCCAACCGCTTGTTTTCATGTGCTTTGGTTTCCACCAAGCACACTCCCTCCCCATGTAGGGCATAGTTTAAATATAACTATTGGTCCTCCTTTAGGTTGCATAATCCTTAACTGATGTTGCATGCACCCTAAACAAGGGGGGAATCATTTGGGTGAATCAATCACCCAACACAATAGTCTATAGTCATCACACAGAACAACACAATACTGGTACAATACAGTAATCAACATTGGATAGGGCTCAAATCTTGACTTGTGTCCTTGAAACAACAATGACACCAGTGCCAAGACCAGGAAAGTAGCGCCTAGGTGCCCCTAACCCTTTCTAGATGCCTATGACTAGGGGGTAGTTATGAAAAATTCTTAAGTGCAACATAGTCTACATCACTCCACATAGTGGCTTTTATAGGGCAGATAGTCCTTAGCACCCACCATACATGTAACATTCAACATTGGATCAGAATTGGTTGAACCATATCATATTTTTACATGCCATATGAAGTGGTATTATACATTGCAGGAAGAAATTAAAGGATGGAGGATGACACCAAAATTTCCTCCCTACACTTATTCCATAACATTGGCGTGAGATCACCTGAAAAACTCGTAGCTGACACAACTGGTGTGAGATTTCCCAAAAACCTCCATCATCAACAACATGTACAAGATCCTTTATACAATATTTCCTCATCACATATCAAGTGAACATGTTCCTTTTTCACATTTTCAGCATCTACATACTTCTTTTACATTCTTTTTACACATATACATGTGTATTTGACTACTTGTTCGTTCTTCTCTTTCTTCGGTACATCCACATGGGAATTGGTAGTCAACATCATTCAACATCAAAAAAATCATACACATCAGCATCAACATAAAAAACATGGACATTAGAAACATCTACAACATGCATTTCTGCCCTAGGATCATTATCTCATCACTTTTTTCACTTTCTCATCTTTAGTCTCCATGCTACACCTTTTTATCACTCTAAGATTTTCCTTGTCTCTCAGAACACTTATCACCATCAATATACATGGTTATTACGTATCCATCTCTATCTACTTGATGTTATAAATCTTTTTCTCAAAAAAATAAAGTGGGGAAAAATGTAGACACAAAATCACACACTTTCATTAATTATCTTGTCCTGATTGCATAATACTATTCATATGATTCCTAAGTAAGAAAATTATTAATTGACCCATGTATTTGGTCATCTTTGATTTCTTTCTACTGAAACTTTTGGTCTTTCACACCTTTTTGCTCAGTCTAACCTCCAACCCTTTAATTTCTCTAAGTATGGAAACCATCACCCAACCATGATGTTAGCATCAGGCACCCCCGTCCGTTCTAGGAACCCTTGACCTCTTTGTACTTGGGTCACATATTTTGGGTCCTTTCTAACCATTTGAGCATCTCATATTTTTGGTAGTAAGCCTTTTCAGGGTAATTTACAATATTCAAGTAAGGGAATCATATAAATATAAATTTATGTGATCATAATAAAGGACCAAGCACTAAACATTAGCTATCACCACCTAAGGTTGCATCCAAAGGCTATTCAAGAGCATTAAGGAATCAATTATAGCATCCATTCAAGGGAAATGTACCACATTATTCTACATACACATCATAAGAGGGGAGTCTATTCTATTCCATGCACACATCTATTACATTTATTTACATCTAGCTATTTGTACTCTATTCAAGTGCGACACGCATAAGAGACACCTAGGGCACAATTTTACACACACACATAAAGAACTACATTAGGTATGAGATGTAGTTCAGCGCTCTATTGTAAGGTCACATTTGTGATAGCTAAGGATAGTTTTACCCCTCATTATGCATATTTATTTTTTAGGATTTGATGTCTCTTTGAGGGTTTTGCAAGTCAATACTTCATTGTAGGTTTCCAGTGAGCTCATAGATTATTGTGTGACCTTATAATGACCAAAAGTGATGGACACCAAAAAACTTGTGACCTACAAAAGATGATTTTCTTAGCATTTTTGTAGTCACATGTGCCTATTTCTAATATGTAGCACCCGTGGGTGCCCCTGCCCCTTCCTAGGCACCCCTGTCTAGCCTACTCCTCCATATCTACATTTTCATGGGTCTCTATGTGATGCTTCTACTTCTCTGTTCATTAGGTCAGTCCTTCAACACAACCTATATTTTGCAACGAATCAAGTAAGTCTCTTCTTACCCTCCTTATAACTAGGGTTTCACATTTTATTGTTTAGTTTGCTTCAATTAATTTGTGTACTTAATTTTTGCATTTATTTATTGCTATAATAACAATCAAATTAGGCATATTATTCACATTTCACTTAATCACCTACCACTAGATATTTCTAGGATTTACTAAATCACACAACACCTAGTTATTTATAGTTTCCAAATTTATTTATAACCTTCTTAATTGATCCATCATTTGTTTTGTAGTTTAAACTAAAAGGTTCATAATATATTCTCAACCGATTAAAAGACACCAAGGTTGTAATCCACATCTTTATATGCACCACTTTCTCATTTATTTTAAGTATAATTAAAACTATAAATATATAATACTATTAATGTCATTAGAGCTTCACATCTTAAGGCCACTTCCAAGTTACTAGAAATTAAGCACCCTTTCTAACATAAACATGATTGGAAGATATTATAATCAACCTATTTGTATCCCAAATAGTGTCGTAGGAAAACGGGCATTAAAATTCAGATCAGACCCTACTAAGAAACTTATTCCTAAGTTGAATGTTTCGAAAATAAGAAGGAAACAAGTTTGGAATCCAGTAAGAGGTCAAAATTCAAAAGGTAAGGACATTCAATCTTCTGATTTTAGCGATTCCTCTTTGATGAATGATTATTCCAGTTCTTCTGATATTTCTGACACAAATATCCTAGAATACCACTTTCATACCTTGTTTTAACATGGTTTTCCCCCCAAATCTACTAAAAGTTGTCGTGAGCCTACTCATTTGTTCCCAAGTGAGAATAGAGCCTTTGGTGTTGAGTTTGTTCCTATGAGAAATATTCATAACACTAACCATACTCCGTTGGTTCATAAATCACTTGTTCAAAATCTAGTTGATCATCCTCATGAAAACCCAATTCATAAAAATATTGGTCATCCTCCTCCCCTTTCTCCTTTCAAGGTTAATACCTTTAGACCTATCAATTTGAAGGGAATTCTTGGAAATCCAAATGAGGTTTCTAATGAGGTCAGGAATAAGATACCAAAATTTCAAGGAAATAATGTTATTAGTGGTGATCATCATCTTAAGGTATTCTAAAATATTATGGATGATTATGAAATGGAATATGAGGATGTCTATTTAAAATTATTTGTACACACTTTAGAAGAGGATGCAAGAGAGTGGTTTAATGCCTTGCCTTGTGGTTCAATTGATTCTTGGGATGAAATGAATAATTTATTAAGGATTCAATATGGTGATAGGACTAACCCTATGTTCCTCATGTATAAATTTTAAAACATAAATAAAAATCCTAATGAGTGTGTATATGATTTCAAAACAAAGTTCAGCAAGACTACCAGCTAGTTTGAGACCCAGTGATGAATCTTGTTTAATCAAATATTCTAATGCATTTGATAATAAGGTAACCTACTACATGGGAGACAACAACCCCTTCATCTTGAGACACACATTTAGTATGGCCATCCATATTGAAAATAACATCAAAGATGTTGGTAAACCTCTAAAAAGGGAAGGGGTGAAACTTGTCAACCCTGAAAAACCATAAACAAGTAAGTCCAATGATTTGGAAGAAGTGGTCAAAACCTTTTCAGGGGCGGTTACAAAAATCTCCTACAAGATGGTAAGATTTGAGAAATGGTTAATCTTTGTCTCTCAAGTTCAAAACCAAAACCAAAATAAAAATTAGAATATATTTAGATGATATTATAGGTCTAATGATAGAGGAAAAATACATATGGGTCAGAATGATAAGCAACATACATTTAGAGATAAAAGAGCAGTTCTTGATCCATTAATGGAAAAAGTTATAGCAATTGAAGATGAACACATCATTGATTAGTGTGACAAATGTTTTTTTCCTCACTCTCCCAATGAATAACCTTCCTTAGTTGAAGATGTTGTTGGATTATATTTTAATGATGCATGTGGGCTTGATCATCAAGTACATTTCAAACAAGGTTTAACCTCTACTTATCACCTATGTGCTAATTTTTTTTATTACTTTTGGGTAAATACAAATATAATATGTTATCTTCCCTTTGAGGTTAATGTTGATATTTATATGGCTCTAGAGGATCTGTAGGAGTATGATGTATCAAGGGGATGAGTTTGAATATTTTTCTTTGTACTATGAGGGGCTTAAGTCGAATTCTGATGCATGACTTTGGTCTGCACTGTTATATGGATTTTTGATGGCCTCAATGAATGTAATGTGATTACCAAATGTATTTAATATGGCCATATGTGGATCCAGTTTTTACTTATATTTGTATGGATCGGTTATATATATATATATATATATTTCATATGAGTGGGTAGAAAAACCTATGCATCTCCTTTCTTTTATGATTCAAATCTATGTTTTGTAATGATTTTCTTATCTAAATGAATTCATTGGTCTAGAAGCTCGTTTTGAGATCTAAGATGAACGTATGGTTTATTTCCATTCTATTCACTTATGTTTCTATTGTAAATAATACATTCTCACAAAAATCACATCAAGGAGAGACTTGGATCCCGCGCATGCCTTGGATGAGTGCCTAGCACCCACTATGTGATAGGCCGATCTACATGGGATTTTCCTATTCTATGAAGGTTACAAAAATAACTACATTTTGGTTTCATTATTGGGACCTATTTTCGAAGTTGTTGTGTGAAATGGTATACATCTTTGTCCCTGTGATGTGTGATGACAGATCACTTGACCTTAGAAAGGGTTGAAACATGGTTCAAGAGTAGAAAGGATGATTTTTCTTAGAGATTCAACATTGGATTTGAGTTCAATGTGTGTAGATGGGTAGAAGAGAACCCATACCATGAGTTGTATGAGACATTCTTTTGCTGATTCACAGTAGAAATATATGAATGGCTTTCAGCCTACGCATCTAGACCAAGATGATACTGTAGATCGTGCATGTGGGTCTAAGATGACTATTAGAGGCTGTAGGATGCAGATATGACATGGAAACATGCTATTGATCACTGGTGGAAGAGGGTGTTGACTAGTTATACTTTAGAATATGCCATTTAAATGTATTCTTGCCTAGAGATCACTGAGTTCGAGTTTTTGAGGGAGCCTAGAGGATGTTATTTACATGCTATTCCTCTAGATATGAAGATCTTGGTCATTACTTTGAGTTTAGAAGAATTTCCAATGGATGGATAAGCTCTTTGAGTACTGGGAGAGGAAGCTAGGGTGGAGGAAGATGGTGGACATTGTGGTTGAAAAGGAAAGGGAGGAGAGACGACTCAAGTATAATGAAGCTCATGAAAGGGAGATGACTAGACAATGCAAAGTTTCGTGTGTGATGGATATATGGAGGCAGACACTATGAGAGGGTGTTGAATTTCATGCGGAGTATGAGGAACATGAGCAGTTTGTGTTACCCCATCTTGGCAAGCGTAGGAGAGAAGCCCCTTCATCTTCTGATGAGATTTCGTCACATAGAGAAATAAGATCCATTGGCATGTATCAACCCACCTAATGACCAATCCCTGGTGCTTGGTTTTTTAGATCAAGAGAAGAGTATTGTTAACCAGTTGGTATCAGTGGGAGTGACTGATCGATACCCAGGAGATATAATTTTTTATTTGGAACATCCATGGCTGCACATACCATTCTGGTGTTTGGAGGAATTTTTGGGAAAAGTGTAAATACAAAAGTATTTGATATCATGTCTGGGAGTGGTATAAGGAAAACTATTGGTAGTGGGACATTATCACAGACCATTGGAATGTAGTTCAGTGGGACATTGGGAACCCTTGGTGTAACCACTTGAGGACCTTTGCTGACTGCAAGAGGTGGATCTGGTGGGTCAAGAGGAACATGACCTGGTGGATCTAGTGGGTCGAGAGGAACAAGACTTGGTGGATCTAGTGGGTCAAAAGGAACAAGACCTGGTAGATCCAATGGATCCGATGGAGGGAACACAAGAGGGAACACCAGAGGGAGCCAAGGCTCTAGATTGGGAGGACAAGGACCCCAGCCACCTCCCCAAGTGTTTTTTGAGATGTCTTTGCACTTACCAGACTATATGGGTATTGAAGCTGCTACAGAGCATGTACACAAGTTTGAGTTACTATGGCGCATGAAGGGGATCACTACCCTGGAGTGGAAGGAAAACTAGTTTGTAACTACATTACAAGGGTGCACACATAGTTAGTATAGGAAGTATGACCCCATCAGATGGTAGTAGACTATACTGTGTTGAAGAATACCTTCCTAGTGGAGTTCCATATACTAGAGATTGAGTAGAAGAGCATCAATTCTCTAAAGGAGATCCAGTAGTTAATGTCAGAGAGTGTACGAGAGTATAACACATGTTTTAAGACTCTCTTGTCAAATCTCTCCTATGACATTCATCCTTCTCAAAATTCTCAATGGTTTGTCAGAGGACTAATAACACCATTTAGAAGGGCTCTATCACATAATACTTTCACTGACCCGCGTGAGGCATTGGAAGCTACCTTGAGTGCTGAGGTTGTTGGGAGTGTGGATATTGGTGTTAGTCCATTTTTAGAGGCCCAAATTTCTTCAATGGCCAAGTAATTGGAGAATTTGTATGTAAACTCCGTGTGTGAAGTTCATGGTGGGATTTGGTGTATAGAATATGAAGTGGAGGGACATGAAAAGGATATTTTCCCTTGAAAGACAGTGTTCTCTATGGTAGTAGATTGTGAGATTTTCCACGAGGATCATGATGCAAGTAGATGCCCTCTAATCCAACACATAATCTATAAGAATGTTTCTTGCTACTGCAAGATATACACCTCTACAACCCATGGCACCAAGGATTGTAGACTGATTGATTAAATCCATGATGTTATGTATATGTGTGTGCACCAAACTAGCCTTACTAGTAGTTCTAAGGATGATGACCATTGTTATGAAGGGTGCGCAGATGGAGGGGTGCGTGGAAGAGATTTTGTGGGGGATTTTATGGTCACAATAACTATGGCGGAGGACGGAATGAATTCTTGTGAGGAAAATGTTATAATTGTGGACCTACAAAACATTATAAACGTTAGTGTCCTGATCTGTTACAATGCTTGTGGTGTGGAAAGAATCACAAGTATGAAGAGTGTCCAGAACTCTATGAGCATATGAACCAACATCACCAAAAAGATAAGGGTGGTGCTATGGTGAGCGCCAAGAAGGTTGATTCACAATGGATGCCAAGAGTGGTGCGGGATTTGGAACTAGACATGTACTGGTGATAACACGGGCATATGCCACACATGCCAATGAGATGCCAAGACCTAGGACATTAGTGTTAAGAGAGAAGGTAGTATATGGAAAGTACCTGGACCTTTCCCACTAGAAAGAAGTGTACCAAGAGACTATGGATGTGATTCAAAGTTTACAAGGGGAGATCTAATGTCTTAAGGAGAAATCAAGGTAGGTGGATCAATGAAAGGATAACGAGGTTCCAAGGAATGACCTGGATGAGGTGAAGGAAGTATGTAAAATGTTGAGGAAAGAGAATATTATTCCCTTGCTAGGAGAATGGCTGAGGGAGAAGGTACCACACGTTGAAGCAGAGTGCGAGAGACAGGTCTTGCATACAAACCTTCCTCCTCACAACCTTAAATATGACAAGGAGATTACTTTGAATGTGGTTTTTGATGGATGGATTTTGAGCAATATCCTCATTGACATGTGAGTAGAGGTGAATTTTCTTACCTTAGATGTCTCACATTAGATGGGAAGGCCCATGTTGTAGCCATCTTCAAATGTGTTGTATATGGAAAATAAGACTAATGCACTACCCATTGGACTCCTGAAGGATGCAGTTATCACCATTCAAGTGGCCAAGTTCACTAGAGAATTCAAAGTCTTGGTGCTTTCCGGGGAAGAAAAATTTCCATTGTTTCTTGGGTGCCCATAGTACAACAAGAATAATGCTGACATAAGGTTTAACAAAGGGTATATTAGATTTGAAAATAAGTAAGAATGGGTGGTCATTCATTTGAAGAATGAAACTTCAACTCCCTCCACAGAGCCATTGGGAGAAGAGGTCCTTGATAGAATTTATGTGTGCTCCATCAGAGACTTGAAGATAATTCACCCTACAGAAGGAGTTATCCAATTTGAGGAAGCTCAGTCTATGAGTGATACAACAAGCATGGCATGTAACAATTGGGTGCATGGGACCTATGAGTTAATTGGGTGATAATTAAAAGGACATGTAACAAGGGTGATAAAGGCATGCTCAGTCAAGCGCCTAGGAGGAAATAAGTCACCTAGTTACTCTGGAGGGGCATACACTGAGATTTTATCACATGAAATGGAATCTTAGTGGATAAATGAGGATGAAATAAGAGTGATGCTCAGCTATAACCTACTCAATATTGTTATGCATTGTTGGGCTACACATCGGGAGAACCTCCTGGAGTGGTGCGAGGTGAGGATCACATTTTTTTGTAAGGTTCCTTAGGAGCAATGCACCCATGGCTATACAATAATACCATGACAAAGAGACCACTACATTTCATATCCAAGCATGCGAGGAGGCCTGTATGGGAAGCGTAGAAGCATTTCCACCTTCATTGTGGGTATATAAGTTATATTCCACCTTGCAAGGATGTGTGTGTGTGTGGTACATTCATTCGGAGATGTGTCTTCAGATGGGTAATTGGTAAGATTTTGTGGCTGATCTCATTCAAACATTTGAGTATAGGAGTACCAAGCCATTAGTGGATAAGGCGTTACAAATAATCAAGCACCTTAAAATGGGATATAGTACCATGGCTAAGGATAGGCTGCTAGAATTGATAGGAGAGCCTTATTTGGAGACGTGCCTTAATGAGGAAGAATAAGAGGAATTACATTTTGAGCACGCGTGTATGGAAAAAGAAAAGGGAAAATTGGTCTATGTCATAGAAGGGGAAGAGATGGAGACGTTAGATGTTAGTCATTTACAGGGTATGTGTGAGGTTATAAACAATGATGATTAGCGATCATGCACCTAACATGAGCCCTTAAAGATGAAGAAGGTTAACATTAGGATGGAGGCAGAACCTAAGGAGGCTATCATCAGTGAGTATTGGTTAAAAAAGGAACTTTTAAAGATCATTGATTTGTTGCACGAGTTCCAAGATTTGTTCCATCGCGGGCATCATGAACTCAAAGGTGCCCACCATTCCTTAGGGGAAATGAATATTAAGTTGAAAAAAGGTGCACGCCCGATTCAAAAGAGACCCTATTAGATGAATCCAAATTTACACGTACGGGTTAAGGAAGAGATATACAAAATTATAACATCTAGTATCATTAAGGAAATGGAAGAGTTAGAATGGATAAGCCCAACGGTTATCAATATTAAAAAGGATGGTAGGATAAGAATTTGTGTTCACTACAGAGATTTGAATTCACTGTGTGTCATTGATCCCTTTCCAACACCCTTTATTGAAGAAATTTTGGAAGGAGTAGCCAGGCGCGAAGTCTACTCTTTCATAGATGGCTTCTCAGGATACCACCAAGTCAGGATTGTAAGGGAAGACTAGAGAAAGAAAATTTTTTCCACTGAATTGGGAAGTTTTTTCCTACACGGTTATGCCCTTTGGACTAAAGAATGCACCTATTGTGTTCTCGCAGATTGTGGTACAAACATTCTAGCGCTTCATCCATAAGTTTCTTCAATTTTATCTATTAGATTGCACTGTGTATGGACTAGTGAAAGATCATTGTGACAGCCTAAGACTGATGTTTGAGAGATGTCAGCAATTGAGGATATCCCTCAACATTAAGAAACGTGTCTTTTCCACTCCTTTTGGAAACCTATTAGGGCACATTATATGCAAAGATGACTTACTAGTGGATCCCATAAAATTTGCAGTTATTGTAGGATTAGGGGAGCCTACTAGTCAAAGCACAATGTGTAGATTCCTTAGAGACATGGGGTATTACAGGAAGTTCATCAAGAGGTATGCAAAGATCACCACACCCTTAGAATAATTATTGAAACTTAAAAGTGCCTTTCAATAGGGAGAGGCATAGTAGAAGGCATTTGACACTTTAAAGGAAAGGCTTGTAATGACGCCCATACTACATTTTCCCTCTTGGGATAAGCCTTTCCATGTGCATGTCTGTGATGCCTCAGGGACAACAATGGGAGAAGTGCTGGCACAACATGGAAAAGGAATTATTGATCATCCCCTGAGCTTTGCAAGTAGGAAGTTGACACCAGCAGAGAAAAAATTACACAACTACTGAGTGCGAAGCATTTTCAATGATCTATGTGTTACATAAGTTTAGGTAGTATCTGTTGGTAATGCCCTTCATATTCTACACAGACCACATGGCATTGAAATACTTAGTCAACAAACCCATTATGCAAGGACGCATATATCGTTGGGTCCTTGTATTTCAGGAATTTGAGTTCACAATGGTGGTGAAGATGGGAAAGAGTAATTCAGGGCCTGAACACTTGTCAAGGATTGATTCGGGAGAGGATGTGCAAAGCATTGAGGATACCATGCCAAACGCACAACTATTTAGATTGTGGTGTGCATCCTTAGACTTGGAAGATATAGCAGTGTTTTTAAAAATAGGTGTGGCACCAGAAGGGATGAAGGATATGGAAAGAAAGTACTTGGAAATACGTGCCACACCCTACATGCTTATTAGTTGAGACTTGTATAAGTTAGGTCACGATGAGGTTCTACGCTGATATGTATTAAAACATGAGCATGTAGTAATTATGGAAGAAGCACATGGTGGGATTGTAGAGGAAACTATGCAGGAAATGTTACTCGCGTGGAAGATTTTATTAGTAGTGATTTGGTGGGAAGCCATCTACAAAGATTACATTGAGTTTTGCAAGGCCTGTTACCATTGCCAGCACCTGGGAAAACTTGGAAAGAGAGATAAAATTCCCTTGCGACCAATAGCCAACGCTGAAACATTTGAGAAATGGGAAATCAACTTTGTAGGACCAATTACACCACCCACATGAAGGAATGGTTCGTGCTATATCATCAGTTGCATTGATTACTTGACATGATGGGAAGAGGCAACACCTACAAAGGATTACACAATGGTGACACCTGCTAGATTCTTATGGGAAAACATAATCAATAGGTATGGTTTCCCTTTAAGTTTAATAAGTGATAGGGGTACACACTTTCTCAATGAAACAGTCAGGATCCTATTAGAAGAATTTATGGTGGCTCATCATAAGACTATCCCATATCACCCTTAAGAAAATGGAACTGCTAAGGAATTTAAAAAGATACTAAGTCATACATTAACTAAGATCTCTGACGTCAGAAGACAAGATTGGGATGATAAGGTATCAATCATTCTATGGGCATACAATGATAACCTATAAAAGGTTGAACAAGGCCACACCATTTCAATTGGTGTTTGGCATAGAGGCTATTTTACCAGTGTAATTCATGTTACCATCACTACGTATAATGCGCATAGGAGGTTTAGCCGATGAGAAAATCATTGGAAGAAAGAATTGATAAATTGATGCAGTTGGACAAAAGGTGATCACTCGATAGATGGAGTTATAAGACAAAAATCATGGCATGATCATCATATCAAGAACAAGAAGTTTGAAGTTGGACAGTTGGTGTTATTATATGATTCCAAATATCTACACCATCCGGGGAAGTTGAAATTACATTGGTTAGGACCTTACATCATCTCATATATTCTTGATTTAGGTTCTTTCCAGTTACAAGTGATGGATGGGACGAGGCTACCAGGTCACTTCAATGGGATTAGGCTAAAGCCCTACTATAGATAAGTCTTCTTGGTGTTTGTAAATAAGTTGGTGTTGCTAGTTAGTTTAGAATTTCCCTTTATGTAATTTGTTTTCTTTTGTTTCCCTTTCTCGTCGTTTATTTTGTACCTTGGGAACTGGTAACCACATTACCTTTTGAAGGTTGTATATGTGCACAGGACTGCGCATTTGTTTTAGTGTGGAGTGGAGTGATGCAGAGTATAGTGCAAAGTTGAAATGACAATAGAGGTTGCGGTGAATGGCCCAGTTGATGGATACAAAGTGTGTAAGGATTAAGAAGCACAGGAACAACATGAGGTAGGTGAGAGTAGAAAATAGGTGAAGGATAGAAGAAGTGCCTTTAGCATTGAGGACATGCACATAAGAGTCTTTTGTAAGGACAATTTTTTTACATGCTAGAAGGTTGTAGAAGTTTTCACGTAAGATTGGGCGCGTAAGGCCAGGTTGATGGAAAAAGCCACATTTATTGTTAAGTATGGTGGTAGGTAAAATTACATTTAATGTTGGAAAGAAGAAAAATCTATAAATAAGAAGTTGGGCACTTAATTATTTTAGCTTGCAATTACAAAGTGAAAGGAGCTCTCACGTACTAGGGCATCCAAATGCGATCTGTGCGAAGAAAAATTTAAGAAATATAAGAGGGCGTGACTAGAGTAGATTCGAAAACCAATAGGAAAGGAGTACACGGGCATGGAGAAAGTTGTTAAGAAGCATCATCTTGTGGAAGAAATGTTCTAGTTAGGGTTTAATAGCTAGGGCATGGTGTTAGGAGGGTTTTTTTGCAAGATTGAGTCTTGGGGTTGGATAGAGTGGTAGAGTAGAGCAAGGAGAATATGTTTGAAGTGTAACCTAACTAGAAGAATGACACCAAAGAAAGCAACCATATCACCTAAAAATTAGAAGGGCAAGGGCAAGGGGAAGCAAATGGCTACCATCGCAAGAAAAAATGAAGAGTGGTACGTGGAGATGTAATACCTGGATGGGGCATTACTAGGAAAATAATGGGAGTCTCATTTGCGGAAAATGACTATGAGTGACTATAATCATTGCACCAGCATGATAGAGAAATATATGTCTTTGGATTTTGTTGCCTAACAAACAAGATGACACCGAAGGGCATGCTCATATACAACGACGAAGTAAAAGTTAAATTGGAGAAGGTAGGGTTACTACAACTTTATGAATTACCCTACTTCAGAAAACCTGAGCACTTTTATCAGTGGTTGATGTCACGCCTTCATGAAGACCATTTTTATTTCACAGGGTGCAAGATGTGCATAACTCCCCAATTGATTTCTAAGTTCACATGCCTTATCTATGAGGAGGATAGCATTGATGATGACCTAAGCAACAAGGAGGCCATTAAGGAAATAGTAGACACGTATGACTATAAGAAAGGATCGTGATACTTTAACATTGCAGAGATTCTAGACCCTGTGATGAGGATGGCCACGTACTTGGTAACCAAGATCAATGATCAAGAAAGATGGACTCAAGTGAACAAGGCACGACTGAACGTATGTCAAAAAATATCTCAGGGGATTATCTACAACTTGTTTGCTTTCATCACGGATGAAATAATTAGCAGCATGTAAGAGGGTGAGAAGATACTATTGGGTAATGTACTCCTCACAATCATTTTCTCAGAGAACATAGTGCCTGATGGGTTGGAAAGGTTTGTTTAGGAGTACCCAGAAGAAGTATTGTCACCCGCAAAGAGGTTCATGAAATATACTTGTGAGACCATAACAACCACTCACAAGGCATGCTTAGAGAAGTGGTACAAGCATGTGAGGGATACATTTAGGGCTGAGTGGAGAATCCTAGAGTAGTTTCCCATGCTCATGAATGAAGATGTAGAATTCAAAGTTTATCAAAACTTCTGCATTGGCATATTTAGGTTGACAGATGAAAACATGAGTCCATGGTGCAAACTACCCTTCTCCTTCACCACGTTATACTTCCAATCTAGAGTTAACCAATTTAAGGAGGCCAAGAGGCTAAGGTTTGACCTTAGTGAGGTAGATGTAGACCACCACGAGCTACGCCAAAAGCTAGTCTACCCCAAGAAGAAGACGTACGTGGAGAGATATGTCTCCCATGAGATACAAATGATGAAGTTTGTAACATTGCCAATCATTGGAAGGACTGCAACAAGGATATACCTTCGCATAAGGACAAAGTTTGAGAAAGGCACTTACTTGGAGAATGATGTCTCCATCCCTGAAGACCCTACAGGAAGTAAGAAGGCTGCACCTAGGAAGAGGGAAAGAGAAGAGGTGCAAAAAGCACCAAGTTTTTAGACTACACAAGAGGTAAGTGTGCCAGAGGACAAGTGCTAAGCCTAGTAATTATGTGTAGAGAAAGAAGTCCCTAGTGAGAGAAAAGACTCCAGAAGAAGTGCCAGAGCACAAAGAACCCATCACTTAGGAGAAGTCACCGGAGGAGGAAGATAAAGTAGAATCTCCTATTAAGAAGAAGCAGAAGGTGAAAGAGAAGGATGACTTAGAGGATACAGAGAGCTTGGAGGCCTATAGAGGAAAAAGAGATGATGATGATGATGAATATGAAACAAGAGGGAAGGACCATCCTATCTATGAAGTACATGACTTGGAGGAAGAAGGAGAGGAAGAATAAGATGATTACATCTTTGTCAGGAGGAAGAATGGCCAAGGAAAAGGAGGATGCTCAGGACATAGGGGTAAGTGAAGAAGTTACAAAAAGAACAAGGGACCCCAAGCATCACAAAGGAACAGGTAGACGAGGCCACAGAGAAAGAATTAGAAAAAATCACCAAGGACCTATTAGAGCAAGAAATGGAACACAGTGCAGACAAGGTGATGAAGGAAGCTGAGGAGGAGAGCATAGAGAAATAATATGGCAGCATGGGAAGAGATCCCAGTTTGGCTTTAAGCTTTCCTAAGACCGTGCGTACGGGGAGAAAGAGTGGAAAATCATCACAGGTTCAAGGGATGGGATACATTAATGACCTAAACAAGGTGTTGCACACGTGCTTTCAAAGAACCATACCAACAGAGCAACTCTTAGCTATGACATCATTTTATGAGGAAGGTGCATACCCTTAGATGAGGAAAATGCTTTCTTGGGCATTTGAGTCCCACATCGACAAGTTGGAGTTCAAAGTAAGCTAGGGGCAATAATAAAGGTACCAAAGTCAAAAGGATTCAACCCCTTAGTAAATGCTTAGAGGCTATCAGATGAACAGATCTATAACGTGCTCAAAAAAATCTCAGTTGAGGGTAGGTAAAGCCAGGATCTTTGGGAGAAATGATAGGGTGAAGTTCCTAGAGTTAGAACAGGAATAGAAGGAAGAAGATCTCATTGAAAGAACCAAGGATGTAAAGTAATAAGAACTAATTAGTGCTGAATTAAGGCATGAGTTAAAATAAAAGAAGGCAAGGGTGCACAAGGTTTACAAGAAAGTAGAGATGATCATAGATGTCATTATCTTGAAGCATCCAAATCTGACATCACTAGCACAGAAGTATGGATCCACCCTAGAGTGCCTAGAGGACTTGACTCACTTCCTCACAATAGAAAGGTGACCACTGGCCTTGGAATTTGCAAAAGAGGCATCGACATGCAAAGAGAAGGAGGACAAGATGAAGGTTATGGAAATTGTTGCTCAGTATAATAAAGTCCTCGCTGATGTGAAAGCCATCACCCAAGTCATTGAGGCCACCTATGACAAATGCGATAATAGAGATAAAGTGACGATCATTCTTGTCACCACTCATGAAACATAGCTCAAGGATTTCCAAGAGAATAACAAGGGGAATAAAGCGGAACATGACATAATTCTAGCTAAGGTTGAGAAGAAATTGGAGGCTATTGAGACCTTGCGGGGCTCAATCAAGAACCAGCTGAAGGATTTATATCCCCAGATCACACGAAGGATGGATGTGCTTGAGTATTTGGGAGAAAAAATGGAGGGGATCATGGAAATAATGAATACCTAAGGAGAAGGGATAGGATTTTAAGAGGTGAGTGCCCTAGTTGGTGACCTATGTCAATAGGCACAGAACAAAGTCGATGTCTGGAATAAGTTGGAGGTAGACTTAAAGAAATATTTCCCTCTTCTCTTGCAGCAGTAATCATAGTTTCCCCATTCTTTCATTCTTCCCTGAATTATTCATTCCTTCATTCTTTCCCTAAACTATTCAAGGAGAGACATTCTTTATTTATTGAGAAAATGTTTCCAAGGGCATAGAATATGTGTAGTGTGGGGTGATGTTGGGCCCCTAAAATATTGGCTAAGTACAAGAAGGTGCATGTGCGTGCAAGGCCTATTTAAAGAAGGGTGCGTAAGGAAAAAATAAGCATGACAATGTTTTAAGAGGGTTTAGTATAACAGGTGGTGTGCATATGAAAATCAGAGAAAAGGATTTGGGAATGATCCATACTTGGCATATCGGGAAGAACACGAGGAAAGCATGACCCGAATGCACATGCAGAGTGGATAAGGTGCCATCCTGGCATCTTGGTTCCCATAAAAGGAATATACCTTGTGATAGAAGATTCCATAAGGTCATCATGGCAAAGAATGGAGAGCTTTAGTTTGAAGGAGCATGATCCCATGGAGGACCACTTGGACACTTGAAAACTTATCTATAACTTTAGAAAGGCATAACGGTGCTTGTTGAGGCTATAAATACAAGAGCTCGATAGAGAAAGAGATATCAAGAGAATGGAAAGAGGTGAAGCTATGCAAAAATACTGTGAGATTTCTATGGGTTGGGTTTAGAGGATTTGGAGGAGTATGATGTATCAAGGGGATGGCATGAATAATTTTCTTTGTAATATGAGGGGCTTAAGTCTAGTTCTGATGCATGACTTTGGTCCGCACTGTTATACGGATCTGTGATGGCCTCAATGAATGTAATGTGATTACCAAACATATTTAATATGAATATATGTGGCTCCAATTTTTACTTATATATGTATGGATCGGTTATATATATATATATATACAATATATATATATATATATATATATATATATATATTTCATATGAGTAGGTGTAAAACCCTATACATCTCCTTTCTGTTATGATTCAGATCTATGTTCTGTAATGCATCTCTTATATGAATGAATACATTGGTCTAGAAGCCCATTCTGAGCTCTAAGATGAATGTATGGTTCATTTCCATTATCTTCACTTAACTTTCTATTGTAAATAATGCATTCTCACAAAAATCACATAAAGGAGAGACTCGTCTCACACTTGTGCCTAGGGTGAGTGCCCAGTGCCCGCTAGGTGATAGGATGACATGCATGGGATTTTCCTGTTCTGTGAAGGTTACAAAAATGACTACAATATTAGAGCTATGATGATAAATAAGTATGATGGAGAATTAACTTCCAAAGAGGATAGAGAATTGTTGATTAATGCATCTTTTTCCCAGTAAAAAGGAATATAATTTGAGTAGTAGACAAGTAAAGGGTCTTGACCCAGCTTCAAAAGTCAAAATGCCAATTTTGACCAATGTCCCTAAATGAACCCCCATGAGAAACATACCATTTAAAAATGATATTGTTGATCCAATCCCAAATATTCCTCCCCTTGTTTCTACTTTGAAAGAGTGTATACTATCTAAGAAAGTGATCACTCTCGCTTCCAATACATCTCTTCCCAAGTATAATTTTTATGACATGGCCTAGCTCCTAATCGAATTAAAAATCATTTTTCCTTTGGTAGAACTTCTTAGGATTATTGAGCACAAAAATAGGGCATTTGATTATTTGGTATTTAAGGAGGACGTTATTGAAAACAAATAAACCCCTCCCCTTATTGCTTAAAATGAGGTTGAAGAGTCTCATGTGATCATTGATCCCTCCCCTAAAGTTTTTTTGGGGACATTATTAGTTGAGATTCAATTGGATGTTGATCCTTTTTATACCACACTGATTGTAAATGGACGATTCCTACATAATTGTATGTTTGACTTAGGTGCTTCTTGCAACATAATGTCATTGGTAGTTATGAATGAGCTTGGTATAAAGATAATAACTATATATGGAAAATGATATTCCATGGATTCAAGATAATTTCATGTTTTTGGTGTGTCAAAGGATTAGTTATGATATTAGTATCCCACCCAAGAAAATACTTAACCATCAATGTTGTTGTTGTGGATTTTCCTATGAAGTGAGGATTGTTATTGTCAAGAAAATGGGCAACAATTGTATGAGCTATTGTGTAGATGGATCTTTCTTACGTTACTATTCCTCTGGAAGGAAATTTAGTAATAATACATAGGGAAGACAAGTTATTGCACTTGATTGAAGACCCAATGAATGCATCATATGAGGTGTTGTACACAGATGTAGACTTGGGTAAATTTATGGGTGATGCTATTTTTGATGATCAATTCCTTGAACTTGGGACTTTTTGGAGCTCAAAATTACACCCAGGATATGATCATGAATGATCAAGAATTTTGAGGCAACATGGGATTGTCTCTCAGTTGTGGGACCTATGAACTGAGACAGACCTCCAGAGAAGGTCAGATTCCTCTACCTATTCCTACTGTTAGAACTACTCCTAGAAGGGAAAATGTAGCTAATTAATCCTAAAATAGCCATTCCAAGAGACTAGGGAGAGAGAGAGATGGTTAAAAAGATGTATGAAAATTAAATCATATACTAAAAGAGGTGATTGAAACATAAAAAGGGGGTTATGACACTTTCAAATGCATGAAAATCACATAAAATGGAGATGGAAAGAGTGGAAAAAGCACTAGAGACCACAAAAATACTCAATGCACCAATTTCGTAAGCACAACATCATTAAAGATTTCCATGAGAACAAGAAAATGCAAAAAATACCTAAAAATATGAAGAAAGGCAAGATAAATCAGTAAAAACCCAAGCTAGGGTAGTCAAACAACCAAAAATATTTATTATATTTCTGTAAAAGTTTGCACAATACATCATACTAAAGGTCAAAGGAATGTTTCATCATTAAAATGCTAAAAAATGAGGATTGAAGCTCCAACATCTACCCAACAGTTGAGAAGAAGATATCAACGTTTCAAAAATGTCCAACAACTTACAAAATGAGCTCTTATTACAATATATAGAAGTTTTTTAGAAGGAAGAGGGAAGAAAAATCCTGAAACTACATCTAAACACCAACAAAGATAATTAAAATGGCCTAAAAACATCATGGAGGAAATGAAAACCCCATCCTTCCATATCCCTTAACTTGCTGGAGGATAAAATATACCCATGCCTTCATTAATGACTTTCTTATCCACCTGGGACGTGTTCTTTTGGACTAAGAGGTTTTCTTTGTTTTATGCTCACCAACCCCACCTACTTTCCATATTTTATGATTTCATAATGAAGATCTTGGAAATATGAACCCTACAAGTATAACGCTATTGGATTTTTTGCCCTAGGAGTGAGTTATGCTAATGCGGGTTTCTAAGACTACTTGAATTACAGGTTTCTGAGCCCACATTACTTCTCAGCTAGTGTGAGCAATTTCCCCACATAAATATTTTATTTTTCTTGCTTTCATTGTAGGATCTCAAGGTTCCTTTACCTAGTTTCCAGCTCACCATGTTTCACCTTTTGCATGTGGGGATTTGGGGTCGCCTTGCTTTACTTGAGTTTTCTAACCCTACCTACTTTGTAGCTCGATCGAGCCAATTCCCTTCACAACTCTTTTTCCTTTTCTTGCTTGCTTTACTGTGGGTTTTGTGATTTTTTTCTCAGGTTTTCGAGTGGTCATTACTTATTATCTCTTCTATATCATTTTCTCAAGTTACTTCCTTGCCTTGGTCTTGTTAGGTTGTGGAGTTGAATTACTTCACAGATAGCATATTTTATACCTTGTTGGCATACATAGTAACCGATGTTGGTCAACAAAGGAGCCAACATCGGTCAAAAAAGGAGCCAACATCAGTCAGAAAAGGATTTGACATCAGTCAACAAAGGAGCTGACATCAGTTAACAAAGGATTTGGCATCAGTTATGGTGACCGACACCGGTTAGCTATGCGTGGAATGTTTTATTTAACTCGTAGGATTTAATCTAGCTTTTTTAAAAAGATGATTTAAAGGATGTAATTGGATGACTATTGTACCCTAAGTTTTTCTAGTTTTGTATAATCTAGAAAACTAGGGTTAGAGAGATATAAGAAAAGAGAAGAATTGAGCTATCTTTGGTTGAAAGGATGATGATGATGAAGAAGAAACAACATATTGCATGAAGACATGAGATTTCATAGAGAGAAGATGAACAAAAGGAAAGTGCAGGTACACTATTGGTGAGAAGATGGTATTATCTTCTACTATATTTCATTTGTATTGTTTAGTATCATGTAATGGCTTGCATGTTATGTCAAGCACTTAGGGTTCCTTCTTGTTAGATCCACAGGTTGTAAGATATTGTTATTGCTCATTCTTGTAGATCCATATGCTATTTTGAGATCTTGCATTACAAATCCATGAGATCATGAAGTATTGTCGATCCATAGGAATCTATTATTGTAGAGGAATTTGTCTTCATGTTTGTATAGTTTATGTAGTGATGGAGGAGATAATTACTTCTTCGTGCACGGTTTCAGTTGCACATTGGTAGACCCTTCTGATAGGTCTTGTTTGTAGATTCATAGTGAGAGCTTGGTTGTATAGTGGTAGATGCAAGGTAACTTATGGTATATGAGATATGGTGGTGTTTTAGAGGCATGGTTTTAGTGCACTCATGTAGATCTAGTTAGATATCTGAAAGAGACACATGTGGTGGTATGGAGGCACAATTTAGTGTACTTGGGAAGATCTGGTTGTAGATCTGGAGGAGGAGATACTCTTGTAGATATACATGTACTCTTATGCAGAAGAGTTGGTTTGTAATCTCTTGTTATATTATATATATGTGATCTCTATCTTTGGTGGATGTAGCCCACATTGGTTGAACCATGGTACATGTTGTGTTATGTGTGTGTAATTTTGTGTGATTTGGATTATTCTTTTTTATACTTCCACTGTTGTAGATTTTGTGGGGACTATTTTATCTGTATTTGCATGTTTTGGATTTGATATTCTATAGTTGCAAATGTTTCTGCATAAACCCATCCCCAAATACTAGTACCAGAGCAATGGATTTTAGTTTTTCAAAGAAAGGGTTTGCTTAATGGTTTTGTTAGTGGTTTATTGATAGGTGTATGAGAGCAGGGTTTGTTTTTCCTGATTTGAAAATTGTAGGAAGAGATTCAATCTCAAGTGGGATTTGAAAGAAAAAGGTTGCTGGAAATTATAGTGATTGCCATCAGTTAAGTAGCAATTGACATCGGTAGGATGATTGTGGTCATTTATAGGGTGACTGTCGTCAGCTACTGGGCAGCCTAGTTTAAAAAAAAAAATCATAGATCTGAATAAATTGAGAGATGCATGGAATGTATCTTGTTACTGAGGTGTCCCTGTTCTTAAAAGCACAAGCATGTTTGTTAGATTATAGATCTGGGTTATAGAGGAATGGTTTTATCTTAGTATTACAGTGCTTGTATGTTTTGGATGCACATGCATGGTTTGTGATTGGAGATCTGAGTATGTGAAAAGGAGCAGTTATGCATCCTTGGTGTAGTTAGATGCACAAACTTTGGTAGAGAGGTTGTAACACGAAACAAAGATGGGGATTCCATCAGAGAGGAAAGTTCTTTAGTTGAGGATGTGGGTTAGTATCTTAGTACTGGTAAGGTGAGGTATTTCACCTTGATGTAATTTATTGCATGGTTTAATGTTGTATTTATTTTGTACAATTTGGATGCTTCTTAAAATGATTGGCTCAGCTCAACTATCAGCTTTGGTCTAAGTAGGCACCCGGTGTAGTGTTCTACGCCAAATTGTGTGTAATTGGGTTTGTTCTAGTAGCATAGACATTGATATGAGAACCAAGGTTGGTCACAGAGGAACCAGTATCAGTCAGCTAACCATGGGGATGACTGTGGTCAGTTTCTATGGTAACTTATATGTATAAAGGTTTTTTTGCAGCAGGAGAGGGTAGATGGTTTTTTTGTCCTGGTTTGGAGGATCGAGTTTCTTTCATAGAGTGTACATGGTAGAGATGGTGTATATCACTTCATGGTTTGGATCGGAAAGTGGACAAGGAGTTAGCTCAGAAGTTCAATTAGACTTGAGATAGATTCAGGTATCTCTATATGATTCATGTTTTATTTCTTTCATTTCAAGCAACTAATATTATGTTTAGAGTGTTCACACAAGTAAAAATTTACACCATGGATATTTGGTGGGTTTGAATTTTATTTATGGGATGTTTTGGAATCTTGAGGAAAAGGGTATTCAACATAAAGATGAGATCCTAAATGAAAATTCATGATTAAGAAACAGTTTTAGGTAACGAGAGATGTTGAGTACACACGTATGGAAAGAAGGTGATTCACCTACTTCACAAGAAGTTAAAACTTCTATGATGTATAATTATTCTCAAAGAAGAAAGGGAACCAATTTTATATTTCTTTCATCTAGTTTTATTTCTCACTAACATATTAGCTTTTGAGCTTGGTGTTAGAGGAAGTGCAAGGGATTTCATGTTTAGTGGGAGAAAGCCATGGTTGTTGGCATTGCAGGATTGGATACATGATGCACATGTAGAGTGAGAGGAGATTTCTATTATTCAAAGTGACAGGAGGCACAAGTTGGTTTTTGGAGGGTAGTCACGACTTTGTAGGTATTTTGAGTTTATTTCTTTGTGATGTCACTTCTGGTTTATTTTGTGGTGTCTAGATATTCCTTAGGGAAGGCAGTTTAATAGAGAAATTTCCAGAGTTTGAAGGGTGAAAAGGGAGAAAATATTATAGTTAAAGAGACCAGTGTCAGTTAAGGTTAACCATGGTCAGTCATCTGGTAATCGTGGCCGGTCAGACAGTGATCAGGTTTGGTTAGGAAACTATGGTTAGTTTGGTCACATGTTTGAAAACAATGTTTATTTACCCATTTTAGATGGTGCCCTTATTTTGGTTTCATCTTGGTTGGTTTGTGCAGTATGTTGATGACATGTATGCTGGTATTTGCACTTGCTATTAGTTGCATGGTTTAACATGGTTATTTTTTATTGACATTGATGAGCACAAGATTCATATGTGGCTTTGGATTTAGTTGGTGGAAGACTTGGAGATTTTAGATAGCTTATGATATAGATATATGTACATGGTAAGTTTTTACATGAGGATAGCTTATATTTTGTGATTCTATGATGATGGAGATGTTTGTTTTGCACATGGATGCCTTTGAGCATGGCTCGGTAATGTTTGGATTTCCTCTTGTTACGATGTTACTACCATTGATATGTTCTCTACAGATGGTTGTCTTGGACATGTTAGTTGTTTATGCAGGGTTAGATTTACAGATTGAAATGTTTGGATTCTTTGAGTGATGCGGGTGTTTTTGGATTGATCACCCACTAGTTACATGTAGAAATCATTTGGGTTGTCTTTTCCTAGGATATTTTTTTACTTTTGCATATTCCAATTTGACTTGTCTAGTTAGTTGCATTGTTGGTTGCATGGAGAAATGGATAGATGGCTGGAGAACATGGTTGGTTTTACAAGTATGGCTATGGATGAAATTAAGGCTTAGTACTTTGGTTTGAGTGGGAGCTCTTACAGGTGTGTTAGTAATCATGGCTTGTTAAATGAGGAGATAGGTTGAATTAATTTTTTGATACCAATAACTGGTATGGCATTACAATTCAGTGGGAACTTGAGGCTTGATGTAACAGATCATTTGTAGCTTTATGAACGTTTGGTAAGTCATGGTTTTACCCTCTTGATTTATAAGACACTTTGATCTTCCTAGTTTTATTGATGAGATAATTGTTGATGGATATAAAGATGGTATTCACAGTATGTAGAGGATGGTGATCTACATGTACAAGTACAAAGGTTCAAAAATTTATCTCCAAGTGGGATATTATTAGGTTGTGGATCTGAATTGTTTCAGAGATAACATATTTTACACCTTGCAGGAATACACAGTAACTGGTGTTGTTTAATAAAGGATATGAAATCGATCAGAAAATGAGCTGGCATCATTTAGAAAAGGATTTGACATCAGTTAGAAAAGGATCTAGAATCAGTCAGGGTAACTAGTACTGGTTACGTGTGTGTGGAATGTTTTATTTAACCCACAGGATTTAATCTAGATTTTGTTTTAAAGCTGATTTAAAGGATGTAATTGGATGGCTATTTCACCCTAAGTTTTTCTAGGCTTATATAAGCTAGAAAAACTATGGTTAAATAGATATACTAAATGAGAAGAACTAATCTATCCTTGCTTTAAAGGATGAAGAAGAAAAAAAAATCAGATTGCATGAAGACAAGAGCTTTCATAGAGAGAAGTTGAACATAAAGAAAGTGTAGGTAAACTATTGGTGAGAAGATGGTATTATATTCTATTGTATTTCCTTTGTATTATTTAGTCTCATGTAATTTATTACATATTATGCAAATGAATTAGGGTTCCTTCTTGTTAGATCCATAGGCTATTGTGAGATATTTTTATTGCTCATTCTTGTAGATATACAAGTTGTTTTGAGATCTTGTATTACAGATCCATGAAATCATGATGTATTGTTAATCCATAGGAATCTAGTATTGTAGAGGAATCTGTCTTCATGTTTACACATGTTATGTAGTGATGGAAGAGAGACTTACTTCTTGGTACACAATTTCGACTACACATTAGTAGAACCTTCTGAGAGGTTTTGTTTATAGATTCACAGTGAGAGCTGGGTTTCATAGTGGCAGATGTAGGGTATCTTCTAGTATGTGAGACATGGTGGTGTTTCAAAGGCATGGTTGTAGTGCACTCAAGAAGATCCAGTTAGAGATTTGGAGGAGACACAAGTGGTGGCATGGAGGTATGGTTTAGAGTACTCAAGTAGATCTAGAGGAGGAGATACTCTTGTAGAGATACATGTACTCTGGTCTAGAAGAGTTGGTTTGTAATCTCTTATTATATTATATATATGAGATCTATGTATTTGGTGGACGTATCCCAAATTGGGTGAACCATGGTGCATGTTGTGTTATGTGTGTGTACTTTTGTGTGATTTGGATTTTTATTATGTATACATACACTGTTGTAGATTTTGTGGGGATTGTTAGATCCGTATTTGCATGTTTTGGATTTGATATTCTATAGTTGCAAATGTTTCCACATAAACCCATCCCCAACAAGTCCTTCTTTGCATGGTTTTGGGGTTACTCAACTAGGGATTTGAGCTAGCTTTTACTTTGCAGTAGGGAAGCATCGTATTCCCATAACACTCTTCTTCACCCTTTTTTCCTTGTGTGTTTTGAGGGGTGCTTAGCTTCAATTATTTTGCAGCTAGCATGAGCTATTTTTCTGAGTGACTTGCCTTCACCCTTTCATGCTTTTTGAGGTTTCAAGGTTTATAAATTGATCTACTCATGGAACCAACCTTGCTTTACTTTGCATCTTCCTTGAGTTAAAACCCCATACTACCTTCCAACTCACCAAGTTGCTCATCTATGAGCTCGTAGAGCTCATCTTCATCCCTACCCATTTTTTAACTTTGTTCATTTTTTTCTCAATTTTGCTAACTATTTTGCATTTTCCTTGAACTGAGGAGTTAGGAAAAGTAGAGAAATGTCCTCCAAATCCAATTTTTACCATTTTTACTCAATTTTGGCTAAGTGTTAGATCTTGAAGCCTATATGAAGGGAAATGCCTTCAAATGGTCCAAAGTGCCTAAAAACATGAAAAATACCTGAAACTTGTATATTCTCCATTAAAGATCCATCAACTACTCAATTCCATTTTGTCAAGTTGTCCATTTTTCCTAAATGGGGGAAATGGATAACATTTTTGGCTACTGATATGGGCCATCTTCCTGCTAGATGAGTTGATTAGTAGGCTTGAAGTATCCATTGGGCATAGAGTTAGGATGATAACCTGAAATCTGATATGAAATTGAAGAATAATACCTGAGTCCACTTGAAGCACTACTTGGACCTGAAATTGATCTTTTTATACTTAATTGACCATCCAAATTATAAAATATCTTATGAATAAGGTTTTATGTGAGTGGAAAATTGTTTTAAATCTGAAATTTCACTTTTTTTCTCTACAAGTTGATCTACTGAGACAAGGATGAACATCCAAAACTTGTCTCAAATCTAGTTTCTCTACCAAGTTTTAATGAAAATTGAACTAAATCATTAAAAAGGATGAAGCACTAGAGAGTTTTAGAATCACATGCTAATTTGGATACACTTGGAACTACCTAAAGAGAATTGATTTCCCCATGAGCACTGCCTCTAATGAACTATATCATGCAAGAGAAACAACAACACAAAATTTATTTACAAAGGGAAGATCATACATGTTCCAAGTGGAAACATGTAGAGTGTGCACAAGCACTTCTTCTTCTTAAGGAAAACCTACCTTCTCTAATCTAAACAAAGGAAAAAGGAACTCAAACAAAGCCTTCCACTGGTAGGGAGAAGTAGCTTCCCCTCCTCAAAAACTTATACCATGTGACCAATTTGATGCTAGACATAGTCAATAATGAGAGTGAAAAATTGACATGAAGCTTATTTTTCACCCTAATCATCAAGGTATCAAATGGAAGTAAAAAAAATACCTCATTTAGTTATTCTTCATTTGGATTTAAAAGGTATTGTAGTTCATCCTTGGTACACTTAACCTCTTCCTCATGCTTTGAAACAAGTATTGACTAGTGGAAACTCTTTTCTTAGCTCCAAACTAGCTAGGTACTTGATTGGGTAATGGGATTTTGGAACCAATGGGTTGATCCTTGTGATTTTCCCATTTCTTTGAATTTGAACTCCACAAATGGAGTCATCTTGTAGAATTTCTTCCTAAATGAAGTTACTTACATGCTGATTTGGGAATGATATTTCTTCTTCTACAAATAATTTGGTTTCTACCTTTGTGCTCTCATACACTACTTCTTCAAATAATAAGTTAGAGAATTCAAAATCATCTAAAAAATCATATTCATGTAAGGATGAAGGGGAAGAAAAATCTAAATTTTCCTTTATGATTTTCTTTTCACTCACAAACTCTGAATCTAATTTGTCCTCCTTAATGATGTGAATCTCATTAGGAATGATTGTAGCATTTAAAGATGTTATTTGTGGATTAATGCAACCTTCCAAAAGTGCAACAATTTCTAAACATGTAGATCAATGGGGATCACTGCATTCCCTTGAAATATTTTGCACACTTGGGAGCATCTCTTCCTTTGTTGATTCTTGTGGAGATAAAATATCAGCCTCCATGAATATGGTGTCATCATACACAATACACTCAGAACACCAGAATTGTTGATCATCCTCTTCTTGTTTTGTCTCTTCAACAAAATCATCTTCCACCTTTTTCTCTTCAGTCCTAACCTCTGTTGAAGGCTTAACCAGCTATGACATTTAATTGGAAACAAAATTCAAATCCAAATCCTTCAAATTTTTTATAATTTCTTCCATGCTAGGCTCTTTAACTTGTTGTGCACCTTGGATGGTTTTATGTCTTTATTCCTCCCAAACTAGGTTTGGAAATACAAGAGGAGGGGTGGGTCGATTTATAACATTATTTTACATTCATTTAAATGGTGGAGGGGATGTAATAATTTCTTGTGGAATATATGGAGCTTTGGGAGAAATTATAGCAGAAAATTTAAGGTGGGATGGAAGGGAAGAAGATGGAGAAAGGGAATCATCAATGGGGGCAGTAGGTAGAAAGCCAGGAACATGAAACTCAAGTTGATATATTGCAAGTTGGTAAGGGTAAAAGAGATGGTTGTTTGATGGTGGTGAATGATTAACCTATTGACTAGGTTCTTTAAAAGTAGGTGCCATAGCCTGCCTCTTTTTAGTTGACTACAAAAAATATTCAAAGTTTGAACCATCACATTTAGATTTTCAGTCAATACCTCTATCTTATGTTGAGGGTTGTACCAACTTGGAAGAGGTCTACCCCATGAACAGGGTTCACCAAAACCAGATATTTTAGCCTCCATGATTTTTTATGAATCCTCCGCTTGTAGAATTTTTTCCTCCATCTCTTGAATATGCATTTGAAGATCAACATATCCCTTCTCTTGAAAAGCACCATGGTTAACAAGATAACCGTAAATATCAGCAGGGTTTGATGGATATGCATATTACTCATAATAAGGCTCATAATAATAATTTGGAGGAGGATTTTGAAACTATGGGAATGGAGTGTACTTATTCTACTGCTGTAAATAAGAATTCTAAGAAGGAAAAGAATTCATGAATGTAGAACTTCATAAAGGAAGCAAATGGAAAGAATGGAAGGGAAATGAATGGACAGAAAAGGAGAAGGTCTGCAACTCATAAAATTGGTTACTTGAATCAATGGAGTCACCATATATGCTTGAAATTTCCTCCAATGGATGAGATCTCTTCAAGAGCATATTAAACTTGATGAAATGAAGATGTAAAGCTATTAAATCTTGTCTCACCAGGCCTGCCAAAACTGTTCGAGCTCAAAATTGCATCTAGGATATTATCATGAATGACCAAGAATTTTGAGGCAACATGGGATTGTCTCTTAGTTGTGGGACCTACAAACTGAGACATGCCTATGGAGAAGGCCAACTTTCTCTACCTATTCCTACTGCTAAAACTACTCCTAGAAGGGAAAATGCAGCTAACTAATCCTAAAATAACCATTCCAAGGGACCAAGGAGAGAGAGAGGGTAGAAATATGCATGAAAATTAAATCCTACATTAAAATAACTAATAGCACCAGAAAAAGGGGGTTGGGACACTTTCAAATGCATGAAAATGGGAGAAAATGGATATGGAGAGGCTGGACAAAGCACCACATACCACAACAAAACTCAATGCACCAGTTTCATAAGAACAACATCATTGAAGCTTACCATGAGAATAAGAAAATGCATAAAATACCTAAAAACATGAAGAAATTCAAGATAAAGAAGTAAAAACCCAAGCTAGGGCAATGAAATAACCATAAAACTTGATTTTGTTGCTTCAGAATTTTACACAATACAATGCTCACAAATGATTCTTGAAGCTCCAACATATACCTAACAACTGAGAAGAAGAGAGTAGAATTTCATAAATGACTAACTTATAAAATGAAATCTCATTACAATATATAAAAGTTTTTTAGAAGGAAGAGGGAATATAAATCCTAAAACTGCATCCAACCACAAAAATGATCACTAAAATGGCCTAGAAACATCATGGAGGACATGAAAAACCCCATCCTTCCATTTCCATTAGCTTGTTAAAGAAGAAAATATGCCCATGCCTTCATTAATGCCTTTCATATCCACCTGGGACGTGTTCTTTTGGACTGAGATGTTTTCTTTGTTTTCTACTCACCAACCCCACCTACTTTCCATATTTTATGATTTCATTATGAAGATCTTGGAAATATGAACCCAACAAGTATAACTTTATTCGATTTGGTGCCTTGGGGAGTGAGTTATTCTAATGTGGGTTTCTTGGGACTACTTAACTTGTGAGTTTTTGAGCCCACATTACTTCTCAGCTAACGTAAGCCATTTCTCTGCACAAATCTTTTCTTTATTGGATCTCAAGGTTATTTTACTTCATTTACATATTGTCGTGTTACTTGTAGTCATTTTTTCACCCCACTAAGAACAAGGGAACCTCAAGTGCGCACCAGCCTATCACCCAGCGGGTGTTGGGCACTCACCTGAGGCATGTGAGAGGGAGCCGAGTCTCTCTTTTATGTGAGTTCAGTGGAAGGACATAATTCATGATTCTGACTTAGTGATTTAACAGACATGAGGAAACTATAGAGCTCAGGATGGCTTCTACACCCCTTCAGTCATAATAGTAACAAACCACGCAACACAATTAACTAGAACCAAGAAGTTGTAAATCCATAATTAGACTAACATTCAAGTAAAGTTCATGATTATACAAGATCAAAAGCATAGTGAAAACATGCAGACAATATAAGAAGGAGAACTTAACATAAACATAGTATTAACCTTATCACATTCATTCATAGTATTACTCCAGAACATCACAGAGAGGTGAACCACAGTCATGCACCATATCTGGATCCATACATGTATGCTTACAAAATAAAATTCACATTTCCCATTTCCCCATTACATCCTTCCTAGAATCATCTACCCATTTATCCCACAGTTCTCACAACAATTATGCAAATCTTCACTACCTCACTTCTGTCTCTGTTCATTACCAAGGGAGCTGCATATAAATAGGCATTTGAGCTCTAACAAACTCCTCTGCAGCCTCAGATCTGGCCCTAAGTGTCAAGGTGTGGGTCACCCCAAGTGCATGCCTCTCCATGTCATGATTAGATTTTTGGATCTTCCTATATACAAGGTATATTCCTTCTAGGAAACACTGTCACCAGGGTGGAACCTTATCCAAATGGAACACGTTCTTTATGTGTCCTACCCAAAAGGCCAAAATGGCTAAGTCCCGAATTTTTCTTCATGCGGCACGTGCATCCTTGGTTCTCCAAGAAGCCTTTTGAACTCTACCTTGTGCACCTTCACTTGCATGCTTCCTTCATCCATGCACTCCTATGCACCTTTAAGATTTGGTAACTACAATAGGGTCCCAACATTACCCCACACTTCACCTGTTCTCTGCCCTCAGGAACCTTTTCAAAGAATGTAGTTCAAAAATGCAAGGCCTTGCCTTGGAAAAGAATGGAGGGGAAGAATAAAGAATGGGGGGGGGAGAGGAAGAGAAAGAATAGAAGGAAAAATTTTACCTAAAGAAGCAGAAGGGGAAAATTCTGCCGTAGGTCAGCCTCCAGCGTATTCCACACGTTGACCTCATCCTGTGCCCTTTTGTAAAGGTTGTCGACCAATGCACTCACCTCATCGAAGGTTAACCCTTCCCCCTTTGTGGTGATGGTCTCCACCATGGTTTCCAATTCCTTCACAAGATCCTCCAAGGAATCCATCTTCCTTGTAATGTTCTTGTAGAGTTCTTCAAGCTGTATTTTGATCGAGACCCAAAGGGCCTCAATAGCTTCAGATCTTCTTTCTACCTTGGCTAAAATCTTATCTCATTCTGCTCTATTACCTTTTTTCTTCTCCCTGAAGTCTTTTAGCTTGGCCTCGTTGTTTGCAAGTAGCATGCCTGTCACCTTGTCCTGATTTGCGTAGTGGTTGTAGGTGACCCCTACAGTTTGTGCAGCTACTCTTACATCAGCTAGGACCTTATTGTATTCAGCTATGAGTGTGATTACCTTCAACTTATCTTCCTTCTCCAAATGCATAGCTATATCCTCTACTGACTCCAAGGCCAAAGGCTGCCTTTCCATGGTGAGGATCCGAGTCAAGTCCTCTAGGCATTCCAGGGAGGAACCATACTTTTGTGCGGGAGGGTTAAGGTCTGGGTGCTTCATGATAATAGCCCAGGAGATGAGCTCCACCTTCTTGGAGACTTCACGCACTTTAGCTTTCTCCTCCTGTAACTCCCGTTGTAGTTGAGCGCTGATCAAATTTTCAAGGCTGAGTTCCTTTGTCAGCTTGACTACTTCTTCCTTCCTCTTTTCCAACAAGTCCTCCAAGGCCTTAATCTTGTCATTTATGTAGAAGAGCCTTGCCTCTACCTCCATAGAGACCTTGTTGAGCACATTACACACTTGCTCATCCGAAAAGTGTTGTGCATTTATGAGGGGGTTGGCCCCCTTTGTCTTAGAGAGCTCCAGTATTGCCTCTTGGTTAACTTCGAATTCGGGCTCATCAATGTGGGAGTCGAACATGCCCATGATAACATTTTCCTCGTGCGTAGGTATCCACCCTCAGGATCGAAAGAATCCATGGTGGTGAGCTCCTTGGTGGGCATGGTACTCTGGAAGCACACGCGTAAAACTTTGTTAGGGTCATTAACATACCCCATCACCGATCTTCCTTCCTCTGTGTGTTTACTTCCCATGTGCATGCCCTTTGGAACAGTCACTGAAAGAGTTGGGCCTTTTTTGCTACTTCCACTCTTCTCCCTTTGTTCTTTCTTGAACTCACCTGAGCACAAGCTCCATGCTGTACCCCAACTCCTCATTGACCAAGGCATCAATCATCTTTTCCACATCCCTTGTCACTTTTTCATCTATCTCCTCCTGGGTGAGCTTGGGCATTTCCTACTCCTTGGTGCTTGCCCCTTCACTCCTTTCTTCGCTCTGTGTGCCTCCCTCCCCTTGGGTGCCCTTCCTCCTTACAAAGATGAAAGCATCATTTGTATCCTCTACTCCTTCTTCCTTTGAATCATGGACATCAATAGGTTCCTGATTCACTTCCAACTCCTCCCCTTCATCAACATCCTTCTCACCTACATAGGCATTCAGGTCATCTGTATCATTCAGACTCTTGTTCCTCTATTCCTTGTTCTTCTTCCTTTGCTGAAAATTTCGAGTCGGGGATGTTGTCCTTTCTTCATCTGAGGGTTCTTCAGGGGATGGTGGCTTCACAGGCTCTGGGGTCTTCTCCCTGACCACCATTCTCCTCTTCTTCTAGATGTAGGTACTCGGCCCGTGGTACCTACATTCTGCCTTTCCACCGCCCCTTGTTCTTCCTCTTCTTCCCTCTCCTTATGCTTTGGCACTGGCTTCTTTCTTCCCATGGGGTTGTCAGGGATGGATATTTCATTCTCTACATATGCGCCCTTCTCAAACTTTGGCCTTATGCGTAGGTAGATCCTGGTAGCATTGCTCTCAGCAATAGGTAAGGTAATGGCCTTATGATGTGCACATCTTGCAATATGTATCTTTCAACATATGTGCACTTCCCCCAGGTAGACCAGCTTCTTTCTCATTTCCCTGTGTTCCCTGTCAAGGGTGGACAGGTCAAGTTTTAATTTCTTTGACTCCTTATACCTGTTCACTCCCGCCTGGAAAAATTGGGTAGTAAATGAGAAGGGGAGTTTGCACCAGGGACTCTAACTGCCATCCACCAAGATGAATATGCCAATGCAGAAGTGCTGGTATACCGCGAACTCTGCTTCTCCTTTAGTTTCCATGGGGAGTTGTTCTGGGATCCCATTCAGCCCTGAATGCATTCCTGAGGTGCGTATACCATTTTTCTAAGCGTGCCTTGTGTACCCCTGTCATTGATTCACAAGTGTATTTCTAGAATCTGTCCACGGGGGAAGGGTCTTCATTGGGGTATTCCATAGGAACTTATCAGATGCATCTGACACCCTGATTTATGAGAACACAATGGTTAACAAGATGTTTCCAAAAAGGATCTTTCCCCCATTCTCCATGCTGCTTATGATTTCATCTGCTATGTACTGGGAGATGTTGTATTTGGTGCCTTCTATGACCTTCCTGTAGACATTCAGCCAGGGCTTTCTCACCTGGGTCCACCTTTCTTTCCCATTCAGCTTGGAGATAAGGTGCACAACCATCTTCATCACCGGATCACTGATATCCATGATGTCGTAGTACCTTGATCCCTTCTTATATTCCTGGGATGCAATGGTTTCTTTAATTACCTCCTCATCCTGGAGGTCATCTAGGAGCGCGTCCCCTTTACAGCTTAGGATTGTAAAGTGTGAAATTAACTAGGGAGTTATGTGCATTTTATGCCCCATGAAGTAGAAGAAGTATTCATGCATACGCGTCATTAGCCATTGGTACAAGCGCTCAGGCTTCCCGAAATATGGCAACTCATAAAGCTGGAGAAGCCCTGCCTTCTCCATTTTCACCTTGACTATGTCGCTATAGATTGGAATCCCATCAGGTGTTCATTTATTTTTTGGGAACACCAGCTCCAGTGCCATCTCCTTTACAATTATGCTTGACCGGTGATTATAGTCAATCACGGGCATTTGCCTGATGTGGGACTCCCAGTCTTGCCCCAGCAAAACCCCATCTGGGTATTACATTTCTGAGTACCATTCTTCATTGGTATCCAAGGGGATTTCTTCTTCTTTCTTCTTTCCTTTTCCCTTACCCTTTCCCCTCTTGGATTGTACTGTAGGTTTATCAACTGGTTTTGTGGCCGTCATTTTACCCCTTGCTTTCATTCCTAGGTTAACTTGAGATTTTGTTTGAGCGTTTCCCACCCCCCCCCCCGCACGCCCTGTGCCCTAAAACACAAACCCTAATCTCAGACTTTTCTCCTTTGATCATGGTGCTTCTTCACAATGTTCCTCACACCCATGAATCACTTCTGCATCTAGTTTGTAGATCTAATGGACCTGATTGCGCTTAAGTTTTTGGGATTTTCCTTCACACGAGTCAGTCTTTGAAACCCTAGCTCTTGAAAGAAAATCACTCTTCTTGTTTTCACAAAGTAAAATAATGAAATGCCCACTCTTGTATTTATAGCTTTTCCCACTTTTACACATTTAAGGCTAGGCTACCTACCACTGTACGACCATATTTAATGCGGTATTTCCAAACAAACCTGACTTTAACACTTTTCCTTATGTGCCAAATCCTTGCACAATTTTTTTTTCACATGCACCCAATCCTTGCGTGAAAAATTTTCCAACCTTCTAGTGCAAAAACAATCCATCTTAACAGAAGACTCTTGCGTGCATGTTACCAACACCAAAGGCACCTCTTCCATCCTCATGATTCTTGCTTTCACCTACCTCGTGTTTTTGTGCTTTTTCTCCTTTGTACGTGGATTTCCAATGTAACCTTATTTTGCCACCCATCTGACCTTCTTTTTCTCCTAATGCATCTTTTCAACAGGGCCAATTCAAATGGTCTACCAACCCAATCCTCTTGTAGAATAACTCCATGCCTCTCTTTATCACCTTACCCCACACTAAAATGATGCGCGGTCCTCTAGGCATTCATAAGTCAAAAAGTAATAAGGTTACCGACACCCAAGGTGCAAAACTAAAACAACAACATGAAAGGGAAATACAAGAAAGGAAAAGCATAAAAGGAAATTCTAAGATAACTGGAAAAACTGCCTTATTTACAAACACCAAGAAGCATTATTTATAGTAGGGCTTCAGTCCTACTCCCATTGAAGTGTCTAGGTAATTTTGTTCCATCCAGTGCTTGTAACTGGCACGTGCCTGAATCAAGGAATGTATGAAATTACATAAGGACCCAACCAATGCACCTTCAACTTTCCAGGATGGCGTAGAAATTTTGAATCATATAGCAATACCATCTGGCCAACCTCAAACTATTTTTTCTTAATGTGGCGGTCATGCCATGCCTTTTGCTTAGCTTTTTCAGTTGTTTGGCTCCATCTTGCTAGTGAGCACCTTTCATCCAACTTTATCAATTCATCTATTCTCTCTTCCAGCTGCTTGTTCATCATCCAACCCTCCTGCATGCGCTATACGTAGTGATGGTAGCATAAATTTGAAAGGTAAAATAGCCTTCACACCAAACACCAGTTGAAATGGTGTGTCCTTGTTCAACCTTTTATACGTTGTTCTGTATGCCCAAAGAACTGTTGATACCTTGTCATCCCAATCCTATCTACCCACGTCACATATCTTAGTCAATGTGTGACTAAGGATTTTGTTAAATGCCTCCATAGTCCCATTTTCCTGAGGGTGATAAGGGGTAGTCTTATGATGGGCTACCATGAATTCTACCAATAGAATCCTGACAGTTTCATTTAAGAAGTGAGTTCCCCTATCACTTGTTAAACTTAATGGACACCCATACCTGCTGATAATGTTTTCCCACAAAAATCTAGCAGCCAGTGGCTGCGGTGCAATCCTTAGTGGGCGCGGCCTCTACCCACCTTGTCAGATAATCAGTACAGGTAATAATATACCATGAGTTAGTCCTTCGCGCAGCTGGTGAGATTGGTCCTGAAAAAATCTATTTCTCATTTTTCAAAAGGTTCCGTGCTAGCGATGGGGCACAAGGGCATCTCATCCCTTCTTCCAGGTTTTCCAAGGCATTGGTAGTGGTCACAGGCCTTGTAAAACTCAATGAAATCCTGGTGAATCATCTCCCACCATAGCCAGTGACTAGGATCTTGCACGTGGTTGCATTCCCCCATAGTGTCCTCCAGCAATCCCACCATGGGCTTCTTCTATTATAGCTACACACTCATGTTCTAATACACACTGGCACAAAACCTCATCATGGCCCATTTTATACAAATCCCCATTGATCAACATGAAGGGCGTGGTGTGTATGGATAACCTTTTCCTTTCCAAAGCATTCATCCCTTCGGGTGCCACACCTTCCTTGAGAAAAACAACAATGTCTTCTAATTCTGAGGGCGCATGCCGCAACCTGAATAGTTGTGTCTGGAATGGTTTCCTCAATACTTTATGCATCCTCTCCTAAATCAATCCTTGATAAATGATCCAACCCACAATTGTTCTTTCCCAGTTTTACCACCACCTTGAATTCAAATTCCTAAAATAAAAGTACCAAACGACATATGTGCCCTTATAACACTACTTTTTTTACTAGATACTTCAAGGCCATATGGTCAGTGTAGAATATGAAGGGAGTCACCAGCAGATATTGTCTAAATTTGTGGAGTGCGTAGATCATTGACAATGCCTCGTGCTTGGTCATTGTATAATTCTGTTTTGCTGGTGTCAACTTCCTACTTGCAAAACACAAGGGATGATCAACAATCCCCTCTCCTGGTTGAGCAAGAATGGCTCCCATTGCTGTACCAGAGGCATCCACATGGACATGGAAAGGTTTATCCCAGGATGGGAATCATAGAATAGGTGCGGTGATAAGCCTTTCTTTTAGAGTGTCAAATGCCCTCTACTACGCCTCTCCCCACTGAAAGGCACTCTTGTGTCTGAGAAATATTTCCAAAGGCGCGATGATCTTGGCGTATCCCTTAATGAAATTTCTGTAGTACCTAGTGTGTCCAAGAAATCTCTGTGCACAATGCTTTGGCTGGTAGGCTCCCCTAACCCCACAATAACTATGACTTTCGTGGGATCCACCAGTAAGCCCTCTTTGCATATGATATGCCCCAACAATGTTCCAAAAGGAGTTGCAAAGATACATTTCTTGATGTTGAGGGAAATCCTCAACTGCTGACATCTTTTGAACATCAATCTCAAGTTATCACAATGGTCCCTTGACCAACCCATACACTGTCCAATCATCCAAATACACCTGAAGGAATTTGTGGATGAAGTCCTGAAATGCTTGTACCACTATGCGCGAAAATACAGTCGGGCGCATTCTCAATCCAAAGGGCATGACCGTATATGCAAAACTTCCCCACTCGGTGGTGAAAGTTGTCTTATCTTGGTCTTCCTTGGCAATCCTTACTTGGTGATATCCCAAGAATCCATCCGTAAAGGAATAGACCTCGCACCCAGCAACTCCTTCCAAAATCTCTTCAGTGAAGGGGGTGGGAAAAGGATCTATGATACAAACAGTCATTCAATTCCATGTAATCCACACATATCCTAATCCACCCATCCTTCTTTATGCTGATCACCATTGGACTTATCCATTCTGATTCCTCCATAGCCTCAATGATACCGGATGCTATCATTTTGTCTAGCTCTTCTTTAACCCTTATGCACATGTTGGGATTCATCCTGTAAGGCCTCTTCCTGACCGGGCACACACCATCCTTCAACTTTATCCTCATTTCCCCAATGAATGGTGGATGCCTTTCAACTCGTGGTATCTGCGCAGGAATAAATCCTCAAATTTGTGCAAGAGATCGATGATCTTTGATACTTCCTTGTCCGACTAGTAGTCCCCAATGATAGCTTCCTTGGGCTCCTTCTCTGAGCCGATGTTAACTTTCTTGGTTTTGAGTGGTTCATGGTACACGCGCGCACATGCATTTGCACTTTCAACTACTTCACACGCTCCAACTGAATGGTCAACATTCAGGCTTTCCATCTCCTCTCCATCAATAACGTATACCATCTTTCCTTTCTCCTTTTCAGCACACGTGCACACTCGAATTATAGGTCTTCTAGTTCCTCCTCTTCGAACTGCGCTTCCAAGCTAGGTCCACCAAGTAAGTTTACTAATCTATCTTCCTGCCATGGTGCAATCCCCCAGAGTGAGGCACTTGATAGTCTGAAATGCCTCATCAACTGGTTGCTTAGTACTTCGGTACTTGAATGTGTGAACCAGGTCAGCCACTAACTCCTGCCAATTTCCTGTTTGGCGGTGAGTTTCAAAATGGATGTACCAAGGCGCGCACATCCTTGTAGTGTTGAATACATCTTGTGCACCCAAAGGGAGGGTGGTAAAGCTTCCACGCCTTCTCCCCAGACCCTCTCACATGCCT
The DNA here is from genome assembly GCA_019776745.2 of Taxus chinensis. NCBI lineage: Eukaryota > Viridiplantae > Streptophyta > Pinopsida > Cupressales > Taxaceae > Taxus > Taxus chinensis. The sequence goes on from CM034150.1 coordinate 553,872,505, forward strand.
GGATGTGGGAAGAGGTGGGTCCATTGCCATTGTAATCCTTGATAGTGGTGGGTATATTGCTCTTCAAGAATCAGACAGTGAGCACAATCCTAACTTCGCACCATTCCAAAAAGTTTTCACTATGTGTGGCCCACCACCTTGCTACTGTGCCTATCAAAACATAACCTAGCATACTTCGTCACTCGTCCTCCCTCCAGTGAGCTTCCATTTCTCTCAAAAAGACCTCAGGGTATGCATCCCCAGAATACTTGGTTATTTCCTTTCCTCCCAGGTGTCCAAAAGTACGTGCCATTGTTACCTTGGTTACTGATCCTTTCAGATGTCACCCAATCAATTCATAAGTCCCATGCACCCAATTATCACATGTTATATTAGTAGTATCACTGACAGATTGAGCATCATCAAACTAGATGACTCCTGCCTGTAGGGTGGATGGTCTCTGGATCTCTTATGGAGTACACATATATTCTGTCAAGGACTTCCTCTCCAAGGGGTTCAGTATAGGGGGTGGACTTCCCATCAACCAATGGTATAATTACCCTCTCTTCCTTGTTCTTCAAATCTTATGTACCCCTTGTTAAACTGGAGATCTACATTATTCTTATAATACCACGGGCACCCAAGTAAAGCTGGGAAATTATCTACCTTGGCAAGTGCCAAGACTTCAAAATCCCCAGTGAACCTAGTCCCCTGAATGGTAATGGTCACATCCTTCAAGACACCTATGGGCATTACCTTTGTCTTATTTTCCATATACAACACATTTGAAGATGGTTGTAATGCAGGTCTTCCCATTTGATGCTAGGCATCCAGAGTGAGAACATTAACCTCCGCACCTATGTCAATGAGGATGTTGCTAAGCAACCATCCATCCACTACTATGTTCAAGGTAATCTCTTTGTCATAATCAAGGCTGTGAGGTGGGAGGTTTGCATGCAAGATCTACCTTTCGTGTTCTTCCCCGACGCATGGCACTTTTTCTCTCAACCATGCCCCTATCAGGGGAATAATATTCTCCTACCTCAGTAGTTTACACACCTCCTTAACCTCATCCAAGTCATCCTTTGGTGCTTCTACTGGTCTTCTTTGTTCATCTTTTCTAGTTTTCTCTTTTAAGCATTGGATCTCCCCTTGTAAGCTTTGAATTACATCCATGGTTTCCTGGTAGAATTTTTCTGGTGAGCCAGGTTTGGATACTTTCACATGTACTACTTCTTCTCTCAAAATAGAGGTATCTGCCTAGGTGCTTCCCTTGCACGTGTGGATTCCACCCTTGTTGTTACCATAACAGGCTCTAGTTCTGATTCACGTATTACTTACATTGCGTCAGCCTTCTTAATACTCACCATGGCAGCGCCCTTATCCTTCTAGTACTGCTGACTCATATGTTTGTATAACTCTAGGCACTCTTTGTACTTATGTTTTTTTCCACACCAGGAGCATTGTAGAAGATCTGGACATTCATGCTTATAATGGTATCTGGCTCCACAATTAAAACATGTTCCACATGGGAACTCACTTCTTCCTCCATGGTTACCATGACCATGAAATCCTCTGTGAAACCCTCTTCCATGCACATCTCCATCTCTATGCTCTTCATACTGACATTCATCCCCTTTGGAACTACTGGCAATGTCAGTCTGGTGCACACCAAGATCAATTGCCTCATGAATCTGGTCAATCAATCTACAATCCTTGGTGTCATGTGTGGTTGAGGTACATATCTTGCAATAACAAGACACATTTTTACGGATCACACGCTGTAACAGGGGGCACCTACTTGCATCATGGTCCTCGTGACATATTTCATAGTTTACTACTACTGCACGTACCACCTTCTGAGTACATATCCCACCATTATCCTTTGTGTGCCCTTCTACGTTACAATCCGTGCACCACATCCCTCTGCGAATCTCTAGAACTGTGTTGGTAGATAATTTCTCCAATTTCTTAGCCATGGTAGTAATCTGAGCCTCCAAAAATGGGCTAACACTAGTGTCAACACTACCAACTACCTCAACGTGCAAAGTAGCCTCCAACGCTTCGCGCGGGTCCGTGAATGTTTTATGAGAAAAAGCCCTCCTAAAGGGTGTGATAAACCCTCTGACAAACCACTGAGCATGTTGTGAAGGGTGGATATCATAAGACAGTTTAGACAATAGGGTTTTAAAGCTGCATCATATTCCGCTGCTCTCTACCATTCCTACTGGATTTCTTTGAGAGAGCTGATGCTCTTCTATTCAAACTCAGGTATGTGGAATTCCGCCAAGAACACATTCCTCAACATGGTATAATCCACAACAGTTTGATGAGGGTCATACTTTCTATACCAACTATGCGTGCATCCTTGCAAGGTCATCGAAATTGACTAGCCCGATCCTAGGTCATGATCCCCTTTGTGTGCCATAGCAACTAGCACTTATGCACATGCTCTGCGGCATCTTCTATCCCAATGTAATCTGGTAAGTGTAGAGACATCTCGAAAAAGACTTGTGGAGGTGGCTGAGGTATTTGTCCTCCAAATCCATTCCTTTGGTTTCCTCAATTGTTTCCTCCTCCACTAGATCCACTAGATCCTGAGCCACCAGCCCCACCACTTCCTCCTCCAGATCCTCCTGTGTTAGGTACAGGGCCTATGTTCGTGTTGAATGCTCCCGTCATTCCATTGAATTACATGCTGATAGTTTGTGAACTAATGCCACTTCCAGTCGTATTTCCCCCACCACTTCCTAATGCACTTCCAAAACCAACTGTATATGTGCCTTGTCCAAACATTCCACCAAATACTATGGAATAGTGTGTGAAGCCATAGAAGTCCCAAACCAGAAGTTGTATCTCTTGGGTGCCGATCGGTTGCTTCCACCGATATCAAATGGATCAACTGTACTTTTCCCTCATTCAAACAAACCAAGTGCCAAGGTTTGGTTCACTAAGTGGGGTCAGATGCATGCCAACGACTCTTCTTTCTCTACATTATGGACTCTCATTAGAAGCCGCAAGGTTTTCTCTCCCACACTTACCAAGATGGGGTATCACAAACTATTCAGGTTCCACATCCTCTGCATGAACCTCAACTCCTTTCCACCATGTCTAGCTCCATAACCCACTTGTAATCCCATGCTGTCTATTGATATCCCTTTCATATGATTTGTTATACTTGATCTGTCTCTCCTCCCTTTCCTTTTCAGTCGTTATATCAGCCATCTATCCCCAACCTAGCTTCCTCGCCAAGCACCCAGAGTGGTTTAGCCGGCCATAGGAAATGCCTCTAAACCCATGGTTACCATCAAGATTTTGATTACCAGGGGGATAACACGTAGAAATGATCCTCTGGGCTCCCATAAAAACTCAAACTCAGCAACTTCTGGACAGGAATATGTGGAAATGGCGTATTCCAGAGTGTAGCTAGTCAATACTCCCTTCCACCAATGATCTATAGCACGGGTCCACGTTAGATCAACATCTTGCAAGTTCTGATAGGTTTCTTAGGTCCAAGGGTGTGACTTATAATACCACCCTGATCTAGATGTATAAGCCAAGAGCCATTCAAATAACTCTACTGGGAAACAACAGAAGAAGGTTTCATACAACTCATGATAAAGAGTGTCCTCCACCCATCTTCGTGTGTTAAACCCAGGTCCAGTATTGAATCTCTGAGTGAATTCGTCCTCCATGCTTTTAAACCAATCTTCAACACCTTCAAGTGTTAAGCACTCCACCATCACTTTTTACACAGATCATGATGTATGCCATGTTCCACTACAACTTGGAAAAGAGGTCCCAACAACGGAACCAAGATGTAGTCATTTTTTCACCCCACTAAGAACAAGGGAACCTCAAGAGTGCCAGCCTATCACCCAGCGGGTGCTGGGCACTCACCTGAGGCACGCAAGAGGGATTGAGTCTCTCTTTTATGTGAGTTTAGTGGAAGGCATAATTCATGATTCTGACTTAGTGATTTAACAGACATGAGGAAGCTATAGAGCTCAGGATGGATTTCTACACCCCTTCATTCATAATAGTAACAAAGCACGCAACATAATTAACTTAGAACCAGGAAGTTGTAAATCCATAATTAGACTAACATTCAAGTAAAGTTCATGATTATACAAGATCAAAGGCATAGTGAAAGCATGTAGACAATACATGAAGGAGATCTTAACATAAACATAGTGGTAACCTTATCACATTCATTCATAGTATTACTCCAAAACATCATAGAGAGGTGGACCATAGTCATGTGCCATATCTGGATCCATACATGTATGCTTACAAAATAAAATTTTCATTTCCCATTTCCCCATTACATCCTTCCTAGAATCATCTACCCATTTATCCCATAGTTCTGACAGTAATTCTACAGAGCTTCGCTACCTTACTTGTGTCTTTGTTCTTTGCCAAGGGCACGCATATAAATAGGCATCTGAGCTCTAACAAACTCCTCTGTAGCCTCAGATCTGGCCCCAAGTGTCAAGGTGTGGGTCACCCCAGGTGCATGCCTCTCCATGTCATGATTATCTTTTTGGATCTTCCTATCGCAAGGTATATTCCTTCCAGGACACCCTGTCACTAGGCTGGAACCTTATCCAAATGGAACACGTTCTTCATGTGTCCTACCTAAAAGGCCAAAAATGGCTAAGTCTCAAATTGTTCTTCACGTGGTACACGCGTCCTTGGTTCTCCAAGAAGCCTTTTGAACTATGCCTTATGCACCTTCACTTGCGTGCTTCCTCCGGCCATGCACACCTATGCACATTTAAGATTTGGTAGCTACAATAGGGTCCCAACATTACTCGACATTCAACTCTTTGTATTCTCTTTCACCTTTTTCATGTGGGGATTTGGGGTTACATAAATTTACTTAGGTTTTCAAACCCTAGCTACTTCATAGCTCGATCGAGCCACTTCCCTGCACATCCTTTTTTTCCTTTTCTTGTTTACTTAGTCATAGGTTTTTTAAGTTTCTTTACTCAGGTTTTTGAGTGGACATTACTTACCAGCTCTTTCACAACATTTTCCCGAGTTACTCCCTTGCCTTGGTCCTGTTTTTCATGGTTTTGGGGGTTACTCGACTCATGCTTTGAGCTAGATTTTACTTCATAGTAGGGAAACATTGTATTCCCGCAAGACTATAATTCACCCTTTTTTCCTTGTGAGTTTTGGGTGTTGCTTACCTTCATTTCTTTTACAGCTAGCATGAGCTATTTTTTTGAGTGACTCACCTTCATCATTTTCATGCTTTTAGGGGTTTCAGGGTTTGGAAAAATTTCTACTCATGGAGCTGACCTTGCTTTACTTTACAGCTTCACCAAGTTTTGATGTAGTGTAGCCTAGAATTCAATAATACAAGCCCAATAAGACCCTAAGTGCACTGTCACATCACTCAGCCTAAACTAAACACTCAGCCGAAGTGCACAAAGGTACCGCATCCCTCTTTAAGGTTGATGTTGTAGGATATTAGAATGATGAAGACTTAATCTATGCTGTTCCATTATTAATACATCATTCTATAGAGCATGCCATATCTATATCTAAGGGATAACATAATTAAGTATTAACCATAATGAAATCAATAACATACTAGATCTAGATACACACAGAATTAACACTTAGATTTAGACAATATCCTCCATTATATTAAATATGAAAATTACACAGAAGTATCTTACAGTAATGGAATTCTATGCCCATACACACATAGATCTAATACAGTAGTCCAATCTTGCACACATACATACATATATCAGTCTCTCTACTCATTCCATAATAATTTTTCTACTACGCAGTTCACTACATATTTACAAGGATGGGGAATTTACCTTCACTGCTTATCCAATCCTAAAATAGGCCACATGATATTATTAATTACGTGATTTTTACATCCATATCCCCACATGCAAGTGTTCTAATAATAGACTTCCTTTAGTTAATGTTGGTAGCTCAAACATGCACCCACGTCTCAGATCTCTAAAAAGGGCTGAGGTGTCTGAGACCACAATGGAACCATCCCCAAGTTTTGGAACCTTGTGCACTTGGGACAGATCTTTGGAGAAGTTCGGTTCCTCTACCTTCCTCTAACACTACTACTACTCCAAATGATGAATGCAAATCCTAGGCTAAACATGCCAAGGGAATAGGGATAGAAGGATGTGCAGAAAGGGTAAATCCTAAGCTAAGGAAGGTGATAGCACCAAAAGGAAAGGGTTGATCTCTCTCCATGAGCGGTGAAGGAAGAAAAGAGGGCACGAGAGAAGAGGGTGGACGGCACGTGCCATAGATCAACACATGGTCTCAACCTTCTAGCACACGTAAAAAATGAACATGGGGACTGCAAGTGGAGGAATATGCACAACATGCCATAAAATGCAAACAAAGAGGTGAGATGTAATGAAAATAAGAGAGGGAAGACAAGAGTTCCACAAAAAATGATTTTATTGCTTAAGGGATGCATAATCATTTACATTCACGACAGGAGGCAAGAAAACATTCTAGAGACCATGCCAGGGTCTGAAACCCATGGGAAGTTGGCCACTATTTTGGCAGGGTGCTGTTACAACAAGGAGAGATATTTTTACAAATAATAACTCTACTATTTAAAGAATAAGAAGGAGAGAAGAGAAGGAGAAAGGGAGGGAAAATTGGATTCAAATCTTCAACCACCAACAACCACTGATAAATTCCTATAAATCCAACTACAAGGTTGTCAGATGCACTTCCCCATGTCTGTTTGGCACGTGGAATAAGGAAGAAGGAAATATTTGATGAAATCTAGTGGTTGAGGTTGATTGGATGTATATTGATGAGATGAGAGACATTTCCTTGTATTTTGCCTAAAAAATCTTGCCTATATTTGAATTTGAAAAGTCCAATGTGTAGCATGTGTCAGCAAATTTCTGAAAATTCTAGGCACGTGTCAATCTGAGCTCTATAGAAAAAGATACAACTGTCAGAAGATGTCAGAGCCATTGGCACATGAAAAACATGTGGCACACGAAGGTTGTCTGAAATGATGGCCAACTGTTCATTTGTTTTGTCTTTTCTACCATGTGTCATGAACTAGTTGGTTGCCCAGATTCAGTGCCCTATTGGCACACTTTGGATAAGTACGTGTGGCACACTCAAGTTTGATAGAAGATGAGTTGGCACAAAAGGGTGTAAAGGAAGGTGCAAGGCATGGGAGTGAGAAGCAAGCATGCAAAAGGGAAACAAAGGAGTGCGTGTGATGTGCATGGGGAGATGAGGAAAACTAGTGAGTAGAGAATGTATGGTCAAGGCACAAGTATTACAAAGTAATGGGAGTGGCGCACGAAGGGCCAAGGACTTAGCTGATAGAAGTAAGTGTGAGGCACACAGGAAGGGAAAATTTGATGGAGATAGAAGAATGCAAAGGGGATCAGGAAGGCACGTAAGGGTGTGTAGAGGAATGATAACTGTGTCAAGGTGTCAAAAGAACAATCTTGAGTGCGTGCAACCTAAAATGTGAAATATCTAAGTCAGGATGATAATATAAGTTATCCAGATAACTAGGAGAGTTATCTAGATAATAGTTAATTAACAATGATAAACCTATTCTTAGCCCGCATCTATGCAAAGTGATTTGTACTGATCCTCCAAAAATAGCCAATGCATGGTGCATAAGTCTCTGCCTCATTTATGTTCTTTGTACACCATCTCTAAAAATAGATCCTCATGTGCAAAAATGGATAAGTCTTGAAATATGAACTTATTGTCCACGCATGTGTTTTCCTTATCCGTTCGCACCTTTGAACATGCCCTATTTTCCTGCGCGGACCTCTTGTGTGCCTTTTTAAAGTATTCTCTACTCAACATTACCCGACACTAATTATATTTCCACCTGACAATGGTTGTCTTAAAAATGAATTAAAGAATTTGAATGGAAAGAATAAGAACAAATCTATATGCATAAAAGAATGATGTTACTCTGCAGCTTTATCTGCTTCAACCTAAAAAATTAATTTGGGATATTCCTCCTTTATCTCGGCCTCCAAGGTCTGCCACTCAATGAGTGCTTCCTCTGCTTTTTCTAGAATGTCCAAAGTAATGGAATCCAGTTCATCTTGCATAATCTTTGTTTTCTCATTATGCAAGACAACCACAATGCTAGACATTGCAGTCATCCTTCCCTCTAGCAAATTCATCTTGTTCACGATGAGTTTCCCAAGATCCTCTAGCCGATCCTTGTGTGGTTCTTGGGATGTTTTTAGGGCCTCACGCTTCCATTTAACTAGTGCTAATCTTTCTGCGCAGCCCAATGTGTCATCCTTCATCACTTTTTGGACCTCATTGTCCTTGTCAAGGGTTTTTATTTTGATGAGTGCCTCTATAGCTATACAGATGTTCAAGGCTTGTTTTACCTTCTTTAGTTCTTCCCGAAGCACTTGCAGTAGTCCTTCATATGATGCAATCTTCCACATCACTGAATCCTTTTCTCACTCTACATCTTGTGTTGGATCTTTTGGCGCTGGCATGTGCAGAGGTTATTCTTCAAGCACTAAGTCCACCAATGTACTTACATAATGTATTGCCAAAGGAAACGTCTTTGGTACCTTTGGCTCTGAGTGTCACCTAGCCTTCATGACATTATCACCAATCTCCTCTGTGATTCTGATAAACACAATGTTATTATTTTGTGCCAAGTTTCTTTCCTACTTTAGGTGCGCTATCTCCTCATCCTTAATCTTTATCTCTCCCCTTAGCACCCTAATTGTGGTAGATTTATCCATATTCTGACGTGTAATATCTATCAAGACTTTTACCAATGCATTGCTCACCTGTTCATATGACATAACAATAGGATTTACTGTTATGTGTCTAGCCTGAGGTGTCTTTTTTAACCTCCTCGACACACATGACTCCTCACACACATGAAAATATGGTTCATCCATGTGCATGTGCAATGACCATGATAATTTATTTTTTGTGTGCACTGTTACCATATCTTCATCCATTAACTCCCAACCATATAACTCCTTTTATGCCAGTATGCTCTGGAAATGGGCACGAACAATTTTACTTGTGTCCTCAACATAGCCCATGGCTTGTGGAATGTATTCCCCACGTGTTCTTCTTGACCTAGGTTGCTTAGGAAATTGGGCTTCTATATTTGGGACTTGTGCTTCTATATCCTGAGTAGTCTCGGTTGCTGTCTCATCTATTTCTTTTTCTTCCTCTTCTCCATCTTTTATTTCTTCATCTTTTATTTCTTCTATGTTCTCTGGAGGTGTAGGAGAATTGGCCACACTTTGTTCTAACTCTTTTGATTTCTCATTCAATTTTAATTTCCTTATTCTTTTCTCATTTGTATCCTTTTATGGAGAGAGTTGGGGTGATCTACGCACTGTTTACAGAGTAGCACCTTGGGTCCATGTTCTCCAGAACACTCTCTTTAATCAGAACTTTCCTTGGATGGCATCCAAGTCCTCATCATCCCCCTATTTTGGCTGAGGTGGTGTAGTTGCGCACTCAAATTCATCCTTATTTGGAGGTTGTCTTCTACCTTTATGTTCCAAACCACCACTATCCTCGTGCTCATCCTCCTCATCCTCTACTTTGATTGTATCTATGGGATTAGGAATTGGAATGTTCTCCATGGTATACTTACCCTTTGGCGGCCTTGGGAGCATGAAATCATCTTCCACATACTTGTTGTTTTCTAGCATGGGCTTCAGTTGGAGTTACATAAGTACTGCGCCAATGTATCCAAATGCCAAATTTACTGGCTTTATTGTCAACACATCTGATATGAGCCTTTCAATATATGTATTACATCATGGATATACATACTTCTTAGTGTGTGGTAGTCCTAGTCTACCTTGTTTGCATTGAATGTTAGGTGGCATGCATATGAGAACCTATAAACTGATGCCTAAAAATACCTCATTCTGAAGGCATACGGTAGTTTGTACCATGAGATCCAAGTCCCGTCCTTCATCACAAATCATGTGATGTAAAAATGTTGGTATACAACAAAATGAACTACCTTACCCACCACCGATGGTAAATCCTTTGGTATGTGCCACTCTTCTTCAAAAACCATGCAGATCCTATCGTACCACTTCTTAGCCCTCTACTTAAATGTTTTAGTCATCGATCCTTCACACAAGTACTTTTTGAATCATTCTACAGGTGACTTATTCTCGATGGGATACTCCTAGACCTTCTCCTTTGGTCTATCTAGCACTCCAATCTCCATGAATACCAGAGACAATAGAACAACCCCAAAACTAATCTTTCCTCATGAACGCACTTCTTTGACGATAGTTTCTGTAATGTAACTTGAAATGTTGTAGACCACTCCTTCAGACATCCTTCTAGTAATGTGTAACCACATGGTATTATTCACTATTGGGCCCCTGAAATATCAACTAAGTCCAAAAAGAGCGCATAGGTGGGCGCGGTTGAATAAAGCGCACAAGATAAGGTGCGTAGGAAAGGGTTCGAGAAGGGTTTTGGTAGAACCAAGGATGTGTGCCCATGGAGTAGAATATGAGACTTAGCCATTTTTGACCTATCAGGCAGAACACAAGACAAATGTGACCCGAGTGGAAAAAGGTGCCAACCTGATGATAGGGTGGCCTGGAAGGAATATGCCCTACAATAGAAGCTTCTAGAAGGACATCATGGAAAGGAGTGGTGAGATCAGACCTAGAGGAGCATGCGCCCATGGAGGACCATTTTTAGACACTTGGTGACATATCTGAGGCCACAGAAGAATGAGTTGGCAGTTTAGGAAGGCTATATATACAAGTGCCTGGAAAAGTAAAGAAAAGGAAGGGAATAGAGGGTGGAGCTCTACAAAAATACTGCAAGGACTCTATTATCTTGGGTAAATAAGTGTAGGAAAGGATGTATCAAGGGTTTGGGGGTTATAAATTTTCTTTTGAGATCCAAGATATATGAATCCAGTTATAGTGCATGACTGCAGTCTGCCCTTCTGTGATATTCTATAATGGGCCTAATGAATGTAATGAGGTTACCAATTTATGTGAATATGAACATTAATGGTTCTGATGCATACATCCTTCTTCATAACTCTTTTTCATTTATGTTTATGAACTAATTATGAATGCTTATATAACCTCCTTTCTATTTTGGTGTAAGTTCTATAAACTGTTAAGAACTTTTTTATCTGGAATGATTGCAAGGATCTCGAAGCCGTTCTGAGATCTATGGTGCTTGTATATCTTATTTGCTCTCAAATCTCTTAAAATTAGATCATAAATGATGTTTCCCACTAGAATCACATAAAAGAGAGACTTGTTGCCTGAGTGTGCCTCGAGTTAGCACCCAGCACCTGTTGGGTGATAGGCCGATGCGTATGGGATTTCTTTCCTTTGTGATGGGTGTAAAAATCACTACATATTGGTTCTATTGCCAGGACCTCTTTTTGAAGTTGTAGTGGGAAATGACATACATAATGATTTGTGTAATGAGTTATGATAGATTGTTTAACTTTGGAAAGTGTTGAATTGTGGTTCAAGAGCACAGAGGATGAATTTTCTCAGAGATTCAACACTAGATCTGAGTTTAATGCACGTAGATGGGTAGAAGAGAACCTCTACCATGATTTGTAAGAAACTATTTTCTGTTGCTTCCTAGTAGAACTATATGAATGGCTCTTAGCATATATGTTTAGATCAAGCTAGTATTATAGATCATGCACGTGGACCTAAGAAGAACACCATAGGCTACAAGATGCAAATCTGACGTGGAATCATGCTGTGGATTATTGGTGGAAAGGTGTGTTGGCTAGCTACACTCTAGAGTACACTATTTCTACATATTCTTGTGTGGAAGTTACTGAGTTTGAATTTCTGTGGGATCCCAGAGGATCATTTCTGCGTGCTATCCCTCTAGCAATGAAGATCTTGATTGTTACCTTGAGTTTAGAGGTATTTCCACTACCCGGCTAAACCATTTTGAGTGCTGGGTGACGAAGCTAGGGTGGAGGAAGATGACAAATATTACGATGGAGAAAGAAAGAGAGGAGAGACGGCTCAAGTATAGTGAAGCGCGTGAAAGGGAGATTGATAGAAAACATGAGGTTGCACGTGTGATGGATCTATGGAGGCAGAGGATGTGGAACCTGAGTAGTCTGTGCTACCCCATCTTGGAAAGAGTGTAAGAGAGATCCCTTCAGCTTTTGATGAGAGTTTTTTGCATGGAGAGAGAAGATTCATTGGCATGTATATGAACCCACCTAGTGACCAGACCCTGGTGCTTGGTTTTCTAGATCAAGGAAGGTGTATCATTGACCTAGTTGGTATCAATGGAAGTGACAGATCTGCACCCAAGAGATACAATTTTTCATTTCCCCACTTCTATGGCTACACATATTCTAGTATTTGGAGGAATTTTTTATACAAGGAGAAAGTACACAAGCCTTCAGTCTCACATCTGTGAGTGGCATGAGGTACACTAGTGGTAGTGGTGGGCACTATCACAAACCATCGGCACATAATTTAGTGGAACCTTGGGGGACACTTGGCATGACCACTACAGGACCTAGTGGATGTGGTGGGTCAAGAGGAATAGGACTTGGTGGTTCTGGTGGATGTGGTGGATCAAGAAGAATAGGACCTGGTGGATCCAGTGATAGATGAAACACCAGAGGGAACTAAGGCTATGGCTTAGGAGGACAAGGGCCCCAGCCACCCCCTCAAGTCTTATTTGAGATGTCTTTACATTTTCCATATTACAAAGGTATTGAAGATGCTACAGAACATGTTCACAAGTGTGAACTACTATGGTTCACAAAGGGGATCACAACATCAGAGTAGAAGGCTAGTTAGTTTGTAACGATGTTACAGGGGTACGCACATAGATGGTATAGGAAATATGACCCTCATCAAACAGTGGTGGAATATACTTATTTAAAGAACTCCTTCTTGGAAGACTTACACATCCCTAAGTTTGAATAGAAGAGCATCAGTGCCCTGAAGGAGATTCAATAGGGAATGGTGGAGAGTGTGCGGGAGTATGATGTGTGCTTTAAAAATCTCTTGTCCAAGTTATCATATGATATTCACCCTTCACAACATGATCAATGGTTAGTTGGAGGGTTTATCACTCCTTTTAGGATATCTTTATCTCATAAAACTTTCATAGATCCACGCGAGGCGTTAGAAGCTACTCTGCATGCTGATGCTCTTGGAAGTGTTGATACTAGTGTTAGTATGTTTTTGGAGGCTCAAATTGTTGTTATGGCTCAACAGCTGGAGAAGTTGTTTGCGAACTCAGCCCATGAGACTTGCACTGGTATATGGTGTACAAATTGTGAAGTAGAGGGGCATGTTAAGGATAGTTTCCCCTGGAGGATAGTACACAATGTGACAGTAGACTATGAAATTTGTCATGGGGACCATGATGTAAGTAGATGCCCCTTGATACAGTGCACAATTCAGAAGAATGTGTCTTTCTATTACAATATCTACACCTTTACAACCCATGATACTAAGGATTATAGGCTTATTGACAAGATCCATGAGGCTATTGATCATGGGGTGTGTCAGACCACCATTGCCAGAAATTCTAAAGGTGATGATCACTGTTGTGAGGAGCGCACAGATGGAGGGCGCTCAGAAGGGGATTTCCCAGAGGATTCCATGGTCATGGTAACCGCATAGGAGCAAGAAATGAGTTCCCACGTGGAACCTATTTTAATTATGGGTGTACAAAGCATTACAAATGAGAGTGCCTAGACCTATTGTAGTGCTCATGGTGTAGGAAGAAACACAAGTATGAGGAGTGCCCTGAGTTTTTTGAGCACATGAATCAACAACAACGGAAAGAAAAGGGTGTTGCAATGGTAAGCATTAAGAATATGGACACATAATGGATGTCATGTGTAACATGTGATGCAAGCTTAGAACCTGTTTTGGTAACAACAAGAGTAGAGGCCACGCGCACAAAGGAAATGCCAAGGAAAAGGACTTTGGTTTCAAGAGAAGAAGTGGTACCCGGATCCTGCTCATCAGAAGAAGGTATATCAAGATACCATGGACATCATTCAGAATTTACAACGAGAAATATAGTGTTTAAAGGAGGAGTCCAGGAGGGAGGATAAAAGAAGGAAGGTCGAGGCACCAAGAGATAACCTAGATGAGGTTAGGGAAGTATGTAAAATTCTAAGGCAAGAGAATATTATTCCCTTGCTAGGGGCATGGTTGAGAGAGAAGGTACCACGCGCCATAGAAGAGTGTGAGAGGTAGGTCCTGCATGTAAACCTTCCCCCTCATAGCCTTGACTATGATAGGGAGATCACGTTAAATGTAGTGGTGGATGGATGGTTGTTGAGTAATATCCTCATTGACACAGGTGCAGAGGTCAATGTTCTCACATTGGATGCATGGCATTAGATGGGAAGGCTTGCATTACAACCGTCTTCAATGTGATGTATATGGAAAAAAAAACAAAGTAAATTCCCATCGGTGTCTTAAAGGATGTAGCTATCACCATTTAGGGAGATAAGTTTATTAGGGACTTCAAAGTCTTGATGCTCGCCAAGGCAGACAATTTCCCAACATTACCTAGGTGCCCATGGTGTTATAAAAACAATGTGGATCTTTGGTTCAGCAAGGGGTACATTCTGTTTTTGAAAATAAGGAGGAACGAGTCATCATACCCTTGGCTGATGGGAATTCAACACCCTATATTGAACCATTGGGAGAAGAGGTCCTAGATAGAATATATGTGTGCTCAATCAGGGATCCTGAGATAATCCATCCTACCAGTGAAGTTATCTAGTTTGAGGATGCTCAGTTGGTAAGTGACACCACTAGTCTAGCATGTGATAATTGGGTGCATGGGATCTACGAGTTGATCAGATGACATTTAAGAGGATTGGTGACAAAGGTGACAAAGGGTGCATAGTCCAAAACCTAGGAGGAAAAGAGCTACCTAAGTACTCAGGAGGAGCCCCCCTAAGGTCTTTTTACAAAAAATGGAAGCTCAGTGGAAGGAGGAAAATAAAAGAATGGGGATGTTAAGTTACATCCTACTAGGAAGTGTTGCATGCTAGTCAGAAACACATCTAGATAATATCTTAGAATGGCGTGAAGAGAGAATTACCTTCTTTGTTTGGTTCTCTAGAAACAAGGCGCCCACCACCATCAAGGACTACCATGGTACGGATCCTGCCTCTTTCCATGTCTAAGGATGTGAGAGAACCTCGAGGGAAGGTGTGAAAGCTTTGACACCATCCCTTATACACTGCAAGGTTGCATGCACACATGGTACATACATTCTGAGACATGCTTCCAAACAGGGAATTGGCAAGAGCTAGTAGTTGACCTCGTTAAAACATTCGAATATCAAATTAGTAAGCCATTAGTTGATAAGGCATTACAGGTTGTCAAGTGCCTTACCATGGGGGATAGTTCCATGACAGAAGATAGGCTGTTGGAATTGCTTTGTGAACTAGGTTTGGAGGCACACTCTGAAGAAGAGGAAACAGAGGAGGTTCAGCTTGAGCACGTTGTAACGTCTTGATTTTTAGGAGCTACTATGATAAACTCTTTTTGTGATGTTGTAACTTTGGAAATGAGGATTATTATGTTAAGATATGTCTTTTAATCTTAAAAAGAATGTGTTACTGATCTGAACCCTTGCTTACTGTAACTTTGTTTACTTGGGACGGAGGTCATTATAACTTGTGTTTTGTAAAGTGTGAAACTACAAACTTGCTTTTGTATTGATAAACTCATATTGTTGTTGAAAGCACAACCTTGAATCAATTCCATTAATCCAAGGTATGCTTCATCCTTCCTTGTGGTCACTTTGTCGATTTACTTTCTAATTAGAACAAAGTCCTGGAACTAGGCTGGAGATTGTCGTAAATTTTAAAGAACCTGGTTACAGGAATAATTACTCGGAACCATGCTGCCAATGGAAAGATTCAATTTCCGGACTCCATACAAATTGTAACACTGTAAAGCGTAAGGCAGTAAGATTTTTGATGCAAGTGAACAAGGTATATATATACGCGTTGGATGGAACATCCTGAATTATACTCGTTTTGAACGTAAGCCGGGTAAAACCTATTTGGAACCTATTAAGTAAAATACTATGGGTTAAGTTCTAACCTATGAACTAATAACTATCCTAGGAGGATTTTATAAATTAAGAGGATGGAAATTATTGCAAATCCTAATGATTTGTGACCTAGATGGAAACCTAACTATGGATAATGTGACCTAAACTATTGTTAACCCTAAGGGGGGCCTATGGATACATGTCAATGAAAGGATAAGAAGGGTAGGTTTTAAACTTTTATGAAAACATTAAATGATGTCCTTGAAGTTTTAAATGCCAAGTTTGGTGGGAGGAGAGAAGATGGATACCCCCTAATTAACCATGCTACTAAATTTGAATTTCAAGAAAAATTGTGAGAAAAAGGCCCACCAAACCTGAGTTGGTGGTGGCGTGGGGAAAGAGGAAAAAGTAACGCATTCAATGCATTTATTGATCTTGGTTTTGACACCCACCCACCTTGGAAAGAAGAAAGAGGAATTTTTGTGAGTTATTGTTGTTCATTCGGGTTTTGAGTTTTTGCTCTGCATTTCTTTTTGTTGCTCTTTTTGAGCCTGCAAGTTTGCTTTTGGCCATTATCGGTTCGACCGCCTCCGAGGTGGTTTCTGGGTCTGTGGAAACGTGGAAGAAGTTAATAGCTTGTTGGAGGGAATAAATTTGGAAGAAGCTCGGATGTGATATTCTACAAGCTAACCAAAAAATATATAGGCATGTTAGGCTCTTTTCTTTAAACTATTTTTCTCTTTGTTAAGCATCTTCATTAAAAGAACTCTACTCTTATAATTGGGTGTTTTTGTAAAAATAAAATGTTGATATGTTTTGATGTGATTTCTAGTTTGAGTTGTCATTTGAAGACAAATACGATTTGGGTATTTTCTTGATGCATACTAGAGAAAATGGGTATTTTCTGTACCAAAATGGTATATGAAACAAAATCTATCTCTGCTATTTGAATTTTGACAATAATGGGTATTCGGTTTTATCACCCATATGGGTTTGATTTGATGAAGGCAACAATGATGTGTAAATTGTTTTCTAAGTTTTTGTATGCGCAATGGTTTTGAAAAAACCGTGAGAATGCTTAGATATAACTGTTTGCGTGAACTATTTCTCTTATCGTATCACAGTGTATGGGATGCGAATCCTTTTAGGGGACATCGGATTTATTGTATCATCATTACTCTTGCCTGATGTAAAATGATACAATGTATCCTTATTTGGTTTTGATATCCATGAATGATTGTTGGGAAATAATTTATTTAAACCTGGGACAGAGTAACCTGGTTATTTGATGGATGGAATAGAGCGTATCGTTTTATTTCTTCTTTGAATTCAATGGTGAATATATATATATATATATATATATATATATGTATATATGTATATGTATATATATATATATGTATATTGTATATATATGTAGATATGTATATATATACATATATATAGTATACATATATATATATATATACATATACATATATATATATATACATATATATATATGAACTGTAGTCTAAAATTCTTCACTATTTTCATTAAAACTGAATTTGAGTTGATTTCTTACTCTGGTGTTTGAAAAATGATTCCTTTAATTATTACGGTGAAATCGTGATTTAGTTGTCTTGCTGTACACCCTTACTTGTTACATACCTAGATGGATATGTCCGTTTTTGGTGAATAATTAATGGAAACAATTTTAATTGGAGGTTCCATTGTTATTGATACTTGCGGGTCAGATGCAAAATGAATTCTAGAATACTTCCTTGAATGGTAGTTAGTAAATTATGAATACTGTAATAGTATTATATAGAAGAAATCACCCTATCAGAAACAGGTCCTGCACTAAATAGTTGATACTTGGCTAAGCAATGAGAAGAGTTAATATGAATCTTCTTCCTTTCATTCGATTATTGACTGTAATTGTTCTCTCTCCTTGACTGTTACCATTGATTGTTATATTTTCTTGTTTAAATCATCCATTTCGGTTGTGATTAAAAAGAAAGAGATTATTGAGTGGGTAATCAGAAGTAATACTTCTTTTCTTCTCTTTCTAGTTTGAATTTGTGTTATCTGGTATTGAATAAATTTCCTACTACCTTCGACGTAATCTGGGGTCCCCTTGGCTTCTTTCTAACTCTCCTATCCAAGAAGAAAACCCAACAGTTTTAAAAATGTGAAAAAATTGCAAAAAGCCAAGCTTGGTGCCAAAATACAGAGAAAATCGGCTAAGTCCTAGTCCAGTTTGGGTCACTTGGGACAGTTGGGACGTCGGGGCGCGAATCGGCCGAAAAGCCTCCAGGCTAAGTCTGCGCAGCATCCGGGACAGTTGGGACATCGGGACGCGTGGGGCGCGAAAAGCCAAACCGGCCGAAAAAATGAAGAAAATTGCCTAAGTCTTTTGTTTCGCGTCAGTTGGGGACATGGGACAAAAGTACGCGAAGGACGCGGATCGGCCGGTTTGGCGCAAGTCAGTCCATTTCGGGCGGTTCAGAGAAATTTGTCCCAGGCAGTCCGGGACAGTTGGGACAAAAGTACGCGGAGGACGTGAACCGGCCGGTTCGGCCGAAACAGAGGACTTTCGTTTGGGACATCCGGGCCAAAAGTACGCGGGGACGTGAAAAGCCTGAAAGAGCTGAGAGTGAATGGAATCTTGCCACGTGTCTTCACCGCAAACAGGAACAAGGAAGCCCGAATCGGGCGGTTCAGAGAAATTTGTCCCAGACAGTTTGGGACATCCGGGCCAAAAGTATGCGTGGGACGTGAAAAGGTGACGTGGCCGGAAAGAGACAAGGAGGCCCACGGACGAATCAGAGTGTGACACGTGTCACAAGGGAAGCGCAATGGAAATTGGCTAAGTGTTTTTTGGCCAAAAAATTTCAAAGGGCAAGGTTTGAAGGGTCGGCCCGAGCTAATAGACACAGGACACGTGTCCTAAGGCAGGGGAGTTCGGAGCCAGGGAAAGACTTAGGAAAATTTGACAAAAGTCTTGGGCCAAAAAATTAAAAGACAAGGATGACCCCGCGCCCCTGTCCTCCAACCAGATCATGCCACGTGTCCCAAGTGGCGGGGGCGCGGGGAAAAAATGGAAATTTTTCCAAAGTTATAAAAAGTCAAAATTTTCAAAGGAAAACCCACGGGAGGGAAGGAGAGAGAATTTCTCATCCAATCAGCGCCTGACACGTGTCATCCAAGTGGCAGAGCGCGGGAAAAAATTCAAAATCCGTTTTTGGCCTGTTTTTGCCCTAAATCTTCAGATCGCCATATCTTTCGATCCAGAGCTCAGATTTTCACGTTCTTTATATCAATGGAAAGCTGGTGAAATTCTCTACATGATTCTAGGGTCAATCTTGCATTTTGGTTCAGTTTGGAGAGAGAAAATCAAGAAACGTCTCTGGCACGTGGTAATGGCCAGAACTGACGTTTCAACAACCAGTTTTAATGCACATGGGTCGCATTCTTCTTCAGCATGGCCAGAACTGTGCACATGGGTGTCTTCAGCATGGCCAGTGATGATTTTAATGAAGAATGTGTTTTGGTCAATGGTTGGACTGCTTGCACATTTTCCCATGTTTCTCTCTCCTGGGCTCGACCCATGCATTGTAAAAAGCCAGATTTGGCTCATTTTTAAAAAAGGTGGTTCATCTTTTCTGCTCTGCCCTCCCTTCTTTTCTTCTCCAGGGTTGAAAATGGAGTTCGAACCTCCTCCCCTGCTCTGTAATGGTGTTTTTGCCTTTTACTATTGAAATGATGTTCTGTGCAAACTTCTGGAGCAACAAAAAACGTGTTTTGTGATGCATCTGTCCATCCTTGCTCGTTTTTTGCTTGTTTTCTTCTTGCCTCTCTTCATTGCAGGTATTTGTGCATGTTCTAATGTTCATTACAGGTCTGGAGCTGTGTTCATGGAGTTTTGGGACATTTTCTGTGTGAAATCTATCCTTGGGCCTGTGATGCATCTGTCCATCCTTCCCATTGCTCACCTCTCCTTGTTCCATGGCAGTTTTGATAGATGTTCAACATTTTCCTTCTCTGGTGTATCACCGTTTTAGTGTAGGCTCTGTTTTTTCCCTTCTCTTCTCTCTCTCTCTCTCTCTGTCTCCTTGGCATGGTTAGATTAGGATTAGATTAGCTTGCCTGCACTGGAATAGCTTGTGGCAGGTAGTTTAGGAAGAGGAACCAGCCTTCTCTGGAGATTCCTTTCTCATTTTCACGAGTCCCACACTCAAAGAAAGGATTCAATGTTGTGCAATCACACTGGATGCTAGAGTGATCAACCTAGAAATCTGATCAACATCCAGGGGTGCTGTGATTTTGCATTACAACAGTTTTGGCACGTTTTGGCACCCCGGTGGGACCTTAGAGGTCTTCCACTTCATCTTTTGCAGGTTGGTGTGTTCCTGTGAAGATTTCAGCCTTTGGAGGCACTTGCAAACACATCTGGTGACTCCATCTGATCAGCAACCCATTTCTGAAGTTGCAGACCTGTTTTTCATCCATTTCCATCCATATTTCTTTCCATCTCTTTCATTCTTTTCCATTCCATGAAGTTGTGCAATCATGACTTCATTTCCATCATGGAACTCACATTTACAACAGCAGCAATGTTTCCCACCTCCAACATGTTTTTTAAATCCTCCAAATCAGCATTTTGAACAAATTCAAAATCAGCATGCATACCCATATGAGCAGCAATGCCAAAATCAGTTTGGCTATGGAGCTTTCCAAGAGCAAGAGTATGCATATAATGAAGACAATCAGATGCAAGATGCTGGTCTGTTGGAGAAAATCCAAAAGATGGAGGTAAAGATGGTGCAGTCCAGAGCAACAGCTCAAATGAGAGCTTTCAGAATTGGTTGCAGGACTCCTTGTCCATGGGGAGGCCCTTTTCCAAGACACTTCAGCCCTCAGGAGAAGCTGGACTTCATGATGAAGATGCTGCCCCAACTTGCACAATGGACAGCAGAAATAGAGGCCTATACACTTGTTGTTGAACAACCTTGTCAATGGGTAAGTTCTACACCATCATCTGGTTTTTCTCTTCCCATTACTCAAGCAACATCATCTCATTTGGAATTGCAAATTCTAAACTCCCCATCTGCTGTCCCAAATGTTGATCCCATGTCTCCACCTCTCAGTCTTCCACCACACCTCAATTCTTCTTTCCTTTTTCCTTCCAAACAGTCATCCCCTCCACAAGAGCTAAAAGAAATACCCCCTCCCCCAAAGAAACAAGAGGTTTCACCTCCTCTACCACCACAAAAAATTGCCAAATCAATTGAGTTACAACCCATCCCTCCTCTTGCATTCCCAATTCCATGTGGGGAAGAAGAAATTGCAAAAAATCGGCCATGAAGGACAGCAAGAAGAGGAGCCCAACAGAAAAGAAATGACAGACAACTTGAGGGTTTGGGCTGCCAAATTTGGGATGACAAAGATCCCCTTGATGGTTAAACCTACAGAAGAGGCTAAGGTTGAACAAATGGTGGTTAAGACTGATTTTGTGGCAGCAGAAGAAGAGCAAAAAGAAGAAGCAGATCAGCAGTCAGTTTGCTCAGAAAGTAGTGTCCATGTTGGCACTCTATTTGAAGGGAATGCTGATTCAATTCAAGTTGCACAATCAGCCATAAAGGAAGAAAGCTCAGAAGAAGATCTTGCAGTCCCAACTTGTCCTCTAGAGCAGCAGATTGAAGAGTTTGACTTGACAAACTTCATGCTGGAGGAAGAGTTCAATCAAGAGCAAGATTGTCTTCAAGTATTAGAGGAAGGAGAAGCTGCTCCAGATCCAAAAGAAGAGGAGCACATTCTAGTTGTGGAGGAGAAAATTGCAGATCCAAGGGCTTTGAGCACAAAGCAGGCTACAGGAGAACCTTCAGTTCTTCTTTCTACTTCACCTCTCTCAAGTTCTAGTACTGAAGAGGAGTTTGATCTCTCAAACTCAATGTTGGAGGGTGAAAGAAACCATGGTGGTCAAGTTACAGATCAAGAAGACACCATGGAGGAAGTGGAGCATTTGCAGCAGGACAGCCATGAGGCAGTTTATCTGTCAGATTTGGAGGACTGTTTTGATGGAGAAGAGCCGGTTGAGTTTCCACCATTCTCTCTTTCATCATCCACATTCCAAACACTTGAGTCTGCTGTCATGAAGGAGAACATTCATTTGCAGCAGCCTGCATCTTATAGCAGCTCTTTGGAACCAAGATTGGAAGATTTTAATCTTTCATGTTCTTCATTGGAGGAAGAGAAAGGACAGAGGAATTTCACCATTTCTTCCACACCATCCATTCAAGAGGGTCTACAAGAAGACTCCATTTTTGGAGTTGAAAATCAGAGCTATGGGCATATCAAACGGATCAGACCTTGCCCAATCAGGTATTTGGCTTCATTGGAGCCAAAGGAGAAGTCACAACCAGTCATGCTTGCTTCTGAGCATGAGGATGAGCTACAAAGTACCAAGGATCAGCTGTCATACCTCTTCAATCCAAATGCAGAGCAACTAAAAGAGGTATTGAATTTGCCTTCAGCTGATACCTTGATGATTTGGGTGGAAGACCAGCTTCTTGTTGATTTTCCATCTCATCCAATCAGCCATGTTCAATGCCAAATCAATTGCATGGCTGCCACTTTTGAGAAAGGGAAGCTATTTCTCACAACCAATTGCAGGGTTTGTTTAGCTTGCCTTTGCTTCCAGTTAGAGTAGAGTAGGTAGGTTTTGCTTTCAGTAGAAGAAGTGCTTGTGCACACTCTGCATGTTCCATTTGGAGCATGTATGATTTTCAGTTTGTACATAGTTTTTGTGGTGCTGGTTTTGCTCTTGCACAGTCCATTTCAGTGGCATTTTGGTGAGAACAACTCCATGTTCAGTGGGTTTCAAGTGGCTCAGAGAGGAAGTTTTCAAAGTTCAGATCAGTTTGCAGGCTACTAACTCATGACTCCATGCCCAATGGATTGCTTCAGGCTACTGATCATTCATCTAGCAGGCAGATGACCCCGCTGAGTCACCAAAACTGTTATCCAAAATTCACCCCCCAGGGTAATTTTGATAACATGCATCAGATTATTCGGTCCCGAGCAAATAGATTGATTCAAGGCAAAAAATCATGTTTCTGGGGTCCCCTCGGCTTCTTTCTAACTCTCCTATCCAAGAAGAAAACCCAAGCAAGTTTTAAAAATGTGAAAAAATTGCAAAAGCCAAGCTTGGTGCCGAAAAAATGAGAAAATCAGGCTAAGTCCTAGTCCAGGCAGTCCTTGGGACAGTTGGGACGTCGGGGCGCAAATCGAAGCCGAAAGGCCGTCCAGGCGGTCTGCGTAGCATCCGGGACAGTTGGGACATCGGGACGCGCACGGGACGCGAAAAGCTGAAATGGCCGAAAAAATGAAGAAAATTGCTAAGTCTTTTGTTTCGCGCAGTTGGGACGGTTGGGACAAAAGTACGCGAAGGACGCGGATCGGCCGGTTTGGCGCAAGTCAGTCCATTTCGGGTGGTTCGGAGAAATTTGTCCCAGACAGTCTGGGACAGTTGGGACAAAGTACGCGGAGGACGTGAACCGGCCGGTTTGGCCGAAACAGAGGACTTTCGTTTGGGACATCCGGGCCAAAAGTACGCGCGGGACGTGAAAAGCGAAAGAGCCGAGAGCGAATGGAATCTTGCCACGTGTCTTCGCCGCAAGCAGGAACAAGGAAGCCCGAATCGGGTGGTTCGGAGAAATTTGTCCCAGACAGTTTGGGACATCCGGGCCAAAAGTACGCATGGGACATGAAAAGGTAAAGTGGCCTGAAAGAGACAAGGAGGCCCGCAGACGAATCACAGTTGTGACACGTGTCACAAGGGGAAGCGCAATGGAAATTGGCTAAGTGTTTTTTGGCCAAAAAATTTCAAAGGGCAAGGTTTGAAGGGTCGGCCCGAGCTAATAGACACAGGACACGTGTCCTAAGGTGGGGGAGTTCGGAGCCAGGGAAAGACTTAGGAAAATTTGACAAAAGTCTTGGGCCAAAAAATTAAAAGACAAGGATGACCCCGCGCCCCTGTCCTCCAACCAGATCATGCCACGTGTCCCAAGTGGCGGGGGCGCGGGGAAAAAATGGAAATTTTTTTCCAAAGTATAAAAAAGTCAAAATTTTCAAAGGAAAACCCGCGGGAGGGAAGGAGAGAGAATTTCTCATCCAATCAGCGCCCGACATGTGTCATCCAAGTGGCAGAGCGCGGGAAAAAATTCAAAATATCCGTTTTGGCCTGTTTTTGCCCTAAATCTTCAGATCGCCATATCTTTCGATCCAGAGCTCGGATTTTCACGTTCTTTATATCAATGGAAAGCTGGTGAAATTATCTACACAATTCTGGGGTCAATCTTGCATTTTGGTTCAGTTTGGAGAGAGAAAAATCAAGAAAATCAAGAAACATCTCTGGCGCGTGGTAATGGCCAGAACTGACGTTTCAACAACCAGTTTTAATGCACATGGGTCGCATTCTTCTTCAGCATGGCCAAAAGTGATGTTTCAACCACCGATTTTAATGAAGAATGCATTTTGGTCAATGGTTGGGCTGCTTGCACGTTTTCCTACGTTTCTCTCTCCTGGGCTCGACCCATGCATTGTATAAAGCCAGATTTGGCTCATTTTTAAAAGGGTGGTTCATCTTTTCTGCTCTGCCCTCCCTTCTTTTCTTCTCTAGGGTTGAAAATGGAGTTTGAACCTCCTCCCCTTGCTCTGTAATGGCGTTTTTTCCTTTTACTATTGAAATGATGTTCTGTGCAAACTTCTGGAGCAACAAAAAACGTGTTTTGTGATGCATCTGTCCATCCTTGCTCGTTCTTTTGCTTGTTCTCTTCTTGCCTCTCTTCATTGCAGGTATTTGTGCATGTTCTAATGTTCATTACAGGTCTGGAGCTATGTTCATGGAGTTTTGGGACATTTTCTGTGTGAAATCTATCCTTGGGCCTGTGATGCATCTGTCCATCCTTCCCATTGCTCACCTCTCCTTGTTCCATGGCAGTTTTGATAGATGTTCAACATTTTCCTTCTCTGGTGTATCACCGTTTTAGTGTAGGCTCTGTTTTTTTCCCCTCTCTTCTCTCTCTCTCTCTGTCTCCTTGGCATGGTTAGATTAGGATTAGATTAGCTTGCCTGCACTGGAATAGCTTGTGGCAGGTAGTTTAGGAAGAGGAACCAGCCTTCTCTGGAGATTCCTTTCTCATTTTCACGAGTCCCACACTCAAATGCATCAACAAGTACTATGTTGTTTGTTGAATTCCGGAAAGTAACACAAGTGTTGTCATGGTGTATGACTACCTTTCTCTTCTGCATTTGATTTGGTTGAAATTAAATGGGTAGTTTAAAGGAGTTCTATTTAAAATTTAATTAATTCTTTTCTTTGAAATCCCATCTATAATGAGGGAATGGAATTGATAGTAATTACATTAGAACAACAATATATATATATATATATATATATATATATATATATATATATATGTATCAGTTCTTACAGATGCTTTTAATTTGGAAATCTTTAGAGAAAATACTCTTGGTAGTAATTGTCTAAATCTGGAATGAACTCTTTGCATTATTGGAAGAAAACAGTAAGGAAATGGGAATAAAGTGTTCCATGTTCACTGTAATTATTGGGGGAAAAGTTAGTTAATCTTATTGTCTGATTGTGATGTTAATTATTGGGATTGGGTTGTTAAATTGTTCATCCTTATCGGCACTTAATTCGTAGATGATTTCTATCTCAATTTTTGAGACGTTTCATAAAAGCAGAGTTCTTTTATTGAGATAGTTAATCAAGAGCACCTCATTTTAATGATAAGTGCTTAATATGCTCAGTTCGATGAACTAACCCGTGTAAGTAAATTTTGCAGATGGATTCTGTGAGTAAATATGAAGACATGTTATTTTATGATGCTTTTTCTGATTAACTAAGGGATGGATTTTTTTTGAGATTTTATTATTCTTCTCCGGGGAAATGGAAAAATAAAAAGTTGTATTCTTCTTTCTTTTCAAGTTGTTAATGCTATTTGCAATGAATGAAGTCCAGTTGTGTGGACTTGTAAAATGTATAAATTTTAATCTTGAGGAATGACTAAAAGGGGAAGGTGTGTTATTTTAATGGTTGTATTGCCTTGGAACTATTTGAATATGATTGAGAATATAATTTTATTCATTGAATTTGTACTTATTCAAATGATGGTTGTTAGATTTAAAGGGACATAATGTCTATTCTTTACTTAAATACAACTTTTAAGTTGGAACGTGTAATTAATTAATACTTAGGTCAATATGGATTTTAAATTGACATTAGTAAAAGAGTAAAATAACTATGAACTCTTAAATGAATAATATTTGGAATTAGATTATAAACAAATGAATATTAATAAAGGGACAATTGAATTCTATATTCTGATTTTGTTTATATTCTTTGGGATGTTTTGATCAAAAGGATATTCGGTATGAGGAATCATATCTCCTCATAACAAACCTTAACTGAAGTAAGGTTATAGAGAATAAATGAATACATTCAATTGGGAATAGGCCTAATTCAAATGACATCTAATGAAATGGAATTCTGGATTTAAAATTAGTTACGAATAAAACTTGGTTAAGCTTAGTAAGTTGATCTTACTACGTTAAGCTGTAGTGGACTATAAGTCTGAAGCTTAAATTAAAGAACTAAGATGAAAATATGAAATCCTTTGGTAAGGAAGGGTGAATGTATATTAAGCTATGAGACAATTCAAGTCTTTTCTAGCCATGCTACTGTAACAAACAGTGAGGTTAGAGGATCAACACGGTTGTTGAAACTCATTCTTAATAAAGTTAAAAGTTAAGAATCTAATCACACTTTTAGCTTGATGTGTAACCCTTGATGGGAGGATTCTGTAGGACATTGGTACAAACCAGGTGCAATATGGTGTCTTCATGAAGGTGGGGCCTTCATGACGACACAATTTTGCAGCTGACATGTTACAACACCCTTCCGAATCGAATCGTCAAAGTTTACGTAAGCTTGGACCAGGTTACTTTAGACCAAGTTAGGAATGTAACCTTTTATACAGAGTGATTTAGGAAGACTAAGGTAACTAGACACATGTAGTCGACTAGGGTCGAAAAAGTATGTTTTTGTACCTTTAGTCACCATGAGTGCCTCCCTATACTCTTTCATATTGCTATCTTGGGTTAAATTCTAACCTTGGACAAGAGGATTGAAAAAAGTTAGAAAAGACCATTCTAGATAACAGATGAAGTGAGGTGAAGGACGTATTCCATTGATGTGTATAATATCTAGGAATATGAGCATGCTAAGCATGTGAAAATATTTGGCTAAAGTATCGCAAGCTACTAGTTGCATTGTCCTAATCACATGGTTTAAGAAGCAGGATTTCAGATGAATATCGATAATAGATATTTAGATAGGCCTCTTAAATGGAACACTTCAATAACCAAAAACGGTAAAGAGAACCAAGTATACTTAGTATACAATGCATGGATTAACATGAAGGATCGGTAAGTAGCCGAATCATGAAATGAGATATCGTTGAAACTCCGAGCCATAAATTGGGAGATTGGTAGTTCTTCGAGTCATTACAACAACACATGGTATCTATTATATGATTTAATGGCATAGAATGTGTGTTCCATATTATGAATATGCGAACATAGAACATTGACCTAAAGAGCATTGTGTGTTCTAAATTACATCATTTAGAACAAAGAACAATTATCAACAATTATCAAGAAATTGAAACATGTGTTCTACAAAAAAAATAAAAAATTTCCTTGTTCTAATGTCTTAAATTGGGAATGTTACAGTGTGCATGTGTGAAAAAGGAGAAAGGAAAGATTGTATATGTAATTGATGGGGAGGAAGTATAAATCTTGGATGTTAACCATTCTATAGGGATGTGCGAGGTAGTGGATAGTGCTGATACTCCCGCACGTGCCTACCACGAACCTTTAAAAACTATACTGGTTAACATCAGCTCAGGAGAAGAACCTAAGGACGCTATGATTGGATATTACTGGTCGGAGAAGGAAGTCTCTAAGATCATTGATCTTTTGTGTGAATTTGAGTACTTATTCCTGCGTGAGTATCATGAGCTCAAAGGTGTCCACCATTCCTTGGGGGAGATGAGGATAAAGCTGAAGGACAGTGCACACCTGATTAGGAAGAGATCCTACTAGATGAATCCCAATTTTTTTGTGAAGGTAAAGGAAGAGTTAGAAAAAATGATAGCATCTAGGATCATTGAAGTTATTGAAGAATCAAAATGGATAAGTTCAATGGTAATCAACATCAAGAAGGATGGGAGGATTAGGATCTATGTGGATTATAGGGAGATGAATGTAGTTTGTGTCATCAATCCTTTTCCAACCCCCTTCACTGAATAAATTTTGGAGGGAGTTGCTAGGTGCAAAATCTATTCCTTTACGGATGGATTTTCAAAGTACCACCAAGTCCGGATTGCAAAGGAAGACCAGGAAAAGACAACTTTTTCCACTGAATGGGGAAGTTTTATATACATGGCCATGCCCTTTGGGTTGAAGAATGCACTTGCTATTTTCTCGTGCATAGTGGTATAGGCATTCTAGGACTTCATCCATAAATTTCTTCAGGTCTATCTAGATGATTGGATGGTGTATTGGCTAGTAAAAGACCATTGTGATAATTTGAGGTTGATGTTTGAGAGGTTTCGATAGTTGAGGATATCCCTCAACATTAAGAAGTATGTCTTTGCTACCCCCTTTGGAAAATTACTGGGGCATATCATATGTAAGGAGGGCTTGCTAGTAGATCCTGCCAAGGTTGCAGTTATTGTGGGACTGGGGGAGCCAGCTATTTAAAGTGCAGTGTGTGGGTTTCTTGGACATGTGGGGTACTATCAAAAATTCATTAAGGGATATGCCAAGATCACCTTACCTTTCGAAGAATTGCTCAGACATAAAAGTTCCTTCCATTGGGTAAAGGCGCATCAGAAGGCATTTGAAACATTGAAGGATAGGCTTGTCACCATGCTTATACTACATTTACCCTCTTAGGACAAGCCCTTCCATGTTCATGTAGATGCCTCCAGAATGACCATTGGGGCAGTGCTTGGATAGCCTAACGAGGGAATTATTGATCACCCCCTATGTTTTGCAAGCATGAAGTTAACACCAGTAGAGAAAAATTATACTAAGACCGAGCGCGAGACATTATCTATGATCTACATGCTCCATAAGTTCAGATAGTATCTGATGGCAACTCCCTTTGTATTCTACACCAACCACATGGCGTTAAAGTACTTGGTAAACAAGCCTATTCTATAAGGGCGTATATGTCGATGGGTTCTTGGAAAGAGTAATTGTGGACCTGATCATTTATGAAGAATTAATTTAGGGGAGGACATGCAGAGCATTGAAGAGACTACTACTAGATGCACAAATATTTAGGTTGCGGCGTGCACACCCCCAAATTTAGTGGAAATATACAGTATTTATAATAGGAAGGTGTGGGTACCGGAAGGGGATGAAGGCCTTGGAGACAAATAAGTTAGCTATACGTGTCAGCGCACCCTACATGTTAATTAATAGGGGACCTGGAAAAAATAGGGTCATGATGAGGTTCTGCATCGATGAGTGTACTAGAGCATGAGTGTGTCGCTATTGTAGAAGAAGCGCATGGAAGGATTGCAAGAGGACACTATGCAGGAAATGCAACCGCGTGGAAGATATGTACTGGCACGGGTCTTTAGTGGGGAGTCTCATGTCATCAAGGATTGCATAGGAGTTTTGTAAGGCATGTGACCATTGCCAGTGCCTTGGAAAAACCCAGAAAGAGAGAGATGAAATTCCCTTGCGACCCAATACCTAGTGCACGGAACTGTTTTGAGAAATGGGCTATTGACTTTGTCGGACCAATCTCGCTAGCAGCGTGAAGGACTGGTTCACGGTATATCATTACTTGCATTGATTATTTGATGAGGTGGGCAGAGACAACACCCAATTAAGGATTGTTACAGCAGCTACAAGCTACTAGATTTTTATGAGAGAACATAATCAACAGGGTATGGATGCCAGATTGAGCTTGAACCAGTGGTAGGTGTATGCATATTTCTTCAACGAAATAGTCAAGATTCTATTAGTCAAAATTCATGGTGGCCCATCACAAGACTACTCCCTATCACCTTCAAGCAAATGAAATTGTTGAAACGTTTGAACAAAATACTTGAGTCACATGTTGACTAAGATTTGTGGTGTTAGTATGACAGGATTGGGATGACAAAGTATCAGTCATTATTATGGGCTGACAAAAAAACCGACAAAGGGTTTAACAATGCCCACATTGTTTTAGTTGGTGTTAAGTGCGCATAGGCTGTCTTACCATTTGAGTTTATGTTACCTTCTCTGCGTATAGTGCACGCAAGAGGGTTGGATGATGAATAAGTGCTAGAAGAAAGAATTGATGAATTGATGAAGTTGGATGAAAGATGATCACTAGACAAGTGGATTCAGACAACTGAAAAAGCAAAACAGAAGGCATAGGCATGATCGTCACATTAAGAACAAGAAGGTTTGAGGCTAGGTAGATGGTGTTGTTGTATGATTCTTAGTTTCGGCACCCACCATGGGAAGTTGAAAGGTCTATTGGTTAGGTCCCTACATAATCTCGTACATCCTTGATTTCGGTGAATGTGTCCAATTATAAGCGCTGGATCAAATGAAATTTCCTAGACACTTCAATAGGAGTAGGCTAAAGCCCTACTATAAATCAAGGCTTCTTGTTGCTTGTAAATAAGGCAGTTTTGCCACTTAGTTTAGAATTTCCTTCATGCAT
The DNA here is from genome assembly GCA_019776745.2 of Taxus chinensis. Taxonomy (NCBI): domain Eukaryota; kingdom Viridiplantae; phylum Streptophyta; class Pinopsida; order Cupressales; family Taxaceae; genus Taxus; species Taxus chinensis. The sequence continues at coordinate 553,903,364 of CM034150.1, forward strand.
TTTCATTTCTTATATTTCCCTTTCGCATGTTGTTGTTTTTGTTTTGTGCCTTGGGCATCAGTAACCTTGTTACTTTTTTAGGGTTTTGAATGCACAGAGGGCTGTGTATCGTTTAAATGTGGGGTGGAGTAATGTGAATGGAAAACATGGATAAAATTCCAAGGAAATATTCTATTGGAAAGCCCAGTTGAATGGCCCTATTCAAAGAAGGTTCATGAAAGAAAAGATGGAAAAAGGTTATGGTTGGTGTCAAGATAAGGATACTTTTAGATCCCACATACAGAAGGAGGAAGAAGCATAAAAAGACAACATGAGGTAGGTGAAAGCAAAAATTATGATAGAAGAAGTGCCTTCATTACCGGGTGACATGCGCGCAAGAGTCTCTTGTCAACATAGATTGGTTACATGCCAGAAGGTTAGAATATTGTCCACGCAGGGTTGGGGTGCATGAGTTAGGGTGTAAAAGTTGAGATTTGTTTGAAAAAGTTACATCAAACATTAAAATTATAGTGGTAGGTGAAGTAGCATTGTCCATACTTAAAATGGGAAAAAACTATAAATAGAGGTTTAGACATTTCATTATTCCACTTTGAGAATACGAAGTGTAGAGCTTTTGTGAACTAGGGTTTCTAGAGTTGATCCGTGTGAAGAAAAAATTGCAATAATTTGAGCGTGAGTGACCAGTTTGGATTTACAAACTAGAAAGGAAGTGATTCATGGGCATGAGGAAGAGTTATGGAGAAGCATCGTTTGGTGAAAAGAGATTCCAGTTAGGGTTTGGTATCTAGGGCACAGGTCAAAAAAGATTTTCTTCGCCAGTTTGAGATCTAAACTTGGTAAGGGGGTAGTAAAAAAAAGCAAGTGAAACAAGTTGAAGTGTTAACATAAACAATGGCACCCAAGAAACTAGTTGGCACACCTAAGAAGGGAAAGGGGAAAAGGCAAGAGAAAGCAACAAGAAACTGTCATGAGTACAAATGAAGAGTGGTATGCAGAAATGTAGTACCTAGACGGAGTATTGCCTTTAGTGAGAATGGGAGTCGCCATGCTAATAAAAATGTCAATAAATTGATTACAATCATCACCTCGAGCATGATCAAGAAGGAAATGGTACTGGAGTTAGTGCACCCGTGATAGTATGATAGCCATACACAAGGACATGCCTGGAGAAATGGTATTCCCATCTAAGGAACACATTCGAGGAAGAATGGAGTGATCCCTGGACAACTACCAATGATCATGAAGGGACAAGCTGAGTTTGCTGTGTACCAACATTTCTACCTAGGCAGATTTAAGCCTGACTGCCTATATCAGACATGGATCCCTTGATGTCGCAAGCATGCACAAATATTACTTCACAGCTCAACACTTCCAAGCAGGAGTGAACAGGTTCAAAGAATCTAAGAAGTTGACCCCTTGGACCTTGGTAATCTAGATTGAGACCACAAAGAAATTCACAAAGGGTTGGTCTACCTCATCAAGCGCACTTATGTGGAGAAGTACGTGTCGCATGAGGTCCAAATGGTGACGACCAATGACTTGTGACATTATAGGAGGCAATTGCGGCACGCGTATATCGCTGCTTAAGACGTACAATTTGATAAGGGCACGTATCTGGAGGTACTTTGATATCCATGGACATCAAGGACCCAACTGATGATGAAGATGGTTGTGCACCCAAATGGGATGAAAAAGAACAAAAGAAGAAAGTACCTAGTGTAGTGGATACATAGGCAATCAGGTACTCTTGGGAAAAGCTCCTGGCTGAATAAGTATGTATTCACACAAGAAAAGTTCCATACTCAAAGAGAAGACTCGCAGAGCTAGAGGATTGTTAGATAAGGAGTCATTGGAAGAAGTAAGAGATAAAGTCACCTACATTTGGAATCCCTTGTTAGGAAGAAGTAGAAGATCAGACAGAGGAGACCATATTGGATGTAGTAGAACTGGGAGTTTGGGAGATACTAGGTGTGAAAGGATGATGATGATGACAGAAGGTGAGTAGTGCAGAAGTACACCTGAAAGAGATCAAGAGCCACCTATTTTCAATGTACATGATTCAGAAGAAGAGGGAGGAGAAGAGAAGATATGGGTTATATGCGGTGCAAGGATAGCCAGGAGGGAGAAGTGCATCGAGGAGGTGAAGAATGTGAGGATCCTGGCGCACAACTAAGAAGAAGGATTCAAGCCTTAAGCAGGAACAAATAAATAAGGTGGTTGAAAGAGAAGCAACGAATATCATTGGGACCTTGGTAGAAGAAAAGTTGGAATGCAATGCTGAGCTGGTAATGAATAAGGATAAGGAAGAGACCACAAAAAAGGACCACGACAGCACTAGAGGCCCCACTTTAACTATAACATATTACTAAAGGCACACGCACGAGGAGGAAGTTGTATGTGGTAGGAGGAGAGGCTAGGGATGGGATATATTGATGACCCCAAAAAGGTGTTGCGCGTATTCTAAACACGGTTCCAGACAGAGGAGCTATGTGGAAATGTCATCTTTTGATAAGGAGGATGCATACCCATGGATGAAGGAAGATGCTCTCATGGGCATTTGAGTCCCATCTTGATGAGCCAGAGTTTGAAGTAAGCCAATGGGGAAATAATAACATTGTACCAGAATCAAAAGGACACAACCCATTGGTGAATGCTCAATAGCTCTCGGATGAAAAATCTGTGCAACGCGCTCAACAAGGTCTCCATTGAGACTCAAAGCTAGACTCTTTGGGTGGAATGATAGAGTCAAATTTCTGGAGGATGAAGTTAGAGAAGAAAGTGAAAGAGCTAGCTGCAGAGGAAAAAGGAGCTTGAGTCAAGAAAAGTTGATCAGTGCAGTTGCAGCGTGAGTTAAAGGATGAGAAGGCTAGAGTGCGTGAAGTATACAAAAAGGTGGGAGTCCATTATAGATGCAATAGTGTTGAAGCATCCAGACCTAGCACCTCCCACGTAGAAGTATGGATCTACCTGGGATGCCTGGAGGACTTAACAAGAATCCTCACCATGGAGAGGCAGCTGCTAGCCTTGGAATCTGTAGAAGAAGTGGCCACACGTTTAGAAAAGGAGGATAAATTGAAAGTCGTGGTAGCTCATAGCTGAAAACGACAAGGTCCTTGCCTGATGTAAAGATTTCCTCCCAGAATGTTGAGGCTGCGTACGCCAACTGCGTGGACAGAGACAAAGTGGAAAGCATGTTGGTCGGCCAATGATGAAGTAGAACTTAAAGAGTTCTAGGAGAAGAACAAGGGGAACAAAGTGGAGTGAGAAAATATCCTCAGCTGAGGTAGAAAATAAATACAGAAGCTATTGAATCCTTACAGGGGTTCAGTTAAAAAATGTGCTAAAGGAACTCTACCCACAGATTACACGAAGGATGGATGTGCTGGAGGATATAGGTAAGGAGTTAGAGAATATTGTTGACACCATGAGCGCATAAGGGGATGGGCTTGGGTTTTGATTAGGTGAGTGCCTTAGTAGGTGATATTTTCCAGAGAGCACAGAATGAGGTTGATGCCTGGAACAATCTGGAGGCTGACTTGCAAAAGAACTTTCCTCTCTTATTGCTTTAAGTAGCATCATTCCCCATTCTTCCTTCTTTTCCCATTCTTAGTCCCCTTTATTACATTTTCCAAGATGTTAAGTCTTTGTGTATTATTTATTCTTTGAGGAAGTTTTCAAGGGTGGAGAACAGGTAAAGTGTGGGGTGATGTTGGGCCCCTAAAATATCAACTAAGTCCAAAAAGGGCACATAGGTGCAACGCCTAGGTTGAAAAAAGTGACGCAAGATAAAGTGCGTGCAGGGAAGGGTTCAATTATGGTTTTGGTAGAACCTGAGATGCATGCTTCCACAGAGCCAAGAATCTCAAGACTTAGCCATTTTTGAGATTATTGGGCAGGACATAAGAAAAATGACCTGACCCGGAGTGGATAAAGGTGCCAACCTGGCGACAAGGTGGCCTGGAAGGAATATGCCCTATGCTAGAAGCTTCTAGAAGGACATCATGGCAAGGAGTGGTGAGCTCAGTCCTGGAGGAGCATGCTCCCATGGAGGACCACATTCAGACACTTGGTGACAGATCTGAGGCCACAGAAGAATGAAGTTGGTAGTTTAGGAAGGCTATATATACAAGCACATCCTACAAAAGTAAAAAAAGGAGAGTGGATAGAGGGCAGAGCTCTATAGAAATACTGCAAGGAATCTGTTAGCTTGGGTAAATAAGTGTAGGAAAGGATGTATCAAGGGTTTAGGGGGTTATAAATTTTCTTTTGAGAGCCTAGCTATATGAATCCAATTATAATGCATGACTACGGTCTGCCCTTCTGTGAGATTTTGTAATGGGCCTAATGAATGTAATGAGGTTACCAGTTTATGTGAATATGAACATTAATGGTTCAGATGCATACATCCTTCTTCATAGTCTCTTTTTCATTTATGTTTATGAACTAAGTATGAATGCTTGTATGACTTCCTTTTTGTTTTGGTGTAAGTCCTATAATCTGTTAAGCACTTTCTGTCTAGGATGACTAGCAAGGATCTAGAATCCATTATGAGCTCTATGGTGCTTGCATTTCTTACTTCCTTCTCAAATCTCTTAAACACGGATCATAGATGACGTTTCGCACTAAACTCACATAAAATAGAGACTCAGATACCCACACATGCCTCGGGTGAACGCCCAACACCCACTGGGTGATAGGCCGGTGTGCATGGGATTTATTTCCTTTGTGATGGGTGTAAAAATGACTAAATTCACTTGTGACCACCTCTCTTGGTCATTTAATTTTGTCACAAGGTGCAAGGCTGCCTACACAACTGGGTACTTTTTCATATTTTCTATGTCCATGCTACTTAGACCCTTGGTATACCACAGCTCCCTCTTAGTCTCCAAAATTGTGGCCTTATTTGTTAAGTCCCCCTTGAGGTATTCACCTGTAGACTTCAAACCTGTCACTGTGGAGATCAGTGTGGCTAAAATCCTTACTCTACATCTTGTAAAGTAGAAGAAGTCTTCATGTACTCTACTCATGAGCCATCAATACACGGGATCATATTTTCCAAAGCAGGGGATCTTGTATAACTGATATACTCCAATATTATTTAATAACTTCTCCCCAATTTCGTCATAGATCAGCATGTCCTTCGTCATATGCTTATTTGTCTTTGTGTTCAAAAATTCATCCATCTCCTTCTTATTTTCTATGGTATGATGATTGTACTCACTTATCTTGCTTCTCCAAATGTGGGAATCTAATTCCTGGCCTACTATAACCCCCTATGGATATTTCATCTCTGAAAAATTGTTCTTAGGGGTCATTTCTTCTTGCTCCAAGACCACCTTCTTATTTTCCTTAACTCCCGCTGTAGCTGCCTTCTTTGGTGTCATTTCTACCCTCCAATCCTCTGAAAATACTCCTTTTTTTACTTCTACAACATGCAACTCAAACCCTAGCTCAAATCTCTGTGCCCTATTGGAAATCACATTCCCTAGCTCATTTGTAACATGTCTATTTTTCTCAAACCCTTCTCCTATGGGAACACAAACTTCTCCTTTGCAAAAACCTCCTTTCCACATCTGGATTCACACTCTTCACACCTCAACACAATTACTTGGCTCTTCACACTTAGCTCTTGTCAAATTCTCTTAATCGCAATGGTAAGAATGAACTCGCATCCCATCCTTATATATATTTTCAAATTTTTGATGCATTTATTGCTCCTTTACCTACCCAATGTCCTCTCATTTATTGAACAATTTGGTTCATTCCACACGGTACATCTTTACACCCCAGTTATAACCTTATAGCACACCTTCATACCCTCTAGTCACATACTTCTCTTCAGTGCGCTTCCTTGCACCCGAGTACCTTGTCACTGCACCTTCCACTGGTAGTTGTTATGGCATCCACTTACCTCACTTTACACCATCCCTTCATTCATCTCCATCTTTGGTCACTTTTTAGAAGCAATCCTTTGACTTGAATAACACCTGTAGAATATTATTCCTTTCATCGTTTAATTCCTATAGTATTGTACCTAGATATCAACAACCACTCCACACTAAAAGTATGTGCAGTACTCTACCCATAAAAATTCTTCAAATAGTAATTAGCTTCTGGTGCATAAACATGCTTATTACACAACACACCAAATAAATTGACAAAGCATAGTAGTGTAGAAGGAACACATTAAGGGAATGCAAAATTGAAAACCTAATCTAAATGTTAATACTACCTTATTGCAAACACCAAGAAGACTTATGTATAGTAGGGATTTATCCTACTCCCATTGAAGTAACAGGGTAACCGTGTTCCATTAAGTGATTCTAACTATAAAGTTTCTGTTTCAAGGATGTAAAAGATAAAATATGGCCCCAGCCAATGTACCTTAAGTTTTCCTAGATGGCACAAGAACTTAGAGTAATAGAGAAGCACCATTTTTCCAATCTCAAACTTCTTATCCCTTATGTTTCTGTCATGCCATGCTTTCTACTTGGCCTTTTCTTTCTTCTGACTCCAATGTTCTATGTCTTTTCAGTCATCCAATTTGATTATCTTTTCAATCCATTCTTCTAAAGCTTGCTCATCATCTAGACCTCTAGCACACACAATACGTAAAGAAGGTAACATAAATTCCATAGGAATAATGAGTTCTACGCCAAATACTAACTGAAATGGTGTGGCTTTATTCAACCTTTTATATGTTGTATAATATGCCCAAAGTAATGTAGATACTTTATCATCCCAATCCTTTCTTCCAACATCACATATTTTTGTCAATGTCTGGCTCAAAATTTTGTTGAAAGATTCAATAGTTCCATTTTCTTGAGGATGATAGGGTGTAGTCCTTATGGTGTGCAATCATGAATTCATCCAATAAAATTCTGATTTTCTCATTAAAAAAATGTGTGCCCCTATCACTGGTCAAACTTAAAGGACATCCATACCTTGTAATAATATTTTCCCATAGAAACCGGGCTATTGTAACCGCTATATAGTCCTTTGTAGGTTTTTCTTCTACCCACCTTGTCAAATAGTCTGTGCAAGTTATGATGTAGTGCGATCCAATTCTTCACGTAGCTGGTGAAATAGGACCCACAAAATCTATAGCCCATTTCTCAAATGGCTCTATGCTATTAATAGATCTTAGAGGCATTTCATCTCATTGATATGGTTTTCCAAGACATTGACAATGATCACATGCCTTACAAAATTCCTTACAATATTTATACAAGGTCTCCCACCATAATCTAGCAAGTAGAATCTTACACATAAGTGGCATCACCGACATAGTGGCCACTTGCAATACCACCATGAGCCTCTTCCATAATATCCATGCACTCATGTTCTAATACACAATGACACAATACCTCATCTTGACCTAATTTATATAGGTCACCACTAATTAACATATATGGTGTGACACGTATAGCAAGTTGTTTCTTCTCCAAGGATTTCATTCCTTCTCGTGTCATCCTTGTTCGTAGAAAGACAACAATGTACTCTAGTTCTGATGGTGCTCATTATAACCTATATAATTATGCATCTAGCATGGTATATTCAATTGCTTGTGCTTCTTCTCCTGATTGTATTCTAGATAGATGGTCTGGTCTAGAATTACTTTTCCCTGGTTTTACCACAACTGTGAATTCAAATTCCTGAAATAAAAGCATCCATCAACATATGCACCCTTGTAGAACAAGCTTGTTTGCCAAATAATTCAATTCCATGTGATCTATATAAAATATGAATGGTGTAGCTAATAGCTACTGGAGGAATTTATGTAGTGCATAGATCATTGACAAAGCTTCACGCTCTGTAGTTGTGTAGTTCTTTTTTGCATGAGTCAAATTTCTACTAGTAAAATAGATAGGATGATCTATAATACCTTCTCCAGTTTGAGCCAACACCACACCAATGGCCATGCTAGAGGCATCAACATGTACATGAAATGGTTGGTCCCATAAAGGAAAATGCAGAATAGGTGTGGTAGTAAGTTTTTCCTTTAATGTCTCGAATGCGTGCTGCTACTGTTCTCCCCAGTAGAACATACCCTCCCCCTTTAGTAACTCTTCCAATGGTGTAAAACATTTGGCATATCCATTAATAAAATTTCTGTAATATCATGTATGAACCAAAAATCCATGCACCTCACTCTAACTAGTAGGCTCTCTTAGGCCTATAATGACTGTAACCTTGGCTGGATCTACTAATTAACCCTCCTTACAGATTATATGTCCTAAAATTATTCCAAATGGTGTAGAAAATATGCACTTCTTGATGTTTAAAGAGATACTCAACTGTCTACATCTTTCAAACATCAATTGTAGATTTCACAATGATCCTTAACTAATCCATACACCATCCAATAATCTAAATAGACATGTAAGAAGTTGTGAATAAATTCCTTGAATGCTTGAACAACTATGAGTGAAAATACAGTAGGCACATTTTTTAGACCAAAAGACATTAAAATATAAGTGAAGCTACCCCATTCAGTAGTAAATGTAGTCTTTTCCTAATCCTCTTGGGCAATCCTAACCTGATGATACCTAGAGAACCCATCTGTAAACGAATGGAATTCGTTCCCTGCAATGCCTTCGAGTATTTCCTCAGTGAAGGGTGTAGGAAATGGATCAGTTACACATGCAGAATTTATCTCCCTGTAGTCCATGCATATCCTAATCCATCCATCCTTCTTGATACTGATCACCATTGGAATAACCCATTATGACTCATCAAGGGGTTTGATGATCCCAAACTTCAACATTTTATCAATATCTTCTTTGACCTTTTCACGCAAGTTGGGGTTCATCTTGTAAGGTCTCTTTCTAACTAGGTGCACACCCTCTTTAAGATTTATCCTCATCTCCCCTAATGACTCATGCACGCCTTTAATTTCATGGTACCCCCTAGGGAATAAGTCATGGTAATCCCTTAGTAACTCTATGATTTTTCCCACTTTAGAGTCTAACCAGTAATCTCCAATTATGGCTTCCTTAAGCTTAGTATCTATTCCAATATTTACCTTATATGTTTTCATAGGTTCATGATAGGCACACATGGCCGTATCTTCACTTTCCAACACCTAATGCCTACCTGTTGAATGATTGAAATCTAGATTTTCTACTTCTTCACCATCCACTAAGTAGACCATTTTTCCTTTCTCTTTATCAAGGAAAGCACATTGAAGTAATGTTGCATCAGCCTCTGGTTCTTCATCAAGATGAACTCTTGAATCTTCTTTATCTAATAAATCTTAAAGGATTTCTTTATCCTTGGCACTATCTCCCATAGTTAAGCACTTTATAAATTTCAATGCTTCTTCCACCTGAAGCTTTGTAGAGAAGAAGTCAAATGTCTGGGCCATTCCTACAATTAAATCCTACCTCTTTCCAGTCTCATGATGGATTTATACATATACATACCAAGTACGCGTGCATCCACGTAAAGTGGAATAAAACTTGTGAACCCATAGAGAAGGTGGTAAAGCTTCCTACCCTTCTGTCTAGAGTTTATTACACTTCTGAACATGGTGCTGAACATGTTGATTACCATAATAAGTACATATTTGAGTAGGTGCATTTCTCTTGAAGAACCTAGTAGCAAGAGAAATCCTAATTTCATTCCATCCTATAAGATTATCCTTGTGGGCCACCCACTAGTGTGTTGTTGTCCCACTTAGTGTATATGCTAGCATATTTCTTATTTCTAGTGGGTCTATCCATTTTTCTTCCATGGTGTGCAGGAATACCATAAGATATCCTTCTCATATATAACAAGGTACCGCGTTATTACCTATCCTCCTAACATAACATGGTTTTTTGCCTCTAGGAAGTATGCTCTTTACTTCACGCCCTACCAACTCATAAGTGTTGTGAGCCCAATTATCACAAGCAACACTTGTAGTATCATTAATTGAATATGCATCCTCCCACTAAATTAGTCCTTCTTTGGTTGGCTCAAGTATCTCTAGATCTCGGATGGTGCATACATAAATCCTATTCAAATATTCTTCACTTAAGGGCTCAACATAGGGCATAAATTTTCCATCTATTAAGGGGATAATAACTCTTTCCTCCTTGTTTTCAAAACTGATATAGTCCTTGTTAAACCAAAGATCAACATTATTTACATAGCACTAAGGATGCCCCAATAGAGGTGGGAAGTTATCTAACTCTTCCAGCACTAAAACTTCAAAGTCTCCAGTGAACTTGGCTCCTTGTCTGGTAATGGATGCATTTTTCAAGACTCTAATGGGAATGGCCTTAGTTTGATTAGCCATGAACAATATATTAGAGGATGGATGTAATGGGGGTCTTCCCATTTGTACACATGAATCCAAGGTAAGAAAATTGACTTCCACTCATGTATTAATTAGTATATTACTCAATAGCCACCCATCCACAACAACATTCAGAGTAATTTCCTTGTCATAATCTAGGCTATGTGGGGGAATATTTGCATGCAGAATCTTTCATCCAGTCTCAACACTTGTGTGGGGAGTTTTTCCCTTTAACCAAATCCCTAACAGTGGAATGATATTTTGTTGGCACAACATTTTACACACTTCCCTTAAGTCATCTATATCAGTTTGGACTGTCTCTGATACTTTATTTTTCTCCATCTTCTGTGATTGCTCTTTTAAGTACTTTATCTCACCATGAAGATTCCTTATAACTTCCATGGTTTCTTGGTAAACCTCCTTTTGATGGGTAGGATCTGGGTATCGTGCATGAAGAACTTCCTCCTTAATGATTGCAGGATTTTTCTGCAATGCCTCTTTTACGCATGCCACTTTAGCTCGTGTGGTAATTTTCATGGTGAAATCCTCAGGTTCCTGTGATAACTTGGGAATCCATTGATTTTCCACCGCGTGTTTGATTCTAACCATCCCTATGCATTTTTTCTCCTGCTTATGCTACTTACTAAGAAGCTCTAATCTGTAAACTCTTCAACTTTGGAATTATTCACAAAATCACAAATTAATCGCTATTGTTTACTTTCTATTAGAAAATAACAGAGATAGATAGTGAATGAATTACTATTGTGCTCAAAATCAAAAATTGTAGTAAAGGAAGTAATATAAACTCATAACACCAACAATTTTATCCTGGAAAACCTCCAATGGAGGAAAACCCAGTCGGGAAGGGCAATTGCTATTTCTTCCCACTTCTATTGGCCAATTCAAATCAACAGGTACAAAATTTACAATAAGTAAGAAAGAGAAGTAAATAATATCTCAACACTTCCTTTCTATTTCTTGCTTGCTCTGTCCAACACTCATTTCTTCTACAAAAATACAATTTATAGCACCAAAACTTCTTGCTCACTTGCTCCCATGCTTCGATGATCTTCTACACTTCTACAATCATGTATTTATAGCCTTTCTCATGTCTTCCCATACACTGGAGAATGGGAAAGGTCATGAAGGAGAAGAGAAATGAACATCCTTTCAAATTTAGAGGTTATTTTATTTATTTTAGTTTTCTATCCGTAATGGCTAGGACCACCGCCGTGTGCAAACCAACAGTCTTGGGACCGCCTCCCTAGCTGGGTAGCAGTTCTGTAACCACCACCTTGCACAAGGTAGTAGTCTTATTAATTAAAAGATAAAACCTCTATTTCATTGTTTTCCTTCTTTTTGTTGATTGTTTTTGATGAAGTAGAGTTATTTTGGATCCCTATGGATCACACCTCCCCTTCTTAGGAGGTTTTTGGTGCCACAAAATCTTAGTGGGGGAGTAGATGAGGGAACAATTCCCTCGCTTTCTCATTTGAGTACCACTGGGCCTGCTTTGGTGTCTTTCTTTTTAGTCCAATTTTCCAAGAATCCTGCTGACCTCTTCTAGTCTCTTTGACCTTTTGCTGTAGCACTAAATCCTCCTCCAATTCACCTCATGAGTCCAAGACGTAATCCTTAATGGAACGTAGCAATTGCAGTTCTTCATCTTCATCTAGCAGGGATGGCTCATAGAAGTGCAAGTTCTCACAATTTACTATAGAGTACATCCTCATGAATGATGGTAAGTCAAGTTGAAAAGTATTTTCCCCAACCTGCTCCAATATAGTGAATGGTCCATATCGTAGTGGCTTGAGCTTCCATGCTTAACCTTGTAGTCTCTCCTTGCTCAAGTAAAGCCAAACTTTGTCTCCAACATGAAGCTTGTGTTCCCTCCTATGCTGATCGTGCTTAGCTTTGTACTTTGCTTGAGATTTTTATAGCTATTCTTTGACCTTGAGATGGATTTTTTGGATCCTCTCAATGAACTTGTTAGCTCTAGTCACCTCTTTGTCTTGTGTATCCTCCTCATCATGCTATCCAAATTCTATGTCCAGTGGATTTATAGGTAGATATCCCAAGCATGCTTCAAATGGTGACTTCATAGTGGATGTGTGTACTGCCCGGTTATAGGAATGCTGAATGTAGGCTAAGGACTCGTCCCAAGTCCTTGGGTACTTGCTGTTATACCCTCTGATCAATTGTACCAAAGTCTTATTTATCACCTCTATTTGTCCATCTGTCTGTGGATGGAAAGTTGTGCTCCTCTGTAACCTGGTATACATCTTGTCACACAAATTAGTCCAAAACTTCCCCAAGAACCTGGAATCCCTATCAGAGACAATAGACTTTGGCAAACCAAAATGTACCCATACATTAGCAAATAAAATATTTGTTGCCTTATGTGCTTTTACTGTCTTTTTACATGCCATAAGAATAGACATTTTACTGAATCTATCCACAACAACATAGAGATAGTCATGGCCATGTTTAGACATAGGTAATCCTCCTACTAAATCCATAGAAATGTCCTCCCATGGATGAGTAGGTACTGGTAAAGGCATATACAAACCTTTCTTCCTAGTTTTAGGCTTGCTAATATAACAAAGTTTATGTCCACGGATAAATTTTGATACTTCTTCTTGCATGTTGGGCCAATATACATACCTTTGCAAGTGGGCTAGGGTGTTACCAACACCAAATTGTCCCACTAATTTCAAGGTATGTGCTTCCCTCATCAATAGAAGTCTTTCTTCTTTAGGCACACAAAGTTTCCCCCATTGATAGAGTAGCCCATCCTTGAGATAACAGTCTTAAATCCCCGTATTTTCAACACGTTGGGATTGAAACTTCTAAAATGTTAGCCCAAAGTCTTTGTCTTGGGCATATGCTTCTCTGTAAGCTTCCTTCGTGAAGGGCTAGATCTGAGAGATAGTGGCCAAATAGGAGAAATTTTCCTGTGTGGGTGGCCTAGACAACATGTCTACCACCAAATTTGCACTACCTTTCTTGTATTTGATCACTAGATGGAACTGCTGAAGAAACCCCATCCATTTGTAGTGCCTTTCCTGCTACAATTTAGACTATGCTTGTAAATAATAGAAAGGTTTGTGGTCAGTGTGCACAATAGTTTCTTTACCCAACAAATAATGTTTCCATTTTTTAATTGCTTGAACTAGTGTATACATTTATTTATCATATAGTGAATATCCTTTAACTGCTGAAGCGAAGGTTTCAGAATGATAACATACATGTTTACCTCCTTGAAGCAACACTGCACCCATAACATAATCACTGACATCTATCTCTACTTCAAAAGGCTATTGTAAACTAGGAAGAGCAAGTACTAGAGCATGACTAATACTGTATTTTAATAACTCAAAGGATTTGTCTTGTTCCTTACCCCAGTCAAAACCCCTGATCTTTGTGTCCACTGTGTGTAGAGGTGTTACAATTACCGAGAAATCTAGAATGAACTTCTGCATGTACTCTACTACTCCCACAAATCTTCTAGTCTCTGTGGCTCCTATTAGTGTTGGCCAATTTGTGATGGCTTCCACCTTCTTTGGATCCACTCGTAGCTATCCTCCTCCAACCACGTGCCCAAGATAGATAAGTGACTATTTGGAAAATTCACATTTCTTCATATTACAAAGCAGTTGTTTATCCCTGAGAACTTGCAAGACTTGCTACAAATGCATTAGATGTTCTTCCCATGTAGCACTAAAAATCAAGATATCATCTAGGTTTACAATGAAACGTGAATCTATGAAATCCCACAATACATCATTCATCAATCTCATAAATGTAGCAGGTGCATTGCATAATCCAAAAGGAAGTACTAACCATTCATACAAACCTTGTTTTGTTTTGAAGGTAGTCTTCGATATATCCTCCTCCTTCATCTTGACTTGGTGATAACCTGACTTGAGATCCAACTTCATGAAAAATTTGGCATGCTGAAGCTGGTCCAAGAGATCATCTATACGGGGAAGTGCATATCGGTTCTTTATAGTGATCTTGTTCAAAGTGTGGTAGTCAATGGACATTATCCAAGAACCATCCTTCTTTGGCACCATCACAATAGGCGAACCACATGGTGAGGTGCTCAGACATAACACCCCTTGGTCTATTATTTCTTGGAGTTATTTTTTTACCTCTGTACTCTCCAGCAAGGATTGCCTATCCACCCCGATGTTCAATAGAGGTGACTCTAGAAATAGCTAAATCTCATGCTCTACTTCCCGTTTTGGTGGTAATCCACTAGGAGCCTGAAATACTTCCTGAAAAGACTAAATAATACTATCCAAATCTTGTTTTCCTTGGTTAGAAATCTCTGAAACTTCTACCCCATCTTGTTTATCCTTTAAAAAAAGTAAACAAAACTGATTATGATTTGATTGAATAAGCCATTTTTCTTGGTTAGCACTTGCCATAGTAACCTGTGTCTTACGCTGGTGTGCCCGGATGTTTTAGCCGATCCCATCCTTGACCCATCTGTATCATTTTTCCCTTCTCATAAAGATAACATCCCTAACATATAAGTAAGGACTCCCAAATACCACATCAAAAGCATCAAGTGGAATAATGTCATCTTCAAAAACATCTATATATTGGGAATTTATCCCAAACTTGACCTTACATCTTCTTGTTACCTGAATTTCAACACCCTTCTTCACCCAACCCAAAGGATATGGGTGCGGATGTTCATAAGTATCAAGACCAAGCTTCTTTACAACTACCTCAAAAATCAAGTTAGATTGATAACCGATATCAACCAAAGCATTTACCTTAGTCCTCTTAATTTGGATTTTGATCTAGAATAGTCTACTCATCTCCTCTTCATTGTCCATGTTTGTGGCCGTGCATCCAAGCCTTTCATCTACATCAGAGTCATCTTTGATTTCCATCCCCCTTCTATCTTTACATCTGTCATGGACTTCTTGGAGTCCTTGGTTCGGTTCTTTGGATGTAACTCTAGATGTAACTTCCAACATGTAGCATCAGTATGACCATTGATATCATAATTCTTACAAAAATTATTGGGATCTTTACAAGTATTTAAAGTAGTGGCAGCTTTTTTACCTTTCCCTTTCCACTTAATATTGTTACTTGTTTGCCAATAATCCTTTTTCTGCTGATTTGTTGACTGCTTTACCCTCATCTCTACTTTTTCTTTCTTTTTTCTCATCATCTATGTAGTATGCCTGTACACATGCTTCATTGAGATCCTTGGGCTTTGTGGAGATGAATTTTCTTCAAAGGTGAGTGTGAAGTCTTCCCAAGTATTTGGTTAGAATATCCTCATCTTCCAAATCCATGGTTAGCAACATGGCTTGCCTCCAAAACTCCATGGTATAGTCCTACACACTTTGACCATTTCCTTGTCTAAAATACTACCATTTAATCATTTGGTTAGTTTTATGGCCAATAAGATAGAAGTTAGCTGTAAGTAATTCCTTAAATTCTTTCCAAGATTTCACAATAGGACGTTTCTTCTTTTCACAAGTAGTTAGATGAGTTTACCACCAAACTAGAGCATGTCCCTCCATTTTGAGATGTGCAAAGGTGATCCTTTATGTGTCAGTGACATTACGAACACTAAAATAGACTTCTAACTGTTTCAACCATTTATCTAGTAATTCTGCATCTACTTTTCCTTCAAAGATTTTGATTTCGACTTTAGTCTCAACTTTAAAAGGAGTATGTTTAGATTTTTCCTTTTCTCTTGCGTTAGAAGTCTCTTCTTCATACTCTTCCCCATAATCTTCCTCATGGTGACTCTTGCCTATACCAAACTTTTTGGCTAAGCCTCGAACCAACGAGTCCATGGAGTCTTGCTTGATGGAAGCTGTCTTTTGCAAATTTGTAAGTTCCTCTTGCCTTCTAAACATTCTATCCATCATGGTCTCCAGGATCTTGATTCTATGGACCAAGTTCTCTTCCTCCATTTCTCCTTGAATTCTCTATTTCCACTTCTTTGTAGAAATCTTCAGATCACAAGGTAAATCTTATTCACCTTTAGATCTTGTCACTGTCATCCAAATTCAATAATGAAATACCATAGTCCTGGATATTTCTTAGCTCTGATACCAAAATGATCTATAAACTCGTCAACATTGGAATTATTCACAAAATCACAAATTAATTGCTGCTGTTTAATTTCTATTAGAAAATAATAGAGATAGCTAGTGAATGAAATACTATTGTGCTCAGAATCAACAATTGTAGTAAAGGAAAGAATACAAGCTCATAACACCAACAATTTTATCTTGGAAAACCTCCAATGGAGGAAAAACTAGTTGGGAAGGGAAATTACTCTTTCTTCCCACTTCTATTGGCCAATTCAAATCAATAGGTACAAAATTTATAATAATTAAGAAAGAGAAGTAGATAATATCTCAACACTTCCTTTCTGTTACTTGCTCTTTCCAACACTCATTTCTTCTACAAAAATATGATTTCTAGCACCAAGACTTCTTGCTCACTTGCTCTCATGCTTCGATGATCTTATAAACTTCTAAAATCATGTATTTATAGCCTTTCTCATGTCCTCTCATGCACTGGAGAATGGGAATGGTCATGAAGGAGAAGAGAAATGAACATCCTTTCAAATTCAGAGGTTGTTCATTTTGATTTTAGTTTTTTGTCCGTAATGGCTAGGACCGCCACCCTATGCAGACTGGTAGTCCTGGGACCGCCACCCTAGATGGGCAGTGGTCTGTAACCACCACCCTATACAGGGTAGCCGTCCTGTTACTTAAAAGAAATAACCTCCTTTTCATTTTTTTTCTTCTTTGTGCTGACTATTTATGATGAAGTAGAGTTATTTCAGATCCCTATAGATCATGCTCATACAAGTCTGGGCATTCCTCATAGCTACGATTATTTCTGCAAAAACAACATGTAATATTCTAGGGATATTTGCACCAATACTAGTTAGGAGATCCGCATGTATAACACGTTCTGCAAGGAAATTTACCTCTTCCTCCACCATAGTTTCATCCTCCATATCCATCTTGATAATCACGTCCTCTTCCATGACCTCCCTCAAAACGCCCCTCATTCTTGTCACAGTGTGTTTGATTATGATCCTGATCCTAGTGCTCATTCTTTTTTTTAGAATTATTAGTTACACTTGTCTGTTGTACACCAATGTCTATGGAATCATGGATATGACTGATCAATCTACAATATTTCATATCATGGGTCAAGGACTGGAAAATTTTATAATAGAAAAATACATTCTTCCTTATTGCATGTTATAACAAAGGATAGTGGCTAGCATCATGATTCAAATGATAGTTCTCGTAGTCTAACAATAATGAATGTATGGATCTATGGGGAAACTATTCTTGGTGTGACCTTCCACTTCACAATATGTACACCAAATCCCTGAGTGCATTCCATGAGCCAAATTTTCTAATAGTTTCTCTAACTACTTTTCCATAGCTGAAATCTATGCCTCTAAGAATGGGATAATGCCAGTGTTAATACTCCCAACTACCTTAGCATACAGAGCTACCTCTAATGCTTTGCGTAGATCAGTGTATGTCTTATGTGACATAACCCTTCTAAAAGGGGTAATCAAACCCCCAATTAACCATTGTGCATGTTGGATTACGTGTATATCATAAGAAAGCTTAGATAACATTTTTTTAAAATTAACATCATACTCTCTAACACTCTTAGTAGTTCCTTTCTTAGTATCCTTGAGTGCACTTATACTCTTCTACTTAAACTCAAGGATGTAAAACTCTTTAAGGAATGTATCTTGTAAAGCTGTATAGTCTACGCAAGTCTGATTAGGGTTAAACTTTTTATACCAGCTGTGTACGAACCCTTGTAACACAGTAGCAAATTGGATTTACCTATGCTCAGGATCCGTGATTCCTTTTGCATGCAACAGTATTTCACTCATATGTACATGTTCAAAATCATCTTCCATGCCCCTATACTCTGGAAGATGAAGAGACATCTCTATATAAATATTCCAGGGTTGGTGCAGACCTTTTCCACCTGATTCAGAACCTCCTATGTTTCCCCTACCTGTAGAACCACCAAACCCACTTGAACTAGAGCTACCTATGCCTCATGATCCTGAACTTGTAGCTGGGGTCAAACTAGAAGATGTAATTCCCTGTGTCCCAATAGTCGAAATGAATTGTACCCTAACAGTCTACGAAGCGTTAATACTCCTAGAAGTTAGTCCAAAAATCGGTGTGCCTATATTTTGTGCTAATGATACACCCAAAAAGGTACTCCCATGTAACAATGAAGCCATTTTTTACTTCCATTACTTTGCCTCTTATAAGACTTCGATCCTAATCTCCCACTGCTTGAATTAGCTTGCAGACTATTTGTTGTACTAGACACTAGAAAAACAAGTGCAAGGGAAAGGTTTTAGATTTAGATGTGTGCCCACAGCCTAGGTCGTCTCTACTGGCATGCTTCTGTGTGAGGTCAAGGGGGGATCCATGTCATGCTTTCCTAGATGCAGGAGTTCCTGATGCTCTGGCTCCACATCTTCTACGTGAGTTCCAAATCCTTCATGAGCCATATCTTTCCTCAACGTCATCCACTTTGAAATGTCTCACTGCTTCTCTACCTCCGTCTCGCACACCTCATTATACTTAAGTCACCTTTCCTCTCTCTCCCTTTCTACCGCTAGGTTTGCCATCCTTCACCAAACCTATTCCTGCCCCCACGCGTGGTGGGGTTTAGTTAGCTATCATTTTACTCTCCAAATTAAAATTTAACGTCAAGATCTTGATTTCTAGTGGAATTCCTTATAAGTAAGTTCCCCTTGGATATCATAAAAATTGGAATTCAACTACCTCTGGGAATGAATAAGTGGAAATTGAGTACTCGAAGATATAACTATTTAAAACACAATGGAACCACATATCCATAGCTCAAGTCTAGATCATATCAGAATCATAAAGGGCATGAAATTATTCATGTGTCCAAACAAGTGCGCGATACCTCAAATTCTTCTTAGATGCATATGCAATCAGCCATTAGTACAATTCTACTAGGAAGATAGTGAAGAATATCTCATATAAACTATCATATAGGTTTTTTCCACCCATATGTGTGTGTTAAAATCAGATCCAATGTTGAACCGTCATGTGTATTCTTCTTCCATATCATGTATCCACTCTTCAACACTTGCTAAGGTCAAATGGTATATCTTCATCATGAACCATCCTGAAAACAACTAAAAAAGAGGCCTTGACAACAAAACCAATGATGCAGCCTAGAATTCAGTAATACAATCCTAATAAGACCCTAGGCACACTGGCACATCACTCAGCCTAGACTGAGCACTCACCCAAAGTGTGCAAAGGTACTAGGTCCCTCTTTAGGGTTGTTGTTGTAGGATGTTAACATGATGAAGACTTAATACATGTAGTTCCATTATTAATACATCATTCTACATAGCATTCCATATCTATATCTTAGGGAGAACATAATTAAGTATTAACCATGATGAAATCAAGAACATACTAGATCTAGCTACACACAGAACTAACACTTAGATTAAGCCAATATCCTCCATTATATTAAATATGACAATTACACCAAAGTTTCTTATAGTAATGGAATTCTATGCCCGTACACACATAGATATGATATAGTAGTCTAGTATTTCACACATACATACATATATCTGTCTCTCTACTCATTCCATAATAAGTTTTCTACTACGTAGTTCACTACAATTTATAAGGGTGGGTACTTTCCCTTCACCTCGTATCTAATCCTAAAATAGGTCACATGCTATTATTAGCTACGTGATTTTTACAACCATAACCCCACATGTAAGTGTGCTAATAATAGACCTCCTTTAGTTAACTGACAGTTATAAACCTATTCTTAGCCTTAATCCATGCAAAGTGCTTTGTAGCTGATCCTCCAATAATAGCCAATGCATGGTGCACAAGTCTCTGCCTCATTTGTGTGCTTTGCATGCCATCTCTAAAAATAGATCCTCATGTGTGAAAATAGCTAAGTCCCGAAATATGAACTTATCCTCTACGCGTGTTTTTCCCTTATCCGTTTGTACCTTTGAACATGCCCTATTTTACAGCGTGGACCTCTTGTGTGCCTTTTGTTAAGTATTCTCTACTCAACAATTTTAAACCTTGGACTACCTTCCAACTCGTTGAGCTTCTCGGCCATGAGCTCGCATAGCTCATCTTCATCTCTACCCATTTTTGAACTTTTCTCATTTTTTTTCTCAAATTTTCTAACTGTTTTGGATTTTCCTTAAATTGAGGAGTTAGGAAAAATTAGATAAATGTCCTCCAAAGCTCATTTTTACCATTTTTACTCAATTTTGGCCAAGTTTTGGATCTTATATCTTGTAAGAAGAGAAATGCCTTCAAATAGTCCCAAGTGCCCAAAAAACATGAAAAATACCTGAAACTTATAGATTCTCCATTAAAGCTTCATCAAATACTCAAGTCCATTTTGTCAAATTGTCCATTTTTCTTGGGGGAAAATTTATAACATGAATTAATTGGAATACCCCATTTTCTCCTTAAACTATGTACTTTGGTGGTGCATGCTCCAATCTAGGAAATGGAGCAGGTATAATGTTGTTTTCCCCTAACAAAGGATCTTTCAATTTTCTTTCAAGTTATGCTTTGAGTGGACAAAAAACATTTTTGGGTATGAGGAACTCATACTTATTTTGAGGATTTCTTAGAGGCATGGAATGAAGGACCTAAATATGAAAGGTGACTTTGAATTGGTTGTAAATAAAATCAAAAGATTATATACAACTAAGAATTAGAGGTTAAAACTATATAAGAATGCAACGTGGGATTTCATTGAGTTTTTAACTCCTTCAAAATTAAATACCATGAAAGGATTCAAAATGCAATAGTTGATAGCATTGGCATCTTCTCAGTATGATAATTAAAGCATATCCTCGTACTGTAAGTTCAAAATTAAAGTTCTTGTTAGGCCTTCCATACCTAACAACATTAAACATTAGCAAGTATTTGATGATGATTCCTACATTATGATATTTCTAGGTTGCAAAGATTAGATTTCCTATCATTTGATTTATATCAATCCTATGACAGAAGTGTGTGATGGAAAAGATACTATGTTTGTGAAGGAATTGATTTAGTTTAAAAATAATACAATCATAAGAGGGATGGTTATCCTTGAATCCACTTTTGATCATGCTGAAAGAGTTGTAAACAAGTCCATCCACACTCCAAGATATGTCATTGAATGTAACGGAGGAACTTTCCAAGATCAAGGAAAATTTTGGTTGGGTGACAACTTAAGTGTGGATGAAAAAATGGCCTATACCAAACTACTAAATAAGTATCATGATTTTTTTTTTCTTGGTCCTATTTTGAGTTGAAGGATTATAGGGAGAACATATTTGAACATGTGATAACCTTAGAGCCTCATAAGAAGTCATTCAGGAAAACTCAAAGGCCAATAAACCCTATCCTTGCAATTAAAAATGTAGGAAGAGTTGAAGAAACTCAAGGACGGAGGCATCATATAGCCTTCTAGGTACTCCTCATGGGTTGCCAATCTGATCATAGTTAGAAATAAAAATGGGGATATCAGATTGTGTGTGGAATTTATAAATTTGAAAAAGGGTTCACTAAAATACAACTACCCTTTTCCTAATATGGATAACCTTCTACAAAAGGTAATAAGGTCAGATATTTTTTCAACACTTGATGATTTCTCAGGGTAAAATCAAGTGGTGGTTAAGGAATTAGAACAATATAAGACTAATTTCACCACTCCATGGGGAACCTCTTTCTATGACATGATTTCATTCAATCTTATGAATGTAGAAGCTACTTTCCAATGATCAATGGATGTTTCATTTGTTATATTCATAAATGAGTTTATTGTGGTTTATCAAGATGAGATAACAGTATTATCTAAAAAGAGATGTCACCACTTGCACAACCTTGAAATAAATTTAAAGAGGTGTAGATATTTTGGTATCTCATTAAATCCAATACAATGCCACTGTGGTGTGTAAAAGGAAAATTTATTGGGACACATTGTGTCTCAAGAAGTTATGATTGACCCTGAAATGGTAGAGGTAATTGATAAAGTAGCTACTCCCCAATCCAAGAAAGTTATACAATCTTTCTTTAGTAAAATTAATTTAACGAGGAGATTCATATCCAATTTTATTAAGATCACTCTACCTATCACAAGTATGCTAAAAAATATTAGGTTATCAAGTGGGGAGATGAGGCAACACAATAATTCAAAGGATTAAAATATGCATTGAATGAATTACCCTATGTTGGCCAGTCTAGACGGTAAGGAGATTCACATTTTCTCCTTTGCATCTTATTGTTGCTTCAGTTTTATTAGCAAAGGATTATGGAGGCCATGATAAACCAATTTCATTCTTCAATAAGGCATTACAAGTATATAAACTGAAATATAAAATAAAGGGAAAGCATGCTTTTTCCTTGGTAAAAGACACTAATATTTTCAGACCTTACATCTTGAGCTCCAGGTAATTGCATATGTGTCACATACCATGGTAAAAGACATCCTGAAAAATATGAATGTCTTAAGAAAAAGATATAGGTGGGCTACAAAACTTCAAGAATATGACATGGACATTCAAACTACCAAATTAGTTAGAGGCCTTGGTTTGGAAATGTTGATGGTAGAAGAAAATCTATAAGTTGTTGAATTACACAATATTCATGTTGATTTGAGTGATCCCCATGAAAAAGTAAGTGCATTTATCTAGTAAAAATACATTTTATTATTTACAAAATTTTATTTTTCCAGCAGGCCTAAAAAAGAATCATTAAAGGACATTAAAATTGGTGTCCCAAAAATACATACTAACAGACCTTTGTTTATCCGGGAAAAAATTTGACGGGGTCTTGTTGAGATATATAACTAAGGATAAAGCTCCTAAGATGATTAATGAGTTTCATGGTGGAGTGTGTGATGGCCATTATGTTTCTTCAATGAGTTCTCATAATAATTTGAGGGAAGGATATTATTAGTCATCCCTTTTCAAATATGTTTCTAAATTGGTGATAAAATTTGAATATTTCCAATGTTTATGTGTCAGGTTAAGATATTTTGGGTCTCTCCCCTTGCAGCTTGTTTCAATTGAGGCTCCTTTTAGATTTTATTGGTGAAATGAAATATTATTCTATTGTTGGCCACAAGTGGATCTTAGTAGAAATTGATTATTTTACTAAGTGGGTTGAATTAATCATCACCAAGAAGAAAACACACCAAGTGGTCATGGATTTTCTTTGAAACCACATCATCTGCAAATTTGGTGTCCCTACTAAACTGGTTGTTGATAATGTAATGAGATTCAAATACATGCTCTTAGAAACCATGTGTGATGAGTATGGGATAAGCCTCACATATGCTTTCTAATTACAACCCTCAAGGAAATGGGCAAGTTGAATCAAGTAACAAAAAAATTCTAAAAATACTTAGAAGAACATTGGAAGTTAACAAGAGAAATTCAGGTGAGAAACTTAAATTTTCCTTATGGTGTGATAAGGTTACGTAAAATATGTCCATTGGAACAATCCCATTTGAATTGGTTTATGGTGTCCAAGAATTCTTTCCTCTCCATTTGCAACTGTCATTCTATCAATTCATGCAATATTTTAGAGATAAAGAGGGAGTTGACCCTTATATTACAAGGATAAACTAGATCATTGAGCTTGATGAGGTCAAGAGATAATATCATGAAAGACACATTAAATTTAAAGAATAAATTAAGAATATATTTGATATAAAAGTTACTCCAAGAATTTTCCATGTTGGTGATTTAGTTCTGTTATGGGATAGAAAAGATGAAGACAGGAATTTTGATGCATTCTGGATAGATCCTTACTCCATTGATATCAAAATTGGAGGGAATACACTCTTCTTAAGATATTTGGATGGAGTTTTACTTGAGTTACATGTCAATGGAAAGAATCTTAAGCACTTTTTGGATAAAAATTGTGTATCCTTATATTTTGTTATACAATGCACATTTTTTTGTTTTTCCCTTTTTTTTGTTTGTTTTAGGTTTTCTTATAATCTGTTGTGATAATTTTTTATCAGTCTTGAACTCATGGGGATTTGAATTGTAATTAACTAGGTGTATTTTTTTTGTATATTAGTAATAATATTTAGTTTTGAAGGGACTAAAAAACCCTTTACACAAAAATAAGCCAAGGCACACATGAAAACAAAACGATCCAAAATCATAGTGTCAAATAGGCTTGAAAAAAAAATGTAAAAACTAGGTGTATTATATGTGACTCCTTACCCAATGGATTAGGTATTTGGTCTAATTTATCCATGAGTATTTTTTTGGTTATTGTGGTATCTTTTGGGGGTGCCCATCCCTGAGAAAGTGCCAATGTTGGATATTATTTTGATCATATCCAAAATATAGGTACATTTAATATGTTTCCATGTGAAATTTGATGTAACCTGGACATTTTGATTGTCTGACTGGTTTCTTAGGTCACATTGTGCCTTCCCAAGTTCTAACTGTTGAAATCATGTCAAGCTCCTTCCAAACCATATGTTTTTTCCTCAATTTCTCATAACTTTAATAATCTGTGGGTTTAATGGTATAGGAAAAATTATTGGGACACTAATTATATATTGGAGCCATCAAAGATAAGACCCTTGCCTTTGGAAACTTATAATTTAATAGTTCTGTAAGTTTGTTTTGTAATTTTGCAAACTACAATTCTACCCCTGTAAACGAAAAAAGGAATATTAAAATCATCTGGGGGTATGCGGGGTCTTAAAATTAGTTTTGTAATTTTTGTAAAGTTTCAAATTACAATTACACCTTTGATCCTTAAAATTTTAATATACTAGGAATATTCCAATGTTTTTTGAATTTTTTGTAAAGTCAAGGATAAAGACAATGTGCAACTTGTAAGTTCTTCCTTGGTGCCTAACAAAGGGAATATCTAGATAATATTAGCACTAAAAGGTAGAAATAAACTTCACATTTTTGTAGTTTGTAACTTTATAGTTATTGCAAGACTAAAAGTTACACTTACACCTTCGAAGATCAATGACTAGGGACATGTGGTATGATCTGGAAGCAGTTGGCTGGGGGAGAATTTTCATGGTCTTGTAATTAGTAGTTTCATAGTTTTGCAATACTTCTGACTGTGCATCCATCTATGAGGCCCAATGAGAGGGACACGTGGTGACATATGACAGCATATACAGTTGGGGTAACTTTGTAGCCATGTAGTTGGAAGTTTCATAATTTTTTCAATACTACTAACTACTCTCCTACCCCAACCAGCCCGAAGGAAAAGACATGTGTCAATAGATCATGGATCATAAAAAGTAAAGTGTTTTTGTAGGCCATGTATGAGGACCAAGCAAATGAGTGAGTAACATATCACTTAAGTAGTCTGATGTGGCCAATATGTCCATGTGTAAGGCCCATATTCAAATGTAGACTATAGGATCAATGGTCACAAATATGAAAATGTTGTGGAGATATGGATTCCATTAATGGGATCATATGAAGATCTATATGGTTTAAATTATTGACTAATCAGGAACTTTGCATCCAGAATTCAAAATTCCTGAGTGCTTTGGATCCCTATAATGATAAAGAACCATAATTTATCTGATAAAGATGAGAAATGATTATTTTCAAAGCTCTAATGGTGCTTGGGTGATCTTGACGATTCCTAGTAACATAGAAACTACTTTTTACGTGGGTAAGTTCTTGTACCAGACCTCCTTATGTTTTCTGGTATTATAAGGTTCCACTGAGCATTAGAGGAAGACTTTATACATCCTAATTTTTGTTAGTCCACTCCTTGAAAGAAATTTATCTACCCTCTAGCCTTTGAAGAATGAATATTGAATTTATCAATGTCTTGACCTCATCCATAACATATACAAATTTAGGAAATGCAAACTTAGATGATTTCCTCTTGAGTTTGCATGCAACTGATAAGTCAAAATTCATCGAGAAAATTTGACATAAGTGTCATTTCCCTAGTAGCCACATTTCCCCAATCATTTTAATATTTGAAATTGATATGGAAGTGTAGCCCAAAATTATGACCTTGAGAAGAGAGAGGTTAGAGATGGAAGTGGTGATATGGTTTTATCTCCAACCCTAGATACTTTTGATGAGATGTTAAGGCTCTAAAATATGTCAACCAAGTGGCAGATCTATTAGTGGAGAAAGGTGGAGAATATATTGGAATGCCAAGAGTGTAAATTATTACAAGGTGTTTAATAACCAATGACTTGAAAAAATGAGGATCTTTTCTACTAGAAATCCTAAGAAGTTGAGTAGGGATGAATTTATTGAATATATTAAGGACCTCATCACTTTTTTGAATAGGATTATGGGGAATTATTCTATGTATCATTACCATGATTTGATTTTTAGGTATATCCAAGTTATTCTGAGTGGTAAAACACCTATCTATTGTAGAGAGCTTATCAGTAACTCTAATCAGTAGCTCATTAAGTTTAGTAGTGCAAATTAAAGAATATCACAAGATAAAATATGAATTATACATGACCTCATATATTGTTTACAACATTTCATGCCACAAGATCATTTCCAAGATTAGTAAATTCCAAGGATATTGTTCATTTAAAATTATATGACATGTATACACCGCAACTCAACTTGGAAAGTCAAAAGTATAACTTTATGTTGGTCCATTATGCATTCCTTGACCCTTGTTTTTTGCTTTATCCAAGACTGAATGGGAACAAACATAGAATTTCAAACATGGAATGGGATGTGATCACCAAATAAAAATGTTATTTCATCCAATTCATATTCTTCACTTACATTAGGGTGAGTGGCTTTCAAGGTACACCATACGTGTTGTCTATGTGCTTAGATAATAAATCGTCACTGCTAGAATTATAAAGATAGTTTGTAGAGGCCCATAAGCTCATAGAAGAAATAATTAAAAACAATTTTAAATTATTAATTACTATTGGGAAATATACATGCCAAACTATTGTTAGAGTTAGACTCCTAGCAGCTAAGTTAATGACAAGGCCATCATGCAAATGATTTTAGGCCAAACATAATTATGACATCAAGTGGATAGCGCATGGAGACCTTGGAAATATATATGAGCATTAGCCTCTCTATGAGTAATAAAGGATGGTTTTAAGGGATGAGGAATAGGTGATACTTAGAGACTTATTAAGAATGACCCTTACCCAAGTCATTGATTACCAATATTACAGTTGATCCTTGTAAGGGATTGGTGGATGAAGGAGACACAATGAGAAAAAATTACATGGATAATAACCTTACAACATAACCAATGGAAAAATCTTTATTAGACCACACAAGAGACTATCTACTTGAATGAAACAACCACCCACATGAATCAAAAATATGTTATCTTGGCTAATAAGAAAGGGAATTGATCTCTCCTTGCATAATACTATAATTTTAAGGGAATACATGGACACATGTGGAATCAAGGATGTAATTACACATTTTGTTACAGGGGCCACATTCTTATATTATTTTAAGATAAAATTTCCACATATTTCTATCAGGAGGCCTACTACAGAGGTGGTGGAGGAAATAAGTGCAGTCATTCTAGCAAGACAGGGACTTATATATCTGAATTGACACAAATGAATAATGAATATGTTAATAAAAAAATGAATTATGTCCATTTTATTGAGGCCACTCCAATATAGATTGTCCCCAATCCCACTCTTAATCCCAAAGTAATTTTAATACTCAAGGAAAACCTAAACAAGTGCATCATCTTCTTTCCTTCAAAGGGATCACTCAACAATAAGAAAAAGGATGAGGTGAAAAATTTCATAGAGACATCCCAAAATGGGTTAAATATTTGATCCCATCCCTGAGGAAATATAGGAGGAGACAATCATTAATCACTTTTTGAGCATTAAAAGGAAAAATGTGGCAATACTACCACATTAATAAATGGCTACTAGTGCACCAATATAAGGAGATTCTCCTAGGCCTTAAGATACTTGTTGAAAAGTATCAAAAACCCTATAGGTATTTGAAACTACCCCACCTCCTATGTTACAATAATTCCTTGTCTCAACCCTAAGTCAAGAACTTTACTAAGGGAAAGATGTTCTTGAAATTGTGGAATAAGAAGAGAAAGGAACATCTCATCAACAAGTCTTTGTTAACTTGCTACATGGCTTAATTCAATATGTTGGAGTTGAAATTCACACAAAAAATTCCAAGACTTATCTAATCAAGTTGAATTAACTATAATAGAAGGGAGAAAGCTCAAAATTTCAAGAACAATCCACCACAACAAAGGTTATAAAGACATAGATGGAGCAACTAAATGTTGAAGAAGTTATACTAGTAGAGAGTGAACAACTAAAATCCATAGGAAACTCTTAAATCATCTCAGGAAATTGTGGAGAAAGTAATAATGTAACTCATGAAGTTGTAGAATAAATTAGAGAAAAAATAGCTCGTTTAGGATCAAACATACAATAGAAATTGAGCCAATCAAGGAGTCTTCTCCATCTTGATGGAATGAGGGGGTTGAAATTAAAGTTTTCAAACCTATAAATATAGTTACTGCACACCCTTCAACTAAGATAAGAGAAGAAGTGAAATATAAAGGGGAAGAGGAGGAATGAAACCCAGGTACTTATTAGTTTTAAAATGTGGAAAGTTCACCACAAGTACATGTTAATGAATTTGGCATCACACTCTCTAAATCATAATAAATTGTGATTTTACCAAGTAATCTTGTAGCAAGAACAAGGGAAGGAAACACTCTAAGTGAAGGATGGTTGGGAGAAGATCTCCCAAGGAAGAGGAAAATAAGAGTGTAGATAGAGGAAACAAACCTTGAGAGAATCATCTCCTTGATACCATCCAAGACACAAAATAAATCGATGATTTTTTCAAGAAAAATGGTGGGACATCAAAGAGAAAGGTATTTGGAAATTTCCACCCCACAAAATGATGTCTTTAGGGATGATTTTTTCCCTTTAGATTATCACATCACTAGGATTCCATTAGGGAATTTAACCACAGAGGATATCAAACATGAAGTAATTGTGGCAATGGGAGGTCTCTTCTAGAAGATAGATAAGGACAAAGATACTAAGAAACAACTAAGGGAAAAATTTGACATCTTGTCAATAAATGGGTAAAGAGGGTTATAACCTCCATTAGAGAACCAAGAAGTTGCAGAAGATATCACCCTAGAGGAATTAAATAATGTTGATGATTTGAAACATAGGCGAAGGTCACCAAGTAATGGAAGAAGGAATTGGAAAGTAAAGGTAGAAAATTCCTCAAAGATATAATTGTATGCTATAACCAATTATCTGAGCATATGGAGGTAAGTAAAGTATTAATTGATAGGTATTAAACAAAAGTTGAATATTGGGAGGGAATTATACTAAAGCTTGAGGCCATCACAAGTATGGATGATGAGGTGGTGGAAAATTAAGGAATATTACCCTCAAATTTCCAAGGGAAACAATATGAGTATGAGGGGGATATCAAATGGAGAATGGACACTTTAGGGGTTTGCATAAGCAAAATTTGGGATATGAGGGATAAAGTAGAAAATTACGTGGATGACATTGATTCCAAAATTGAGAAAATACTTCCCCTTAAATATACTTACACTTCATGATCTACAAATGTAGAAAATCTTAGATAAATCCCTTAGCAACATATTATAGGGGAGTTATAATCTCCAAAGGAATTCAACTAGTCTTTTATTCAGAAGTTTATTCATTTGGAGAGGTACATTAATAAACTGGCCAAGAGAGTAAAAAATATTAAAGTTGTTTCTAATGAATTTGATAGTGTTTTGTCTAGATAGGAAATAGTCTTTCTCTATCATGTGGGGCTGGGTGAGAACCCCATTTTGGGGATTTTTTAACACCTTGATACATAGACGAATAAACTTAAAAAGAAGGCATATGGTGAACAAATTTATCTTGACCCTCTTTCTACATATTCTTTACTCTTTAATCCCCTCCCCATTTATTTATCCCTTTCCATTCTTTATTTGTTCAAAAATAAGAATCAAATCAAATGATTGCAATGAGTAACAAACTCTTGTTGGGAGCACATACATGATGGTGAAAGGAGAAGAAACAAACAAAAATGAGTTTTTTTAAAAAGGAATATTCTCCACTCCCCCATGGACTTCAATCATGGTTAATAACCATTCCATCATGGCACATAAAAATGGGATATTTTTTAGTTAGAATAGATTGTCCATCCATTTGATGGATCAAAGATCAAAATCCTATGGATTTCTTGTTCTCAAGGATCATGGGGGAATCTAGGTATATTCCCTTATGGGAAAATTTTGTATAATAATGAAGGCCTAAGGGTTCTAATTTTTGGTTTGTACTAAGGTGATTACATTTTATAGTCATTAGCAAGCATTGAGAGCATTTTGTATATGTCTCCCTTGTCCAAATTAAAGTACACCACCATTTTTCATGCTTTAATCAAGAATTATGGGATGTAAATGAGACCACAGTTAAGGAATCTAGTTTTTTTAATGTAATCTTATGTTTATTAAATCAATGAAATATGAAGGAATTATTTTTGGTTATTGCATGAGATTGGTCATTGAATAAATATTGTGTTGTAGTGTTACCTTACAATATTTATTTGGTTTTAAAATATTTTTTGCAATATTAATTTTTAGATTATTTCTTGCAGTCCTTGAGTGTATTTTGGGTGTTATGAAATTGATGCAATAAATGATTTATTTAGTTTTTATGCACAAGTGTTTGTGTTAAAATATAAGAGATTATGAGTAGTTTTTTACATGAATTTGGTATCAATGAATGTAAATACTCCTTTGAAGGTTATGTTTTCTTGATCTTTGTCCTTCTATATTTTGGAAGCAATAGGCTAAAATGGTGAGCACTAGTGCTTCTCCCCATTAGATCCACTACCCCCTATTTCATCTAACCAAGTATCATCTTGTCCTACCCCTTTAAAATCACATTATCTTTTCCTAATTTACATATAACCCTTATTTCACTAAATATGGACTTATTCTAGTCTAAGCAACTAAAAAATTTAAGCAATATTGGAATCCAATATTACTAGTTTTGGATTCCAAAATGTTAAATATTGGAATTATCTGTACTCCAAAATCACACATATTGGAATCTAAAATCACATATATTGGAATCCAAAATCAGATATATTGGAATCCAAAACCACATAAACTGGAATCCAAAATCTCATATATTGGAATCCAAAAATCAAAATATTGGAATCCAAAATTTTAAATATTTGAACCATGTTACATGGGCTAGTCGGCCACTAGAGATTATTTATGCTTTGGACTAAACAAAACATGTATATGTTTTATATGGGCTAGCGGCTGCTAAGCATAATTATGGATGCTTTGGTATAAATAGAACATGTTTCTGGCTGGTTTATACAGGCTAGCAGTTGCTAGGTATTATTTATGCTTTGGACTAAATAGAACATGTATCTATTTTATACGGGCTATCGGCTGCTAGGTATTATTTATGCTTTGTTATAAACAGAACATTTTCTATGTTTTATATGGGCTAGCAGCCGCTAGGCATTATTTATTCTTTGGAATAAATTTCTTATCATTTTTTAAATGTCTTTAAGATTAAACTATGCATATTTGAATAATTAAACCACCTTGTGGCCTAGTGGCCAATAGGCTAATGACATTCAAGAGATGTGTGACATTTCTAGGTTCATTTAGTATGATGTGATTGAAACTCAACATAACCAGAGAATTACTAAAGATATTTTGAAGAAACTAGCAGAGGGAAATAATACAGACTAGGAGAATGAAATTAATTGTAAAACCATTCTAGATATATTTTCATATTTAAATATGGATATGAAATTAATTAAAATTAACCATAAAGCCAACCCAGATATATTTTCGTATTCAATTAGAGATATGAAATAAATATAAATTGTTTTATTAAAGATAGAATTGTAGTAAAACATTTTAAGAATTGTTTGAATTTTATTGTAACACTATCCCCAGAGATGGGATCCCAAATTAACAATATAAATCATAGTAAAGCTCCAAAAATAAGCTCCCTCTAATTCATTTTTTGATCAAATAATATCCTGAACATCTTCCATGTCCTTCAATGGTTGCAACAAAGGCCAAAACCTAGGGTTAAATTTAATGCTTGTTTAGACTTCTTTTAACGATTTTAGCTGTAAAATACTTGCAAATATTTGAAATAACCATCACATGTGACTTGCAGATTTTGTAAATGACCATCACATTTTCTATATATTTATATATAAATTATATTAATATATATTAAAAAATAATTAAGTATATACAATATAATTTTATATTTATTTTATGAATAGTGTAAAAATAACACTATTTTACATATTTGAAAGGTAATATTTGAAAATGAACGTCACCTAAAAATTGTTTGACAAACATAGGTGGTTGTCAAATTTAACCTGACCCACAAATCATCTACCAAGTCATTATATTCTAAATTATAATTTATGTTAAATGTTGTAGCCACTATGTAGTTCCCCACATCATTGAACTTGTTTGAGCTCGACGCCGCCAATATTTTTTGACTTCTTGTGTGACGAATCAACCTTGTGGATGGTGTGTTCCAAAACATTGTTTATATCAAATATTATTAGTTTCATGTTGCATGTGTCCTTATCTGTAAAGTTTAAGAAAAATAAAAAATCAAATGGTTGAGGGTGGTGAATTATTCCAAAATAAAAACACATCCCTTTTGTTATTGTTATATCAAAAATCAAATAGTTGTGGGTGGTGAATTAGGTAGAAAAAATCAAAGGGTGTTCCTCATTTCTTATTCTACTAGAAAATTTGTTTTGCATAATTTTTTTGAATCAAATGTAATGTTTTAGGGTGAACAGATCTTTACAAACCTTATTGTAGTTATTTAATTTCATTTCACTATGGTATACATTTTTAATTTTGGAAGAAAAATATTAGTATTCAAGCATGTCTCATAATTAATTTAGGAATACATATTCGATTAATAAAAACTACTCAATTTTTTGTTACAATAAAATTTTCTAATAATTCATGCACACAAGTTATGCATTCATACTCTCAACTTATAATTATTGAAAATATAAATACTCCCAACTTATATCTGTATAATCTCAATGTATAATAAAGTTAAACAATACCTTCATAATAATATATGAATGTGTATATTATTGACAAGGTTAAGCAGTACCATTATAATAACATTTTGAAATGATAAATAGTTATTTAGCATTTTCTTGCTCAAAATATTTGATGGCCTCTACCACATTCAATCCTTGAGAAGCTATTTGTGATATATTATTGTACAAATCAGCAATCAACCACTTATCTTTTGTAAAATCTTGTCGTCTACTTTTCATCCCAGCCATAAAATTTTGAGGATGGTTTCCCTTTACACCTAATGTAATACACAATGTTTTTAGAACTGAAGGAAAAAAGGTTTCTACTCCAAACCTTTTCTAGATCTGTTATTGTAATTCTATCAACTCTATTACAATGTTCCTTTCCCCAAGTGAGTACTGTTGGGACCCCCAAAATATTGGCTAAGTACAAAAAGGAGCGTAGGCACATAAGGCCTAGTTGAAGAAAGGCATGCAAGGAGAAGGCACGCAGGATAGGGTTTAATGAAGGATTTGGGAAAACCTGTGGTGCGCGTGTGGACAAAGCTAAGGTTTCAGGACTTAGCGATATTGGAAATTTTGGGAAGGATATGAGAAAAGTGTGACCCAACTAGGCATGCAGAGTGGATAAGGTGCCAACTTGGCAACATGATGCCCACAAAAGGAATATGCCCTGTGATTGGTTCTAGAAGACATCATGGAAAAAAGTGGAGAGCTTAAGCTTGGAGAATCATGCTCCCATGGAGGACCACATTTAGACACTTGCAATCGGATTTGAGGCCGTAGAAGGATGAGTTGGCACTTTTAGATGCCTATATGCGAGTGCCTGTAGGAGAGAAAAAGATAGTAGAGATAGATTAGATAGACGAGAGGAGAGTATAGAGAGTGGAACTCTGCAGTAATATTGTGAGAACTCTATGGGATTGGGTAGAGGATATATAAAGGAGTAATGTATTAAGGGGTTGGGAATATAAATTTTTCTTTATATGGATGAAGGACATGATCCCTGCTGTGATGCATGCCTTTGGTATGATCAAGATATGGTAGTCTAATGGATCCATTGAATGTAATGAGGTTAAAAACATGAATGAGAAGAAGTGTAATTGATTCAGTTCATATCTATATTTGTTCATTTTTGTTCATGGATGTTATGGAATAGATGTAAATCCTTATGAATTTTCCTTTCTGTTATAGTTCTATCTGTTATCTATAAGTACCCTCTATTTGGAATGAATACACTTGTCTAGAGGCCATTCTGAGCCCTATGATGATTGTATGTATCATTTCCACCTTTATTCATTAATTTCATGATATAGATGATGGTTTCCCACTTATCTCACATAAAATAGAGACTCAGTGCCTGTGTGTGCCTCGGGTGAGCATCCAGCGCCCGTTGGGTGATAGGACAATGTGCATGGGATTTCTTTCCTTTGTGATGGGTGTAAAAATGAATACATCTTGGTTCCATTACCGGGACCTCTTTTCAAAATTATAGTGGGAAATAAAATTCATCATGATCTGTATAATGAGTGATGATAGAGCATTTAACTTTAGAAAGTGTTGAATCATGGTTCAAGAGCATAGAGGATGAATTTTCGTAGATATTTAGTGCTGGATCTGAGTTTGATGCATGCAAATGGGTAGAAGAGAACCTCTACCATGATTTGTATGAAACTTTTTTCTTTTGCTTCCCAGTAAAACTGTATGAATGGCTCTAAGCATATAGATCTCGATCAAGCTGGTATTATAGATCACGCGCGTAGACCCAAGAAGAGTACCAGAGGCTGTAGGATGCATATCTGATGTGGAATCATGTTGTGGATCATTGATGGAAAGGTGTGTTAGCTAGCTACACTTTGGAGTATGTTATTTCTACATATTCTTATCTGGAAGTTGCTGAGTTTGAATTTCTGTGGGATCCTAGAGGATCATTTATATATGCTATTCCTTTGGAAATGAAGATCTTGATTGTTACCTTGAGTTTAGAGGCATTTCCAATGGCCTTATAAGTCATTCTGAGCATTGGGTGAGGAAGCTAGGGTGGAGGAAGATGGTAGATATTACGATGGAGAAAGAAAGGGAGGAGAGATGGCTCAAGTATAGTGAAGTTTGTGAAAGGGATATTGCTAGATAATGTGAGGTTCTAAGTGTTATGGATCTATAGAGGTAGACATTGCAGGAAGGAGTGGAGGATGTGGAACCTTAACAGTCTATGCTACCCCATCTTGGAAAGCATGTAAGAGAGACCCCTTCAGCTTCTGATGAGAGTTCGTCACATGCAGAGAGAAGAGTCGTTGGCATGTATATGAACCCACCTAGTGACCAAACCTTGGTGCTTGGTTTTATAGATCTAGGAAGGTGTATCGTTGACCCCAGTTGGTATTAGTGGAAGTGATAGATATCTGCCCAGGAGATATAATTTTTCATTTCCCACTTCTATGGCTATGCATATTCTAGTATTCAGAGGAATTTTTGGACAAGGAACAAGTACACAAGCCTTCATTCTTGTGTCTGGGAGTGGTGTGGGGTACACCAGTGGTAGTAGGGCATTATCACATACCATCGGCACATAATTCAGTGGAACCTTGAGGAACCTTGACATAACTACTATAGGACCTGGTGGATCTGGTGGGTCAGGAGGAATAAGACTTGGTGGATTTAGAGGATCTAGTGGCTCAGGAGTTAAAAGACCTAGTGGATCTGGAGGATCTGGTGGCTCAGGAGGCATAGGACCTGGTGGATCTGGAGGTGGAGGAAACACCGAAGGTAACTAAGGCTCTGTCTCAGGAGGACAAGGGCCCTAGCCACCCCAAGTCTTCTTTGAGATGTCTTTGCATTTTCCAGATTACAGAGGTATTGAAGATGCTGCAGAACATGTTCACAAGTGTGAGATACTATGGTGCGTGAAGGGGATCATAACCCTAGAGCAGAAGGCTAGTCAGTTTGTAACAACGTTGCAGGGGCGGGTGCATAGCTGGTATAGAAAATATGACCCTCATCAGATGGTGGTGGATTATACTACCTTAAATAATGCATTCTTGGTAGAATTCCACATTCCTAAATTTGAACAGAAGAGCATTAGTGCCCTGAAGGAGATTCAACAGGGAATGGAAAAGAGTGTGTGGGAGTATGATGCATGGTTTAAGACCCTCCTGTCAAAATTGTTATATGAAATCCACCCTTCACAACATGCTCAATGGTTTGTTGGGGGTTGATAAATCCTTTTAGAAGATATTTATCTCATAAAAATTTCATAGACTCGATTAAGGTGTTAGAAGTTGCTTTGTGCACCAAGGCTATTGGAAGTGTTGATACTGGTGTTAGCCCATTTCTGGAGGCTCAAATTGTTGTTATGGCTAAGTAGATGGAGAAGTTGTCTGTGAACTCAGCCCATGAGACTCGTACTGGTATATGGTGTACAAACTGTGAAGTATAGGGGCATGTCAAGGATAGTTACCCTTGTAGGATGATACATGTTGTAATAGTAGACTGTGAAATTTATCATGGGGACCATGATGTAAGTAGATGTCCCTTATTACAGTGTGTAATTCAGAAGAATGTGTCTTGATACTGTAATATTTTCACCACTATGAGCCATGATACTAAGGATTGTAGGCTTATTGACCAGATCCATGAGGCCATTGATCATGGGGTGTGCCAGACCAACATTTCCAATAGTTCTAAAGGTGAGAATCACCGTTACAAGGAGTGCACAAATGGAGGCACACGTGGAAGGGGATTTTGTAGAGGATTATGTGGTTATGGTAACTACAGAGGAGGAAGAATTCAGTTACCACATAGAACCTATTTTAATTGTGAGTCTACAGAGCATCACAAACAAGAGTGCCTAGACCTATTACAATTATCATGGTGCGGGCAGAAACACAAGTATGAGGAGTGCCTTGTGTTTCAATAGCACCAGGAAGACAAGGGTATTGCAATGGTAAGAATTAAGAAGACAAACACATAATGAATGCCACATGTAACATGTGATGTAGGCTTAGAACTTGTTATGGTAACAATAAGAGTAGAGGCCACGCGCACAAAGGAAATTCCAAGGTAGAAGAACCTAGTTTCAAGGGAAGAAGTAGTACATGGGAAGTACCCAAACCCTGCACATCAAAAAATAGGTATATCAAGATACCATGGATGTCATTCAGAGTTTACAAGGATAAATCTAGTGTTTAAAGGAGTAGTCCAAGAGGGAGGAGAAAAGAAGGAAATTCAAAGGCACCAAGAGATGACCTAGATGAGGTCAAGGAAGTATGTAAAATTCTAAGGCAAGAGAATATTATTCCCTTTCTAGGAGCATGGTTGAAAGAGAAGGTACCATGCACCGTAGAAGAGTGTGAGAGACAAGTCTTGCATGTAAGCCTTCCCCTTCATAGCCTTGACTATTATAGGGAGATCACGTTAAATGTGATCATGGATGGATGACTCCTTAGTAATATCCTCATTGACATAGGCATGGAGGTCAATGTTCTCACCTTGGATGTGTGGCATCAGATGGGAAGGCTTGCATTATAGCCATCTTCGAATGTGATGTATATGGAAAAATAAATAAAGGAAATGACCATCAGTTTCTTAAATGATGCAGCTATCACCATTTAGAGAGCTAATTTCATTGGGGACTTTGAAGTCTTGGTGCTCACCGAGGTAGACAATTTCCCAGCACTACTTGGGCACCCATGGT
Organism: Taxus chinensis; assembly: GCA_019776745.2. NCBI lineage: Eukaryota > Viridiplantae > Streptophyta > Pinopsida > Cupressales > Taxaceae > Taxus > Taxus chinensis. The sequence goes on from CM034150.1 coordinate 553,941,527, forward strand.
GTTATAATAACAATGCGGATCTTTAGTTCAACAAGGGGTACATTAGCTTCTAAAATGGGGAGGAATGAGTCATCATAACCCTAGCTGATGGGAATTTAACACCCTATACTAAACCTTTGGGAGAAGAGGTACTTGATAGAATATATGCGCGCTCAATCAAGTATCTAGAGATAATCCATCCTACAGATGGAATTATCTAGTTTGAAGATGCTTAGTAGGTAAGTGAAACCAATAGTCTAGCATATGATAATTAGGTGCATGGAACCTACGAGTTGATCAGATGACATTTAAGAGGATCGTTGACAAAGGTGAAAAAAGCATGCACAGTCTGGCATTCACCATTCCCTGGGGGAAATGAAAATTAAGTTGAAGGAAGGTGTGTGCCCAGTTTGGCACGTGGGTATCATGAACTCAAATGCATTCACCATTCCTTGGGGGAAATGAAAATTAAGTTGAAGGAAGGTGTGCGCCCAGTCTGGAAGAGACCATACCGAATGAATCCTAATCTAAGCGTGAAGTTCAAGGAGGAAATAAACAAAATGATAGCATCAGGAATCATAGAGGCTGTGGAGGAGTTAGAGTGGATAAGTCCAATGGAGATTAGTATTAAAAAGGATGAAAGGGTAAGGATATGTGTTAATTATAGGTCTCTAAATGTAGTGTGTTTGTTGGGCCCGTAATATAGCCTCCAAATCTTAAAGGTGCATAGGTGCGCATGGCTAGAGGAAGTTCGCAAGTGAAGGCATGTAAGGTAAGATTCAAAAAGGGTTCTTGGAGAACTAAGGTCGCACACCCGCGAAGCACAATTCGGGACTTAACCATTTTTGGCATTTTGGATAGAACACATGAAGAGCATGTTCCATTTGGATAAGGTTCCAGCTTGGTGACAGGGTGTCCTAGAAGGAATATACCTTGCGATAGAAAGATCCAAAAATTTAATCATGACATGGAGAGGCATGCACCTAGGGTGACCCACACCTTGACGCTTGGGGCCAGATCTGAGGTTATAGAGGAGTTTGTTAGAACTTAGATGCCTATTTATACATGTGCCCTTGGCAAAGAACAGGGACAAAATTGAGGTAGCGGAGCTCTGCAGAATTACTACGAGAACTATGGGATGAAAATGGGTAAAGGATTTCAGTAAGGATGTAATGGGGTAATGGGGAATGTAAATTTTGTTTTGTGAGAATACATGTATGGATCCAGATATGGCGCATGACTATTGTCTGCCTCTCTGTGATACTTTGTAGCAATACTATGAATGAATATGATAAGGTTACCATCATGTTTACATTAAGATCTCGTTCTGTATTATCTACATGTTTTTACTTTGCTTTTGATCTTGTATAATCATGGACCTTACTTGAATGATTAAGTATATTTTTGGGTTTACAAATTCTTGGTTCTATTATTTCTATTATGCGCTTTGTTTTTGTTATGACTGAAGGGGTGTAGAAGCCGTCCTGAGCTCTATAGCTTCTTCATGTCTGTTAAATCACTAATTCAGTATCATGAACCATGCCTTCCATTAGACTCACATAAAAGAGAGACTCGAATCCCTCTTGCACACCTCAGGTGACTGCCCGGCGCCCGCTGGGTGATAGGGCAGTGTCCATGAGGTTCCCTTATTCTTGGTGGGTGTAAAAATGACTACATCTTGGTTCCATTTCCAGGACCTCTTTTCGAAGTTGTAGTGGAACATGGCATACATCATGATCTATGCAAAAAGTGATGGTGGAGCACTTAACACTTGAAGTTGTGTAAGATTGGTTTAAAAGCAGGGAGGATGAATTCGCTTAGAGATTCAGTACTGGATCTGGGTTTGATACAAGAAGATGGGTGGAAGACACTCTTTATCATGAGTTATATGAAACCTTCTTCTATTGTTTCCTAGTAGAGTTATTTGAATGGCTCTTGGCTTATACATCTAGATCGATGTGGTGTTATAAATCACACCCTTGGACCTAAGAAAAATATCAAAACTTACAAGATGATGATCTAACATGGACTCATGCTATAGATCATTAGTGGAAGGGAGTATTGACTTGCTACACTCTAGAATACACCATTTCCATGTATTCTTGTCCAGAAGTTGCTAAGTTTGAGTTCTTGCGAGAGCACAGGGGATCATTTTTGCATGTCATTCCCCTTGCGATCAAAATCTTGATGGTAACCATGGGTTTAGAGGCATTTACTATGGCCGGCTAAACCATCCTAAATGCTTGGTGAGGAAGCCAGGTTGGGGAAGGATGGCTGATCTAATGACTAAACAGGAAAGGGAGGAGAGATGGCTCAAGTATAACGAAGCGCGTGAAAAGGAGATTGATAGACAATGTGGGATTACAAGTGGGTTATGGAGACAGACATGGTGGAAAGGAGTTGAGGTTCATGCAGAGGATGTGGAACCCAAAAAATTTGTGGTACCCCATCTTGGTAAGTGCAGGAGAGAAAACCTTGCGGCTTCTGATGAGAGTCCATCATGTAGAGAAAGAAGAGTTTTTGGCACACATCTAACCCCACCTAGTGACCGAACCTTGGAACTTGGTTTTTTTGAACAAGGGAAAAGTACAGTTGATCCATTTGATATCAGTGGAAGCAACCGATCGGCACCTAGAAGATACAACTTTTCATTTGGGACTTCTATGGCTTCACACACTATTCCGGTATTTGGTGGGATGTTTGGACAAGGCATGTATACAGATGGTTTTGGAAGCACGTTAGGAAGTGGTGGAGGAAATACAACTAGGAGTGGTAGTATTTCACAAAATGTCAACGTGTAATTTAGTGTGATGATGAGAGCGTTTGATATGACAAACATAGGTCCTGTACCTAACATAGGAGGATCTAGAGGTGGAAGTGGTGGAGCTGGTGGCTCAGGATCTAGTGGGTCTGGAAGAGGAGGAAACACTAGAGGAAACCAAGGGACTGGATCGGGAGGACAAGGGCCTCAAATACCTCCTCAAGTCTTTTTCGAGATGTCTCTACACTTACCAGATTATAGTGGGATAGAAGATGCCACAGAGCATGTGCATAAGTGCGAGCTGCTATGGCGCGCGAAGGGAATCATGACCCAGGATCGAAAGGTCAGTCAATTTGTGATGACCTTGCAAGGATGCGTACATAGTTGGTATAGAAAGTATGACCCTCATTATAATATTGTGGATTATACCACACTGAGGAATGCATTCCTGTTGGAATTCCAAATACCTGAGTTTGAACAAAAGAACATCAGCTCTCTCAAAGAAATCCAACAAAGCATGGCAGAGAATGTGTGGGAATATGATGCATGCTTTAAAACTCTTTTGTCTAAACTATCTTATGATATCCACCCTTCACAACATGCTTAGTGGTTTTTCGTAGGATTGATCACACCCTTTAGGAGGGCTTTATCTCATAAAACATTCACGGATCCGTGCAAAGTGTTGGAAGCTACTTTGCACACTGAGACAGTTGGTAGTGCTGACACTGGTGTTAACCCTTTTCTAGAATCTCAAATCGATACCATGTTTAAGAAATTGGAGAAATTATCTACCAACACAGCTCCAGAGATTCACGGTGGGATGTGGTGCATGGATTATAATGTAGAAGGGCACACAAAGTATAATGGTAGGGTATGTACTCTGAAGGCGGTGCACACCGTAGTGGTAAATTACAAAATATGTCACAAGGACCATGATGCAAGTAGGTTTTCCTTATTGTAGCGCATGATCTGCAAAAAAGTATCTTGTTATTGTAAGATATGTACCTCAACCACACATGACACCAAGGATTGTAGATTGATTGAGTAGATTCATGAGGCAATTGATCTTGGTGTGCGCCAGAATAGCATTGCCAGCAGTTCCAAAGGATATGATTGTGGGTATGGAGAGTGCAGAGATGGAGGTGCACGTGGAAGATGGTTTCGTGGAGGATTTCGTGGTTATGGTAACCACAGAGGAAGAAGTGAGTTCCCATGTGGGACGTGTTTTAATTGTGGAGCCACATACCATTATAAGTGTAAATGTCCAGATCTTCTACAAAGCTCATGGTGTGGAAAAAAACATAAGTATGAAGAGTGCCCAGATTTATATGAACATATGAGTCAGCAGTACTAGAAGGATAATGGCGCTTCCATGGTGAGTATTAAGAAGGCTAATGCACAATGGCTTCTTTGAGTAATACATGAATCAAAACTAGATCTTGTTATGGTGACAATAAGGGCGGAGTCCACACACGCAAGGGAAGTGCCTAGGCAAAGACCTCTAGTTTTGAGGGAAGAGGTAGTGCATGGGAAGTATCCAAACCTGACTCACTAGAAAGAAGTCTACCAGGAAACCATGGATGTAATTCAAAGTTTACAAGGGGAGATCTAACGCTCAAAAGAGTAGACTAGAAAGGATGAGAAAAGAAGAACCGTAGAAGCATCAAAGGATGACCTGGATGAGGTTAAGGAGGTGTGTAAACTACTAAGGTAGGAGAATATTATTCCCCTTTTAGGAGCATGGTTGAGGGAAAAGGTACCACGTGCCGGGGGAGAACACGAAAGTAAGATCCTGCATGTAAACCTCCCACCTCACAACCTTGATTATGACAAAGAGATTACCTTAAACATAGTAGTGGATGGATGGTTTCTTAGCAACATCCTCATTGACACAGGCACAGAGGTTAATGTTATCACTCTGGATGCCTAGCATCAAATGGGAAGACCTGCATTACAACCATCTTCAAATGTGATGTATATGGCAAATAAGACAAAGGCAATGCCCATAGGTGTCTTGAAGGATGTGACCATTACCATTCAGGGGACTAATTTCACTGGGGATTTCGAAGTCTTGGCACTTACCATGGTAGATAATTTCCTAGTGTTACTTGGGCGCCCATAGTGCTATAAGAATAATGTAGATCTTCGGTTTAACAAGGGGTGCATAAGCTTTGAAAACAAGGAAGAAAGGGTGATTATACCACTTGCTGATGGAAATTCCACACCCTATACTAAACCCCTTGGAGAGGTGGTCCTGGATAGAATATATGTGCACTCCATAAGAGATCTAGAGACCATCTACCCTATAGAAGGAGTCATTCAATTTGATGATGCTCAATCTATAAGTGATACTACCAATATAGCATGCAATAATTGGGCACATGGGACTTATGAATTGATTGGGTGACATCTAAAAGGATCAGTGACCAAGGTAGCCATGGCATGTACAATTCAATGCCTAGGAGGAAAGGCAACAACCAAGTATTCTAGGGATGCATACCTTGAGGTCTTTTTAAGATAAATGGAAGCTCAATGGAGGGAGGACAAGCGATAAGGGATGCTAGGTTATGTTTTGATAGGAACAACAGTGAGGTGGTGGGCCGCACATAGTGAAAATGTTTTGGAATGACGTGAAGTTAGAATTGCACTCACTGTCTGATTCTCAAAAATCAACATACCCACCACTATCAAGGATTACAATGGCAATGGACCCACCTCTTCCCACATCCAGGCATGTGAGAGGGCCTGGGGAGAAGGCATGGAAGCTTTACCACCCTCCCTTTGTGTGCACAAGCTATATTCAACACTACAAGGTTAACGCGCATGCTTGGTACATCCATTCTGAAATACACCACCAAACAAGAAGTTGGTAGGAATTAGCGGCTGACTTGGTTCACACATTCAAGTACCGAAGTACCATGCAACCGGTTGATGAGGCATTGTAGAGTATCAAATGCCTCACTCTAAGGGATTGTGCCATGGTGGAAGATAGATTAGTAAACTTACTTGGTGGACCTAGCTTGGAAGCGTAGTTCGAAGAGGAGGAACTAGAAGACATACAATTTGAGTGTGCTTGTGCCGAAAAGGGGAAAGGAAAGATGGTATACATTGTTGATGGAGAGGAGATGGAGAACCTGAATGTCAACCATTCGATTGGGATGCGTGAAGTGGTTGATAGTGCAGATGCATGTGCGTGCATGTATCATGAACCACTCAAAACCAAGAAATTTAACATCTGCTCAGAGAGGGAGCCCAGGGAAGCTATCATTGTGGACTACTGGTTGGAAAAAGAAGTATCAAAGATCATCGATATCTTGCACAAATTTGAGGATTTATTCCAGCGTAGATACCATGAGTTGAAAGGAATCCACCATTCATTGGGGGAAATGAGGATAAAATTGAAAGATGGTGCACACCTGGTCAGGAAGAGGCCTTACAGGATGAATCCCAACATGCACGTAAGGGTTAAAGAAGAGCTAGACAAAATTATAGCATCCGGTATCATTGAGGCTATGGAGGAATTAGAATGGATAAGTCCAATGGTGATCAACATAAAGAAGGATGGGTGGATTAGGATATGCATGGATTATAGGGAATTGAATGTTGTTTGAATCATATATCCTTTTCCCACCCCCTTTACTAAATAAATTTTAGAAGGAGTTGCTGGGCGTGAGGTCTATTCCTTTACAGATGGATTCTCAGGATATCACCAAGTAAGGATTGCCAAGGAAGACCAAGAAAAGACAACTTTCACCACTAAGTGGGGAAGCTTTACATACACGGTCATGCCCTTTGGGTTGAAGAATGTGCCCGATGTATTTTCACGCATAGTGGTACAAGCATTTAAGGACTTCATCCACAAGTTCCTTCAAGTATATTTGGATGATTGGATAGTGTATGGATTGGTTAGGGACCATTGTGATAACTTGAGGTTGATGTTTGAAAGATGTCGACAATTGAGGATCTCCCTCAACATCAAGAAATGTATCTTTACAACTCCTTTTGGAACATTTTTGGGGCATATCATATGCAAAGAGGGCTTACTGGTGGATCTCGTGAAATTTGTAGTTATTGTGGGGTTAGGGGAGCCTACCAGCCAAAGTGCCATGCGTGGATTTCTTGGACACACTGGGTACTATAGAAAGTTCATTAAGGGGTATGCCAAGATCACCGCGCCTTTGGAAATATTGCTCAGACATAAGAGTGCCTTTCGGTGGGGAGAGGCGCAGCAGAGGGCATTTGACACTCTAAAAGAAAGGCTTATCACTACACCTATTCTACGATTCCCATCATGGGATAAACCTTTCCATGTCCATGTGGATTCCTCTGGTATAGCAATGGGAGCTATTCTTGCTCAACTAGGAGAGGGGATTGTTGATTATCCCTTGTGTTTTGCAAGTAGAAATTTGACACCAGGAAAATAGAATTATACAACAACCGAGTGTGAGGCATTTTCAATGATCTACGTGCTCCACAAATTCAGACAATATCTGTTGGAAACTCCCTTCATATTCTACACTAACCATATGGACTTGAAGTATCTAGTAAACAAAGTAGTGTTACAAGGGTGCATATGTCATTGGGTACTTTTATTTTAGGAATTTGAATTCAAAGTGGTGTTAAAACTGGGAAAGAAAATTTTTGGTCCAGATCATTTATCAAGGATTGATTTGGGAGAGGACGCACAAAGTATCGAGGAAACCATGCCGGATGCACAACTATTCAGGTTGTGGTGTGGGCCTTCAGAATTAGAAGACATTGCCATTTTTCTCAAGGAAGGTGTGGTGCCTGAAGGGATGAATGCTCTAGAGAGGAAAAGGTTAGCCATATGTACCACACCCTTCATGTTGATCAATGGGGATTTTTATAAAATGGGTCGTGACGAGGTTTTACACTGATGCGTATTAGAACATGAACGCATGGCCATAATAGAAGAATCCCATTGTGGGATTGTTGGAGGACATTATGTAGGGAAGGCAACCGCATGCAAGATCCTAGTCGCCGGACTATGGTGGGAGACAATTCACCAGGATTTCATTGAGTTTTACAAGGCCTGTGACCACTGCCAGCGCCTTGGCAAACCTGAAAAAAGGGATGAGATGCCTTTGCGCCCCATCGCCAGTGTGGAACCTTTTGAAAAATGGGCAATAGATTTTTCCAGACTAATCTCACCAACTGTGCGAAGGACTAACTCGCGGTATAGCATTACCTGTACTGATTATCTGATAAGGTGGGCAGAGGCCACGCCCATTAAGGATTGCACTACAGCCATAACTGTTAGATTTTTGTGGGAGAACATTATCAGTAGGTATGGGTGCCCATTAAGTTTAACAAGTGATAGGTGCACTCACTTCTTATATGAAACAATCAGGATTATATTGGTAGAATTCATGGTAGCCCATGAAAAAGACTACCTCTTATCACCCTCAGGAAAATGGGACTACAGAGGCATTCAACAAAATCCTTAGTCACACATTGAATAAGATATGTGATGTGGGTAGGTAGGATTGGGATGAAAAGGTATCAACAATTCTTTGGGCATACAGAATAATGTATAAAATTTTGAACAAAGCAACACCATTTCAATTGGTGTTCAGCGTGGAGGCTGTTTTTATAGTTGAATTTATGCTACCATCACTACATATAGCATGCAGAGGAGGATTGGATGATGAATAAGTACTGGAAGAGAGAATAGATGAATTGATGAAGTTGGATGAAAGGCACTTGCTAGCAAGATGGAGCCAAACAACTAAAAAAGCTAAGCAAAAGGCATGGCATGACTGCCACATTAAGAAAAAATAGTTTGAGGTTAGCCAGATGGTATTGTTATATGATTCAAAATTCCTACACCATCCTAGAAAGTTGAAGGTGCATTGGTTAGGTCCTTATGTAATTTCATACATCCTTGATTCGGGCACGTGTCAGTTACAAGCGCTAGATGGAACAAAATTACCTGGACACTTTAATGGGAGTAGGCTGAAGCCCTACTATAAATAATGCTTCTTGGTGTTTGTAAATAAGGTAGTTCTACCAGTTAGTTTATAATTTCCTTTTATGCTTTTCCTTTCTTGTTTTTCCCTTTCATGTTGTTGTCTTGTTTTACGCCTTGGGTTTCGGTAACCTTATTAATTTTTAACTTATGAATGCGTAAAGGACCGTGCATCAATTTAGTGTGGGGTGAGGTGATAAAGAGAGGCATGGAGTTATTCTGTAGGAGGATTGGGTTGGTTGACCGTTCGAACTGATCCTATTGAAAAGATGCATTAGGAGAAAAGAGGGCAGATGGGTGGCAAAATAAGGTTACATTGGAAATCCACGTACAAGGAGAAAAAGCGTAAAAACATGAGGTAGGTGAAAGCAAGAATCATGAGGATGGAAGAGGTGCCTTTGGCACTGGTAACACATGCATAAGAGTCTTCTGTCAAGATGAATTTTTTGCATGCCAAAAGGTTGGAAAAAATTTCGCGCAAGGATTGGGTGCGGGTGAAAACCTTTTCGTGCAAGGATTGGGCACGTAAGGAAAAGCACTGAAGTTGGGTTTGTTTGAAAAAATCTACATTAAATATTATTGTATGGTGGTAAGTAGCCTAGCCTTTAATGCGTAAAAGTGGGAAAAGCTATAAATACAAGGATGCATAGTTCATTATTTTACTTTGCGAAAAACAAGGAGAACAATTTTCTTTCAAGAGTTAGGGTTTCGAGAGCTGACTCGTGTGAAGGAAAATCTCAAAAAAATTATGTGAAATCAGTATATTAGATCTAAAAAATAGATTAGAAGTGATTCACAGGTGTGAGGAATGTTGGGAAAGAGTGCCATGATCGAAGGAGGAAAATCAGAGATTAGGGTTTGTGCTCTAGGGCATGGGGCGCGTGAAGAAAACTCTCAGATAACTTGAAAGTAACTAGGGAATGAAAGAAAAGGGTAAAATAACAGCCATAAAACTAGTTGATAAGCCTATAGTACAATCTAAGAAGGGAAATGGTAAGGAAAAAGGAAAGAAGAAAGAAGAAGAAATCCCCTTAGATATCAATGAGGAATGGTACTCAGAGATGCAATACCCAGATGGGGTTTTTCTAAGGCAAGAGTGGGAGTCCCACATAAGATAGATCACTGTGATTGACTATAATCACCGGTCAAGTATAATCATGAAGGAAATGGTGCTGGAGCTGGTGCACCCCACAAACAAATGAATACCTAACGGGATGCCAATCTACATTGACGTAGTCAAGGTGAAAATGGAGAAGGCGTGGCTTCTCCAGCTTTTTGAGTTACCATACTTCAGGAAGCCCAAGTGCCTATATCAATGGTTAATGACACATGTACATGAAGATTTCTTCTACTTCACAGGGCAAAAAATACACATAACTCCCCAGTTAATCTCACACTTTACAGGCCTAAGCTTTAAAGGGGACGTGCTCATAGATGACCTCTAGGATGAGGAGGTAATCAAAGAAACCATTACATCCCAGGATTATAAGAAGGGATCAAGATACTATGATGTCTCGGATATCAATGATCTAGTGATGAAGATGGCCGCGCACCTTGTCTCCAAGCTAAATGGACAAGAGAGGTGGACCCAAGTGAGCAAGCCCTAGCTGAATGTCTACAAGAAGGTCGCAGAAGGCACCAAATACAACATCTCCTAGTACATAGCAGACCAAATCATAAGCAGTACAAAGAACAAGGGAAAGATCCTTTTTGGAAACATCTTGTTAACCATTATGTTCCCAGAAATTGAGGTGCCGAATGCCTCTGATAAGTTCATATGGGAATACCCCAATGAAGACCCTTCCCCCACAGATAGATTCTAGAAATACACTTGTGAATCAATGACAGAGGTACACAAGGCACATTTAGACAAATGGTACAAGCAACATAGGAATGCATTCGAGGCTTAATGGAAGATTCCTGAGTAACTCCCCACAGTGACTGAAGGAGAAGAAGAGTTTGCGGTATACCAGCACTTCTGCATTGGGAGATTCATCTTGGTGGACGGCAGTTGGAGTCCCTGGTGTAAACTCCCCTTCTCATTTACTTCCCAATTTTTCCAAGCAGGGTTAACATATACAAGGAATCAAAGAAATTAAATCTGAAGTTGTCCACCCTTGACATAGATCACAGGGAGATGAGAAAGAAGATGGTCTACCTAGGGAAGCGTGTGTATGTTGAAAGGTACATGTCGCAGGACGTGCACATCGTAAGGCCGTTGACCTTACCGATTATTGAGAGCACTGCTGCTAGGATCTATGTGCGCATAAGGCTGAAATTTGAAAAGGGCGCGTACGTGAAGAATGAGATATCCATTCTGGACTACCCCATGGGAAGAAAGAAGCCCACGCCAAAGCGCAAGGAAAGGGAAGAAGAAGAAGAACAACAAAGAGTGGTGGAGAGGCAGAATGTAGATACCATAGGGCCAAGTACCTACGTCTGAAAGAACAGGAGAATGGTGATCAAGGAAAAGATACCGAAGCCTGTGAAGCCACCATCCCCTAAAGAACCTTCAGATGAAGAGAAGACAACATCCCCAACTCTGTATTTTTCTATAAGGGAAGAAGAACAAGGGATGAAGGAACAAGGGTCTGAAGATACATATGACCCGAATGCCTATATAGGTGAAAAGGATGATGATGGAGGGGAAGAGTTGGAGGTGGATCAAGAGTTGATTGATGTCCATGATTCAGAGGGAGAGGAAGCAGAGGATACAAATGATGCTTTCATCTTTGTAAGGAGGAAGGGCGCACAAAGGGAGGAAGGCATGTGGAGCGAAGAAAGGAGCAAAGGGGCTAGTACCAAGGAGCCAAATATGCCCAAGCTCACTCAAGAGGAGGTGAATGAGAAATCAAAAAGGGAGGCAGAGAAGATAATCAATACCCTGGTCAAACAGGATTTGGAGTGCAGCGTGGAGCTAGTGCTCAGCGAATTGAAAGAAGATCAGAGGGAGAAGAGTGTAGGTAGCATAAAAGGCCCAACTCTTTTGGTAATTATTCCTAAGGGCATGTGCATGGGAAGAAAATGCGTGGAAGGGGGAAGAACAACGATGGGTTACATTGATGACCCCAACAAAGTTTTACGTGCACATTTCTAGAGTACTGTGCCCACCAAGGAGCTCACCGCCATGGATTCCTTTGATCCTGAGAGTGGATACCCGCAAACAAGGAAGATGCTATCATGTGCATTCGACTCCCACCTCGATGAGCCTGAGTTTGAGGTTAACCAAGGAGTGGTATTAACACTATCTGAAGGAAAGGGGGAAAACCCCATTGTAAACACGCAATAACTATCGGATGAGAAAGTGTGTAACATGCTCAAAAAATTCTCCATGGAAATTGAGGCTAGGCTCTTTGGCAGGAATGACAGGGTTAAATTCTTGGAGGACTTGTTAGAGAAGAGGAAGCAAGAAGTAGTGAAGATAACGAAGGACCTCAGCCTTGAGAAATTAATCAGCACTCAACTACAGAGGGAGCTTCAAGAGGAAAAGGCCAGAGTACACGAAGTTTCCAAGAAGGTGGAGCTCATTTCCCAAGCGATTATCACGAAGCACCCATACCATAACCCTCCCACGTAAAAGTATAGATCCTCCCTGGAGTTTCTAGAGGACTTGATTCAGATCCTCACCATGGAAAGGTAGCCTTTGGCATTGGAGTCAGTAGAGGAGGTAGCAGCGTGCTTGGAGAAGGAAGACAAGTTGAAGGTCATCGCGCTTGTGGCCGAATACAACATAGTGCTTGCTGACATAAGAGCAGCTACACAAACCGTGGGGGTCACTTAAGACCATTGTACGGATCAAGACAAAGTGACAAGCATACTAATTTCCAGTGATGAAACCAAGCTGAAGGACTTTAGGGAAAATAATAAGGGTAATAGAGCTGAGTGAGAAAGGATCATAGCCAAAGTGGAAAATAAATTCGAAGCTATTGAGAACCGGTGAGTCTCAAACAAAACCCGGCTAAAAGAGCTCTACAAGGTCATCACGAGGAAGATGAATGCCCTAGAAGATCACACTAACTAACTGGATACTGTGGTGGAAACCATTACCACACAAGGGGAAGGGTTAACCTTCGATGAGGTTAGCACCTTGGTTGGCAATATCTGCACTAAAGAACATGATGAAGTTAGCACTTGGATTACACTGGAGGCCAACCTATGGCAAAATTTTCCCCTTCTTCTTCTTTAGGCAATTTTCCCCCTATTCTTTCTCTCCCCTAGTCTTTATTCTTTCCCTCCATTCTTTTCCAAGGTAAGGCCTTGCATTCTTTTTGTACTACATTCTTTGAGAAGGTTCCCGAGGGTGGAGAACAAGTTAGGTGTGGGGTAATGTTGGGCCCCTAATATTGCTTCCAAATCTTAAAAGTGTGTAGGCACACATAGCCAGAGGAAGAGTGCAAGTGAAGGCACGCAAGTCAGGATTCAAAAAGGGTTCTTGGAGAACCAAGGCCATACACCCACAAAGCACAATTCGAGACTTAGTCATTTTTGGCCTTTTGGATAGAACACATGAAGAATGTGTTCTGCTTGGATAAGGTTCAAGCCTGGCAATAGGGTGTCTTGGAAGGAATATACCTTGTGATAGAAAGATCCAAAAAGTTAATCATGACATGGAGAGGCATGCACCTGGGGTGACCCACACCTTGACACTTGGGGCCAAATCTGAGGTTGTAGAGGAGTTTGTTAGAACTCATATGCCTATTTATACACACGTCCTTGGCAAAGAACATGGATAGAAGTGAGGTAGCGGAGCTCTGTAGAATTACTGTGAGAACTATGGGATAAAAATGGGTAAAGGATTCCAGTAAGGATGTAATGGGGTAATGGGGAATGTAATTTTTTTTTGTGAGAATACATGTATGGATCCAGATATGATGCATGACTATGGTCTACCTCTCTGTGATACTTTATAGCAAGACTATGAATGAATATGATAAGGTTACCATCATTTTTACATTAATATCTCTTTCTGTATTATCTGCATGTTTTTACTCTACTTTTTTATCTTGTATAATCATGGACGTTACTTAAATGATTAAGTCTATTTGTGGGTTTACAATTGTTTGGTTCTATTATTTATGTTGCGTGCTTTGTTTCTGTTATGACTGAAGGGGTGTAGAATCCATCCTAAGTTTTATAGATTCTTCATGTCTGTTAAATCACTAAGTTAGTATCATGAACCATGCCTTCCACTAGACTCACATAAAAGAGAGACTCAGCTCCCTCTCGCATGCCTCGGGTGAGCGGCCAGCGCCCACTGGGTGATAGGCCGATGCGTATGAGGTTCCCTTGTTCTTGGTGGGTGTAAATATGACTACAGGTGGATTGGAAGCAGAAGTATCTTGTCATGGAGGAGGAGAAGGAGTATGCTTTTTTTATCTAGTGGGTTGATATTTCTTGCTAGGAAATGGTGGAGATCGTGTAGGATGCTCAACCGATGTCAATGGAGGAGAACTAGATCAACCAAAAATAGTAGAGATGCGTGGAGGATTTATGATATGTGTCGAGAGAGGATCTTGTTCTAGGTCGATAACTTTAGAGCATAGAAGAATGAATAACTCACTTGTATCATACTGTAATCTTTTCTTAAGCATGGGAATCAAACCACGACAAAGAATGAATTGCTTCTCAAGGTCGATAGGTTGGAATACCAATTAATGCATACATGCATTAAACTGTAAGATATAATCCTTGATAGATTCTGATGAGCCTTGACGTAAAGTAGGTAATTTTTCATAAGTAACTCGAGGGCCATTGTTGATGATAAAATGATGGAGGAAAGTGCCTCCATGTCATAGAAATTACTAATGGACCTAAATGGAATATGAGTGTACCATTGTAAAGCATCATCAATAAGGCTATGTCAAAAGGCCTTAAGTAATATTCTATCATTTGAATAAGAGGCCATATCCATGCGGTAGTGGAGGAGATGAGCATGAGGGTTTCTAGTACCATAAAAACATGTGACTGTAGGCATGATAAAGTCCTTAGGAAATGTAGAATTGTGAATCTTCTTTGGAATAGGGTTACCATGTAATGAGTTATTGTAAGTAGAAGCATAGTAAGTCATACTTTCTAAAGTGAGAGACTAAACCTGATATTGTAATTGACCTACAACATGCATGAGAGATATGATATCTTGTGAAGGAATAGTGGGAGATGGCAATAATGTATTAAGAGGTTGTAATTTTCCATTATGAGTGATCATAGGAATATCAAAAGATGATTAAAGAGATTCCAATGCTAAGGGCACATTAGGAGTAGGTGCCGAAGAAGCTATAGTAGATGATATAGATGGAATATCCATAGTAGGGGTAGGACTAGCATTGGAAACATCCCTAATAAGTGAGGTGGCCAATTAAGATACATCTATATGAGAAGATGAACTGACGGGTGTAGATGATGTAATAAGAGGAGATGAAACAATAGGAGAAGAAGAGGTAATAGATGGAGGTAACTCATGCATAATGCTAGATGTCATCTTAGGAGAAGGTAATTATGGAACATGAGATTCAAACTCAACAGTATGAAAATAAAGAGAACCATGGCTATCAACCACCTCATCAGATAAAGACTCAGAAATGAGAATGTCACTAAGGATACTATCATTATGATCATCAACATAATATGAAGGTTTATGAGAACTAGTATGTGATGAATGATGTGAAGCAATATCAGAAGTGGAAGAATCATGAGAAGGAACTATATCAGTGGCATGACTAGAAGAGGAATCCGTATGCACATGTGAATGATTGTTAATACCAAACAAGTAATCGATAAGGGAATCATCTAAAATTTCCTTAGAAAGATCAGAAGGAGGATCACATGTAGCCATATAGCATGGTGTAAAATGAGTGAAGGCTATTAGATCCTCCAAAATACTAATGCAAATGGGAGGATATTCAAAATGAGTAGGCACATATTATTTACCATCTAGAATCTGTTGTTTGATATGAGCTGGAAGAGGAGTAGTATTACCATAGAGATCCGTGATCTCAGTGATGGAAACCTTATCATAGATAGGGTTAACACTAAAATGAGACATGATGGGAGAATATGATGAACTATCCTTAGCTATTAGGGTTTGAAGCAGATCCTAGGGAAAATATTCTAAAGTACGGGTTCACCAAAAATGATTAACTGAAATAGGAAATTATTCTAAGTTAATCTAAATGAATACAACAATGTAATGACTGATGTGAATTGAAATATGAAAGATAACTAATTTTATTTTATATTTAAATAAAATGAAATAATTGAAATAGAAGGTGAAGGGTACTAACTTGAAAATAACTTACCTCGCTGTGATTCAGGATTGAACAAGATGATGTGCAAACAAAGAAGAGTATGATGGTACGACCCCAGAAATTGCAGCAGATGAAGATTTGACTAGATTGGGGCGCATGGAAGAGGATCAAAGCACATATGGGCACCCATAATCTACAGTATAGGTGATTTGGTTTGTAGAACAACTCAGGACATGAATATAGAAGTATCGCTAGATCTTTGCAATGTCTTGATCTTTGTCATGTACTTGTTACAGTAACTTCGTTGATGATCCCCTATACCTGCAATGAAGATTCACTTGCAAAACCCCACACAAATCATCAAACCCCTAAAAAAATAAAGATGCATATGAAGGGGTCAGACTATCAGTAGCAGAAACAAAGGTGGACTTAGAACTAAGCGCTACACTACATCTCAGACTCAATGTAGTTCTATGTGCATGTGTGTGCAATTATGTGCCTAGAGTGCCCTATCATCAATGATGCAAAGATAAAAATAAATAGCTAGATGTAATGCAAAATGGTGGATGGAATAGGATAGAATTCCCTTTCCTATGCAATGTGTGTGATGTAATGATGCCCAAATGCAGTCCCTTCCCTTAGTAGATAGCTAGCCCTAAATAGTAGATATTTTACCCATAAGATAGTAAGTATGTTATGTTTATATAGGGATCTCTTGTTCAAATTTTGACACTAATGACCCGACATGCCAAATAGTACCTAAGGGAGTGAGAGGGAAAATTATAAAGGTTGACCTCGAAACTCTAAATTAGACCCAAGTGCTACGGGGACCAGGGTGCCTAAAGTTAAGGACTAGGGCACCCATAGATGCTCTAATCCTATCCTAGGAACCCTAGTGAAAGACTAGAGATGACAAATGACCAAATAATGATACCTAAGACTCCCTGAGAGATGACCAGAACTATGTAAATAACTAACGACTATGTAAGAAACAATGACCATGATGACCAATTAATGATGACAAGACTAGGGGATAGGTCATTAGTGAATACTTTTCTTATGTGAGATACATATATAACACAGCCTACTTGGAGGTATAAATGTAATATCAAGTGTGTGATTTGGTGACTACAAGAGCCCAGATCCAGTCACTAGTACCTAGACATTCCTATCCTCCTATGGGCACTTTTTTCTTAGACATTTTTGGGTCTCAGAACCTCCAGTGAGCCTTGAAAATGTTGTTTCTAGTATGTTTCAACTATTCACATGCCTAGATCACTCATAAATCAGCTAAGTCATATTCTTGCATCTCTTATTTCGGGTTTCATAATATTGCATGCTTGTTGCTTATCCATTTACTATATTTTATCACTTGTAAATCATACACTACAATAGTTACTCTGAAATATAGATTCAATTTAATTTATATTAAATCATTGGTGAACCCGATCGATCAAACCATACCTTCTAAACATGCACTAGATTCTTTCCCCTTCTTCTGAATTCATGGACCAATCATCTTACCCATCCTATGTACCAGCTAAGGTTTCTAGCATGGCTACCACCACTACTGATTTTATGCAAGTATGCACCTAACACCCTCCATGCTATAGACACAAAATCATGAACTTGGGTACATTTCTAGGTCCTAAAAGCATACTAGCTTTTATATGATTCTTAAGCAAGAAAAATAGTGGTTGATAACTATCTTTAGCCTCTTTTATTTATTTATTTTTTTCTATTTGGTCTTTTACACCACCCAAAAACCCAGTCAAAACTTTATTTGTTTATCTTTCATGGCTTCAAACACCAACACCTAGCCAGAAAAACAACGTCCATGCACTCCTGACCCTTATGGGTGCCCCTGACATTTTCTTATCTTACTTAATCCTTTTGGGTCTATTTTATCTTGTGGGAATCTTTTTCACTTATGGATCAACCTTTCAGTTGTCAATTACAAAATTCAAACAAGAAAATCATATAAATACATAGATATGTGTTCAAAATCAAGGACCAAACACTAAGCATTACTATCATAACCTAAAATTGTATTAAAAAGAGAAACAAAATCACTCCAAGGCATCCATATAGAATCCATTCAAGGGACAAGGGACTGCATACTCTGCATACACAACATAGGAAGGGGAAGTTAATTTTATTCCATCCACACATTCTACTACATTTCTATATTATAGCTACAACCCACTATCAAGTGCAAATTGAAGAAGGGTGTCCTAGGGAAAAATTTCTACATGCACTCACATAAGTATCATCCTACTTAAAGTGGATATATTTTCTGAGAAGGTGATGGAATAGTTAAGATCAGTCTGATATTTGAGAGATGAAATGATAGATAGACTGAATTTTACCCTGAAGGCTACACAGTTGTTTAAGATTAGATGGTGGAGGAATTTCAATGATGGACTTGAATTTAGTGGGGTAAAATTTAATTCCCCTAATAGACATAATGAACCCTAGGAATTTTCCCGTGAGAATGCCAAAAACATACTTAGTAGGATCAAGATGAAGAAAGAAATACAAAAGACACGTAAATATCATGTCAAGAATAGCTAGGTGGTCTCTTTGGTGTTTGTATTTACCTAAGAGACCATCGACGTAGTCTTATATGGTTTTTTGGATGAGATCATGAAAGATGTAGGTCATGACGCGTTGATAAGTGGATATTGCATTTTTTCAAGCCAAAAGGCATTACTCTATAGAAGAAGGTACCCCATGAGGTGTTGTGTTGATCCTCTAGTGTGATAAGGATTTGATTCTAACCAAAGAAACCATCCATAAGGGATATCATCTCATGTCTAGCTATTAAATTGACAAGCTGGTTAATGTTGGGTGGAGGAAAATTATCTTTGGGCCAAGTGAGGTTCAAGTCTCAAAAGTTTGTGTAGATGCACAATTTTCTAGTAGCTTTCATGATGGGTATGATGTTTTAAACCCATTATGGATAATAAATAAGTAGTATGAAGTTGGTTAAAATAATACACTGAAGTTCTTCTTTGACAATTAGTGTGACACAGGGATGAATCCTATGAAGTTTTTTCTTCACGGGCTTAGCATCAAGAATGGTAAAAATATTGTGGATAATGATATTAGGTTTTATACTAGGAATGTCACTATAGGACCATGTGAATTCTTGAATATGTTTAGATATGAAAATAGTGAATTGTTGGAGTTCACGAGAGTTTAAGGATTGGCCGATTTTGACAATGTGTGGCTCTTTCGGTGTGTTGATGTTAACATCGATGGTCAATTCATTGAGAAGTATGGACATTTTAGGGGGTAAGGTTTTCTGAAGATAGTGATCTTCAACACCCATATAAGTTAAGATAGTATTATTATTGTGGGAGTAAAGAATGTCAAAGGTAGGGGAATCTTCCTCTATCATATATGATAACGTTAAGGGAAGGGTTTTGGTCTTACCATTAGCTTGATAAGTTAGCCATCCAAGTGTAATAGTATTGACTAAAAACATTTAGGGGGAATGGATACAATATCTTCGTCATCAGAGGGTGAGTCTAACAATAATGACACTAGAGCTTGAGATTCATATATTGATGGTGGTATTTTAAAATGAGACACATTGAATCCCAAATCATATTTTTGTAAGTTTCTTTCCATCCTTCAAAGGGTAAGTCATATGGACCCTATTCATATTGACCTCGATCGAAGCCTTTCCATGTGCGATGGTAGCTTGTATGTTTGGGTGAATTGTGGTTATCCTAAGAATAAAAATTATGATGAGAAGGGTTTTTTGTGTGGTTGATCATCAAGGTGATATAAAGGTCGATCGATACCTTCCGTAAACAAGTTGTGTTCAGAGGAAAGGGAAGTAAAAGGAAATAATGATTTCTACATTAAGCTCATAGAGCGGTTGTTTGTTAGGCCTTCCATATGTTTTAGGTGTAGGGAGTGTATTGAGGGTTAGGAAACGATACTCCCCAACGAAAGACATTTCATGATTTATTCAAAAGAGAGATCATCTAGTAGTCTGGATGAGGGGATGGAAGATATTGTAGAAGCTTGGTCTGAAGAGGTAGATTTTTGTGATGGAATCAATATGTCATTAGGAATATAGGTCATATGACAGGATTTTAATGGATTTGGATCAATAAGAACTATAAAGGTTTTACCCTTGTGTTCATACTTCAAACATTGATGTAGTGTTAATGGGATATAATGCATAACATGTATATAGGGATGACCTAGCAGTATATTATATTAAAACTCTCCTTCTACAAGATATAAGAGCTCATGGATGATCTTAACACCTATTTTGATAGGTAGGATGATTGTATCTAGTGTAGGGGCAAATTTTTTGTTGAAAGCTGTAACATTCCCATTTTAAGACTTTAGAAACAAGGGAAAGTTTTTATCATCCATAATGTTCTCTATTCTAAATTAACTTAATTTAGAACACACATTCCAATGACAATCCATATCATAACAGAAAATCATATGCAACTGTAAATGACTCAGTGAAACATTGATCTCTCATGTTAACTCAATAAGGTGTATACAACATATGATTAGTTATTTTACCCTTTTAGGGGTACCCATGTGTTCTGTCTAAGAGGCCTATCTTAATATCTGTTACCGATATTCATCTGAAATCTTACTTCTTAAACCAGTTGACATAGGACAATGTAACCAACAGATTGTGATACTTTGGCCAAAGTTTTTAAACATGTTTATCATGTTTACATTCCTTGATGGAATACTCGTCAAATGGAATAATTCCCTCACCACACTTGTTCTGTTATCTAGAGTGGTCTTCATTGACTCTTGTCAATCCAATATGATTCAAGGTTTCATGCTAGACAAGGGCAGCAACATGTACTAGTGTGGAAGACTACTCATGGTAACTAAGGGTACATAGACATACTCAATTGACGTAAGTTGATTGGGTGTGTTTAGTTATCCTAAGTCAATAGGAGTTGACCTCGACACTAGATCATGTTCCTATATCTGTATAGGATGGAACCAAAATCCAATCTTACTTTTATGTTAATCAAGTTAAACAAACTAAGTAGGGTGTTGAGACATATCAAATGCATCATAATATCATGTAATGACCCCTGTCATTACGAAGGTACTACACTGCGGTTGATGTGTGCTAACATCCAACTGAGTTTCCTCAACTAGACTAGCATACATTAGATTATAAGTTATTTAACTCATTAAACATTGTCTTAAGATTAATTACTGCAACACTTAAATATCCAACAAGATAATTTAACCTATAAGGTTACAAGTTGAAATTACATGTGAGGTAGGTATGCCGATAAAATCTTATTCCTAACCATTTTATTACATGCTTGAGTTTTTCTTTAAACAAAACACCATGCATTATATCACGACATGATTGATCTTAAAGTTATGAAAGTGTGTTAATTGATTCCTTACTTATTTCAGCCCTAGCTTAAATAAGTACCTTATAAACCTTTATTTTACACTTCATGGAGATGAAGTCTAAATTCCCATTAATTCCTTACTAAGCATTCCAAATTTTGATTAAGGAAATCTACCTAAGGAAGTACACATTCAATCATTTACTTACAAAATTCATAACACTTTAACAAGATCTTAAGTTATGTCTCAATGATTGATATCATGGGAAGTAGCCTTTTTCCCTATATTATGAACTAATGTCCATTTATGAAACATATTACACATGTTTAAATACATCAATAATTCAAACATAGTCCTTTTATATTGTTTAAGGATCTACTTATCAGTGTCAACTTATAGGTTGCATCTCTAATTGAGAAAATAATCCAACTAACATTTCAGGTCCCACCCAACCATTCCATAATATTTAAGGATATAAAATTCCCTCCTTCTTTAGAATAATACATCCCAATTCATGATAAGAAAGTATTACAATAAATTATTATTTAACAACCAACATATCATTTATTCATCAAGAAGGAGTGATAAGTTCACTGAATCCAGAAGTATCTTAGAGATTACAAGGTTTCATAGTAGCAATATAAAAATAATTTTATTAAAACTTTCTTTTTTTACAAGTACATCTCAAGTAATGATGCCACATAATCATCATAATAAAGATACAAATTCTTTAGTAAAACATATGTAACTTTCTATATGTCTTTCTCCTTCCATCTTTTATGATATCCATCTACAAAATTGTTAGCATGAGCCAGTTCATTTAAACTAAGCATGATAAGAATGATAACATTAAAATGTTGTTCTTTTATATAAATGTTTCATAAAAATAACTCTGCTATTTATGGGTAACACGTGATGTAGGCTTAGAACCTGTTATGGTAACAATAAGAGTAGAGGCCATGCGCACAAAGGAAATTCCAAGGAAGAAGAACCTAGTTTCAAGGGAAGAAGTAGTGCATGGGAAGTACCTAAACCATGCACATAAAAAATAGGTATATCAAGATACCTTAGATGTCATTCAGAGTTTATAGGGAGAAATCTAGTGTCTAAAAGAGCAGTCCAAGAGGGAGGAGCAAAGAAGGAAAGTCCAAGAGCCAAGAGATGACCTAGATGAGGTCAAGGAAGTATGTAAAATGCTAAGGCAAGAGAATATTATTCCCTTTCTATGAGTATGGTTGAGAGAGAAGGTACCACACACCGAAGAAGAGTGTGAGAGACAAGTCTTGCATGAAAACCTTCCCCCTCATAGCCTTGACTATTATAGGCAGATCACGTTAAATACAGTCGTGGATGGATGACTCCTTAGTAATATCCTCATTGACATAGGCACAGAGGTCAATGTTATCACCTTGGATGTGTGGCATTAGATGGGAAGGCCTACATTATAGCCATCTTTGAATGTGATGTATATGGAAAATAAAACGAAGGCAATTTTCATCGGTTTATTAAAGGATGTAGCTATCACCATTTAGGGAGCTAAGTTTATTGGGGACTTCAAAGTCTTGGTGCTCGCTGAGGACAATAATTTCCTAGCACCACTTAGGTACCCATGGTGTTATAAGAACAATGTGGATCTTTAGTTCAACGTGCCTTCTCTATTAATTTCTCTAGAAGTAATGCGCCCACTACCATTAAGGACTACCATGGTAAAGAGCCCGCCTCTTTCTACATCCAAGCCTGCGAGAGAGCCTAGAGGGAAGGCATGGAAGATTTACCACCATCCATCTGGGTAGACAAATTGTATTCTACACTACAAGGTTACGCACATGCATGGTACATCCACTCTGAGACAGGCCGCCAAATAGGGAATTGGTAAGAACTAGCGGCTCATCTCATCCAAGCATTTGAGTATAAGAGTAAAAGACCCTTGGTGGATAAGGCATTGCAGGTTTTTAAGTGCCTTAGCATTGGGGATAGTGCCATGGTAGAATCTATAGGCTACTAGAGTTGCTAGGTGAACCTGGCCTAGAGGTGTGCTTTGAGGAAGAAGACACAGAACAGATACAGTTTGAGTGTGCATGCACAAAGAAAGAAAAGGGCAAGATGGTCTATGTCATAAATGGTGAAGAGATGGAAAATTTAGAGGTTAACCATTCTCTAGGCTCGTGAGAAGTGATAGATAGTGCTAATGAAAGACTGTGCTCCTATCATGAGCCTTTAAAGACAAAGAAGGCTAATATTGGGTCGGAGGTAGAACCCAAGGAAGCTATCATTGGAGATTATTTGTCAGAGAAGGAAGTCTCTAAGATAATTGATATTTTATGTGAGTTTGAGTATTTATTCCCACATGGGTATCATGAACTCAAAGGCATTCACCATTCCTTGGGGGAAATGAAAATTAAGTTGAAGGAAGGTGCGTGTCTGGTTTAGAAGAGACCATACCAAATGAATCCTAATTTGCGCGTAAAGGTCAAGGAGGAAATAAATAAAATGATAGCGTCAGGAATCATAGAGGTTGTGGAGGAGTTAGAGTGGATAAGTCCAATGGTGATTAATATTAAAAAGGATGAAAGGGTAAGGATATGTGTTGATTATAGGTCTCTAAATGTAGTGTGTGTCATTGATCCCTTCCTAACCCCATTCACTAAAGAAATATTGGAAGGAGTGGCAGGGAATGAAGTCTACTCTTTCATGGATGGGTTATCAGGCTATCACCAGGTGAGGATTGCAAAGGAAGACCAGAGAAAGACAACCTTTTCCACCAAGTGGGGAAGTTTTTCCTATACGGTCATGCCATTTGGGTTGAAGAACACACCTACTGTATTCTCACACATTCTAGTGCAGACCTTCTAGGACTTCATCCACAAATTTCTCTGAGTCTACTTTGATGATTGGACCATGTATGGACTAGTCAAGGACCATTGTGACAATCTGATATTGATGTTTGAAAGGTGTCGGAAGCTGAGGATATCCCTCAACATCAAGAAGTGTGTATTTTCTACCCTGTTTGGGACCCTGTTGGGATAGATCATATGTAAATAAGGCTTGTTGGTGGATCTTGCCAAAATTGCAATGATTGTGGGATTGGGGGAGCCAACTAGTAAAAGTGTAGTGTGTGGGTTTCTTGGACATGTGGGCTACTATCGAAAGTTCATCAAGGGGTATGACAAGATCAACACACCTTTATAAGAATTTCTTAGACATAAAAGTGCCTTCCATTGGGGAAAGACACAATAGAAGGTGTTTGACACATTGAAGGATAGGCTTGTCACTGTGCCTATACTACGTTTCCCCTCTTGGGAGAAGCCCTTCCATGTTCATGTAGATGCCTCTAGAATGGCCATTGAGGAAATGCTTGCATATCCTGGTGAGGGAATTATTAATCAACCCCCTATGCTTTACAAGCAGGAAGTTGACACCAGTAGAGAAGAATTATACTATGACCAAGAGTGGGGCATTGTCTATAATCTACACACTTTATAAGTTCAAGCAGTATCTGCTAGCAACTCCCTTTATCTTATACACTGACCACATGGCATTAAAATATTTGGTGAACAAGCCCTTCCTACAAGGGTGCATATGTCAGTGGGTGCTATTATTCCAAGAGTTTAAGTTCACCATAGTTGTTAAACCAAGAGAGAGTAATTCCAGACTAGACAATTTGTCTAGGATTGATTCAGGGGAGGACGTGCAAAGCATTAAAGATACCATGCAAGATACATAGTTGTTTATGTTGCAGCGCATGCCCCCAGACTTGGAGGACATTGTTGTGTTCCTTAAAATAGGTATGTCACTAGAAGGGATGAAGACTTAGACAAAAAGTAACTAGCCATGCGCGTCATGCCCTACATGTTGATTAATGAGGACTTATAGAAACTAGGGCGTGATGAATTTTGCGTAGGTGTGTACTAGAGCATGAGCACCACACCATTATAGAGGAAGCACATGGAGGAAGTATGGGTGGACATTATGCAGACGATGCCACCGTATGTAAAATATTAATGGTATGATTGTGGTGGGAAACTATGTATAAGGATTATAAGGAGTATTGTAAAGCGTGTGACCATTGTCAATGCATTGGCAAGCCAAGACAGAGAGATGAAATTCCTTTGCACCCTGTTGAACCTTCTGAGAAATGGGAAACAAAATTTGTAGGCAATATTACATCAGCAACACATAGGACTGGATCACACTATGTAATCACTTGCATGGACTACTTGACAAAGTGGGAAGAGGGCGGCCCCAACTAAAGATTGTACATCAGCTACAGTAAAAATATTTTTATGGGAGAATATTATCACGAGGTATGGATGCACTTTAAGTTTAACCAATGATAGGGGTACACATTTCTTGAATGAGACCATGAGGATCCTATTAGCAGAGTTCATGGTGGCTCATCACAATACTAAACCTTATCACCCAAAAGAAAATAGAACCATGGAAGCATTTAACAAGATATTGATTCATACCCTAAAAAATATTTTTGATGTCAGAAGACAAGATTAGGATCACAAGGTATCAGTTGTATTATGGGCTTATAGGACAACTATACAAGGATGAACAAAGTCACACCATTTCAATTAGTGTTTGGCGCGGAAGCTACTATGCCGATTGATTTCATGCTACCTTCTCTATGAATAGCGCACACAAGAAGAGAGCTTGTGCTGATGAGCAAGCGCTGGAGGAAAGAATTGATAAATTAATGAAGATGGATGAAAGACAATCACTCGCCACGTGGATTCAAACAATATAAAAATGAAAGTAAAAAGCATGGCATGATCACCACATTAGGAACAAGAAGTTTGAGGTTGGCTAGATGATCTTACTATATGATTCTAAGTTTCTACACCATCTTGGGAAGTTAAAAGTGCATTGGTTGAGTCCCTACATGATCTCGTACATCCTTGACTTGGGTTCATGCCAGTTACAAGTGTTGTATAAGACGAGATTTCTAGGAAACTTCAATGGGATTAGGCTAAAGCCTTACTATAAATAATTCTTCTTGGTGTTTAAAAATAAGGCAATATTGTCAGTTAGTTTAGGATTTTCTTTTATACATTTTCCTTTCTTGTGTTTCCCTTTCTCATTATTGTTTTGTGTTGCACCTTGGGTGCCGATAATCTCATTACTTTTTGAAGCTGTAAATGCACAGAGGACTGTGCATCATTTCAGTGTGGGGAGAAGTAAGGTGAAAGAAATTGAAGTATGAAGTGTCAGGAAGGATTGTAGTGGAAATCCTGGTTGAGTGGCCCTGTGAAGAAAGTACATGCAAGGAAAGGTGAAAAAGGATGGTTGGTGTCAGGATAAGGCTACATTGGGGATCCACATATAAGAGAGGAAGAAGTGCATAAGCAACACGAGGTAGCTGAGATAAAAAAATCATGATAGAATAAGTACCTTCAGCGCTAGTTACACACACGCAAGAGTCTCCTGTCAAGATGGATTTTTTTGTGTGCTAGAAGGTTGGAGAATTATCCGTGTAAGGTTGGGTGCATGAGTTAAATCACTAAAGTCGGGTTTGCTTGAAAAATCCACATTAAGTGTTAAAGTACGGTGGTAGGTAAGGTATCATTTAATGTTACAAAGTGGGAAAATCTATAAATAAGAGGGTCAAGGACTTTCATTATTTACTTTACGTATACAAAGAAAGAAGTGATTTTGCATCTTTGTAAACTAGGGCTTCCAGAACTAATCTGTGTGAAGAAAAATTTGAAGAGTTTGAGTGTGAACAACTAGTTTGGATTTGAAAACTAGAAGGAAGGGATTTCACGGGCGTAAGAGAAGTTGTGAGAAATCATTGTCATGTGAAGGAATTATCCCAGTTAGGGTTTGAGGAACTAGGGCACCAGTTTAAGGGGTTTTCTTCACAAGTTTGAGATCTAAGGTTGGATGAAGTGGAAGAGCAGAGTAACAAGAAGTGATTGAAGTGATAAAAGGACCTAGACAATGGCACCCAAGAAGCCAAAGGGCAAGGGAAGAGAGACAACAACAATCACCACAAGCATGAATGAGGAGTGGTATGCAGAAATGTAGTACCTGGATGGAGTTTTGCTAGGGAAGGAGTGGGAATCCCATTTGAGAAAGATGGCGGTGAGAGATTATAACCATCACACAAGCACAACAGAGAATGAAATGGCATTGGAGTTAGTGTGCATGAGGAACAAAAGGACACTAGAGGGGTTTCCCATCTATAACGATGAGGTAAAAGTGAAGTTGGAGAAGTCAGGGTTATTACAACTCTATGAGTTGCCTTACTTTGGAAATCGTGAGAAACTCTATTAGTGGCTGATGTTGGGCATGCATGAGGATCAATTTTACTTCATGGGGTGTAAGATGCACATAACCCCTCAGCTGATTTTGAAGTTTATAGGCCTCATCTATGAAGGAGACAACATAAATGATGACCTGAGCAATAAGGAAGACATCAAAGCAACCATCGCTACATATGATTACAAGAAGGGGTCAAGGTATTTTGACATTGCAAAAATCCTAAATCTCGTCATGAGAATTGCCACGTGCCTAGTCACAAAATTAAATGATCAAGAAAGGTGGACACAGGTGAATAAGTCCTGGTTGAATGTATGTAAAAAAATATCAGAGTGCACAATCTACAAATTATCAGCCTTCATTGCAGATGAGATAATCAGTAGCACCCAGGAAGGAGACAAGATACTCTTTGGAAATGTCCTCCTGATAATTGTATTTTCAGAGATAGGGGTGCCTGATGTGGAAAACAAGTTTGTTTGGGAGTATCTGGATGAATATCCCTCAATCGTGAATATATTTTCAAAGTATACATGTGAAACAATGACATCCTCTCACAAGGCGTGCCTGGACAAATGGTATAAGAACTTAAGGGATGTGTTGGGGGCAGAGTGGAGAATCCCATTGCAACTACCGATGCTTACAATGGGAGAAGCTAAGTTTGTTGTGTACCAACACTTTTTGTATAGGCAGGTTCATGATGGTGGATGAAACCATAAGCCCATGGTGCAAACTCCCATTCTCCTTCATCACCCAGTACTTCCAAGTGGGAGTTAACAGGTCAAAGAAGCAAAGAGACTAAGGTTTTACCTTAATTAAGTTGATCAGGACCACAGGGAGTTTCGCAGGATGTTGGTCTACTCCAATAAGCATGCATACATAGAAAATTATGTAGCACATGAAGTGATAATGATAAAACCCCTAACCTTAACAATTTTAGGAAAGTTAGCAGCGCATATATATCTCTACATTAGGAAAAAATTTGAGAAAGGTGCATACTTGGAGAATGATATCTCCATACCTGAAGATCCCATGGGTAGAAGAAATCCCATGCTCAAGAAAAGGGAGAGAGAAGAAGAAAAATGACCAAGTGTGTAGACTACCCAGCCAGTTAAGCGCACTGGTAGCAAGCGCCAAACCTAACACCTATATGCATAGGAATAAATCCCTAGTAAAGGAGAAGACCCTGGTAGAAGAGGTGGTAGAATAACCCTTCACTAAGGAGAAGTCGCTAGAGGAAGAAGAGAAGGCTGGATCCCCTACAGAAGATTCACCTCTTAGAAAGAAGCATAGGATAAAAGAGGAAGCTGACTCGGAGGAGACAGAGAGCTTAGAGAGATACATAGGTGAAAAAGGATGATGATGATGATGAAGATGGTAATGAAGAAGATGATCCTGAAATATATCAAGATTCACTTGTCTTCAGCATGCATGATTCAGAAGAAGAGGGTGGAGAAGAAGAATAGGAGTTCCTTTTTCATGTGGCACAAGGGTATCCAGTAGGGGGAAGGTACCTAGGACATGGGAAGAATAAGAAAGCTCCAAGCCTTACGTAGGCGCAAGAAAACAAGGTGGTATAAAGAGAAGCAATGAAAATAATCGAGGCCTTGGTAGAACAAGAATTGGAGCACAACACATACATAGTGATGGAAGAGGGTAAGGAGGAAATCATTGAGAAAGAACAAGTCAGTATGGGAGGAGGTCCTAGTCTAATGGTGAGTTTCCCCAAAGGTGTGCACTCGGGAAGGAAGATCCTTGATACAGAACAAGGACAATTCATGGGAAATGTTGATGACCAAAGGAAGGTATTACGCATGTGCTTCTAGAGCACTGTACCCATGGAATAAATTCTAGCTATGGAGTCATTTGATGAAGAGGGCATGTACCCCAAGAAAAGGAAGATGCTCTCTTGGGCGTTTTAGTCCCATATCGACGAGCCAGAGTTTGAACTATACCAAGGGGAAATCATATAGTACTAGAGCCAAAGGGAAATAGGGTGAAAAGGGACTGAATCCTTGCCGAGGTCGAAAATAAATCTGAGGCCATTGAAACCTTAAGGGGTTTAATCAAAAACTAGTTGAAGGAATTGTACCCATAGATTACTATAAGGATGGATGCACTCGAAGACAGGAGCAAGGAGTTGGAGAAATTTTTTGACACTATGAGTGCTTAAGGAGATGGACTAAGTTTTAGGGAGGTAAGCGCCCTAGTCGGTGACCTCTGTCAGAGAGCACAGAACCATGTCAATGCCTGGAACAAGTTGGAGGCTGACTTGCAAAAAGATTTTCCTAGCTTGTTGAAATAATTCCATCACTTCCCCATTCTTTCTTATTTCCCAAATTATTCATCCCCTTATTCTCTTTCCAAGACGTAAGTCTACTGTAATTCTTTATTCATTGCAAGAGTGTTCCCACGGATGGAGAACATGCATAGTGTGGGGTGATGTTGGAACCCCAAAATATTGGCTAAGTACAAAAGGCGCATAGGCACACAAGGCCTAGTTGAATAAGGGTGCACAAGGAGAAGGTGCACAGGAAATGTTTTAAGGGTTTAGGAAAACCCATGGCACACACATGGACAAAGCTATGGTTTCAAGACTTAACCATATTGGACATTTTGGGTAGGGCACAAGAAAATTGTGACCCGAATGCACATGCAGAGTGGATAAGGTGCCAACCTGGCAATGTGATGCCCATGAAAGAAATGTGCCCTGCGATAGAAGGTTCTAGAAGACATCATGGAAAAAATTGGAGAGCTCAATCCTGGAGAAGCATGCTCCCATGGAGGACCACTTTCAGAAACTCGGCATTGGATCTGAGGCCACAGAAAGATGAGTTGGCACTTTGGGATGCCTATATATGCGAGCACCCACAAAAGAAAAAAAAGATAGTAAAGATAGATCAGATAGACGGGAGGAGAGTATATAGAGCGGAGCTATACAGTAATACTATGAGAAATATGTGGGATTGTGTAGAGGCTATATAAAGTAGTAATGTATTAAGGGGCTAGGATATAAATTTTTCTTTATGTGGATGAAGGACATGATCCCTGCTGTCATGCATGACTTTGGTATGATCAAGTTGTGATAGTCTAATGGATCCATTGAATGTAATGAGGTTAAAAACATGAATGAGAAGGAGTGTAATTGATTTGGTTCATATCTATATTTTTTCATTTATGTTCATGGATGTTATGGAATAGATGTAAATCATTATGTAATTTCCTTTCTTGTTGTAGTTCTATCTGTTATCTATAAGTACCCACTGTTTGGAATGAATACATTTGTCTAGAGGACATTAGGAGCCTTATGATGATTCTATGTCTCATTTCCACCTTTATTCATTAAGTCAAGGACATAGATGATGGTTTCCCACTTAACTCACATAAAAGAGAGACTCAGCACCCACGCGTGCCTCGGGTGAGCACCCAGCACCCGTTGGGTGATAGGCCGGTGTGCATGGGATTTCTTTCCTTTGTGATGGGTGTAAAAATGACTAAAAGTACAGGATTATATATAGTCAATTTTTTTTTTTTTGAATCCCTTTGATATCTTTTTAACATCATCATAAGTGAGATTGCTGGACCATAATCCCACTTCACAGTATGGTGATAATAATTTTATAAATTATGATAGGCCACCTTGCAGGTTGATAGCATCCTTACTGAAATTTAATGACATCTTCCTATTGTATGTTTTTTTTCTCATATAACAAACCCTCCATATCTAAAATAATTAAATAACTCTTATCACTACCTACAAGGAAGTAAACTAATTTTATTTTAATCAGTCACATTTCAATTATAACTAATTGAAATACACAATATTTTACCTTATAGCTACTAGTTACCAATTGAGATTACGGCTTCAATTACACCTCCTTTACCCGATGTTGGATCCATTGATGTAAGATCTATTTCAAATAAAAATTCATCAATTCATAATGTATTTCTTAATATGGAAAATGAAAGCATAATGTATTTGAAATAAACATTAATCAATTCATAATCAATTTCATGCTATCGGAAATGAAATCTTAATTGAAAAATCATAGTGGTTTCTGTGGTAATATGGTAAGTACAATATCAATTGTTCTCTGTCTTATGATTTAAGTATAGTGGCCGCTAGGATATGATTATTTATCTGTAAACCTCTATCTTTAGAAATTTATGAGACCATAATAATTTAATGTTCTACTTTCAACTTAGAAAATCATAGTCCTTAAATATTATTAAGCAAAATTGAAACTTAGAACTACTTGCAGCAAAGGAAAAGATAACAATTCAACACAATATTTATCCTAGAAATCCTCAAGTTAAGGGAAAAAATCCAAGAAGGGAAACTACTATTTATTCCCAATTTTTATTGGCCAATTGTAAAGAATTACATATTACAACAAGAGGAAATAAGGTAGACAATGTAAACACCTCCCTTCTATACTTGGTTGTTATGTTTCTCACCTTACTCTTACAAAACACTTCTAGCTTCAAAGGTTTCTTCTCACTCTCTTACATTCAAACTTCGATACAAAATTCTTTCCTATGATCCTCCTTAAACAACTTGCTTCGCATGTCCTCCCACACACTAGAGAATGAGAAACATCCTCCAAGGAAGAGACACAGTCGGGACGCTTGAAATCCGTGGCCATTCATGGCTCTGATTTTATTTTTTCATCCATTAGTGACAAGATCACTGATGTATGTAGGTTGGAATTTATGCAATTGCTGGTCTTTACAAAGGGGTGGTTAAACAACTGTTGCCTATAGTCACAAAATCATGCACTTTAGACATTTATTTATCCCAGTCTCACAATACTATTTAGAAGCTTCTTGAGGGAAAAAGTACTAAGTAAACCCCATATTTTGGCCACTTTATTTTATTTTATTTCATCATTGTGAACCTCTTGCACCCTTATGCCCAGTCAGATTCTGTGATCCCGCATTATTTTAGCCTTGACTGAAGCACCCAAATTAGTACTAGGGTGTTATTTTAGCCTTGACTGGGGTGCCTAGATTAGTACTAGGGCACCCGTGGGCACCCCAATCCTGCCAGAACAACCTGATCCTTCTAGAGTTTTCCCACCACTTTTTGGGATCTTTCTAGCCATTTTACATCTTTATCTTTCTTGTGGTTTGGCCTTTTCAGGGTTAATTACAAAATTATACTAAGATGACCCTATAAATATAAAGTTATGAGACTATAATGAGGGACCTAACATCACTTACTTCTATCAATCCATTAAGATTTACATCCATTTATTGCATTGGAGATCATTTTCATCCACATAGCTCCACCATCAAGGCAAAAGGATACTAGGACATCTGCATCACACTTTATAGGGGGAGGGATTCTATTCTATTCTCATGCACACATTCTATTACATTTTCTACATAGTTATTTCTTGCTAATTCACAAAATTTTACTGGCACAAGAGTAACCTATGGCATGTTCACACACACTTGCACATAAAATTACATCGGGTCTGAGATATAGTGCAACACATCAGTTAGTAAGTCTACCATTATGGCAGTTGAGGAAAATTTGACCCCTTCATATGCATTTTTATTTTTTTAGGGTTTGATGCTTGTTTTGGAATATTACAGGTCTTTCTTCCATCTTGAGATATCGGTGTCATTCGACACAACACAATGGATTTAATGCGACAGGAAGAAAAAAATACAGATTACCTTTCAGACCTGTGAAAACAAGATTTAGAGATTTTACGTAGACTAGGGAACCCAGACTGTAGACCAGAGCACCCACAGGAACACCAGACCTCCATCCTATACTCCAGTCCAACTCCATCCTTTTCGACACTCCTACATAGTCATTACTGATTTTGATTTTTCTAGTATCATCTGTGACACAGTCCCCTGAGCATCTTGTTATCAGGTGAGGTCTTTCCTCTTTCTCTCTTACACATTAGGGTTTCTATTTTAATTAGTTTTTATTACTTATCTCATTTACATTACTGTCTTAGTACATTTATTTACTACATGTTATATGTCCTCCTAGATTAGATTAACTATCTTTAACCACATCCATTTAGTTAATTTTAGTTAATCATTTTGGTGAACTTGACCGAATTTCACGATTAGGATTCCTCATCTTTCCTCTATCATGGCTCCCCAAGTCAATTTATCTTTATCTATTTTACTTAAGAGATAGCCTAATTTCTAGGTACAACTTTTTGAAAAAATCCTTAGACACCAAGTATTATAATGACAATACAATGTCACATGAACTAGGTCCATATGCTCACTTATATATTTAATGACCCTAGTGAGTCTTCATATACATTAACCCCTATTAGATTCCATTCACACTCTACAAGCTTTATTTCTAGACAAGTTTTAGGTTTTGAAATCAACTATTACATCTCTCAAATATGAAATTCAATAGCTTAAGGATGCTTCTGAAGCACATGTTTGTGCTCCTTCTACATATTATATGAAATCTATGTCCACTACATGTCATCTATCTAGCATGTAATTGTATCTCAAGACGTTTTTCCATCCATACTATGTTCACCGTCACATTTCTTATTGTTTGACATCAATAACTATGCCACATGACATTATTACTCATCTCCTTAGTCATTAGTTGATCAATTTTTGACTTACTCATTGCTATCCTCTTTATCGACCTCCAAAATATCAAGGTCGTCCATATTGGAACTATCATAGAATCAATGGACATACTATGAAAATGATTGCTATGCTTTACAACGTAGAGATAAAACATCTTGAGTGTTAGATTTTTATCTCATTCACTGCACAACATTTTCAACTGCATTCCCATCTACACCTGCTATACCACACTATGCATCTACTAGTGATCCTCCTTTTAATCTTTCTATGAAATTTCTAGATAATTCTCTTATTCATAACATGATTGATATTGACGGTCACTCTCATATACATAATGATTCTCCTCCTAGTCCAAATAAATACTATATTTCTATCACATGGCTTCTTACTCCACCTATTTATGTTCACCCATTGTTTCTTCTTACTCCACTTAATGATTCCATCACACCATATGTTCAACATCCTATGTCAGGGCTTGCACCTTCTTCTGAAAAGACAAGCAGCGCCTAAACAACCACCTATAAATACCATAAAAAATTACCACATGTGCCAAACTATTTGTTAAGGTGCACAATTCGATTATATCTTCAAAGTCATTCACCCTTACTCACTTTGGTAGCATAACACTCACATCCTACCACTCACACGTGTCACAATTCAAGATATTGTACATTCTTATACATTATATCCCAATTTGTACATTTCATCTATACCATTCTAGTGTCATTAAAGATGAAATAACTCGTGCTTCAGTTCACAGTTGTCTGTTGACATTACCACCTCCACGTACCCACACACTTTTGTTAAGGACCATACATACTCACTTATATTGGATGATATTTCATTTTACATGTATCACCCCTTT
This sequence comes from Taxus chinensis, assembly GCA_019776745.2. Lineage (NCBI taxonomy): Eukaryota > Viridiplantae > Streptophyta > Pinopsida > Cupressales > Taxaceae > Taxus > Taxus chinensis. Next base: position 553,976,584 of record CM034150.1, read on the forward strand.
GCATATCAACATTCCATCACTTACATGCTTAGGGGGCATAAAAACTCACACACCCCCATCACATTACTCATCATAGACATATTTCCCTTGTCCATATTGAATTATCATTCCTACATATGGGTATATTCACATCAAATTCATTCACATTTATGCTATCATACATTCTCACGTCATTACCCGATGACACACTCTTGTGCTCCTAATAGTCTTTCATCACATTGATATGTTGAGGGCTTACTACACATGGACCCCACACATACACTATTCTGATATTCACACATTGCATATTCATCTTACACATTATGTGATCATTACACCACACATTCTACATTTAGTCTACAACATTTTTGAAATTTGTGCACTTTATAGATCATGCATCATGCATAGTCGGATGCATATAGGCATACACTATTAGTCTACGCGTCTTACATCATATATTACTAGCATCATACATACTATACACTTCACTATAGGCTTTACACTGCACATTTTCACACATATTATACATGCATATACCATACTTATCCATATTACACCCATTTTTTGACATTTGCTGCATATTCTACATCATGCATCATACTAGTATTCATCACAGGCATAGTTACACGTCCTATTCATCTTTCATCCTACTACATCTTACATTGGCATTTTACACCATAGCATATTTATTCATTATACTACATAGCATACTTACACATTCCACTCATCGTATGGTCATACTTTCATACTTACATACTACTACATTGTCTTCTATGTGCTGTACTCATTACCCGATGACACACTTTAGTTCCTCGGTCCATACTCAACTGTCTGAGGTTTTACAAATCAAATGGATCTTATAAATTTACTGCTTGACCTTTCACCATGATGATGCACTTTTCTCAGCTAGGGACATACGACTTTGAGGATAAATCGTCACATATTCTATAATGGACCTTAGTGGTATACACCCTAGGTTACATCACCAATCCCTACTATTCATCTCATAGTGACATGCACTTTAGGCTAAATCGTCACATATTCTATCATTTTCTAGTGGTATACACCTTAGGTTACATCACCACTACCCTCCTTTCATGTTGTATTGATATATGCTTAGGGATAAATCATCACTCATCTATTCATCTTATAGTGATATACACTTAGGATAAATCATCACTTATATGTTCATCTAGTCATGATATACACTTTGGCTTTAAGGTTCAGGCACACATCGTTACATCTCATTTCATCCCTACACTTACACATTCATGACAACACGTTAGACACAACACCACACTACTCGACCATTTTCTGATGACACACTCTCATTTACGGTTCATTAGTGACTGCTTGAGGGGGAAAAGAAAATGAACCTCATTGCTTACATTTCCATCCACTTGGGGGCACATGGCTCATATCATTCCATCTTGCATTCCATTCCATCCATCCACAACATATTGCATTGTCTTGGGGGCATTTACTCTTGTTTACTAGTGTTTTACATGATCACTTTATTACACATCCTAGATTGATTTCTTATATATCATTATCTATACCATTCATACATGTGAATTCACACATTTGTCTAGTTGTGATCACAGATACAGATCCTTGACATGCAACATGGATGCTCGCCTTCTACCCTTCCTACACTGGTCGTTGGGGGAATTGACATTCGTCACTCATAGGTGCTATTGTTTCATTTTATACTTAGCACTTTAAATTACTTGGTTATTCATGCTTTGACATATTGGTTATTTTTCTAACATACTAATGGGTGTTCCATGTGTAACACTTGTTTTGCAGGATTACATGTTTCCATGACTAATTCTTTTTACTTGTTTTTATTTGTCTATCATTTTTAGTACTTCTTGTATGTGGGCCTTTCCCTATGTTTGGTGTGAACACTTGTTTGTTTTTTGCAGCCAAGATGGCATTTCATGTCTTACGACATCATGAATGATGTCCCATATTTACAACCTAATTTTTATGCCTTACTTGTCTTCTTGCGTGTTTACGTTACTTTTACTTGGTAGCTTACACACTGTTTGCATAGTTTATACATTGTTTTCTACATGCATGCATATTTACATTTAGTTTTTGGCTAGCCTTCTTGTTTGTGTGTGCCTTGGTTTCTACCAAGCATTCCCTTTCTTCAGGGTAGAGTTATACAATGCAAGTTGGTCCTCTTTTGGGGCTGCATGTCTCTTATCAGTGACATTGTATGTGCCCCCAAAGAGGGGGGCATAATTTTGGAATTTACATACTAACACAACATATTTACACCGGTTCAGATTTAGTGCATTTTCCTCCCTTGGCATTGAGTTACATACAAAGAGTGGGTTTAGACCAATCTAAAAACCCATATAGAATGGATTTTATAGGACATGGCATCCTTAGCATTCTAGGAAGAAGTTACAGGCTTGGAGGTTATAATGGGTGTGCCTCTCTACACTACTTCAGCTAGTGGTATCAAATCACCAAAAAACTAGTACGTACAAAGATCTTTACACACATTGAGGGAAGAAGTTAGAGCTTGGAGGACACAGAGTATTTCCTCCCTACACTTCTTCGGCCTATGGTGTGAGATCACCCCAAAAAATTATAGTACAGGATATCCTTCTACACTCTCTCTCGACATGGATTAGGTGCACATGTTCTATTTACATTTGCGTATTTTATATTTACATACATATGCATATTTTACATAAAATTTTTACATTTACATATATACATATTTGACTACTTGATCATTTTCTTCTTACAGATCCAGCTGTATGAGAAACAAGTAGTCAAATGGGGGAAACAACAAGCAACAACAACAACAGTGACAATAACAACATTCTGTGACAACACACATGCTCTACTAACCATGTAGGTACACTACACACCACAACAACTACACACACATTCCACCCTATGTTCACTCTCATCAATTTTTCTTTACACATTTTTAATCTTTAGTTTCCATGCTCCTCCATCTTTTCTTATCATTCCATGATTTTTCTAGTCCTTCGACACACCTTCTTCATCCTTCTACATCGGCATCAGGTACATATATCTATCTACTTTATGTTACCAAGCTTTCCGCTCACCAACATAAAGTAGGGGAAAAATCTAGTCACAAAATCATGTACTTTAGACATTTATTTACCTTGGTTTCACACTATTATTTAGAAGGTTCTTGAGGGGAAAAAGTACTAATTAACCCCCGTCTTTTGGCCACTTTATTTTATTTTATTTTGTCATTATGAAACTCTTGCACCCTTATGCCTAGTCAAATTATGTCATCCCACATTATTTTAGCCTTGGTTGGGTTGCCCAGATTAGTACTGGGGCACCCGTGGGAACCTAGGTACCACTAGGGGCACCCCGATCCTTCTAGAGTTTTCCCGCCACTTTTTGGGCTCTTTCTAGCTAGTTTACATCTTTATCTTTCTTGTGGTCAGCCTTTTTGGGGTTAATTACAAAATCACACCAAGATAACCCTATAAATATAAAGTTATGAGACCATAATGAGGGACCTAACATCACTTACTACTATCAATCCATCTAGATTTGCATCCATCTATTGCATTGGAGATCAGTTACATCCACATAAATCCACCATCAAGGCACAAGTCTAGGACATCTGCATCACACTTCATAGGGGGAGGGATTCTATTCTATTCCATGCACACATTCTATTACATTTTCTACACATAGTTATTTCTCGCTACTTCACAAAGTGCAACTGACACAAGAGTAACCTATGGCATGTTCACACACACACTTGCACATAGAACTACATTAGTTCTTAGATGTAGTGCAACACTCAGTTAGTAAGTCCACTATCGTGGCAACTGAGGATAGTTTGATCCCTTCATATGCATTCATTTTTTAGGGTTTGATGCTTATTTTGGGGTCTTACAGGTCTTTCTTCCATCTTGAGATATCGATGACATTCGAGCACAACATAACAAAATTAATGTGACAAGAAACAAAAATTACAGATTACCTTTTGGGCCTGTGAAGACCATATCCAGAGCTTTTTTGTAGACCAGGGTTCCCAGACTGCAGACTAGAGCACCCACAGGTTCCCCATACCTCCTCTAGGTGCTCCAATCTAGCTAGATCCTCCAGATCCATCCTTTTTGGCACTCTTCTATAGTCGTTACTACTTCTAATTTTTTTAGTCTCCTCTACGTCACAGTCCCGTGAGCATCTATTATGAGCTGTGTTCTTTCCTCTTCTCTCCTTACACATTAGGGTTTCTATTTTCATTAGTTTTATTAGTTATCTCATTTACATTGTTTTCTTAGTACATTTATTTACTACATTTATATGTCCTCCTAGATTAGATTAACTATCCTTTACTACTTTCAGTTAGAACATTTTTAGTTAATCAGCGCCATTCATCAGAGGGGCGGTTATTTAAGTTCATAGTTTGATCTTTATGATGATTGATTTTTCTTCATGACATTCTAGTTATTTTGAAGCAGTGGTATTAATATTCAAGTACACATTGAACTTGTCATAGTTGTCTAAAGTTGGAATTCCAATCTTCCAAGACTCTTGGGAGAAAACCTCTCCTAAAATCAATGCATCTTATGTTGTAGCACAATTGTCCTCCTAAAGATTCACCTTAGTGAGTTTAATATGTTGAGAATCCTCTCAACTTGAAGCTAATAACCCCAGAATTCTTATTCTTATTCAAGCACCCACTTGACTCATTTAGGCACAGCGTCCTACTTACATTGAAAACTCTAGTACATCCACATGAAATGTGGAAAATCAAGTCATGAAGGCATTCTACTCTGACCTTCTGCAAGCTAGTGAAGGGTCCTTACCACAGTGAATCTTTAGTTTCCCTATTTGGACTTAAGAAACAACTCTAGACATTGCTACAAGGTATGATCACACTCACTTAGTTTTCTAACACAACATGAATTTGTTATGGTCCTCTCCGATGATGATAGTTTCTAGTCTTATAATTGGCTTGGGATTTCTACTATCTTCACCTCTCCTTGAGATGGATTTCACGGATCTCTTCTTAAATTACTTCATGCTTCTGCAAGGACACCTACTCAAGGCATCTATCTCACATACATCATTTCTTTTCATGCTTCTCATGGCCATTTAATTACTAGGGTAGATATCCCAAGCATGCTTCAAATGGTTACTCTCATCAGTGCATGCATGTACTACCTGCAAAAATTACATGTCATGAATGCTAGGTTACATGACTCCTCCCATTTTTCATGGGATATTTTATACTATGTCCTCTACATCTACTTCAACCAAAGTCTTGGTCATCAAAAAAATAATTGTTTATACACACTAAGGAACACTAGTACATGGCAGGTCATGACATACTCTATAACTTGGTGTCCATCTTCTACCACAATGTAGTCCAAAAATTCCCCAAGAACCTAGAATCTTTGTAAACTCGAATGCAAGTACTCTAGATGAAATCATCAAAAATGTGTCCATATATTAGTCATCATTAACTCTACAAGTGTGCCTCAGATGCTTGTACATGTCTTTTTACATGAACTATCAAGAACACATTATACTTACTGAATCTAGGTGCTGGAACAATATTCCTAAACTCGTAGTCCTCTAGGATACAATTAACAAGATTCCAAAATTGAAATCTGCCTTCTTCATGTGAGTGACTCTATATGAAGCAGTTTGTCTTCTTCCTCTTGAAGGAGCGAAGGGTAGGGTTATGGTAGGGTCTTAACATAGCTACACGTAAGCTATATAACTGATGACAATATGGTGATTTGTGAATGTTACAAGAGCCATCCCTCTTGGAGTCTCTCAGAAATTATTTACGAGGACAGTTTTACAACATCTAGCATTTCAAGAGAGGATACCTGCCAGCTTGACAGCTCTCGTAGTGCATCAAGGTATAAATATTCCTTCTGTTGGTGGTCAATTTGATCGTGCACCCCGTTTGCTCTAAAAATTCTTCAATTTGTAGGCTCTGACATATTTTCTATTTCCCTAAATGGATGCGTGAAAATTTTTCTTCATTTTTATGCTATGTTAAAATATCCTTCTCCATGGTCGTGGATCACAGTCTGGGCCTTGGTATTACTTGCACTTTCTCCATCCTGGGTAAAGAAAAATTCATTCTGAGCATCAAATGGTGAATTTTCCCCTATTTTTCATCTTCTACAATCATGTTTTCCCTATCAAATTCTCTGGCTCAATGTTCATGGGTAACTATGTGGTCATCATTAATTGGATGAGTCATAGTGGGTTTATGTTATAAGCTTATCACTTTTAGCTACTTTGGAAAAAAGATTGAACTCGCCATGTGGTTCAGTCAGATCCTGATTGGTTAGTCAAAGTTTTGAAGTGGCGGAGAAAATTTCTTATTTTTTCCCCGAAGGTGTACACGTGTCAATAAGTCAAGCAATTGTGGAAGGGCGGGCCTTTTTTGTGTTTTAAGGCACTATGGTGAAAAAGGTAAAAAAATGTGAAAAAATTGCCTAAAGCCCGTGAGAGGACATGTGGTAGCTTTTAAGTCAAAGGTGGAAAGGTGGCTTGATGGGGAACTTTGAAGTTTTTGGCCTTGTTTTGGAAAAAAGGGAATAAAGTATGAAAATGGGTCAAAACTCTACTAGCGAATCAGAGAAGGGCACGTCGCAATTTGAAAATTCAAAGTAGGAGAGGTGGGTTGTTGGGTTACTTTGAAGTTTTTAGCTTTATTTTGTAAAGTTACAAAGTGAACTGCAACTCCACCTGAATTAGAGGACATGTAGCAATTTGAAAATTCAAAGCAGGGAGGTAGATTGTAAAGTATAAAACTAGGCCGAAACTCTACTTGAATCAGAGAAGGACACGTGGCATTGAAAACTCAAAGTGGGAAGGTGGGTTTTCGATCCACTTTGAAGTTATTTATCTTTAAAGGAGTAAAGTTAAAAAGTGAACTGTAACTTCGCTTCAATCAGAAAAGGACACGTGGCAGTGTTGAAAAGTCAGAGCGGGAAGGTGGATCATCGAGAAAGTTTGAGAATTTTAGCCCTTTTTAATGAAAAAGGGAGTGAAGTTATAATGAGAGCCATGGCCCTGTCAACACCCAGATTGAGCCATGTGTCAAGCCCAAATCAAAGGAAGGAAGGGCGGAGCAAAATTTCAAAATTGCGCATTTTCTCCAAAAGTCATAAAATGCTAAAAATTGCCCCCAAGCCCATTCTGACTCAGATTCCTCCACGTGTACGACTCAAATTCAAAGTGAAAAGGGAAGTTGTGCATTGCATCTGATTTTTCCACCATTAACACTTCAAGGTTCCTGGAGATGTGTTTTTCACATTTTTCTTCATCAATTTTTGATGATTCCTTATCATTTTTATCAATGAAGTGCAATCAAATGGATATGGAGATCGATTTGTGAATTTGAGGTGTAGAAATTGAACATTTGAAGCAGAATTTTCTCTTGCACTTGCAAAAAATGTGAATTACCAGAGGAGATGCTTGCCGAGCAAAATTGCAAAGGGAAAATAATGAAATGATGAACGAAAAGGATGTTGCACGTGTAAAGGATGAAAAGCATTCTCCCAATTAAAACAATGATGCAAATATTTGAAATGATTCAACTTTTTTAACACCTGGCAGTTTTGGGTGTAAATCTATTACATGTCATTTTCCTGAGAAAATATTGTAGCAAACAAAGGTGCTTAGGATATTCTTTTCTTGGGGGAAAATCTTGGATGTAATTTGAGCATTATAAAAAGCATGCTTGAGACATCCAAATGGTCGGGGGTTCATTTTCATGAGAAAATATGAGAAATCCCATCTTCCTGAGAGACCATCTGAGAGACCTATTAATCTCTTTTGTTTTAGATTTGCATCGTGTCAAGTTGGTTGTGAGTGTACAACCATTGGCGAGATCTAAGATTGTTCAAGAAACTTTCCCCTACTGATGAATATAATCATTTTCAAATTAATCTATATTGATCTTGGGAAAAATTTGTGTTTGCTTTTATTCCAGAATGTCTTCATATAGCTTTTCTTGTTCCTATTGCAATCTTGTGTTGAAATCTCTTTGAATCACACAAAATATCATCCCTGTGATAGTCTAGTAGCATTTGCAATTTCATTATGAGAAGAGATTTCATCTGGTAATGAAATAAACAATTTAAAATCACTTTACCTTACTTGATTGAAAAATATTGTTTGTAAGTCTTTGGGTGTACCTTAGGCGTGATAAACTAGAGATTTCTAATGTTTAATTGAGTCTTTTAACTTGAGCCTTCATGTTAAATTCTTGAAGATTGTGTGAAAATGTGCAGATCTGGGCCTCCATTAATGCACACCTTTTGGTTGAAGGAATATTTTAGTTATTATAAAGCTTTCTGTTGTTGATTTTTCCAATTGTTGTAAAGGCTCTCAAAGATCTGGCAAAGTCAAATTTATCTTTCTTAATCTCCCACCAAAAATTATTCAAAAAACTAATCCTACTTAAACCACCCCTGTTTTCCCTATGTAACCACAAATGAATAAATACCACTGTCAAAATATGCAGAAGCAATCAGGTTTCAAATGTCTTTAGTAACCTAAGCCTTGTTTAAAAAATATCTCCATTCTTCAGAAGTGACAACTCGTGAGAGTTGAATTGTGGTGCATTGATCATATTTTCTCAAGGTTTCCTTTAAAAATTATGCAAAGAAATATTTACCAGTATCTTTCACCAAAAGTGGTTACAAAATGGGTTCTCTTACCCTGGTTAAAAAGCATAACCTAAAATAGTGAAGGATAGATCAAATCCTTTTGAAGGTGCTATCCATTTCTTCAACACCGAGTGACAAAGAGTCAGCTGAATCGCCTCCCCGGCTACAAAATGACATATATTGTGATTTGTCTTTCTCTGAGTGTCTTTTCAAATCTATGATGCTGCTCGGTTTCTAAGGGAGAATCAATTTGGATACCAATAGGGGGTATGCCCAAGGAATCATGACTATATGTTTGGGGCTATAGGAAATTCCCTTGGTTTTTTAGTGACATGGTTATATGTGTATAGGACCATGGAGTGACCAGACCTTAATTTGATACTAGAAACTCAATCTCCTTTAGTGGAGTTACACTAGTGATATTTTTTCCTCCTTTAATGGACAAACATAGTTCATTTTGATTCCTATGTGGTTGAGATACTGCTACAATTTCTTTAATCCACTTTCATTGAGTGACCCTCATGATGCTCTCTTATCTTCATTGGATTGGATTTGATGCTATGCAGAATGGATCAATGGATTGGATTCTATGATATGTAATATGGATAATTAGATCGACATTTATGCTATGCAATATTGATCAGTGGATTAGACAGTGATTTTTATTTCACTTTTATTTTTATGTTGATATTATTCACTATTGAGATGGATATGGTAATCAATTTAGGATTTAAGGGTTATGTGTAGAATGGTTCTCTCTTTCATAGTTATGGTTTACTAGATGGTAGTGTACTTTGGTGTATGCAAAGAATACACCGATAGACATACAAATGGGATCCCTAATATTTTATCTTGGTTCTATTAGCTCCCTTGAGAAGAGGTTAAGATATTGGACTGCTGATATGTTGATAGATATTACCATACTTAGATTCAGTCAGTAACTTATCTAGAGTTATTTTTACCTTGGGTCTTAGAGACCCCATTGTAGATGTGTTTTTATATTCCTTCCTATGGAGGCATTTTTTGTTATACGCAGTTTTTTGTGTTGTGTTACCATGTTATAAAGCAATTTACATGGATTACATGTTATAGGGACTATGTTCTGGATGGTCTGTTATGTTTCCTCCATTTTATGAAGGTGTATTATTGGTGATAAATTGTGGTGTTTTATGGTGAAATCGCTGTCATCCTAGACTCACAATTGGTTAATGTTTCTTTCCACCTTTGAGTTGTAGGTTTACACCCTTCTTAGTTTGTGAGTTTTCATGTCATAACTATTAATCTATCTATGGTTATAGATATTTGATGACCTTGTAATTTCATACATCATTGGAATGATGGAAGTAATGAGATTGAATTTTTGAAAAATGAAAATGATTATGAAACATCGAACCAACTAATTTGCGCATACGAGGAAACAATATCAAACAAGTTTTCATAAAAACATTTAGGTTAGAATCAATATGATAGAGAAAACTACCAATCTTCACAAAACTTGAGTAATTCAAGAAAATCACAAAAATTATTATTCCCTTATGACCGCATGTTAGTGGCAGGCTCTTAACATAAAAACGTGTTGTAATTTTTGACCTTCTATTACTTACATATCAGTTTTTTCCTAACCTAGACATTGTGTCACATCGAGGACAATGTTGTTATAAGGGAAGGGAGATGTAGGGACCTACTATGACACACCAAGTACTTTCCTACATATCTTAAACTAATGAAAATAGGTGTAAATCTGGAAAGTATAAATCTGAAATCGCATCATTGCCACCTTCCTTGGTTGTGTCAATTTTTTCTTAGTTTTGGGTGCAAAATTAAATCATGAAAAGTGTTTGGCGATCCATTAGGGTAAATGAATAAGAAATTGTTTTTTGATACATAGAAGAATCATTACATATTACATTTAGCATAGTCTCCACAGCCTCGATAATCATTAACCTGAAGCAAGGAAGGGACCCTCAGATGCACAAGTTTCATATTGCCATTGTACAACTAGAACCTAGGTTTTATACCACCTTTGTACAGCTGGTGCACACTTAGGGACACCAGTCGGACTACTATAGAAGCTCACAGGGACTCTAAACATACTACTCATCATGCTCAGACATGCCTATGGGGTTTAAACCTTGGACATCCTTTTATTAAATGCGTGTACTTTACCAATTAACCAAGACCCCATAGGAAAATAAATTTTTCATGAAATGATTTGGGTTCCATCAAAACTAGAGTCTTCGTATTTTCTTCTTCTTTCTGTTCTTAACTGCAATGCGTGGAAATACATGGTGTCATGTATAAGCTTTAAATTTTATCATTAACACACTAGCTAAACTTATGGAGGAAAGCATGGTTATTTTTTCTTATATGTCTGATGGAATCATGGACGTCTTGAGGAAAATAATGTGTTTAATTTTAAGCGCATGGTGGAAGTATTGACAAGGAACGTGAATTGTTTGCCAAAATTTCCCAAGGAAGGCATGCTCATAAACCCCATGATTTTAGGTTATGCACAAAATGGTTTTATTGATAAGGTTTTAGAAAATTTAAAGTAAATGCACTTGATAGTTAATCCTAATCTTCAGTCTTTTCCATCATTTCTTTCCTCCCCTTTACTATGGAAATCTACCAATACGTTTCCTCAAACATTGCAAAGATATGTTGTGAATGTGCATTATCCTCTTCATAAAAGCATGCACTAAGTTGGGATTCTAATGCATCTTATTCCAACAATATTTTCCATCACTATTTACCACATCAATATCCTTACATGTGAACCTTACTTGATCGGATCACCTCTTCAAGTTATGCTTTTTAATGTGTCAAATAATATTATTGCATTGAATACCATGTATACATGTTTTGGTTGAATTATGACATTGTACTTGTATAAAAACTCCATTCCACATAGATTTATATAATTTCCTTTAGAGATGACACGTGTTTTCTAGTGGAGAAATGTTTTTGGCTATGTAGTTAAAAATTTTGGTAGAAAGGTATACGAAATGTGAAATCTTATAATACTATGATTGTAGCGGTGCATAGTATAAATAGAAAGAGTTTGTTGAAAATACCATGGGGATGTGGCTTAACAGTTTTTCCATGCTAGCTATCATGACAGAGTTATAAAATTTATGTTCGACATCCATTTTAAACATGGAATGGATTTCGTAGATTTGTAGCCTTGTTGACACCCTTGGTAGTGCTAAAGCCATAATCCACATCTTTTACCACCTTCCAACCTGTCTGTGTCTCTATAGAAGCCCATTTTGGGGTAGTTCAAAGGACCGTTTTGGTGATTGGTTGATTTGTGGGTATGTGTTTTAACTATTGGTAAGTAACTCACTCATCTTAGCATTGAGCTCAGTTTATAACTCGCATGCAAGCTTGACATCTAGAATATTAATCCCATCTCAATTCACCCAGCTCGATCACAATCTCTACTATCTCAATCTTGACTGTAAATCTATTACATGTCATTTTCCTAAGAAAATATTGTAGCAAACAAAGGTGCTTAGGATATTCTTTTCTTGGGGGAAAATCTTGGATGTAATTTGAGCATTATAAAAAGCATGCTTGAGACATCCAAATGGTCGGGGGTTCATTTTCATGAGAAAATATGAGAAATCCCATCTTCCTGAGAGACCATCTGAGAGACCTATTAATCTCTTTTGTTTTAGATTTGCATCGTGTCAAGTTGGTTGTGAGTGTACAACCATTGGCGAGATCTAAGATTGTTCAAGAAACTTTCCCCTACTGATGAATATAATCATTTTCAAATTAATCTATATTGATCTTGGGAAAAATTTGTGTTTGCTTTTATTCCAGAATGTCTTCATATAGCTTTTCTTGTTCCTATTGCAATCTTGTGTTGAAATCTCTTTGAATCACACAAAATATCATCCCTGTGATAGTCTAGTAGCATTTGCAATTTCATTATGAGAAGAGATTTCATCTGGTAATGAAATAAACAATTTAAAATCACTTTACCTTACTTGATTGAAAAATATTGTTTGTAAGTCTTTGGGTGTACCTTAGGCGTGATAAACTAGAGATTTCTAATGTTTAATTGAGTCTTTTAACTTGAGCCTTCATGTTAAATTCTTGAAGATTGTGTGAAAATGTGCAGATCTGGGCCTCCATTAATGCACACCTTTTGGTTGAAGGAATATTTTAGTTATTATAAAGCTTTCTGTTGTTGATTTTTCCAATTGTTGTAAAGGCTCTCAAAGATCTGGCAAAGTCAAATTTATCTTTCTTAATCTCCCACCAAAAATTATTCAAAAAACTAATCCTACTTAAACCACCCCTGTTTTCCCTATGTAACCACAAATGAATAAATACCACTGTCAAAATATGCAGAAGCAATCATGTTTCAAATGTCTTTAGTAACCTAAGCCTTGTTTAGAAAATATCTCCATTCTTCAGAAGTGACAACTCATGAGAGTTGAATTGTGGTGCATTGATCATATTTTCTCAAGGTTTCCTTTAAAAATTATGCAAAGAAATATTTACCAGTATCTTTCACCAAAAGAGGTTACAAAATGGGTTCTCTTACCCTGGTTAAAAAGCATAACCTAAAATAGTGAAGGATAGATCAAATCCTTTTGAAGGTGTTATCCATTTCTCTAACACCTAAGTGACAAAGAGCTAGCTGAATCACCTCCTCGGATACAAAACGACATACATGATGATTTATCTATCTCTAGGATTCTTGTTAAATCTATGATGTTGCTCAACTTACAAAGGAGAATCAATTTAGATACCAACATAAGGGACATAGTATAGTTGTGATGGATGAATTGACTCTGTATTGTGATATGAAGGTATGTAATTATTTCATGGAATGTAATATGGTACTTAAACATGTTGATATGAATATAAGCCTCTATTTTTAACCATATACGTGTTCATGAGTATAATGGTTATGAGTTTATCCTTTTAATATGAAGGACATAGCGTAGGTCTGATGACCTTACTCTACATTATTATGTGGGTCTTTTATGGCCTCAAGGAATATAATGTGATTACTAAACTAATTAATATCAATGGAAGGTTCTGTTCTAAAGCATATATGTGCTCATGAGCTTAAGTCTAATGCATTTCCTTTGTGTTATGAATCATTTCTATATGTTGTCTATTATTTCTCTTTTATAGATGCATTGATATGATAACTCATCCTAGGTTCTCAGAATGAACGCATGGTTCCTTCCCATTCTTTTGCACTTAATTATTTGTCATAGACTATGCATTCTCACAAGACTCACATAAAGGAGGGGCTCAGTGCCCGCGCGTGCCTTAGATGAGTGCTCAGTGCCCACTGGGTGATAGGTTGGCACATATGGGATTAGATTGTTGTTCTGAGGGTATACAAATGACTACATATTGGTTCCTTTTCTAGGACCTCTTTTCAAAGTTTTTGTGAGAAATGGCATACATCTTGGTCCTCGTGATGCGTGATGACATAACATCTTACCTTGAAAAGTGTTGAAGTATGGTTTTGAGAGCATGGAGGAAGAATTTTCTCTAAGATTTAGCACTGGACCTAAGTTTGATACACATATATTGGTAGAAGAGAACATGTACCATGAGTTGTACAATACATTATTCTACTATTTTCCAGTAGAACTATATGAATAGCTTTCAGCATATGCATCTAGATCGAGTTGGTACTACACATCACACATATGGACCCAAGATTATTATTAGAGGCTACAGGATGCAACTCTAACTTGGATGCGTGTTGTTTATCATTAGTGGAAAGGAGTGCTGACAGCTTATACTCTAGAATACGCCATTTCAACGTATTCTTTCCTAAAAGTTGTTGATTTTGAGTTTTTGAGGGATCCCATAGATCATTTTTGCATGTCATTCCTTTGGCTATGAATATCTTGGTCATTACCCTAAGTTTAGAGGCATTTCCCATGGCCAGCTAATATTCTCTGAGTGTTGGGAGAGGAAGCTAATGTGGAGGAAGATGGCAGACATTACGGCTGAAAAGGAAAGGAAGGAGAGATGACTCAAGTATAGTGAAGCTCGTGAAAGGGGGATGACTAGACAACATGAGGTTGTAAGTGTGATGGATCTATAGAGGCAGGCGTTGTGGGAAGGAGTTGAGGTTCATGTAGAGGATGTGGAACCTGAGTATTTTGTGCTACCCCATCTTGGCAAGCACAGGAGAGAATCCCCTTCATCTTTTGATAAGATTTTTTTGCATGAAGAAAGGAGATCCCTTAGCATGCATCTAAACCCACCTAATGACCAACCCCTGGCACTTTATTTTTGAGATCAAGGGAGAAGTATTGTTAACCTAGTTAGTATTGGTGGGAGTAACCGATCTATTCCCAGAAGATATAATTTCTCATTTGGAACATCCATGGCTACGCAAACCATTTCAGTATTTAGAGGAATTTTTGGACAAGGTTCAAGTACATAAGGTTTGGGTATCGCATCTAGGAGTGGTGTGGGACCCACAACTGGTAGTGGGATAATATCACAAACCATTGAGACACAGTTCAATGGGACATTAGGAACACTAGGTGTAACTACTTCAGGCCATTTTTCATCTTCACGACATGGATCTGGTGGTATAGGGGTTGGAGGACCTAGTGGGCCTAGTGGACCTGGAGGATTTGGTGGGTCAGAAGGAATAGGGCCTAGTGGATCCATTGGATCTTATGGAGGAGGAAACACCAGAGGGAATCAAGGCTCTGGATCAGGAGGACAAGGGCCTCAGCCACCTCCACAAGTATTTTTTTGAGATGTCATTGCACTTACAAGACTACAGGGGTATTTAGGATGCTACAGATAACATGCACAAGTGTGAATTAATATGGCACATGAAAGGGATCACTATCTCGAAGCATAAGGCAAATCAGTTTATAATAACATTACAAGGGCGTGCACATAGTTGGTATCAAAAGTATGACCCCATCAAATGATGGTAGACTACACTACATTGAAGAATACATTCCTAGAAGAATTACATCTCCCTAAATTTGAGAAGAAGAGCATCAGCGCCTTGAAAGAGATCCAGTAAGGAATGGCAGAGAGTGTGTAGGAGTATGACGTGTGTTTCAAGACTCTCTTGTCAAAACTATCCTATTACATTCATCCTTCTTAAAATTCTCAATGGTTTAATGGAGGATTGATAACACCGTTTATAAGGGATCCATCAAACAAGAATTTCATAGACCCACATGAAGCATTAGAATATTCCTTGTGTGCTGAGGCTATTAGGAGTGTTGATAATGGTGTTAGTCCTTTTCTGCAAGCTCAAATTTCTACAATGGCCAAGAAGTTGGATAATTTTTCTGCAAACTCAGCGCATGAGGTTCAGAGTGTGATTTGGTGTATAGACTGTGAAGTGGAAGGGCATACAAAGGATATTTTCCCTTGGAATTCGATACATGCTATGGTAGTAGACTATGAGATTTTCCATGGGGATCATGATGCAAGTAGGCACCCTCTACTATAACATATAATCTACAAGAATGTTTCTTGCTATTGCAAGATATATGCCTCTATAACCCATGATACCAAATATTACAGACTGATTGATCATATCCATGATGCTATTGATCTTGGTGTATTCCGTAATAGTCTTGCAAGCAGCTCCAAGGATGATGATCATCGTTATGAAGGGCGTGTAGATGGAGGAGTGCATGGAAGAGGTTTTCAAAGAGGATTTCATGGTCACAATAACAGCGGTGGAGGACAAAGTGAATTCCCACTAGGAACCTATTATAACTATGGATATACAGAGCATTAAAAACATGAGTGTCCTGATCTATTATAGTGCTCATGGTGTGGGAAAAAACATAAGTACGAAGAGTGTCCAAAGCTTTATGAACATATGAACCAACAGCACCAGAAGGACAAATGTGTTGGGATGGTGATGATCAAGAAGGTTGATTCACAGTGGATGCTAAGAGTGGCATGTGAGTCAGGACTACAACCTGTATTGGTGATGATACATGGAAAGCATCTAGACTCTAATCATCAGAAGGAGGTGTATCAAGAGACTATGGATGTGATTCAAAGATTGCAAGGGGAGATCTAATATCTAAAGGAGTAATGAAAGAAGTTGGAGTAAAGGAAGAATGTTGAGGCTCAAAAGGAGGACTTGGATGAGGTCAAGGAAGTATGTAGGATGCTAAGGCAAGAGGATATTATTCCCTTGCTATGTGAATGGTTGAGGGAGAAGGTACCACTTGTCGGAGCAGAGCATGAAAGGAAGGTTTTACATGCAAACCTTCCTCCTCACAACCTGGACTATGATAAGGAAATTACATTGAATGTAGTTGTTGATGGATGAATTCTGAGTAATATCATCATCGACATGGGAACAGAAGTAAATATTCTTACCTTATATGCATGACATTAAATGGTAATAACCGCACTACAACAATCTTCGAATGTGTTTTATATGGAAAACAAGACAAAGGTAATGCCCATTAGAGTATTGAAGGATGCATTTATCACTATTAAAGGGGCCAATTTCACTGGATATTTAAAGGTCTTAGCAGTCATTGAGGCAGACAACTTTCCAGCATTACTTGGGTTCCCATAGTGTTATAAGAATAATGCCAACTTGTTGTTTAACAAAGGGTATATCATCTTTGAGAAAAAGGAAGAAAGGTTGATTATCCCTTTAACAGATGAGAATTCAACACCCTATATTGATCCCTTAAGAGAATAATTCCTCGACAGAATCTATGTGCACTCCGTCAGATATCTAGAGATATTTCATCCCATGGAGGGAGTCATCTAGTTTGAAGATGCTTGGTCATTAAGTGATACCACTAGCATGACATGTGACAATTGGGTACATGGGACTTATGAGTTGATTGGGTGATAGTTGAGATTATCTGTAACAAGGGTAACAAAGGTGTACTCAGTCAAGCACCTAGGAGGGAATAAGTTTCCAAGTTACTCTGGGGTAGCATACCCTAAAATTTTATTGTGAGAAATGGAGGCTCAATGGAATAATGAGGACGAGAGAAGGGGAATGCTTAGTTATAACCTACTCAGAACTACAATGCACTAGTGGGATACACATTGGGATATCCTCCTAGAATGGTTCGAGGTAAGAATCACATTCTCTATAAGGTTCTCCCAGATCAACGTGCCCACTATCATACAATATTACCATATTAAAGAGACCACCTCATTTCATATCCAAGCGTGTGAGAAGGCCTAAATGGGAAGCACAGAAGCATTAATTCCTTCATTATGGGTGCATAACTTGTATTCCACCTTACAAGGTTGTGCATGTGTATGGTATATTCATTTTTAGATGCATCATTAAACAGGTAATTGGTAGGAGTTGGCAGTTGATATCATTCAAGCTTTTGAGTATAGGAGTACCAAGCCATCATTGGATAAGGCATTACAAGTAATCAAGCACCTTAAAATGAGATATAGTGCTATGGCAGAGGATAGGTGACTAAATTTGTTGGGTGAGCCTTATTTGGATACATGCCTCAATGAAGAAGAATAAGATGAAGTACTGCTTGAGCACACATGCATGGAAAAAGAAAAAGGAAAAACTGTCTATGTAGTAGATGGTGAAGAGATAGACACTTTTGATGTTAACCATTCATAAGGTATGCGCAAAGTCATAGAAAACGTTGATGAGCGAGCATGCACCTAGCATGAGCCCTTGAAAACAAATAAGTTTAACATTGGAACAAAGGACAAAACCTAAGGAAGCCATCATTTGGGACTATTGTTCAGAAAAATAATTTTCAAAGGTCATTGATTTGTTGGGCATGAGTTCCAAGATTTGTTCCCTCACGTAGGTACCATGAACTCAAGGGTGTCATCCACCATTTGTTGGGGGAGATGAAGAACAAGTTGAAGGAAAGTGCGCGAACGTGATTCAGTAAGAGGCCTTATCAGATGAATCCAAATTTGTGCGTATGGGTAAAGGAAGAAATAGACAAGATGATAGCACCTGGTATCATTGAGGTAGTGGAAGAATCAAAATGGATAAGCCCAATGGTCATCAGTATCAAGAAGGATGGAAGAATAAGGATCTGTGTGGACTACAGAGACCTAAATTTAGTATGTGTCCATTGATCCTTTTTCAACCCTCCTTTACTAAAGAAATTTTTGAGGGAGTAGCGAGCACGAAGTCTACTCTTTCACGATGGGTTCCTCAAGGTATCACCAAGTCAAGATTGCAAGGGAAGACCAAACAAATACAAATTTCACCACTTAATGGGGAATTTTTTCCTACATGGTTATGCCTTTTGGATTGAATTAATGCACCTATTGTGTTCTCCCCATTATGGTACAAGCATTTCAGGACTTAATCCATAAATTTATTCAAGTTTAATTGGATGACTGGACTGTGTATGGGTTGGTGAAAGACCATATTGATAATTTGAGGATGATGTTTGAGAGATGTCAGAAATTAAGGATATCCCTCAACATTAAGAAATGTATTTTTTCTACTCCATTTGGGACTCTGTTAAGACATATTATATGTAAATAAGGCTTACTAGTGGATCCTGCCAAAGTCACAGTTATTATAGGATTAGGGGATCCTACTAGTCAAAGCATAGTGCACAGATTCCTTGGGCATATGGTGTACTAAAATAAATTCATGAAGGGGTGTGCCAAGATCATTGTGCCCTTGGAGGAATTGATAAAACAAAAGAGTGCCTTTCATTGTGGAGAGGTGCGGCAGAGGGAATTTAACACTTTGAAGCATAGGCTTGTCATGACGCCCATACTACATTTTCCCTCTTAGGATAAGCCTTTTCATGTGAATTTTCATTCCTCAAGGATAAATATGGGAGCAGTACTGACACATCCTAGTGAGGGAATTTTTTATCATCCCTTGTGTTTTACTAGTAGAAAGTTGACACTAGCAAAATATAATTACACAACTACTAAGCACGAGACACTACCAATTATCTACGCATTGCACAAATTTTGACAAGACCTATTGGCAAAACCTTTTATATTCTACATGGACCACATGGCATTGAAATACTTGGTGAACAATCCCATTTTGTAATGGCACATATGTCGTTGGGTCCTATTATTCCAAGAGTTTGAGTTCAAAGTGGTTGTGAAACCAGGGAAGAGAAATTAAGGACCTAACCACTTATAAGAATTAAGTCAGGGGAGGATGCAAAAAGCA
This sequence comes from Taxus chinensis, assembly GCA_019776745.2. NCBI lineage: Eukaryota > Viridiplantae > Streptophyta > Pinopsida > Cupressales > Taxaceae > Taxus > Taxus chinensis. Next base: position 553,996,384 of record CM034150.1, read on the forward strand.
TTAAGGATAGCATGTTGGATGCACAACTATTTAGGTTGTGGAACACACCTTCAGTCTTGGAAGATATTGCACTATTCTTGAAAATAGGTGTGGCATCGGAAGGAATGAAGGCTGTAGAGAGCAAGTAGTTAGCAATACTCATCATACCCTACATGTTGATTTATGGAGACCTTTTTAATTTAGGACGTGATGAGGTTCTGTTTCGATGTGTATTGGAACATGAGCACATTGAAATTATGGAGGAAGCTCATGGTGGGATTACAGGAGGACACTATACAGGAAATTCTACTGCGTGGAAGATTCTACTTGTAGGGCTTTGGTGGGAAACCATCTACTAGGATTGTATTGAGTTTTGTAAGGCCTATGACCATTTCTACCACCTTGGAAAACCTGGGAAGAGGGATGAAATTCCCTTACGACCAATAGCCAGCGCCGAACTATTTGAAAAATGGGCAATCGACTTTGTAGGCCCAATTTCACTAGCCACACAAAGGAATGGTTCATGGTATATCATTACTTGCACTAATTACTTGACACGATGGGTAGAAGCAACACCTATGAGGGATTACATTACAATGACAGCTGCTAGATTTTTTGGGAGAACATAATTAGTAAGTATGGTTTTCCTTTAAGCTTAGGAAGTGATAGGGGTACACATTTTCTCAATGAAATAGTTAGGATTCTACTAATGGAATTTATGGTGGCCCATCACAAGACTACCCCCTACCACCCACAGGAAAATGGAACTACTAAGGCATTCAAAAAAATACTAAGTCACACATTGACTAAGATATGTGATGTTAGAAGAAAAGATTAGGATGACAAGGTATCAGTCATTCTATGGGCATACAAGACAACCTACAAGAGATTGAACAAGACCACAACCCATTTCAATCTGGTGTTTACCAACTGAAAAATGTTTTAACAGTCAAATTCAAGGGTACCAGACACTACATATAGGTTCACGCGCATCATGCCTTGGATGATGAAAAAGTGCTTAATTTCCTCTTCTGACATGATTTGACGTAGTTCATGATGACAAGATGATCACTTTCATAGATGATTCAGAAGCTCTAGAAAAGGTTATCTGTATTCTACACAATGTACTGGCAATGATTATCTCATCAGGTAACAACTTCTTCATTTTCCCATTGACTGGAATGAGGGCGTTGTTGTACCAATCCATCTGATATGTACCATCCCCCCACTTCTTTACAAAAGTTCCATTGGTTAAAAAAATACCATCAGGGTGGGGGAATATCTACTTGATTTAAAATAGCTAGCTAATTGACAAGCGCTTTTCTCTGGGACAAGCAGCACCAGGCTCATTTTAGTGGCAGTAGGCTTAATCCTTCCTACTATAACATCAGTCCTCTTGATACTTGTACATGGAGGTAGCATTGACCCATTAACTGTATAATGTTCCCTTTATTTCTTTTTCTAAAGCTTATGAGTTCCCCTTTTTCATTGCTTGTTCCTTTCTTTATTGTCATGATGCTCCTTATGAATCAATAACCACATTATTTACTAAGGTTTCCTATGCGCAGAGGACTGCATAAGTAGTGTTAGTGTAGAAAGGTTCAATTTTCTCAGTTATGCGAAGAAAAGTATGTAGCTATTATATTCAAGTTGATTGACCCAGTAGAAGGAAGTGGTAAGTATGTGAGAAAGTACCTTTAGAAATGGTGGGTGAATAAATTATGGTTTCAAGGAGGGTGTACAAATTTCACAACCTGGGCAAATGCATCAAGATGCATCTGATAGAACTCAACCTCTCAAATTTGAATTTTGGTTTCCTTAATGTGGAAAAAATTATGTCACAAGGAAAGATGATAGTTCCTTCGGTATTGCTACAAGGGGAGCGAACACTTAGTCCTATCAGATTTGGCATTTTGGGTTTTCTGTGGTCCAACAGGTTGTCGAAGGTTTTTCTTGTAGGATTGGTCTTAGTGTGTAAGACAAGTGCTTAAATTTGGCCTAGTGGAGCATTAAGCCACATGCTTACCTGTCTAGAAATAAGTTGGTAGGGATAGGTAGCTCCTATTTATTACAACAACTGGAGGATAGTAACCAAATCTTCCTTGGATCCTTTTATGGGGTGGACTACTTCATTTTTCTTGTTCATTTGTTCCCTAATCATGAAATCATATGATTCGTTGTTGCGAACTAGGGAATCTAGCCACTGCTTCATGAATAGGATCATTAGCATCATCATCAAATCCCTTAGTGTGTGACTAGAAGTGGAACATATAGAATCATTGGTTTCTTATGGTGTACACAGGCATGAGAAAATTCAGTCTTGCAGGTTCGCTCATATCCTTGTGGTTTCATCTTCATCCTAGTTAGGTTCTTGGACTTCAGCATAGTTGCATAAATATAGAAGGATTTCTTCTGAGGAGGTGGCCCTTTCAGGATTGAGCAGAGTAGTTGAGCTAGAGCAAGTGATGAGGCTAGAATATGTCCAATTAATGTATACTATATGATCTCATCTTGCTCTCCTTCTGATTAAGTTTGATTACATTGTGTGACTTTTAATTGATCTGACATGAGTTAGGATGTAACTATATGTCTTTTGATTGATTGTGATTCTAATGTTAAAAGCTTTGAAATTCTTGACGTAGTGTGTGTTTAAATTTATTTTTTTAATAGAGCAGGTCTAATCAGTTAAGGAAATGAAGCAGGTTGCATTCAGTATGTTTTTGATAGTGTCTATTCCTACACAACTTAGTTCTGGAACTTCCAAGCTAGTTCTGAAACTCCATCACATAGGCATCATTTAGTTCTGAAACTTTTAGACTTCATTAGATATATGGAAATAGAGAAATAGAACACAGAAGAGAAAATAGAGTAAGTACTCAAATCTAGTACATTTGTAATTCTAAATGTGTTATCAATAAAATAGCCATTCCTATTTGAGATAATTCTGAGTTCTTAAATCCTGATTCAAGGAAGAGCAAGGTCCCACTCCCCCAAGGACCAAGATATTCATTTATTTGGTTTTTATATTTCTTCAGCAAATAGCTTAGATCTGTTAATTATGTAGTGTTTTAGTTCTTTCAGTTAAAATTTGTTGTGTACTTGTTCCTACAGGTGTTTAGATAGATTCTTATATTTCTTGCAATTTTTTTCAGGCATTCTAAATTGAGTGTATTTATTTCCAAAAGCAAGTGTGTTTACTTTCAGAATCAAGTATGTTTATTTTCTAGTAGTAAGTGTGTTTCCATTCTGCATGGTGTGTTTCCTTTCAGCAAATCTTTCAGTGTGTTTATTTTCAACAAGTTTTCATAGTTTTATTTAAATAAGGTTTTACCAAGAAGTCCTTAAGACATTAAAGAGATCCCCCAGAAAATATAAAAAATAAATACAGTCAACTACTAGATCGGTTAAAGTACTCTTGTTGCATATAGCTTTAGACACACCCATGGTTTGATATAACATCAACAAGAAGTCTATTAAATGAAGGAAATGATGAGACACCCATCATTTTTGGTGCCATTTCCCGGGAACACTAGTTGGAACTTTCTAATTAAGTGTTAGCAAGAGCAATAAAACATACATCTAGTAGTTGAAGAATCTTCCCTACTATATCACAAAATATATGAGTATACCAAGAGACTCATTGGGTAGATTCCTTCCAAAAACATCTTCACAATAATTCATAACATCCTCTAGTAAAAGTAAGGAAATTAATCAAGAATTGGAGGCACCATCATCCCTTGTTAGTCACGAAACAAAATTGCCATTTTTGGAATTCTCAGATCAGTCACCTGAAGGGAGTGGAACTTTTAGGAGAAGGCTTATTACCCAAGATCCATTTAGGGTAAGTTTTGATTCTCAATTGAGTAGTCAGCCTCCTACTCCTAATTTTTCACCTTCCCCAAGGCATACCACTTACCATATTGATTGGGAGGAAAATTCAGAAAATATTTTTAAATTGGCACGAGAAACTGAGAGAGAACCTGATAGGACTTTTACCTATCCAATCCAATTGGGAGATGATGACACATCCAATGAAAAATATCTCACCTGCACATTTACCCACCTTTAGAGGGATTTCATATGAAGATCCTGACCAATTTCTGTATGAATTCAAGGTACTATGTCAGACTTATGATTATAAAACAGATAATCAAAAACTCAAGTTGTTTCCATCCACTTTGAAGGATGCCGCAATGAGGTGGTTCATGGGATTACCATCCAACTCTATTAGCACTTGGGCACAAATGGAGACTACATTCCTAGATAAATACCAAGATTATTATACAGGGAGAAATAGGAAGGAAGAATTCTTCAAAATCAAGCAGGAGGATGATGAAAACATAGAAGACTATTTAGACAGATTCCTCTTTGTTAGTAAAAGATGTGGATTTTTACTTATAGAGGAGTTAAGTAAAACCATTTTTCTTAAAAGTTTGGATGATGAATCTAGAGAATCCCTTAACTTGATAGGAGGTGGATACATTTATCAGATAAGAATGAATGGAATTAAAGAGATTTGTAGAAGCTATTCCAGAATGAGAGGTGGACCTAGAAAAGGAAAATCAATGAAAAGCTTGAATGCAGACATGAATAAACTAATGGATGAGTTAGAAAACTTTAAAATAGACATTTTAGTGCAATTAACCTCTACTATGGATGGATTACAAGCTAAAGAAAATTCCAAAACTGAACCATTGGCTATGTATTGTCCTAGATGCAGGAAGAATCATGCATTAAGATACTGCCCTTTGGATAAAACAGAAATCATGTCTTATCTGTGAATATAAAGAACATGATACTGATGTTTGTTCCTTACGTCCTATTATTAAAAATCATCTTAAACAAAATTTTGACTCATCTACAACAAAAGAATTGAATTTTGTTCAGAGATAACCTGACCAAGGGTATTTGATGCCAAGATCAATTCCTAATCCATGGATGATGCCATGGGATGCTCATTTAGTACCAAAAAATTGGGGACAATGACCTTGGGTACCTCAACCAACTTAGAACCCTCAAGATTGGGCAAATCAAGCTTTGTATGCTCAGGGACATCAAAAAACATGGGCTGGTCAAGGAAATCCTTATGCTTGGTCACAACCTAGATTGAACCGTGACAATTATTCCCAAGGAAGAACATATCAAAATCAAAACCAACAGGCCATCATGGGATCCCGTGCACAAAATTCACAAAATGAGAATGTAGTCCAAACAAAAATGCCAACACAGCTAGTAGCAAACCCTAGAAACAAACAAACAACTCTTGTTTATGGAACAGAACTAGAAAAATCAGTTGATTTACATGCTATGGATTGTAAGGATATTCAAACTAGATCTGGGAAAATCATTAACAGTCCACCCCTTATAATCACTGAAATGATAGAAGAAAATTAAATTCCTAGTACTGTTGTTCCAAAAGAGGATATAGAAAGAAAATAAAAGGAGCCAAATAGCAACACTACTGAGACTCCATTTCCAAAGAGATTCAAAGAAGCTATAGAAATCAAGGAGTATAAATTGGTACAGGAACTAAGGAAATTGAATATTGAAATACCACTATTACAAGTAATTAAAGATATTCCAAAATTGAACAAATTAATCAAAATGTTGTGTATGAAAATTCCTGGAAGGAAGAAACAATACCCCAAGACTATCAAAGTAGATGGGAAACTTGTTGATTTATTAGTAGGAAAACTTTTACTTCCCAAATACAGAGATCTTCGAAGTCTTGTTATTTTTATCTCTATATGAAATAAGGATGTACATAATGTTTTGATACATTTGGGAGCTGTCATTAATGTAATGATAGTGGATACTCTGAAAACATTACCATTAATGGGTATATAACCTAGTAATACCATATTGCAGATGGAAAATCAGTTTGTAGCAAAACCAGAACGAATTATTGAAGACATGTCAGTTATGGTGGAGGTCATGGGAATATCCAGTTGAATTCCTTATACTGTAGCCAAAAGGTAAAACATTTGATTATCCCATTATTTTGGGTAGACCATGGTTAGCTACAGTTACTCGCTTTGATAGATTGCAAGTCAGGTGATATGACAATCTCGAATGGTAATAACTCTAAAAAAATTTCCTTATATCCTACTACACAACCTTTTACTAAAAATCATGAACAATTATGGGTTGATTCTTCTAAAATTAATAAGCAAAAATTGTCTTCTTTGGCTATGATCACATTGCAGGATCATGTAAGATAAGTAGAAGACATGATTAATTCACCATTGGATGAGAACCTACTGTCTTCAGAGCAATTAGAAATAGTTTTGGAACTCGTGAACCTTAGTTTTGGAACCCATGAACTTAGTTCCAAAACCTGAGAACTTAGTTCCAAAATCCATGAACCCATGAACTTAGTTTTGGAACCTATGAACTTAGTTCTAAAACCTGTGACTATAGTTCCAGAACCACCACATTTAGTCCTGGAACCATGACAACAACAATTCTCTTTTATTGAAAATTATTTCACTTCGAAGGAACGATATTTATCATGGGGAGAGGATGAATCAGTAGCTTCAATTTTAAGTACATTAGGAAGTGGTGAAGAATTTATGGAAAGAGGCAGCGACGAGGAATTTGGCCTGGAAAGAGATAAGTATCATAATTCTCATTACTTTCCTTTTTCCAGTATTCTGTCTCAAGGAACTTTTGAGATGTTTGCTACATACCAGATGTTGTTACCACATGCATGTCCATTAAACACTTTAATGAAACCCTTTCCACAAATTAGTTCATCACATATTGGAACCAAGCATGCTGAAATTCAACCAGGTAAAACTTTAAACATTAACAGCTGGTTGAAGGAGGATGAAGAAGATAAATTGTTTGATGTTTTAAAAAATCATACTAAAGATTTTTCTTGGGAATACAAAGATATGAAGGGGATTAATCTAAGTATCTACACTCATCACATATATACTGAAAACATTAAACCAGTTCGGCAACCGCAAAGAAGGACTAACCTAGCTTTAAGGGATATAGTCAAACAAGAAATTGAAAAACTATTACAAGTAGGTTTCATCTACCCTATCTCAGATAGCCGGTGGGTATCTCCTCTGGTAATTATTCCCAAAAAGAATGGAACATGTAGAATATGTGTTGACTATAGGGAACTAAAAAGAATCCACAATGAGAGATTATTTTCCCTTACAATTCATAGATCAAGTCCTAGATAACCTTTCAGGTAAACAATACTTTTCTTTCTTGGATGGCTTTAGTGGGTACAATCAAATCAGAGTTTCTGCTGAAGATCAGGACAAAACTACATTTACATGTCCATGGGGAACCTTTTCCTATAGGGTATTACCATTTGGTTTATGCAATGCTTCTGCAACTTTCCAGAGAGTTGTACTTGCAATCTTTGTTGATATAACAAATGATTTTGTTGAAGTATATATGGATGACTTCACTATACATGGAGATACATTTGAATATGCTTTGAGAAATCTGGACAGAGTGTTAACAAGATGTGAAAAACATAACCTATCTCTTAGTGATGAAAAATGTTTGATGATGGTGGATGAGGGAATTATATTAGGACACCATATTTCAAAAAAAGGAATTAAGGTGGATCAAAACAAAATTAGGATCATTTCAGATTTACCTATTCCTTAGACCCCCACAAATATCAAATATTTCTAGGGCATGCTAGGTACTATAGGTGCTTTATAAATATTTTAGTAAAAATTGCTCCCCCATGTTTAATTTGCTAACCAAGGACTGTGAATTTATTTGGGATGAAAAGTGTCAACATGCTTTTGAATAAATTAAAAACAAATTAATTAGTGCCCCAATATTGAGAGGTCCTAATTGGGAAAATCCATTTCATATCCAAACAGATGCCTCAAATTATTCTATTGGTACAGTATTGGGACAGAAAGATGAGGAAGGAAAGATGTATGAAATTTATTATCTTAGAAAGAATCTTACTCCCACTGAAAAGAATTACACCACCACTGAAAAGGAATTTCTTGCTATAATTTATGCAATCAATAAATTCAGACATTACATTACAAGGTACAAGATATTTGTACAACACAGATCATTCAGCAATTAAGTATTTAATGAAAAAACCAGCTGGTTGGAGGAAGATTCATTAGATGGTTATTACTTTTGCAAGAATTTGATATTACCATTGTGGACAATCCAGGTAAATCTAATGTGGTATCTGATTTTTTGTCAAGACTAACCACCATAGGGGATCAAGATCTAGTCAAGGATAACTTTCCAGATGAACAACTGTTTGCAATCTCAGCAAGTACACCATGGTTTGCTAATATGGAAAATTATCTTGTAATAGGGAAGTTTCCTCCTTTCACTAAAAACAAATAAAGAAGTTAATTAAAACCAGCGCATGATTCAAATGGTTAAATGGAATGCTATTTAAGTGTGGTCCTAATTTTGTCTTGTGCAGGTGTGTAAGAGAGGATGAAATATTTGACATCCTCAAAGAATTTCATGATGAACCAAGTGGAGGACACTATTCAGTAAAAATAACAACTCATAAGATACTTAGTACTAGTTATTATTGGTCATCTCTGTACAAGGATGCGAAAAGATATATCAAGAGGTGTGATCCTTGTCAAAGGATGGGACAACCAACTTTCACCAATGAAATGTCTCTTCAGCCTCAAGTTGTGGTTGAACCATTTTAGAGATGGGGATTGGATTTTTTTGGTCCCTTTAATCCTCCTTCACAAGGGAAGGAATATATTATTGTATGTACTGACTATGTGAAAAAATGGGTAGAAGTGTAGGCATTAACAAATGCCACTGAGGAAGTAGTTACTGATTTCCTTTAGAACATAATTATGATCAAGTTTGGAGCACCAAAGAGCATAGTTTCAGATCAGGGGCCACAATTCATGTCTAATATGATCTAAGATTTCACAAGGTATTACCAAATCAATCATAGGAAGTCATCTCCTTACCATCCACAATCAAATGGACAAGTTGAAGTAAAAAACAGAGAATTAGAGAACATTCTTACCAAAACGATTGAATTTGGGAGAAAAGATTGGGTAAAGAGACTACATGAAGTTTTCTGGGCTTATAATACAACTTGGAAAACTACAACAGGGTTTTCACCCATATGAATTAGTCTATGGGAAAAATCCCTTGTTGCCTATAGAATTTGAACTTCAGACATTGAGGACAACAATGAAGGTGGGAATTGAGTTGAATACAGCTCAAAAATAAATAATCCTTCAACTCAATGAGTTGGATGAATTTAGATTTGAAGCACTTCAGTAGACAAAGATGATTCAAGAGAAAAGGAAGCAATGACATAACATACATATCAAGAAAAGACAATTCAAAGTAGGAGACTAGGCATTGCTATTCGACTCTAAGTACCAATAGTTCAAGGGAAAATTGAGAATCAGATGGTTGGGACCCCTATAAGATTGAAAAGATATTTGACAATGGTTCTATTCAGTTACTTCCCATTGATGGCAGCAACATAACACTCTTGGTCAATGGACATAGGCTGAAACTCTATAGGAAGCCTCCCACTAAGGATGAATTTTTGAGGAAGATTGAAGCAGAAAAATAATTTGATCATATGGAAGAACTCAGTTATTCCAAAATGATCAAATAACCAAATGATAGATCCAAAATTAAGGGAAGAAGATGAAAACTAGCAAATGACGTTTTCTTCCCCAATATATATATATAATTCTCTCAAAGGTCAATTGAAAACCAGTAGATGGCAGTTGACCTTTTTTTTTTGGCTAGTTCAAATAAAGGAATTCTTTTGAATTCCAGATGTCTTATCTTATCATGTTTTTTTCCACTTGTAGGAATGCCAAGTTATCATAGCAAAAGGATTACATCATCAAGGACGGTAATTATGTCTTTTTTAACTCATTTAGGGTTGATTAAATGTTTGCATGTGTGATGTGACTTAATTTAAAAGTAGGTATGATGAGTCATATATTTATACATTATGATTACAAGTGTGTAATCATTAAATTTATTTGGATGGAATAATTGGTGGCATGGTTATCATTAATAATCATTATTGTAAAAATCAAGTGAAATAAGTTACAGAGATATTTTGAGGAAGGAGCAGCGAATTGAGTTTGTATTCCATAGTAGTAATAACAGAGAATTCAGAAGTTCCGCAGCTAATAACTAAGGTTTCATAGATAAAAACAAAATTTCCACAACCAAGTTGTCAGTTGTGTAGCTAAGAAAAGGGCCCGGCAACCAATTCACACAAAATCAAAAGAGACAAATATCAAGCCGATATGGGGATTAAGAAGAAATATGAACTAGAGGATGATTCCCAACTACTCACAGATGAATAAGTGGCATCCATCTTTGAGCATGTAGGATGGCTTGAATTGTTGAAGAAATTTTCAAGGCATGATGACGAATTGGTAAGAGAATTCATCATAAACCTAGAATGGTCCAGAACAAAGGTGAGAAATGTCTTTATTACTTTTTCTGTAAATGCTATAAGTAATGTTTCTAGAGTGCCCATTGTGCATGTCCCATAACTTACCAAGGGGACTTTGAAAGAATTGGTTGAAGTCGTATTGCAAGAAGAAGAACTAAACCCCAGTACATCTATAATATAAAGAAAATAAAAAAAGGGGTCAGAAGGGACAGTTTGCCCAAAACCCTTTGACAGGGTAGCATTTTGGATAGTAACATATTTAACCTACGATGGTTAGTTTGGGTTTGTGGGGAAAATAAGTCTTAAAAATGCTCATATATCTGAAGTATAGAGCCACCAAACCTGAATACATAATAAACCTCCCGAGGTTTCTTTTTAATTCCATTCAGACCATGGCTCATAGGTATTCCTAGGGTGTTGGGACAATTAGGAATCATGGTCTAATTCATTTGATATGCTAGCACCATTTCCTGTCAAAGAAGAATGGAGAAGAAATTTGGGAGAAGTTTCTTGGCAAGTTCAAGAAAAATCCTAATATTATCATAAGAACAATTCCAGCCCCCATTCTCTCCTTCAGCTAATCTGGAAATTGATGCCCATGTAGAAGGACAGAGGGAAATGAAAAGAGAGAACATACCAAAAAAAATAAGGTCAGTGAGAAAGATAAAAAAGCAAAAACCATCTATACCTGTGAAGGAAATTCCTTCTTCTATACCGGCTTTAGGGGAGCCAATATCCTTCTCTAACGGTGATAGCTCACCCACACAAGAACAAGAAAGAATAATAAGAAGAATCTCTAGAAGAAAATTCACTATTGGGCATGTTGAACTTCCCTAAAAAAATAAAAAATTCATAAGAGGTCAAGGGAAACCCCAGAAGGGAAGGAGTGAGTAGGAAATAATGGAAGAGGCAGCTGCTGACATTTTGGGTAGCATGGTCATGACTCCACCTGAGCCAAGTCAATTTGAAATGGACAAAGGAGAGGAGAGATTTGAAGAGCAAGATTTTTAGGAATTGGCTGAACCATCAGCAGTGCCACATGAAGAAGAAGAGTTGACATCCAACATAAGAAAAGGAAATTTTCCTTTGATAGAAGAAGAATGCCCAACTCCTCAAATAATTTCAGAGGAAGAAGAAAGACAACAAGTTAAACATGCTTTGTTCTTGTCTAGAGCAGAGCTCATTATCAGAGAAAAATATGAGGAATTGGACTTCCTAAAACTTAAATTGGAACAAAGGGAAATGCTCATTGATGAGCTAACAACTCAGCTTGCAGCCAAGACTAAGGAGTTATCAGCAACCAAGAAGCAGCTGATAGAAAAAGAGGAAGAATTCCAGACTTTTAGAAAATAGAGTGTTGTGTCCACTGCCTCTACACATACTGATTTGACCTATTTGCCACTCAAACATCTATGGGATGGCATTTACAAAGAGCATAGAGAAGAAAAAACATCAAATGAATAATTAAAGACCAAGATGGAGGAAGAGATAAGGAAAGAAAAGAATGGGAAGAAAAATTTTATAAGGAGGAAGGAAATAAATATAAATGTCTTGCCAAAATTTATATGGTCTATATTATGAGTGTTAAATTGCTTGCCTGCAGGAGGCCTTCTCCTGCATATAGTGTGTTTTAAGAAGAGCAGTTCATTTATCGGCAGCTGTCAAGGATTGCATGTGGGCTTCCACATGAACTACAAGATGAATCTGAATTCATGGAAACTTACTCTCTATCCAGACCTGAGCATAAAAATCTCCTGTGTGAATTTTATCTTTGCAATTATATGCTAGAGAAAAACATAGGATTTATGATCAACTTGTATGTAGGGGAGAGCTAGCTCAAAGCATTTGTCTCTATTTTGCAAAACTAGATTGCATGAAAGGAAAGGGAATCTGAATTTTATTGAAATCCAGCTCAACAGGCCTCTGTATGAGAGCTCACTATGGTAAAACTTATACCTTCCTCACACATTTTATAACTCATGTCTTAGATAGGAGATTCAAGACACATTACCATGCCATTCTGTAAAAGAGTATTGATGCCTTCACCTCCTATGAGGAGGAAAAAATTGAAGATATTTACGAAGGATGCTCAAAGAGGTGGGAAGTCTTTACTGTTTCTTTGAAAAGAAGGGAAGTAGTTTCCCATAAAAATCTAATCTGGAGTTTAGGAAGGGCCAAAGCATTATGCACAATAATTCCCCAAGTCAATGAAACCTATGGGTAGATATAGATGGGAATGCGAACAAGGCCCCCCTCTACTTCTCACACCCATGTCTCCTTGGCAAAACAGAGAACCTCAAGACCCTGCTGAATTTGAAAAGTGGGGGAGGAAAATAGAAGGAGCTGGGTACATTACATTTAGGCTTAAGCATTAGGAAATCTAGTTTCAGCCATTTGATCTAAGAAATCAAATGGAATGTAGAACATATGATCCCACTTTTGAAGAATGAGTTTGGAAAGGGACTTACACACAAGTAAGTTTGGGGGAAATGATGAGGCCAGAATATGTCTAATTAATGTATAATATATGATCTCATCTTACTCTCCTTCTGATTAAGTTTGATTGCATTGTGTGACTTTTAGTTGATCTGATATGAGTTAGGATGTAACTGTCTATCTTCTGATTGATTGTGATTCTAATGTTAAAAGCTCTAAAATTTCTGACGTAGTGTGTGTTTAAATTTAGTTTTTTTAATAAAGCAGGTCTAATTAGTCGAGGAAATGAAGCAGGTGGCATTCAGGATGTTTTTGATAGTGTCTATTCTGACACATCTTAGTTATGGAGCTTCCAATCTAGTTCTGGAACTCCATCACACAGTCATCATTTAGTTTTAGATCTTTCAGACTTAGTTCAAGAACTCCAGTATTTAGTTCTAGAATTTTTGGACTTAGTTCCAGAATTCCTGTGGATAGCTCTGGAACTCTCACATTTTTGATCCTTAACAATTTCCTATGGTTCTGAAACTTCTCCAAAGTTCCAGCACCAATGGAAGTTATCTATTTTAAACCACATCCAGAAATTTTACATCTACGACCCTTTCAATAAGGAAGGATGAGAAGATTTATGAACGTAAATCCAGGGAGAGTTATCCTACAACTATCTGATCAACCACAATCTGACTCAGCATCTATTCTAGGCATGGTTTGATTTCATCAGAATCATTGAGACAACTGTGATTGTAAAATGTATATAAAATCATACCTGTAGTAGATAGAAATTATTAGATATATGGAAATAGAGAAATAGAACAGAGAAGATAAATAGAGTAAGTACTCAAATCCAATATGTTTGTAATTCCGAATTTTTTATCAATAAAATATCCATTCCTATTTGAGATAATTTTGAGTTGTTAAATACTGATTCAAGGAGGAGGAAGGGCCCACTCCCCCAAGGACCAAGATATTCATTTATTTGGTTTTTATATTTCTTCAACAAATAGCTTAGATCTGTTAATTCTGTATTTTTTTAGTTCTTTTAGTTAAAATCTGTTGTGTACTTGTTCCTGTAGGTGTTTAGATGGATTCTTATATTTCTTGCAATTATTTTTGAGCATTCTAAATTGAGTGTGGTTATTTTCAAAAGCAAGTGTGTTTACTTTCAGAATCAAGTATGTTTATTTTCTAGTAGCAAGTGTGTTTCCATTCTTCACGGTGTGTTTCCTTTCAGCAAAGCTTTCAGTGTGTTTATTTTCAGAAAGTTAACATAGTTTGATTCAAATAAGGTTTTACCAATAATTCCTTAATACATTAAAGAGATCCCCCAGAAAATATTAAAAAAATACAATAAAATACTAGATCGGTTAAAGTACTCTTATTGCATATAGCTTTAGACACACCCCTGGTTTGATATGACATCAACAAGAAGTTGATTAAATGAAGGGAATGATGACACCCATAAGGAAGGAGTGATATATTTTAAATGGATAGAAAGAATGGCACCAAAGAAGGAAACCATTTCACCAAAGAAATAGAAGGGCAAGGGAAAGGGAAAATAAACCACTGTTGTCGCAAGCTCCAATGAGGAATGGTACACAAAAATGCAATACCCATACGGAGTATTGTTAGGAAAGGAGTGTGTGTCACACTTAAGAAAAATGACCATGAATGATTATAACCATTACATGAGCACAACTGAGAAGGAAATTGTGTTAGAGTTGGTCCATCCAACTAATAAAAGGACACTAGATGGGATGCCGATATACATTAATGAGGTGAAATTCAAATTAGAGAAGGTAGGGTTATTGCAATTGTATGAGTTTCCTTACTTTGGTAATCCTGAGTGACAATATTAGTGGTTGATGTCACACATAGATGAACACCATGTCTACTTTGCATGCCACAAGATGCACATAAAACCACAATTTATATCTAAGTTCATTAGCCTAAATTGTGAAGGGGAATCCATAGATGATGATCTAAGTGATAACGAGGCTATCAAGGAGACAGTAGAAGCTTATGACTACAAGAAGGTTTCGTGATACTTTGATGTCACAGAGATTCCAGACCCTATTATGAGGATGGTCACATTCTTAGTGACCAAGATTAGTGATCAAGAACTATGGACGCTAGTGAACAAGGCATGGCTAAATGTATGCTGGAAGATATCATAGGGATCCATCTAGAACTTATTTGCTTTCATTGTGGATTAAATCATAAGTAGCATGTAGGAAGGAGAGAAGATATTATTTAGAAACATCCTTCTCACCATCATCTTCTCAGAGATCAGAGTGCCCGATGGGAAAGAAAAATTTGTTTGGGAGTATCCAAAAGAGGATCCCTCACCCGTAAAAAGGTTTGAAAAGTACACTTGTGAAACCATGATGGTCACTCATAAGGCATGCCTAGAGAAGTGGTATAAACAAATGCGTGACACATTCAAGGCAGAGTAGAGGATCCCAGAGTAGTTTTCCATGCTCATGGATGGAGAATCAAAATTTACATTTTACCAACACTTCCGCAT
Organism: Taxus chinensis; assembly: GCA_019776745.2. NCBI lineage: Eukaryota > Viridiplantae > Streptophyta > Pinopsida > Cupressales > Taxaceae > Taxus > Taxus chinensis. The sequence goes on from CM034150.1 coordinate 554,011,746, forward strand.
TGGCAGGTTCACTTTGACAAATGGGACTAAGATCCTGTGGTGCAAGTTTCCCTTCTGCTTCACCATGTAATACATTCAAGCAGGGGTCAACAAGTTCAAGGAGGCCAAAAGACTGAGGTACGACCTTAGTGAGGTGGACCAAGACCACTGCGAGCTATGAAAAAATATTGTGTACCCTAAGAAGCGCACACACATGGAGAAGTATGTCTCCCACGAAGTTCAAATGATGAATCCAATAACACTACCAATCACTGGAAGGGCTGCAATGAGGGTATATCTTCGCATAAGGCTGAAGTTTGAAAAAGGCACCTATCTAGAGAGTGATGTCTCCATTCTAGAAGACCCCACAAGTCATAAAAAGGCCACGCCAAAAAAGAGGGAAAGAGAAGAAGGCACTAAGTGTGATGACTACAAAATTGTTGGACGCACCTAAAATAGTCACAAAGCCTAGCACTTACGCGTGTAGAAAGAAGTCCCTACTGAAGGAAAATACATGAGAAAAAGAGGTGCCAAAGCATGAAGAGCTCCTCACCCATGATGAATCAATAATGAATATTTCTCCTATCAAGGAGAAGGAGAAAGAATAATCTCCTATACTGGAATCCTCAGTTAGGAATAAGCAGAAGGTGGCAGAAGAGGCAAACTCGAAGGAGATAGAAAGCCTAGATGCCTACATTGGAAACAAGGATGATGACGAGCCTAAAGGAGGTGAAGACCATCTAGTGTATGATATACATGATTATGAGGAAGAGGGAGATGAAGAGAAGAATGACGAGAAAGATGAGGAGAATGAAAAGGAGTAAGCAAAGGATCAAGGAAAGGGGGTGAGCGAAGAGCTGAGCACCAAAAAACAAGGAACCCCAAGCCTCAACAAGGAGCAAGTGGAGAAATCCATAGAGAGAGAAGTGGTGGGCATCATGAAGGAGTTAGTGGAATAGGATTTGGAGTAGAGCGTGGAATTTTTTTGAACAAGATGGAAGAAGAGTGTTGGGAAGGAGTATGACAACATGGGTGGGAATCCCAATTTGGTGGTAAGCTTCCTAAAATTTGTGTGAATAGGTGGGAATGGCGTATTGGTGGAATAAGAATAGGGAATGGGATACATTAATGATCTTAGCAAGGTGTTACATGTGCACTTCCAAAGCACCATACCAACATAGAAAATCATGGCTATGTCATCGTTTGATGAAGAAGGAAGATATCCCCGAACCAAGAAGATGCTCTCTTGGGCATTCAAGACTCACATAGATGAACCCAAGTTTGAGGTAAATCAAAGAGCACTGATGAAGGTGCTAGAAAAAAAGTATTAAATCCCTTTGTGAATTCTCAGTAGCTATCAAATGAACAGGTCTGCAATGTACTCAACAAGGTTTTAGTTAAAGTTGAGGCCAGACTATTCAGGAGAAATGATAGAGTGAGATGCCTAGAGGAAGAAGCGTAGAAGAAAAATAAGGAGATCGTGGAAAAGAGAAAGGACCTAAAGGAAGAGGAGTTGATCAGCACTTAGTTGAGGTGTGAGCTGAAAGAATAAAAATCAAAGGTGTGTGAAGTCTCCAAGAAGGTGGAGATGATTATGGATTCCATTGTCTTGAAGCATCCCAACTTAGTGCCACCCAAAAAAAATTATAAATCAACCTTGCAATTTCTAGAGGATTTGAATCGCATTCTCACAATGGAGAGACAACCACTCTCTTTAGAGTCTATAGAAGAGGCTCAGATGCGCTAGGATAAAGAGGAAAAAATGAAGGTTGTCAGTATTTTGGATCAATACACTAAACTTATTTTAGAGGGGAAGGTTGTCGCACAATTCATTGAAGCTACATATGACAAGTGCACTGATAGAGATAGAGTGGCAAGCATCCTGTTAGCCTCTCATGAGATGGAACTCAAGGAGTTTCAAGAGAAAAATAAGGGAAATAGAGAAGAAATATATAAGATCCTAGATAATGTGGAAAAGAAGTCGGAAGTAATCAAGACCCTGTGAGGCTCAATCAAGAGCCGGCTAAAGGATTTATACCCCCAGATCACCCACATGATGGATGCACTTGAGGACTTGGGAAAATAGTTGGAAAGTATTGTTGAGACCATGAGTGCCAAATGTGATGAATTAAGTTTTGAGGAGGTGAGCACCTTAGTCAGAGACCTCTGTCAGCAAGCGTAGAATGAGGTTGATGCTTGGGAGAAGCTAGAGGCATAAATAAGGAAGGATTTCCCTCTCCTCCTTAAAAAATAAGCATTTAATCTTCATTCTCCCCATTCTTTCATTTTTTTTCCCAATTCTTCATTCCTTTATTCTTTCTATCCAACCATTTTAAGAGCCCTCCATTCTTTATTCTTTGTAGAGAAGTTTTTTCAAGGACAGAGAACAGGCGTAGTGTGGGGTGATGTTAGGCCCTAGGATATCGACTAAGTACAAGAAGGCACGTGGGCACGCGGGGGACCTATATGAAGAAGGGTGTGTGGGTTGAAGGCACGTAGGGAAAGGTTCTGGTAGGGTTTAGTAGAGCACACGACGTGTGCATAAGACAAGATAGTGTTGGAGCTTAGCCATATTCAGAGATCCAAATAGCACATGAGGAAAGTCTGACCCATCTAGCATGCAGAGGTGGATGAGGTGCCATCCTAGCAGCTATAGGATCAAAAAGGAATATTCCATGCATGTGATGGAAGGATCTAGAAGGAAATCATTGCAAAGAGTGGAGAGCTCGGATCAAAGGAGGCATGTTCCATTAGAGGACCACTTGGACACTTGGCAACTGATCTGTTACCTCAGAAGGCATGACAGTGAAGGTAGAAAGCTATATATATAGGTGCACAGATAGCTGAGAATATATATACATGGGATCATACTGAGAGAGTAGAGGTGGTGGGAAAGAGGCAAAGATCTATAGAAATATCATGGAGGATTCTATGGGTTGGGAATAAGATAAAATATAGGAGTGATGTCATATTTAGAGGTATGGGTATGTGTTTATCCTTGTAATATGAAGGACATAGTTTAGTTATGATGCATGACCTTGCTCTACATTATTATGTGGGTATGTTATGGCCTCAAGGAATTTAATTTGATTACTGAACTCATTATATTTAATAGAAGGTTCTATTCTAAAGCATATATGTGTTCATGATCTTAAGTATAATGCATTTCCTTTGTGTTATGAATCATTTCTATATGTTGTCTATTATTTCTCTTTTATGGATGCATTGATATGATAACTCATCCTAGGTTCTCAGAATGAATGCATGGTTCCTTCTCATTATTTTTCACTTAAGTATCTATCATATATGATGTATTCTCACAATAATCACATAAAGGAGGGTCTTGACACCCGCGCGTGCCTCGGGTGAGTGCTTAGTGCCTGCTGGGTGATACACCGACGCACATGGGATTAGACTATTGTTATAAGGGTATACAAATGAATACAAACATATAGATAATCATGGACATTTTTAGACATAGGTATTCCTTCTATAAAATCCATATAAATATATTCCCAAGGATAAGTAGGGAGTGGTAAAGAAATATACAAACCTTCCTTCCTAATTTTAGGCTTCATCATACAAAAATGTTTACATACTCTTATGAATTTAGATACTTCTTTCATATTGGGCCAATAAACATACCTTTGCAAGTGGTACTTGTTATTACCAACACCAAAATGTCCTATTACTTTCAAGGTATGTGCTTCCCTCATCAATAGAATCCTTTCTTCCTTTGTCACACAAATCTTCCCCCATTGGTAGAGCACCCCAACTTTGAGATAACAATCTTCAATACTCATCTTTTTAGCCCCTTGAGACTGCAAATTTAGATATGTTACCCCAAAATATTAGTCTTGATCATATACCTCTTTATAAGATTACTTTGTGAAGGGATCAATCTAAGAGATGGTGGCCAAACTAGAGATTTTATCTTGTATGGGTGGCCTAGACAACATGTCTGCCACCAAATTTGTGTTACCTTTCTTATTCTTGATCACCAGATGGAACTGTTAAAGGAATCTCATCCACTTGTAGTGCCTTGCCTACTGAAATTTGGACTATGCTTGCAAATACTATAGAGGTTTATGGTCAGTCTACACAATAGTTTATTTTCCCAACAAATAATGTTTTCAATTCTTTATTTCCTAAACTAGTGCATACATTTCCTTATCATATATTGAATATCCTTTAACTACTGAAGTGAAAGTTTCATAATGATAAGATACTAGCTTACCTCCCTATAGAAACACTACTCCCATAACATAATCACTAGCATTTATATATACTTTAAAGGGATGATGAAAATTAGGAAGAGCAAGTACTAGAACATGACTAATTTTGTACTTTAATAACTCAAAATCCTTATCTTGTTCCTTACCCCAGTAGAATTCCTTACTCTTTATGGCCGTTGTGTGTAGAGGTGTTGTAATAATGGAGAATCCTAGAATGAACTTCCTCATATATTGTACAACTCCCACAAAACTTATAGTCTTTGTGTCTCTTATTGGTGTTGACTAGTTGGTGATGGCTTCCACCTTCTTCAGATCCACTCATAGCTCTCCTCCTCCAACCACGAGCCCAAGATAGAGGTAATCTATGTGTGGGGGTGGATATATTTTCTTTATGGTGATCTTTTTCAAGGCTCAGTAGTCGATGCACATCCTCTAAGAACCATACTTCTTCTAAACCATTGTAATAGGCGAACCACAGGGTGAGGTGCTTGGGCGTATTACCCCTTGGTCCAATAGCTCCTGGAGTTATTTATTTACCTTTGTAGTCTCCAACAAGGATTACCTATACAACCCAATATTTGGCAGAGGGGACTCTGGAAATAGTTTAATCTCATGTTCTACCTCTTGTTTTGGTAGTAACCCACTAGGAGTCAAGAATACTTCCTAAAGATACTGAATAATGTTATCCAAATACTTTATCCCCTTGTTATAAATATCTGAAATTTCTACCCCATCTTTCTTATATTTCAATAAAAGTAGACAAAACTGATTACGATTTGCCTAAATTAGTCTCTTTTCTTAGTTATAACTTACCATAGCAATTTTTGTCTTACGCTGGTGTGCCTGTATGTTGTAACTAATTACATCCTTGAACCATCTGTATTGGTTCTCCCTTCTCATGAATATAACATACTTAATATAAAAGTAAGGACTCCTAAAGACAACATCAAATGCATCAAGTGGAATAACATCAACTTCCAATACATATATATACTAAGAGTTAATCCCAAACTTAAACTTACATCTTCTTGTCACCTGAATTTCTACACCCTTCTTCACCCATCCCAAAGGATAAGGGTGTGGATGCTCATAATTTTCAAGACCAAGATTATTTACAACCGCATCAGAAATCAAATTATATTGAGAACCAATATCAATCTAAGAATTTACCTTAGTTCTCTTGATTTGGATTTTAATCTGAAATAGCTTACTCATCTCTTCCTCTTGTTATTGGTTGTTCACATTGGTGGTTGTGCATCCAAGCCTCTCATCTACATCTGAATCATCTTCTATCTCCACCTCCCCATCTCTTTACAGTTGTCATGGATTTCTTTGAATCCTTGGTTCGATTCTTTTGATGTAATTACAGATGTAACTTATAATATGTAGCATAATATGACCATTAATATCACAATTATTACAAAAATTATTAGGATATTTACAAGTATTCAAATTGGTGGCAGTTTGTTTACATTTCCCTTTCCATTTACCTTTGTTACTTGTTTTTCCCTACTCTTTATTTGGCTGATTTGTTGACTGCTATGTCTTTGAATTTGCTTCTCCTTTCTTCCTTTCATCATCTATGTAATAAGTTTTCACACATGCTTCATTGAGATCCTTGGGATTCATGGAGATAACCTTCCTTCAAAGGTGAGTGTGAAGTCCTACCAAATACTTGGTCAGAATATCCTCATCCTCCAAGTACATATTAAGCAACATGGCCTGTCTTCTAAACTTTGTAGTATAATCCTGCACACTTTGACCATTGCCTTGTCTAAAATAGTGTCATTTAATCGTCTATTCAATCTTATGGCCAATAGGATACAATTTATCTCTAAGAAAATCTTTAAAACCCTCCCAAATACTGAAAATAGAATATTTCTTGTTCTCACAAGTGGCTAGATGGGTTTCCCACAAAACCATAGCATGTCCTTCCATTTTAAGAAGTGAAAAGGCAATAATTTGTGCCTTTGTGACATTATGCACACTAAATTAAACTTCTAGTTGTTTTAACCATTTAACTAATAGTTATGCATCTACTTTTCCTTCGAAGCTCTTGATTTCAACCTTATTTTCAAATTTAAAAGGAGTGTGATCAAATTTTACCTTCTCTTTTACATCTAGAGTTTCTTCTTCATGCTCTTCCACATCTTCTTCCTCATCATGGCTCTTTACTATGCCAAAATTTTCATACAAATATCAAACCACTGAGTCCATAATTCTTGTTGGTGTCTATGCAACCTATCCATCATGGTTTCCAACATCTCAACTCTATAGATCAAGTTCTCTTCCTCCATTTGATCTCGAACTCTTTATTTCCAATTCTTCATAGATATGTCTAGATCACAAGGTAACACTTCTTCACCTTTAGACCTTGTCATTGTCATATAAATCAAAAGAACAAATACCATAGTCCTGGATAATAATAAGATCTGATACCAAAATGATATGTAAACCTCTAGCTTTGGAAATTTATGAAACCACAACAATTTATTGTTATACTTTAAAATTCAAAAAATTACAGTCCTTAATTATTAGTGAGAAAAACTGAAACTTAGAACTACTTTTAGCAAAGGAAAAGATAACAATTCAACACAATATTTATCCTGGAAACCCCCAAGTTTAGGGAAAACTAGTCGGGAAGGGAAATTTCTCTTTCTTCCCAATTTTTATTGGCCAATTGTAAAGAGTTACATATTATAACAAGAGGAAATAAGGTAAACAATGTAAACACCTCCCTTTTATACTTGATTGTTCTGTTTCAACACCTTACTCCTAAAAAACACTTCCATATCCAATGGTTTCTTCTCACTCTCTTTCATTCAAACTTCAATACCAAATTCTTACATATGCTCCTCCTTAAATAAATTTCTTCACATGTCCTCCCATGCACTAGAGAATGAGAAATGTCATCCAACGAAGAGACACAGTTGGGATGCTTGAAATCTAAGATTGTTCATCGCTCTAATTTTATTTTTCATCCATTAGTGACCAGACCACCTATGTATACATGCTAGCTGTTACACAACCGCCTATCTATGCAGAGGGGTGGTTATGCAGCCACCACCCTGTACAGAGGGGCGGTTCTATAACTTTACATTTTTCTCTTTATTTTACTTAATTTTTCTAATGGATATGGTTGTTATGATGAAGTGGTGTTCTTCTATATCCCTATGGTTCACTTATATTCTCCAAACCAACATTTCACGAAAAACAATCCTTAGCTATTAATGAGGATTTACAACCGCTAGGCTATGTCATCCTTGACCTAACTACACATCATTGGACAAACTTAATGAGGTTATCCAAGTGCTAATTTACATACCCACAAGCAGGATCAAGCCTTATGTATTTTTTTATGATGATGTTGAAGCCAAAATAATGTTAATTCAATGTAAGTAGTCACTATGCAATAGTGAATCAACGAGACAAGTATGCATTTTTGAATCAATGAGACATTGCTGAAAGTATGATTTTTAGTCTAACCATTAATGTATCGAGCATGGATGTACAAAGTCTAATAAGATCTATACTTTTTTTAAATTGTTAGCATACTTACAAATGGATTCCCATACACTTTGTCTTCTATTGTATGCCAAGCATCTAAACTAATGTTTGTTAGTTATCATTTCCTATAATTTTTTTGACCATATAAATGGTTTTTTTTTAAAATACACATGGCTAACATACCAGCTTTTGACTATTTTCCATGCTAGATGCCTCCGTGCCCTCCACGGTTACATTCTTCATTGTTGGTTGTCTACATAAGTAGTTAATCTCTTATAAATTTGTGGGTCATATTAGCGGTTTTGTTTATAAATTCACATGACTAACATACCATGATCTGATTACGTATTTTTGGAATATGTGTCCACGTCCTCCACAACTGTCATCAAAACTATAAAAAAACATAATATTGTTAGATAAATGAAAACCATGGCAATTGAAAATAGAGCTCATTAAACATATTTATAAAATTATTGAAGTTCAATCACCATGTTGAACTATTTGTGTAGCATCAATTTGAAAGGGTCATACATTAGCTCATATTCTTTTTTGGTTTTCTTCATAAATAATAAATGTATAAGTATCTTATATCGGTTCAAATCCATTAAAAAAAATAACTTGTTTGTGAGGCAGAAATGGAGGAGAAAGAATAGAGATTGAATATCTCATATTATTCTATTAAACATAGAACTCACGTACAGTATTTATAGGAAAGGAATTGAACAAGACTCCCCTAAATGAATGGAGAGGTTATAAAATAGAAGGAGAGAATAATGGAATACACCTAGAAGGAGAAGATAAAGGGATAGAACAGAATATAGACTCCTAAAAATATAAATTATTCAACGTATGCTAACATTCCCCCCCTTATTACATTATTCTTGCAAATGTGAGCCCTGAAAGATTCAAATTTCACTTTGCCAAGGGATTTAGTGAGAATGTCAGCAACTTGTGCTTCAGTAGGAAAGTACTGGAGCTGAATTTGATGGTTCAAGACGTGCTCTCGAATGAAATGGCAGTCAATTTCAATATGCTTTGTTCGTTCATGAAAGACTGGATTCTGCAAGAGCTTCAACACACTCTGATTGTCGTAATAGAGAATAGGTGACTATTTTTCAGGAATTCCCAGGTCATCCAAAATGTGACGTATCCATATCACTTCGCACACAACTCCTCATGTGGCATGATATTCTTCCTTTGTGGATGAGATAGAAACAACATTCTGCTTCTTGCTTATCCACGAGATAGGTCCAGATCCGAGATGAAATATGTATCCTGTAGTTGACTTCCTATCATCAATAGATCTAGCGTGGTCCAAGTCAACATATCCCTGTAAGAAGAATTTATCATTCTTCTTATATTCTAGACCATAATTAGTTGTTCCTCGGACATATCTCAAAACATGCTTTATTGCATTCCAGTGACATTTCTTTGGCTCTTGCATGAACCTGGAAAGATAGCTGACAGCATAGCAGAGATCTGGTCTGGTATATGTCAAAAAGATGAGCCCTCCAACAAATTTCCTGTAGAGAGTAGCATCTACTTGAGGTGAGTCCTAGAATCTTGAAAGTTGCAAGCCTTTTTCCATGGGAGTGGATATAGGTTTACAGTCAGACATTCTATACTTTTCCAAGAGTGTCTTGGCGTACTTTGTCTGGGAGACAAAAATGTGATGCTCCTTTTTCCACATTTCTAAGCCAAGACAGTAATGTAGTAGCCCCAAATATGTCATGTCAAAGGTTCTTTTGAGATCATTCTTTACAATATCAACCTGATCTTCTGAACTACCAGTGATCACAAGATCATCTACATAAACAACCAGAATGACAATTTCTTTGCCTACCTTCTTTACATACAAATTTGAATCTGAGGGGCTACGAGTGAACCCATGCTACAAAAGGTGATCGTTGATCTTGATATACCATGCCCTGGGAGCTTGTTTCAGTCCGTAAAGAGATTTGATGAGACGACATACCTTCTTAGGCTGCTTTTCATCAACAAATCCTTCAGGTTGGGTCATGTATACTTCTTCTTTCAGATCACCATTTAGAAAAGCACTCTTGACTTCCATCTGCTGAAGTCTCCATCCTTTCTGTGCTGCAAGTGCACAAACTAATCTGATGGTCTTCATCTTCACAGTGGGTGCAAAGGTTTCTTCATAGTCGATGCCTTCTTTCTGAGCATATCCTTTGGCTACAAGACGTGCTTTATGTTTTTCGATGGATCCATCTGCCTTATATTTTGTCTTGAAAACCCATTTATAGCCTATGGGTTTCTTTCCTGTAGGCAGATCGACAAGTTCCCATGTCTGATTTTTCATGAGCGAGTCATATTTTATATCCATAGCTTCCTTCCACTGAGTTTGATTGAGTGCTTCATGAACATTATCTAGCTCGGAGATATTCATCAGTGAACTCATGAGTGTAAATTTTACTCATTTCTTGTTTGACTCCTTGTTTTGACTCCGGATGATGTATCTGGGAGTTGTTGTAAATGTGAGTCCTTGATAGTGCTTTGTACCCACTTCGAACGAGAACTTGGCTTCTTTTGAGAAGAACTATGTCATTGCTGTGAGGATTGATGTGGAGTCACATTCTCTAGTTCTCCAAGGTCAACAAATAGTTCTCTTGGTAGCATTTCTTTTCTCTGAGTAGTCTCCTCTGGCTCATCATCTGATTCAGAGACTAATCGGTGAGATGTGTTTGGAAGTGGATCTTCTATTGATACTATTGAGTCAAAGGATGACTCATCACAAACCACATCCCGACTCTCGTATATTTTCTTTGTCTCAGGATCCATGAGAATATATGCCTTCAAGGTAGTATTGTAGCCAAGAAGGATACACGGGAGTGTTTTTGGCTCTACCTTCTTTCTCTTCTGAGCTGGGACATGCATGTATACTGTGCAACCAAATACTCGCAAATGAGAAATTGATGGTTTTTTACCACTCCATACCTCTTCTGGCATATTGTTCAGTAGAATCTTTGTCGGTGCCCTGTTGAGAAGATATACAGCCATTTGTATTGCTTCAGCCCAATAGCATTCTCCTAGCTTTATAGTTGATAGCATGCAGCAATCCATCTCCATCACTGTGCGATTGCGACACTCAAAAATGCCATTTTGCTGGGGCGTGTAGGGAGAAGTCAGGTGCTGCTTAATGCCGTGATGGTTCAGGAAGGCAAAGAACTTATTTGATGTGAATTCCCCCCCTTAATCTGAGCAGAGTAGAAGAAGTGGTTGTCTGGACTCTTTGACAACACGATGATAGAAGTTCTGCAAGTGTTGAACAGCCTCACTTTTCTTCTTTAGGAAATATACCCACATCTTACGAGAGTGGTCATCCACGAACAACTGGAAGTATTTGTATCCTGAAAACGAAGCAGGAAATGGGCCATTCAGATTGGTATGAACTACCTCCAGACACTTCTTGGCATGGAAGGTGCTCACTTGAAATGGATCTCTGTATTGTTTTCCTGCAAGACAACCAGGGAAAATAGGCAAGGAATTGCACAATTTGGGTAGTCCACGGACCATTGCTTTTGAACTCATCTAGTGCAATGAACTGATCAACAAGTGTCCATATCTAAAATGCCATAAGGCAGTTGATTCTATTGTTGAAGCAGATAAAGCTACTGCAGAAGATGAAACAATATCTAAAGCAAATAACTTATCTTTTACAAAAGCTTTCGCAAGAACCGTACCTTGTCGGGAGATTAAGCATGATTTAATGCCATTTTGAACAAGAAATTCTACCTTAAGGTGATGATTCAAGAGCTGAGTAACTGACAAGAGGTTGCTAGTCAAGCGAGGAACATATAGTACCTTTATAAGTGTACATTTTCATGGCCCCAGAGGAATGGTCACATTCCCTATTCCTTCTACAATGTACTCTTTGTCATCCGCTATCTGAACTTGATCTCTAGTCAGCTCTTCGTGTAGTGAATCAAATAGCTTCTTGTCACCTGACATATGCTTGCTTGCACCAGAGTATATCAACCAGACTTTCTTTGTGGGATGAGAAGTTTGAGAGAAGAGTATAAGATTCTTACTACAATGGGCTCCTTCTGATGTCTCCTCATCAAAGTCATCATCTTCTTGTTAGGCTGCGAGATGTCCCTTGTGCTTTCTCTAGCGGGGACGTCGTTTGGAATTTTGAAAATCTTCACACCCGGATGTGCTTGTATGGCTTGAAGGCCCTTGTTTCAAGCTATTGTGCCAGCAGTGATCAGTGTCGTGAGTATTGGTTCTACAAATGTGACACCATCTCTTTGAATTTTGATCTTTTTGTTTGGGTTGCGTTGGATTTGGCTTCTTTGGGGGACCTTTCTGATTCTTCTGGCCATGGTAAGGCTTTGAGAACAAGGCTTTGTCCTGAGACTCCTCATGTGATGAAGTGATGGCCTCTTCCTGCTACAGAAAATTCACAAGCTCTTTGAATGTCACTATTTGTTTAGACACATTCAGTGTTGTAATGAACACTCAGAATTGAGAAGGGAGTGCTCTCAAGGTGATTTTGACGAGAAGTTTATCGTCCAAAATTTCACCGAGTGCTAATAACTCTGATCTCAGCTCAGCCACGCGACGCAAGAATTCCTCCACTTTCTTGTCAGACCCCATAGAGAGGGTATGCAACTTTAACTGAAGATGAAGTATCTTCATCTGATTTTTGGCTTCATAAATGGTTGCCAACTTTTCCTAGGCCTCTTTAGGTTTCTCTGCATTTTGAACATGCGGTTGCACATCATCACTAATACTAAGCATTATCAGCATCAAGGCTTTAGCACTAGCCATGTCATATTTTACTAGTTCATTGGGGGCTGTGGGAGCAGGCATAGATCCTGTGACAATTCCCCATAATCCTTCAAACTGAAGGATTATCTTCTTTTTTGTCTTCCACACCACAAAATTAGACCCTTTGAGCAACTAAGCATTAGACAGAAGTAACTTTGGAGCAGACATTATAATAAAAAAATATTTATTTATTTGAAAGGTTATTACAATTTTTACTCACTGACGAGAATTATTGGCTTGTAGATGCTCGTGATATTCGCGTGCTGTGAGACAGAGACGCTTTGTAGGGTGTTCTTCTTCATCATCACAATCAGTGTCATATCCAGCTTCTAATTCTTCCTGTACTCACTTTGCTTGGCAGCTGACGTCAAAAAGAAAGTATTCAAGAAGTCCTTCTTGAACTAGTTTGTCGAATGCAAGATTGCTGGAATTTCGAAGCTCGTTCAGCAAAGCAAATTAGAACCCGGAGCTCTCAGGAGCTTCTCCATGGTGTTCTCTAGCTGGCGAGTTAATATTCTAGCTTTCAACTGTGGTGACCGTGTTATTGACGCTCTCAATCAATTTGTCTACACTTGACATTCGGTGTAGTGTTGAAGAAACTCCACATTTCTAGTATCAAACTTCCTCATAGAGGGTAAAAAATAACTTCAGGCAGAAAGTGAGTTTCTTCTTGTCGTTACACGTAGCTTTGGGTCTTACCACATAGGTTGTGGATTATTTTACATAGCACCACGCAGGTTGAAGATCTCTGGGAGAGTCCACTCTCTCTTCCTCCACACACGTAGGTAGCAAACTATCAATATTTCCTCACAACTGTCTAAAACCACAGGCTGCTCCAAATTTTTAATGCCTCCACGCAGCAGGTGGCTGGTTTTTGTTTTTAGCACACAAAACAACAAGAAATCATGTGCAGGAACAAGATCTCCAAGCACAGCTGATTGAAAAATGTCCACGCTTTTAAAAACATTCTCTTTTCTGGCACAGATGGCCATGCATAGCTGGTTGAAAAACTTATCTATTCAGTGCAAAAAAATAAGAAAAAAAGAATGCGCAGATATAAAAAACTCCAAAAAACATTTTTGTTTCTTTTCATGCGCAAAAAAAATGTTTTTTTTCTTTCTTTCTTTCCGCGCTGAGTAGATTCTGTCATGTTCTTTCTCCACGTTTTCTCCTGTCTTCCACACAGGTTATCAAGCTTTCCTATCATGTGCTTTCTCCACATTGTTCTACATAGGCTATGCACAGGCAGGAGCTATTTCCTTCACGCAAATTTTTTTTTTTTAAATATAGATCTTCACACAGTGTACTCCATGCTTCTTTTTGCTCTCATTTCCATGTAGGAGTTTCTTCAGCTAATCACCAAGCACATAGGTTAGAGACTTTGAAGCTCTGATACCAAACTATGAGGCAGAAATGGAGGAGAAAGAATAGAGACTGAATATCTCATATTATTCTAATAAACATAGAACTCACGTACAGTATTTATAGGAAAGGAATTGAACAAGACTCCCCTAAATGAATGGAGAGGTTACAAAATAGAAGGAGAGAATAATGGAATACACCTAGAAGGAGAAGATAAAGGGATAGAACAAAATATAGATTCCTAAAAATATAAATTATTCAAGGTATGCTAACATTGTTCGAGTTTTCTTTGAAGACATCCTTTATTCATATGAAAATAATAATGTTTCAAAAACATTTCTTGATTATGTGTCTTAACAATAAAAATGGTAGATATGTTGGAATTAAATAATACACGCAGTGCGACACTGCATGATAAAGATATATTATTAGAGAATTTTGGGAACAACATATAGTGAACATCTCAACCCAGAACTCATAAGATCATTCCTAAGGAAAACGATGGATGTTTCCTTATAGGTCGATTTCGCTTGCAGTTACAAATTATTATGTCAGTTTCTCCATATAATCCCTTGTGACTTATTCTCTATCATCATTGTTATTTTCAAAATTATGCACACTAGTTACTGTGTACACAAGACACAAATTTTCAATTTTCCCATTGTTGTCGTAGAGTTTGAAGCATCCATCCAGAATTGAATGTCCATTATCTTTAACCTTTTCCATGTATTTTTTATTGTGTCTCTTAACATTTTTTAATAATCAATTGGTATGAGAACAATAATAATACAATCCAGCATGTTGGTTTTGACAATTGTTAATAGCTCCATTATCACATCAGAAGAAATATCACTAGACAAATTGTAAAAATCAGCAATCACACATTCAAAATTGAAAGGATTAATCTAAGGAATAAATGATAAAGTTGAAAGAAGATGGAATGGATATGCACATTGAAAACTAAAATATTTTGTGTCTTCCATCCTTGCTGGTGTATTTCCATCCATTGACATCACATAGTTGTCTAATATTGTATGTGCCTCAATGGGAAGAACTTCTTCCACCTCAAGATCTTTTTTACATTTTTTCTTTTTTTCCCTATATGGGAATCAAATTTTATTTTTCCCTTTCTCTCTTCACCCAAAAGTACATAAAACTAGTGGTAGTATGGCTCATGCAAATTAAATTTTTCAATTAAATTGGATTCACTACAAGTTGTCAATACAATATTATTTGAATGTTTATTTTTTAAATAATGTAGAACTTTTTCTCTCATATTTTTTCTTCTTTTATTCTTCAGCAGTAAGAATCAAATTTCTCTTTTGTTACACATGTCTCAACACATCTACTTAACCATACATCCCCTAATTGCACTTTATTAGCTAGCAATGATAATTCTTTGTTGGTCATTCCTCTAGCAGACCTAAACAAATTGGCTGTGAATTTTTCCAGTGAATTTGGCTAAAATTTAACCTAATTATCCTTAATAGGTGAACAAGAAAGGACACTTGATCCAAACAACTTAAATTTTTTTGTCCATTTATTCCATATATCATCGAGAAACAATATAAAAGTCCATTTGTCATATAAACTCTCTGGTTTTTGCACTAGGAAAATTAAAAGGCATTGATTCTCAAATCTTTGCATTCAAAGGAAAAATATTTTTTTATCTTTTTATACGATGAAAGTAAATGTTAATAACCAATACAATACAACTAAAATACATCATTACCTTCCACTCTTATGTTTTTTTTGTCAATCCAGGACATTGAGGACATCCTATCAATTGAGAAACTGATCTATCTTTTTACAACAAATCAATAAACTTGGTTTCTATCCAAGTTTTGCTTACTTCATTTTGTTGTTTGAAAATATTAGCAATGACTTTGATAGATTATTTGGTATATAGAATGCGAGCCTTTCAAAACCGTAGCCTCTAATGTAAATACTTGTAAAGCCCAAATTATTTTTTTACACACATATTGTATGTTGGATGTCAAGTATATTAAATTTCACATCATCCCTTTCCAATTCCTTTGGATCATGGAGTTATACATCACTATTCATAAACTACAAGAAGGGAAGAAGAATTACATCCCTATGTGTAGGAATAACATTTATCAACATGGAGTGGACAAGAAGGTCAACATTTTCATCATCTATAGGATGATACTGATATTTTGGAGGTGCTACATGGAACGTTGAAACATCAATTGAAAATAATTCACCATTGAATAAAAACAAATGAAACTATTGAATAGTTGAAGGTTTTGTTTTCTCAAATATAGCAGTTTATTTTTTCAACAATGTAGTTGATCTAGCATTATTTTTCAACCCATGAGACTTTGATTTAGATGTGTCGATCTCCAATTTAGAAAAATATGTTCACCTTAGCATAGAAAATAACTTGGCATGTTTTAGAGGTGAAAGAAAACCTTTTCTATTCAAAAAATGAAAAACTGAAGAGGTTTTTTTATTTCTATACAATTTTTTGAATAATGTAAAAAAAGCCATTATGAATTTCGTATGCATTTAAATAAAATTATTGTAGGAATATATAAGCATCTCCAAATTCCAACCATATTGTGAATAGGAAGATGGTGTGTTGTCTATTAAGGCTTGCATTTACCATTTCTAGAATAAAGAAACTTTCAAATCCATATACATAATAAGAAACTTATTGTTTTCAAAGTCAATGGGTTCGACCTGAACACACAGTGTCCCTAAATCAATAACTTCTGAGGATAAAACTATACCAAGTTCCTCTTGAGTGTCATCTATAACAAACAATAACCACAGGTCAATGTGGTAGTTTTCAGGGGAATGGATTTCAACAAACAACTCCTCGTCTCTTTTCTTACAACCATTTGTGCCTTCAATGAATGGAATTATCGAGAACGGAGCGTAAATAATGGAAGACATTTTACCTATAATTGGAGTAGAATAAGTTACTAATAATTTCATTTATGAATTATAAAAAAAATTGCATTGTCTGATAAGGTATATAAGTATTACCATAGCGGTCACCAACCTTTAGAGTTCCTCACTTTGTATCATTGGAGAGTAATTAACTTAATGGTTAGTGACTGTTAGGATTTAACTGGACATTATATGTATCATTCAATTGGTTATAATAATTACGGAAATTTAATTCTCTTGACTACTATACGTATGATATACACTTATTTTACATCGTCTTTTATAACAAAAAAATGCTTAGTGACCACTAACTTTGTTGATGTTATTTGTTTCTCAAACACTCTCTTAAAAATATAGACAGTAATTCATATTTTTTAGATCAAATCAATAATAGCAGAATTATCCAAAAGTGTTATATCTATTTATGAAGCATTGAAAGGATAAGCATTCATTTGCACCTTTTAATAGGATTATCATTGAGTCAAACAATCTATAACATTACATAAATGGTATGACAGGAACGTTAAAAAATATAGATCTTAGTGGTACATAAGCTTCTGGTCAACATATAAATGGACAACTTAAAGTATTCCTTGTTGGTCATTTACACCTATTGAATGGAATAACGTAGAGGAAACTAAGATCTAATGTTTGGTATTTTGAAGAGAGTGTTTGAAAAGAAATCACATTACCAGAATTAGTGGACGCTAAGCATTTTCTATTATACAAAACGGTGTGAAATAAGTGTATATCGGGCATACTATATTTGACAGGATTAAATGTCTATAAAAATTCTAAGTAAGATATTTAAAGTGTAGTGGTCCTTAGGAAATTCCACAACAAGCTATCAAATACAACCGAAAAGTATTACACATTTCCTAAACATAAGTATGGCCCTAGGAATTCTAGCCATTTTTTCGTGGAAACATAGTACTCTAGAAGGTCATGATAGGTTATACTTATTTATTAAAATATTTGATTATCAACAATGTTTATTGAGTTCCTCTACACCAAGGCTCTATAATCTATTACTCTAATTATAAGTTATATTTATAATACTATATGAATAAATTTATTACAAATTATTTAAACTTATGTTAACGCATTTATAGCATCGGTCTTCTTAGGCTAAAAAACATTTATTGTACATTATGTTCTATTAAAGAAGCATAAAAAAACCAAGAGTTTAAAAATAGCGTTAAAATAATAAATCATGGTCTAGCTTAGTAGCCGCTAAGCTCCTACCATTACCTATTGTCATTTTAGACACTATATGTACATCTATGGAGTTCTAGTAGGTTTCATTGATTATAATTGTATCATATTTGCTGGACTATCCCTAACAGAGCCATGTGTTGCACCACATACCATTGAGAGGGATCAAGATTTATGTAGTTCTCATGAGATATATTGTTAGTAACATATAATTCATATTGGTTCGTATGGGATAAAATTCTTAGCGGGCACTAAGATTTATTACTTATTGAAAGGAACGACATTGGGGATGCTAGACTCAACAATTTCTTATTTCGAAAATAGAAATAAAAAATAAATCATGGTCTAGGTTAGCGGCCGCTAGGCTCCTACCATTATCTCTTGTAACTGTAAACACTATCTGTAGAGTTATGGAGCGCTAGTAGGTTTTTATTGATTGGAATTGTATCATATTTGTTGGATTGTCCTTGGCAGAGCCATGTGTTGTACTACATACCCTCGAGAGGGATCAAGCCTTATGTAGTTCTCATACTTGATATATTTTTTGTAACATATAATTCACAATGGTTTGTATGAGAGAAAATTATTAGCGATTGCTAAGCTTCATTACTTATTGAAAGAAATGGCATAGGGACGCTAGGATCAACAGTTTTTTATTTTGAAAATAGTAATGAAATAATAAATCTTAGTCTAGCTTAATAACTGCTAGGCTCCTACCATTACCTCTTGTCATTGTAAACACTGTCTGTACAACTTTTGGTTGCTAATATTTTTCATTGATTAGAATTGTATCATATTGACTTAATTATGCTTGGCGTAGCCAAGTGCTACACTACATACCCTTGAGAGGGATCAAGCCTTATATAGTTGGTGCAGGGTTGTAATATCTTCTCAAAGATCCTTCTTTTAAATACAATACTTGTATGCTAATTATTCTTATCAGGACTAGAATCTCGTCTCCTTAATATGAGACTCTCTATATGAGGCATAAACCTAATAATCAAGCTTTAAATTAGATTCATTGACTCTCGAGATCTATACACATAATGGATATTCAAGTAATAGATTATTCCATAGAATTACTACAAATCAAGCATTACTATGCTCTTTTATTGCACATCCCAAAAGGAGTATTCAAGAGGGAATAATTAAATCAATAAACAAAACACAGTTGCAAAACTCACTTTTCTTCTTTATTGGTTCACAGAAAGTACACAATCTTCTTCTTCTAATTCTTCTTGCACTCAGATCTCTATACCACCACACCTACAGACACACTAATACAATATAACCAAGAAAATACTTAATTCTTTCTGTACTCATAGACACACTGGAAGATTACATTACACCTCTATTAATTAATTCCACAATTCTAGAACAACTCAAATAATCCCATATTTAACTCAATGAAATACAAAAATAGTAATATGTTGAAACCTATTTTTTACCCCTAATTATGACAAGGCATGTACACTTTATTTGGCTAATTCATTGTTAACTGACTTTTTATTGATATTATAATAGTTACATAATTACATTTACAAATCTTTATTTAACTCTCACTTATGGAAGAAAACTACCATGATGTTCCACTGTCGTGATGCTCCTGCATCAGATTCCCCAAGAGGGAAAAGTTTTCAGCTCCTACTTAAATGAAATTTTACATCTTTCTTTCGCTTCTTCCAATTCTTATGTGTTTCTTATTTATTGGCTTCTGGAATTGATCTTTTTTCCTTTGTGTTTCTCATCTCTACCTCTGTTATGATTTTGCACTCCCAGATGAAAATGTTCATCTTTATCTTCTTGTTCCGGATTTCTTGAAGGGATATTTTCTCTATGGCTCGTATCTCCTTGTCTAACAATCCTACACTTCACTAGACAATGAAAAATTAGAAATTAAAATGTGAGGCATGATAGCCTCTTTGGTTTCTTCTTTCATCTTCCTTAGTCGTTCCCACTCATTCTTCATGGTTGCATCATGGAATTCTTGTTCTAGAACTTGTACCATTGGAGTTTCTTATTTCTAAAATTCCTGGCACTTTACATATTCTCCTTTCATAAATTCAACTAATAGTACTAGTGTTTGTTTATAAAAAACATCATTTTGAAATTTTACATCTTCATCAAATATGAAATCTTATGTACCCACTTCTATGGGTTCCTTGTTCACCTCAACAACCTACTGCAACTCTACATTTAGAGTGTCCTTATCACAAACTTTCTCTTCTTCATGTAATACCTATTCTTGGTCTTTTATTCCACCATCTTGTATACCTACATCCTGCTCAAAAAATAGCATTTTTGAATCATTTGTACTTCTTCCTAACTATACTCTATCCCTTCTTCCTCATAAAATATAGGAATGGACTGTCTCATTTCATCTTCTTCATGTATGCCTCCCATTGGAAATAAAATTCTTCACCTTGAATATTTTCTTCTTACCTCAAGGCTTCCCAGTGGGCCTTTGCCAATTCCATTGCTACATCCTCATGTCCCCTTTCATCTTTCTGAATTCCTTCTTTTTCTTCCTCTGTACCTACAAACATATATTTACTCAAAACATTAGAATCAAAATATTGAGGCTTGATTGCCTCTTCACTATCTTCTTCCAGCATCTTCATCTATTCAAGGTGTCGATCACCTCTTCCTTGTCTTATCTGAGACTACCTTTCTAGTTGCTTGCTTTGTAACTTCAATTTTGTCTTCAAGTCTATTTTCTCCTTTAGCCTTTGTCTTCTTTCTCTAATTATCTTAATATGCTAGCTACATCTTTTTAGCATACATCCATTCCATGAATTTTTCCTATTTTCAATCATACTTTCAATTGAGGTTAATTGTTGTTTTATCTCATTGATCTCCTTTTGGAGAGTTTCTTCTTGATCTTTTCTCCTTCTCATCTCTATATTCTCTTTTTCCTTCCTCTTTTGGATTATCTAAGCCATCGCCTCCTTTACTAATTGCACCTTTCTTTCCAACACACTCTTTTCTTTTTTCAGCTTATTTTTTTAGGCTTCATATTTCCTCCTTTTTCTAATTCCTCTCTTCTCTTCAATTTCTTCTGAACTATCTCTTCAATCCATTTAGGCATCTTGTAGCCATGTTCATAGGATAATTCTTTTGGAATATTTGTCTTCTTCTCTTGCACAACTTCCTTCAACATTCAGCAATTCATCTCATCCAACTATACCACCACAATCTTATCAAATTCTTACAAGAACCTATCAGCAAATTGAAAAATTAATAAAAAAACCAATCAATACCTTTTCTTCTCTGATATCATCCTCAAATTCCAGGCTTTGTCTCACCCTTATTCAAGTACTATAGAATGATCAATGGTCCCAAGTCTTTAATCAACAATGTACATATGTCTAATTCTATCAAATCAATCTCACATTCTATGCGTGGTCATTACTCACAGTAATTATTTCCCATTAATTGGTGCAATCTATTTTATTTGAAAATATTGCCAACACTAATCCTTCTTTTATTTAGTAAGTTCCAATTCTCGAATTGGGTTATTCTTATCAGACTTCCATTTTTAATTTTTGTCTCTCTTATGTTAATTGGATTTAATCAACTAAACATAAATCAATGTAAAATTTGAATAAATTTCACACCCACTTAACTTGCACATTATCGTCCCTTCACAATTGAATCAACTAGTTTTATATTGAATTGGTACTTACCTGAATTCCTCCTTCTTGCATGGTAGGTTCCAAATTTTTTTTACAACGTTTATTTTGGACCCGACTCCCACTTAACTCTATGTTTGTTTTATTATTCAAAATAACATCTCTTCAACCATGAGTTCTGAACAGACATTCATTCAATGAATTCTATAGGGCCTCCACATCAATAACTATATCTACAGGATTGAAAGGGATATTTGATTGATCCATTCTTGTTCTTCATGCGATTACTCGACTTCCCGATAATTATTGAGATCACTTAGCTTATTTTTATCTGTGTAATGTCACACCTTGCACATGCCCGCAACTATAATTCATTCATTACGTATGTGTTCATCCTCCCTGTGTCTAGATTACATTATACGCATTCGCCCCTTTATATTCTTGAAAGTCCTTGTCGTTTGCACTTTTCAGCAATGATAATGGTGTTTCAATTATTCTCTACACTATCCATCCTCAAACACAGGTTCAGAATCCAAATTCACTGATCACGATATCCCGAGAATATATCTTTTCATGTTTCTTTACCATTGGTCTCGAGTCAATCAACACTTATCATATGCCGATCCCGCAAAATTTCCCTTTGTTTTATATTCATATGTGTTGATAACTGATGGTCTACTCCTAATCATTACCGTGGGGAAAATTAAAAATCATGCGACTATGGATCCCATACACCTTCAATGTATATCTCCCACTACTTCGATGTCAATGCCAAATTACAATACGCTCACAATTTGAATGGAACCCGTGTATTACTTGCCTTCTCTTTTATTTCTGAAGGCAATGTAACAATTACAAACATATTCATTCAAAAGTATTAACTGCATTCGATGTATCAGGATCTTCCACTCTAATACCATTAAAATGGTGTACGGTTGTAATATCTCCTCAAAGATCCTTCTTTTAAATACAATAATTATATTCTAATCATCCTTATTAGGACTAGAATATCCTCTCCTTAATATGAGACCCTTTCTTTATGAGGCATAAAACTAATACTCAAACTTTAAATTGGATTCATTGACTCTTGAGATCCATACACACATAATGGATCTTTAAGTAATAGATTATTCCATAGAATTACTAAAAATCAAGCATTATTATGCTCTTTTATTACACATACCCAAAGGAGGACTCAAGAGGGAATAATTAAATCAATAAACAACAAAGAGCTGAAAAACTCACTTTTCTTCTTTATTGGTTCACAGAAAGTACACGCTCTTCTTCTTCTAATTCTTCCTACACTCACATATCTATATCACCACACCTACAAACACACTAATACAATACAACCAAAACAATACGTAATTCTTTTTGTACCCGTACACACACTGGAAGATTACATTCTACCTCTATTAATTGATTCCCCAATTCTAAAACAACTTGAATAATCCCAGATTGCACTCAACAAAATACAAAGATAGTAATTTTTTGAATCTTATTTTTTCCCCTAATGATGACAAGGCTTGCATATACTTTATTTGGCCAATTTACTACTGACTGACTTTTTATCAATATTATAATAGTAACACAATTACATTTATAAATCTTTAATTAACTCTCCCTTATGGAAGAAAAATATCGTGATGCTCCACTGTTGTGATGTTCCTACATCAGTAGTTCTTATAATATATATTATTTGTAACATATAATTCACATCGGTTCGTATGGGAGAAAAATATTAATGACCGCTAAGCTTCATTACTTATTGAAGGGAATGGCATAGGGGACATTAGGCTCAAGAGTTTCTTATTTTCAAAATAATGTTACAAAAATAAACCATGGTCTAGCTTAGAAGCCACTAGGCTGCTACCATTGCCTCTTGTCATTGTAAACACTTTCTGTATAGCTGTGGAGCGCTAGTAGGTTTCATTAATTATAATTGTATCATATTAGTTGGACTATCCCTGGCATAGTCATGTACTACTTTACATACCCTCGAGAGGGATCATGCCTTATGTAGTTCTCAATATATATATTTTTTGTAACATATAATTAATATCGACTCATATAGGGGAAAATTCTTAGCGATTCACTAAGCGTCATTACTTATTGAAAGGAAAAACATAGGGGAAACTAGGCTCAATAGTTTCCTATTTTGAAAATAGTGATGAAATAATAAATCATGTTATATCTTAGTGGCTACTAAACTCCTATCATTACCTCTTGTCATTGTAAACATTATTTGTACAACTTTGTTTCACTAGTAATTTTCATTGATTAGAATTATATCATATTGGCTAGACTATCCCTAACACAACCAAGCGATGTACTACATACGCTCAAGAGGGATCAATACTTGTGTATTTATCATAAGATATATTTATATTTGTAACATATAATTCACATCGATTCTTATGGGAGAAAATTGCTTAGCGACCACTAAGCTTCATTACTTATTGAAAGGAATGCCATAGGGGACGCTAAGCTCAACAATTTTTTATTTTGAAATTAGAAATAAAATAATATAAATAAAGTCTAGCTTAGTGGCTGCTAGGCTCCTACCATTACCTCTTGTCATTGTAAACAATATTTTTTAGCGATGGAGTACTGGTAGGTTTTAGTGATTATAATTGTATCATATTGGTTGGACTATCCCTGATGAAGCCATGTGTTGCACTACATGCCCTCGAGAGGGATCAAGCCTCATGTAGTTCTCATAAGATATATTGTTTGTAACATATAATTCATCAAATAAAATGTAATCAGTTAGTTATTGAAATGAATAGCATAGCTAACACTAGGTTCAACAATTTCTTATTTTGAAAATAGCGATAAAATAATAAATCATGGTCTAGCTTAGCGGTTGCTAGGATCCTACCATTACCTCTTGTCATTCTAAACAGTCTGTACAACTTTTTATAGTCCTTGATTAAAAAATTTCAGGTGGAGCCAACATGTAATCTGTCATACATTGTTAGAAAGGAATCCTAGAATATATAGAGGCTAGTGGTTGCTAGGATTCTCCTTGAAAAATAAATGGCCAACATAAAACATGATTCTCCATAGTTGTTCATTAACACCTATTGAAAAGAATATATTAGCTATCAGCCGCTAAGACCTAACACTGGCTTATTAGTTTAAACCCTAGGTTAGAATAACAAATCATGGCAATGGTGTTCAACAATGGATCACTGAGTGTTTTCTTATATATAATCCAACGTGAAATATGTGTCAATTATAATGTTTCTTAACTATCTGGTTCAAACTTGCCACATGGCACATTTTAATTAGAGAATTATATTAAATTAACGCGCATTATATTTAACAATGTTATTATTTATTTTGATGATAAAATAGAAATAAATGTGAGTATATTATTCTATTAAAATTCAAAACTATGTTTAGGATTTAGTTCTTATGTTTTCTTATACTATATTTGTTATTGTGTTTATATTATTATATGTTATATACAATAACAAATTGCGTTGTTTTAAATTTATGTTATTTTTTATTTCATAATAAGGGAAAAATTTTAATTTCCAATTACAAATTCCCCCACATTTACGAATATTTGAAATTTCAATATCCCGCACTTTTTCTCTATGAGGGGGAAAGTAAATTTTTCAAATATATTTTCAAAATTTCTATCATGGAATGTTCCAAATAAATTAATAAATACCTCGGAGAAATATTGATTGGGGTTTCTCATTTTATTGGCCTCGCAGAAAAGCAGCTCTTGAAATTAAAGAACAATACATGCAAGTCATAGATTATAGGTCTGAGTCTACGAATCACGGTTATTTTTTGCAAGGGAATATAATATTGTTTGAATTTTAGGCACACAAAAAATGTACACAAAGGAGAAACACAAAGGAGGAAAGTAAAATATCTTGGGAATATAATCACTCAAATAGTTTGTTTGAGGTAGAATATGGAGGTTTCACAGACATCATTACAGCACCAAAGAATCTCAGATATTACTGAATTAGGTATTTATCAAAAACATCTATTATAGATAAGGTGTACCTTTTTTTACTATTGGATCTATTAGTCATTTTGTAATCGAATAGTTCTTGTGTTTAGGATTACAGTTCAGCTCTATTTTTCCCTACCAAATCATGATCCGCATCGGCCCTGCTTTGCCCTATTGAATCATGCTCTGCACTTTAGCCTTTTTTTCCAGTTCCTTTTGAGTGCCTTTTCAAACCGCCTTGTTCTTCATGAAAACACAACTTTTTTTCCCTAACGAAAGAAAATGGAATCCCTTTTCAAGCTCTAGTATTTCTCTATGTTAAACACTTTCCCATTTCTTCCCTTCTATGTCTCTCTCTGGGTATTTTCTTTTTGAATTTTTTCGTTCTCATTCCTACGATTTTTTTTCCTAATAATGATGGCATGTCACATAGTCACATTTTTTTAATTTTAATGGGTTGCAAAAACCAAAATATTTTAATGGTGTTTATTAAGATGATACAAATAAACGTGGAAAATTATTCCATTGTACATTTTTTTACAAGGTTGTCTTTTTTTTTATTAGAGGTAAAATTTAGGGTTGAGGGGACCCTACCCCCTTACAAAGAGTTACCATTTACTTACATATTGGCCATAGTATTTATCTTCAAATGCCAGTCATGATCCAAAATATCAAAAAAAAAAAATACCAGTATATAATATCCATTATATATGATATACATTATATAGCAGTCCCAAGGATAATACTAACGACAAAAGGTGAACAAGCAGTAGATTCCAAACCATAACATTTCATTTCTCTTTGACTAGATCGTCCACTGTTTCCATGCATCCATTCCATTCTTTGACGAGTGTTGCGATGGTATCCTTCTAGTATTTGTAGTTAGGTTCTTTGATCACCACCTTCGGTCCAGTGCCATCCCTTTCTTTTTCTTTTGCCAATTCCATTGACTGTATCATCTCAGCCAACACTTTGAGATGGAAAATAGTACTCTTTACATTAAGGACATGGGCATCTCTGGTTTGCATAATGATTCCTTTCATTTTCAGCATCTCTTTCTCCATTTTTTACATGATTGTCACTTAGACATTTTAGGAAAATATATGAGGTTAATAAATTACTTTAAAAATATATAACCATATTAAGTATTAAATAGTATGATAAATATTTTAAATTATATATGTTTTCAAATGTTTAAATAGTCAAATGTAATGTCTTCGAAGATTTAATTTTTCTATAATGGAACGTAAACATATCATATATACGCTTAAATATTATTAAATATAAATTTTAATCACTATATATTTAAATATATATTTCATTTTGTGCTCGCTAAGCTAATAAAAAATTCAAATAGCTTTGTGGTCGCCACGTTATAATTATCTATTTCAAAACCAATTTACTGAACCCAAATTTTATTTTGAATTGAATGTGAAATCACAAATAATATATTTCATTTAAAATATTTTTTTAATATGCTACATATTATTGGAGAGAGATAGAGTGTTGTTATACACTTTAATACATGATTTTACACGTATATTTATGTATCTATTATGTGAACTCTAGATTTATTTGTTATTGTTTATATATTTTCAATATGATTTCTCATATAGGAATACACTCAGCCATGAAAACATTTGTCTACCCTAGTGGTTGTTAGGCTATAATTCTTCTTTGTAGAAAACATTTATTTAGCTTAGCAGTCGTGCGGCTCATTTTTCTTTAATATAGGAAACAAACTTTTTTCGGGCCTGTGCCATCAATAGTTTATTTATCTCTTGTTTTATATGGAAAGATTAACAATTTAGATTTATAACACCATTCCATTATAAACATGATATATTTACCAATAGGAATAGCTTAGCGGCCACTAGGTTACAACGCGTAGATCACATCATATGTAAAAAATGGTTGAATAGCTTCTCGAGCCACTAGTCCAAGTTTCTTAAATTGTCATAAAAGTAAAAACAAATATGCCTAAATCTTATAAGATATAGAGAAATCTATATATAATTGTATAACACATTAAAGGTTGATGTTTAGAACTTCTTGGTCACTGGGGTAAAGCCTCTAATAAATAAAGAAGACGAATCTTGTTTATGATAACAAGATATGTATAAATTAGTAAAATTTATTGTTTCGATTTAAGAATTTAAAGTAAGATGTTTTGAGATTAGTGGATACTAGGTTATGCCACCAAATAATATTTGAGGCCTATGGGTGGTTAGGATGTAACAAATTAAATTAAGATATTATGATCTTAGCAGCCGCTAGGTTATTCCACAACATATTGTTTGGATATTGCATTCACTAGGATATAACAATTTCAATTGAGATATTATGAGATTAGTGGACTCTATGTTAGGCCACAACATAATATGTATCGACAATACTTAACAAATTAAAGGAATATATTATGATCTTAGTGGTCGCTAGGTTATGCCACAACATATTATTTGGAGGTTGCAATCACTATGATCTAACAATATCAACTAAGATATTATTAGAGTAATGGACACCATGTTAGGCCACGACATAATATGTATTGACATGATTTAACAAATTAATGGAATATATTTTGAGCTTAGTGACCACTAGGTTATGCCATGACATAATAATATCACTTATCACTAGGATATACCAAAACATAATATCTAGATCTTAGTGGTCACTAGGATTTAAAAAATTCAATTGACATAGTTTGAGCTTAGTGGCTGCTAGGTAATTAAACAATGTAACAATTTGAGCTAAAGGTTCACTAATATTTAACAAATTAAAGAAAGACATTTTGAGCTTAGTGTCCACTAGGTTATGACTCGACATAACCTAAAAAATTATATTGTAATCTTAGATGTCGCTAGATTTTAACAAATTAAAGTAAGATTTTTTGAGCTACGTGACAGCTATGTTAAGAAACAAAATTTAATTTGGATCACTATATAGCACATAAAAGGTTGACGTTTAGACCTTATTGGTTGCTACATAAAGCTTCTAGTAAATAAATAAGACGAATCCTTTTTTATGAAAATCAAGATGTGTATATATTAGTAAAATTTATTGTTTGCATTTAAGAATTCAAATTACAATATTTTGATGCTTAATGGCCGCTAGGTTATGCCACCACATAGTATTTGGAGTATAGCGGTGGTTGGGATATAACAAATTAAATTAAGATATTATGAGCTTAGCGGCCGCTAGGTTATGCCACAACATATTATTTTGGATCTTACAGTCGCTAGGATTTAAATTTTTCAATTAAT
This sequence comes from Taxus chinensis, assembly GCA_019776745.2. Classification (NCBI taxonomy): domain Eukaryota; kingdom Viridiplantae; phylum Streptophyta; class Pinopsida; order Cupressales; family Taxaceae; genus Taxus; species Taxus chinensis. Next base: position 554,040,625 of record CM034150.1, read on the forward strand.
ATATTATGATATTAGCGGAGATTATGCTAGGCTATGACATAATATGCATCGACGTGATGTAAACAAATTAAAGGAATATATTTTGAAATTATTGGCTGCTAGTTTAGGCCATGACATAATATTTGGAGCTTGCAGTCACTAGGATTTAACAAATTACAAGTTATAGAATGATATTTTGAGCTTAGCCACCATTAGATTATGCCATAACATAATATCTTGAGCTTATCCATTACTAAGTTTTATAGAAAATAAAGATTTTGTGAGCTTAGCAATCGCTATGTTATGTTGCGACATACTATTTGAAGCATAGTGAACATCAGGATTTAAGATATTAGGAGCTTAGTCACAACTATGATATGTCAAAACATAATAAGGATCTTAGCGATCAGTAGGATTTAACAAATTAAATTAACATAGTTTGAGCTTAGCGGTCGCTCGGTACTTAAACAATATAATATTTTTTTATAAGGGTCGATAGCATTTAACAAATTAGAGAAGGATATTTTGACCTTTGTGTCTACTAGGTTATGCCTCAACATAACCTAACAAATTACATTATAATAATACAAGTCACTAGGTTTTAACAAATTATAGTAATATGTTTTGAGATTAGTGGCCACTAAGTTAAGCTAATACTTCCAAAATATAATATTTCAAGCTTATGGGTCACTAGCATTTAACAAATCAAAGAATAATATTCTTATCTTAGAATCTGCTAGGTTATGCCACAACAACATATTTGGATGTACAAATACCATGTGCATGTTTAGATAAGTATAACATTCAGAATATATACATGAACATTCAATAAATCATAAGTATTAATCTATTTACATGATATACATATTTCATTTCTTGTCTGATATGCTCAAATACTACGACTCATGATTCATTTTGGATCTTGCTTAATTATGGATTAGTGTTGATGTAGGTATGCATGTAAAGTTACTTCATAAGTTTATTTCTCTTATGTGGGGCCTATTGTATCACATTTCTTTTATGCCACAAGAAATATTTATTTTCAAATCTTGTAATCATTTTCTATCTTTATTATGTCCATAATAGGATTTCTAAAGAGCATACTAGCCTTATCAAACAAAACCTACTGAGTAACATTTTCTTTAATTTTGATTTCCTTCAGAGTCTATAATTTCTATATTTTTTCCCTAGTTTTGGAGACAATATTAATGACCTGTGAATTTTCTCCTTCACTTTCCTCTATTATTCTAATTTTAAAATTAACCAAGAATTGCTTAAGCGATATAGTAAACTCTTCACTAGAAACTAACTCATGTGGTTTTCCTTAAATACTTCCATAATTGAGGCTTCTTTGAAAATCCAAATTCCTCTTAAAACTATGTCATCAAACTAGAGAGATAGTTTTCTTACCTGATCTTTCCATTCACTTAGTCTTTCCTTCGTATAATTATCATATGTCTAGCATATATCAATATCGTCCATAGTTAAAATTGAAGGATTTTTATAAATAACTTCCTCAATAAATTTTCCCATATATATTAATGTTTTTTGCATTAATCTCAATGTTTTAATGATATTTCTGTTCTTATTTAAGTAGGCTTGTTCCTTCATATTTTCCTCGTTGCACACCTTTATAACATTGTACAAGCCATGCAATACATCTTCTACATTAGAAAATGTACCTTTATGAATTATGACCTTTAATTGAGTTTCAAACTCTTTATGCCTAGCACTTACACCTATCACTAATTCTATGGATACTTAATTTGTAGCCCTTATCAAGGAATATAGATCTTCCTCATATTTCACCACTTGGGATCTTTTGGATTTTTCATTTCTTTATAAAAGAGAATAGGTCTTCTAGATTTTCATGTCAGATAATGGCTTCTTTTATTTCCATATTCTTTTTGGTTAGCCTTTTCAAGGTTACCATTCTTTGATTACATTCAATGTTTAGTAAGGGATATTCTTATGCCTCCCAATCTAGTTGTTCTTTATGAGAAATTATGTATTTCTCAACCCAATCTTATCTCACTTCATGTGGAGTGGAGGGAGAATATTAAGATGGTTTCACTGGGGTTGTGTTGGCTAAGATTTCATTTTTTGTTGTCTCTTCTTATTCATCTGAATAAGTTAAGGCATATACCACTAAATTTGGAGCTTAAGTTGGTGTAGGGCTTGACATCTTGAACCTCATATAGAATTTCAATTGATGTAGGAAACATTGGAGGACCTGGAGAATGGGGAGTGTAGGTCTTTTCTAAAGGATCTGAATATAATGTCACCTTTCTCTTTGTAGCCTCCTTTTTTTAAATTTCCTCTAAGAGGGGGAATTACCCTTATCATCTTCATATTCTACTTAACAAGGCTATCATTTTTTTGGGTAATCCATACCCAATCATTGACATCATCCTCGTGTGCATACGATATATTTATCTATCCTCTAAAGTGCTCAAGGTGTTTGGTATTATTTTCATGTGGTAATATTTCCTTAGAGGATGTTGGGGAAGATGGAATGAATTTCTATGGGGTGATGTAGCTTTTAGATTAAGCCACCTATTAAATTTCCTACATCCTACTGTGACTAAGAGGGGAGTGTGTTTTAATCTTCTTTTATTTTCATTTTCTAGCAATAACATTGAAAATCTGATATGTCACCTCTTGTTTCACTAATTTTTCAAGAACGTAGTATGGCATGTGAAGAGGAGGTGTAAGGAGCCCCTCAATCATGATAATAGTATATTCTTGATATAAGAACACAACTCCCATTTTTCTTACAGAACTGAGAATGTCAACAAAATTTATGGGTGTCATTGTTTCATGTGTTTTTTAGTAAAGAGGAGGATAAAAATAAGTGCAAATGTATTGAATATGAGATATGAACTGATGGGCATACAAGTATGAATATAGTTTATTTTTCTGTTAAGGGCACCAAGGAAGCCATTTTTGAAATAATTATGAATAGTTGGGAATACCACAAAATTAATCCAAAAGATAGGAAGCCATGTAAAATGATTTCCCATTATCCACGAAATTTTTCTTTAACACACCAAATTGAAACATAGCACTTTCCCTATAGTAGGAATATTTCCTTCATCGATAATCATAGAAAGTAAAGGGATCTAGGATACATCAACCTTAGAGATATAAGGATTTCCATATAGCCTATTCATGAGGGCCATGCCAATACCAACTCCTATTCTAAACCTATTAATAATAATTTCACTTAGATCATAATCATCCATATTATCTATTGGGTCCATTTCCCAACTCTATAAAATATCTCACATTTTCCTTGTGGCCATCTAGGGCTCAATTGTATCTTTATTGTACAAGGTGTCTGATTGTGGAGGTTTATTATAACATTTGTATGCATGCCCAATATAACAACATATTCTATTTTTCCATGATTTAGAAAATAAGGTCCACTCCTTGGCCTTGGAAAAATTAGATAGGAATGAATCAGTTCTAGAAATGGAAGCACATCTAGGTTAGCAGAAATTAAATGCAAGATAGCTCTTTTTATTTCCCTTATGTCTTGGGACTTTAGTTCTTGATCTTCCAGGATACCCTTTTCATCTATGGCATCTACATCAAGACTTTCATTTTGCACTATGGAAAAAATAGCTGAGTAATGCTAAAATTCGTGATTTAAGGCAGTTGGATCAAAAATGGCATTTCTGATTATTCCAGTGTCTGTATAGGAATATAAATAAATATATGTTCGACACTGTCAATTATATTTCCATATTGGAGTATTTTAGGTCCACGAACATTGCATACATCACCAACAAAAATATATAATGAGCCAAATGACATACTTGCATTGACATCAACACTCTTATGTCTCTTTTTCTAAATATTTTGTTTTATTAAAAACTTGATTGATAAATAAATGTAAGAAGTTTGGACAATCATCAATCACATGAAAAATATTAATGAAATGAGAAAAGTGCGGAAATACCTACATATTAAGGGGTCAAGAAATATGTAGTTATGATCCTAGCAGTCGCTAAGGTTAGCCACAACTAAATATTATCATATTAGTGGTCATTAGGCATTATTCTAGGACAAATATGAATTTATTGAGAAAAGCACAACAATACATGAAACATTGAGGAGTCAAGACATACCTAGTTATGATCCTAGTGGTCACTAAGTTCAGTCATAACAATATATTTACAGCGTAGTGATCCTTAAGCACCAATCACAAGACAACTATGAATGCAATGAGAAAAGTGCAGCAATACATGTACTCTTGAGGGGTCAATACATATGTAGTTCTGATCCTAATAGTCGCTAAGATCAACCACTACAAAAAAATTAGAGCTTAACGGTCACTAAGATCAGCCCCTAAAAAATATTTAGACCTTAGTGTTTGTTAGGTATCATTAGTTGGACAACTATTATTGAATCGAGAAAAGTGATGCAATACATATTTTATTAAGGGGTCAAGGTTTATGTACATCTAATTTTTTTTTGCATATATGTTTATGCCTCTCTTTAATTATTTATAATTCTATCATATTGGTTGGACTATCCCTAGCAAAGCCAAGTGTTGCACTACATACCTTTAAGAGGGATCAAGCCTTATGTAGTTCTCATAATATATATATTAAAAGTTATTTAAAGGAAAGTATTAACGGCTGCTAAGATTCATTAATGTGATTTGTTAGTATCTCTATCTTAGCGGCACCATATCTATATATTTGGATAAATGAAGTCTCAATGGCCATGAAGGTCTCTACTTAGTTGGAGAAAACATAGAATTCTGTATATGTCTCCACGAAATCAAATCGTGCTCAAATTGTTTGAAATCAAACCATGATCATATTTTCCAATGGATGAACATAGTTCTCCTCCTAGTGGTCACTAAGTTCATCCACAATGAAATATTTAGATCTTAGCGGTGGCTAGGCATCATTAACAGGAAAAATATTAAAGTAATGAGAAAAATGTGGCAATACGTGCACTATTGAAGGGTCAAGACATATGTAGTTCTAATCGTAGTAGTCATTAAGGTCAACCAAAATGCAATAGTTAGAGCTTATTGGACACTAGGATTCCATCACAAGACAACTATTATTGCAATGAGAAAAGTGTTGTAATATGTATGTTTCTTAAGGATTCAAGACATACTTATCTCTGATTAATTTGTTGTCCGGATGTTTATACCTCTCTTTATTTATTAATAATTATATCATATTGGTTGGACTATCCCTGGCAGAGCCAAGTGTTGCACTACATACCCTTGAGGTAGATCAAGCCTTATGTATTTATCATAATATATATTATTAGTTATTGAAAGGAATGTCTTAGAGGTCACTAAGATTCATTAATATGATTTGTTAGTCAACGCCATTTTAAAAATTAAGAAAAAAAAGTGAACAATTTGTGTAGCATAAATTTATATGTCCACATGATTATATTTCTTGGATGTATTATCTAAAAAAACACAAACAAATTATTTAGATCTTATCTGCATAAATTTAATATAGTGTTCAAATTACCAATCATAGTAGAGGAGAATGTCCATCTATTGAGAGCTCTTCTTGGCATATTGTGAAGGTATTTATTTTTTATACATACGTCTCTTTCTTGGTAGCGAAGGTGATATTGAATTATAACTCCTATTTTCCCATTAAAATTTTAAACTAGAGAAAACTATCAAGCAAAGAAAACCTCTTTGATCATGTTATTTTTTGTATCATTTTATCCACTTCAGTAATGCAGTAATATATCTTAGCGTTCATTGGTCTCTGAATGGTAGAATTTTTCATTAAAACCCAGTTGTTTTTAAGGCATTACGGTCATGATCCTTTAAGCATTAGATATTATCATTGGAAAAATATTTGTAGTCAAATATTTTCAATCCATTATCATTACCTACGTGATTACTTTTTACTATATAAATTCCTCTTTAGTAATATAGTGTCCATTTCAACCTTAATGATTTCTACTGCATTAGATATTGTGAAGGGGTTTATTATGTATGCATAATTCTCTCACTTGGTAGTGAAGGAGATATTTAATTGTGACTCACATCTTACCATTACAATTTTATAAGTACAGAAATTTTCAAGAAGATAAAACCCCTTTGTATCATTTTATCCATATAAACATGGTATAATGACCTTATCCATATAAAACATGGTATAACAACCTTAAATAAAATGACCATACTATTTGTAGAGTTATTATTAGTATGAACATATATATGGATAACAAAACATATAATCCTTTTAATAATCTATTTGGTCATTCTACATATGTATTGCCAAGATAGTAAATATCACAATTTCCTTACACTTCTACCTCCCAAAATAACAAGGAAGTATAATTGTTTCAACCCCAAAAATATTACGATCAAAATTTTCTTATATGTACATAATACAACTTTAGTATAATTCAAGCTTGCCTTATAATTGTACTATTGATCATGGGAAAAATAAACGATGAAAGGAGAGGAGAAGAGCAAGTGATATTGATCCTGAGCAGAACAGGTGGTTTTGATCATGGGAAAAAGCAACGGTTGATAAAAAAACCCTTAAAACTAGTCAAAATGTGTTAAATATAATAAACAATATCTTAGAGCTGCCTTGTTCATCAAAATATCGTACCACAAATCTTTATTTGTTCTTCTCTTCTCCAAAATCTGTTTGGTCTCCCACTATTAAAGAACCATATCTTTTCATAAATAACTCATTGTAATCCAACACCAAAACATTGACTGGAAACTCATTCATAACATAAATATCCTATAAAATATTTTCATCGATAATTTCAATGATGTGGTAGCCATTGAATTTTACTAAGATGTGCAACAGAGGACTATTTGTGGACAGGAATAAGGCCAAAAAAATGATATCAACTCTATCAATTTCATCTTCTCGTCGATTCTTATGCATCACCATGACCATACATTGATTCCAATATTCACTTTTTTATTTTTCATATTGATCCACCATCCATACCCTCAATCATATTTTTCAAAACACAACAAGACAAGTTCTTGGTAGGTGTTATGCATTTGTGAAAAGGCTATAAATAATCCTCTAATGTTATTACAAATCAATATGTATTGTTTATATGTCAATATGAGCTCCATTAAAATTCACTTTGAACCTAAATTTTCTGAAGAAGTATCCCAAATACTCGACTCCCTTCTGTCCTCTTTCACTGCTCTTCATACTGTTAAATCTCTTACTAAATCATTTATTTGATTAAAAAATCTACAATCTATACCACAATAACCCCTAAAAATTCACAATAATGCATTTGAGAACTGAAAAAAATATTGAAAACAAACTTCAAAATATAATATTTATTTCAATAATAAAATTTTAAAGAAATGTTAAGAAAAACTTACCAAGCGTGGTCTTAAAGTTCACTTCAGTTGAATTGTCTACAAAATCTCTAATTGAACAAAAGTCATCTTCTAGTAAAAATTGTTGTCCATGACATGTATTTTAGGAAACAGTTCTCAGTCCTCTTGTGAAAACATTTTCCATCACCTATTTGTGTATATGATGCAAGCACGATATACACATATTTCGCAAATCATTGATGGAAACGTAGCTTAAATGACAAAACGATGCCAAACCCTTTGTATTGAAAACTGTTTGCTAATATGCCTTAAAGAATACAGTATCATGGACAACATTTATTATTGGAAGCACAAAAAATGGGTTTTTTTGAAAAGGCTATAGAAAATTCTACATTTACAGAATTTCATAATTTTGGAAGGGAGGATGGTGAGAATACATACTTATTTTTAGCACATAGATAAAATCAAAAAGTCTATGGAAACCGTGAAGAAAATTTTGTATGCTTTCCCTGCTCATATTTTTCAATGGATGAATTGAGTGTCACACTTACACTTAGACGAAGAATAAAAAGAAAAATGTTCAAAACATTTACTAAAAATAATCCATCTATAGTTATATACAACTAACACATCCAACCGTCACATTATTTGGCGTGTGAATTTGAAAAGGCACATGTAAGACATTAAATTGATTTAGATTAAATGGTTAATTAATGGCTAACAAAATTTGAGTACTCCAAATTGTGCACATGTTACTAATGGTGCATGTACTTTCAAATGGCACATTTTACATTTTTCATATTTAATGGCTAATTAATGTTGAGGAAACCACAACATTAATTAGAATTTTACCTTTTAAAATGGTCCTCATTAATAGTGTAATTAGTATTGTAAATAATTAATGTATGATTGTTTTACAGTTAGACTCAACTGTAGGAGAAATAATTAAAACACTACGAATGTTAGGCTATAAAACTTTTGAAATCTATAGAGTGTGTGTTTTATGGATAAAAATATATAAATAGTGGGATATACAAGTTGAATACAATGTGTTATATGGTCAATTAGGAGCACTAATTAGGTACGAAATATATAATGTAGGAGGAAAATTTATTATCTGAATAGAATTGGTTTTATGAGGAATCATTAATGAGTACATAAAAATCTACCAAAGATTTATTTTGTATAAAATTTGTGGTTTTAGTCCGATATGGAGTAATAATCAAATACACATGAGGCACGGTGAGGTAGAGGTTGAAGGTTTGAATGTTAGCGATATTAGATGTATTTAGTTATATGTATGTATGTATGTATGTGTAAAGGAATAATCTTGAAGTTTATTGTATACGGCCACATGGCACAATCCATTGATACTAGGCTCTAGGTAAAATAAATCCCTTATATAGGTTCAATCCTCGCTCTTCAATTGTGACTGAACGTACTTTGAAATGTGATTTATCACACTTTGAAGTGTGAGTGATTGCACTTAGAAGTGTGATTCAAGACTCACACTTCGATGTGCGATCACTCACAATTTGACTTGCCATTATAGTAAATATCTACATGAGTGCGTGTACAAGAAAAATATAACTCCCAGTGGCTATAAGTCCCTGTGGCCATTAGGCCTAAAAAAATTTGAAATCCATAGACTATGTGTTTCATGGATAAAATGATACACACATTTGTGGGATCTAATATTCTAATACAATGGTTTATATGGAAAAAAGGAGTGTTATTTATGTACGTAATATATAATGTAGGAGGAAATTTTTAAAAGGAATGATAACAAGATCGTACCAATACAATAGCACATATGCTAATCAAACACCATGATCAATAAAATGAAAGTAATTCACCAAAATAACTTTACATAAACCCTTGCAAACAAATGATCAACGATAGTATATATTATTATGGAACATAATGCAATATAATGAGAATGGGCCTTGCTTAAATAGGCAAGGAATAACAATCTAATAACTATTCAAGGTTGTAGATCAAGCCATAAATCAAGGAAATAACTAGTCATCAAATAACTAGTCAAGACCATAGATTTAGGAGAGAACTAGAAATCAAGGATCTAGTCAATACCATAGATCAAGGAAATAACTAGTCAATACCATAGATTAAGGAAAGAACTATACCTAACAACTAGATAATATCTCCTAATATCTAAATAAGATAAAATAAATATCCACACACATAAGTGGGTGAGGATAAATACAATAAAGGTAAATAAAGTACCTAGGTGAACATGAGCTAAGGTAAATACCTACTTTAACACAAAAAATAAAACTCCCAGTGGCCATTAGGCTAGAAAACATTTGAAATCCATAGACTATGTCTTTCATGGATAAAATGATATGCACATTTGCAGGATCTAAGATTCTAATACAATGGTTTATATGGAAAAAAGGAGTCTTATTTACATACGCAATATATAATTTAGTAGGAAAATTTATGATCTGAATACAACTAGTTTTTTTTATGAATCATTAGTAACTTTATTTAGTATGAAAATAGTCATCTAATAACATAAATCCTTATATAGATACTGAGGTAAATTTTTCTTAGTTTTGTTGTTAAGGATTTTAAGTTCTAAAATAGATGACATCTATCTTAGAGTATAATTTGGATAGGATTTTCAAGGTCAACATTTATTGATTTGAAAAAGGTAATATGCATGAATAGTCATATATGTATGATGATAATAAAATTGATATTTTGCATAAATGACAATAATCACTTATGTAATGTCTTGAATGCTATCCAAATTCTAAAAATGTTCAAGATTTAGATTTGAAGGATCCTGCAAGTGTTAAATTTAACAGTCGTTTAGATGTTTTTTGTGATTTTAGTCATAAAATACTTATGGATATTTAAAATAACCATCACACATGATGTGTACATTTAAAATGTGACATTCATTTTTAATATATAGTTGTATGTAAATTATAATAAAATATATAAATATATATTAAAAATAATAAAATAAATATAAAATAGCTAGTATAAATAACACAAATTTGTAGTTTTAAAAGGTAGTATTGAAATATTACCATCACCCAATAATTGTTGGACATGCATTTGGCTGAAAAATTTAACCCTTGGAAGGAGGTTTTAGAGATGTTTATTTTTATTTTGTCATTATGATTTCGAGCATTTTTTCAACCTTGGAATTGTTATTGATATTTATAATTTTCAAATTCTCCATAGGTTTAAGATTTAAGTGTCCATTCTACTAATTTTCTCTTTTTATTGTGTATACAGTTGAAAATTAACTACGTATTCAAAGAAGGATCATATGTGGATTTACTCTCCAAATATGTGATAGTTGCAGAGGGACTAGTTTATCCATTCAGAACTACACTCAATTATAGATAAATGAGGTCTAACTTATTCATTGTCACAATAGGTATTGTATTCAATGGTAGAGTGAGATTGCCATACACAATTAATGGTTGTGAAACCATGGAAGAAATTGATAACAAGGGATACTAATGCAGTACAAATTCAAATGTTCATACATGTATACTACTAGGCAAGATAAAAATAATTATTTTTCACTTCACTCTACATTTTGAAGTTCATTCCTAGCCTAAAAATGGCTTATTTCTTCCTATCAAATCATGTTTCTTTATTTTCCTCCGATATTCATTATATTTTGAAAATATCCTGACCCTTGGTATTATTCCAACCATCAAATAATGCATACTTCTTTCAAGGTTACTTGCACTTACCTTATAAACTCTTCTTTTCAGGTATCTCCACTAAACCACCTTCCTCAAAAATGCCTTTTTTTGGATTAGGTCACTCTTAGAGGTTCTTATATCTTATTCCATGTTACACCATCCTCAAAAAAGTTAGATTCATCGTAGAAATATATTCCAAGCAATCAAAACACTCACCTTATCATCTTTATCAATGTTGTCCTTCTTTCTTTAGATAATACATGCTTGATAATTTATATGTGGGTATATCCTTCTAGGGGTGTCTCTGAGACTTCATAAACTCCATTATTATTATTTTATCACCTTAAATGTGTGATCAAAGTTTGGAGGTCAAAATCCTTACACAACTCCCTCTACTTCCCTTCTTTGTAATTGGTTCAAAACCCTCACTAGGTCTTCTCCTATAGACTGTCATGCACAGAATGGTTTTTAGGGATATTCAATAGAAAATAAATGTAATTTCAAGTACCTATAAGAGGTTTTGTGGTATGTATAAAATTTCAAGTGCCAACTCTGAGTGCAACTGGTACTTCCTTTATAATGGAGCTCTTCAAATTAGCCTTTGCACTGTGACTCCCAACCTTCAAGCCAACTGTCACCTACAACTCAAAAATCCACATTCAAAAATTCAAAATTCATTTTTAATCACCTTACTCACCTCTCCACTATTTATATCTCCAATTTTTAGGAAGTAATACCTTGGTTTGAGGGTCTAAACTTCATACCCTAGCTGATTTAGGACTGTAGCTCACAATCAATCCCAAGGGAGTCAATTTAACTATAATTTCACTTTATAATCAATTTAAAGCCCAATATTTTTCAAGAATACCTTTATTCACACTATGAAATACATTCTATTACTAATAATCTTGGAAGACATGTGCAAAAATCATTTTTCTAGTGTTTTCACAGTCTTGACCTATAGGTTCACTTACTCACAAGGTTATAGATGACATCTATAGCATGATTATTATACATACACAAGTTGTTATGAATATTTCTATATTTATTCACATTTAACAGCACCAAAAACCCACATGCAAACATTTGTTTTCCACTTCGACCCTTCTTACCATTACTATAATACATTGTTTGTAATAGGGGTCTGCTATAATTAACTAGGGTTTGTTCACATTTGTCTGTCTACAAGTCACAAGATCACACAACTCGAGACTTACTATACTTGATACATACACATTTTCCAATGGTCTCCAAATCCTTCTCAAATTCTCTTGCAAGTTAAGGTACATTCATGCTTTGTTCCACTCATACAAGCAACTCCTTGACAAGACTGTGATGGACTAATTGAACCACTCAACTCTAATTTCTACATGTAAGTATAAAGATATCACAAGATACATTAATACTTTATTCCCAAAATAATATATTATAGCAAACACATGGAGTGATATTTTCTTAGTTACTAAGGATCATATCATTGTCACAGGGTATTACAGTTTGTAACACAAGTAATTAACATACAACCAAATAAATCAACCAAAAAATGCTCTTTCCAATCACTATACTATCTTTATCTCCACCTTACTCTTGAATTTTCAGTCTTCCAATAGTCTATTATAGTTACAAATCATATACTCCACAACATGCATGAGATTTAAAATTTTCATAAGGTTAGTACTGTGCAAGTATTATCAACAACCTCAATGTATTCCTACTCACAAGTTCATTTCCAAACTAAAAGTCCTCTAGTCTTCATTTTGAGACCAACAATCCACTTTGAGATTAAGAAATACAATCTAAAATCAAGAAGATCATTCATGCATATTAACAATCATTTAAATCATGAATAAAACCATCAAAACCTTTAGTTTCTTCTTCACTACCTTTCTTGAAGATTTGCATTTGATTCGTGTCCAGAAAAAATGAGGTAAATTAGTTACATTTTCAAATTTATATGTCTTCCATCAATTCCTAACTAAATTCACACCCTCAAACGCATTGGTCATATGAGTGACCTTACCATAACACCAAGTTTCTTAGCTTGAATACCAAGTGCTTGACTTTTGGACTCATTTTATGATTGATAAACCCTAAGGGGACCTAGGACACTTATGTATACCTCATTTCACCCTTTTAAAAGATTGTAAACTTCAATATTCTATTAAAACAACTATAAGAAACCAAAATGGCCTCCAAGACTCATCTTGCACTTTTGTAGGAAAGGTGTACAATTTAAATTTAGAAAAGCCTAGAATAAAACTAGTAACACATTTAGACTCATGTTGAGCTCTAAGACTCATGACCATACCTAAAAAACCAAAAATTGGATTTTTTTCATCCTATGTATACTCTAGAGATTATGCTCCTGCATCAAATACTTTACCTAATGGAAAAGGAAAAAGCTGATTGAGCATGTGATTCCAAAAGTTTCGCATGTGAGGGTTGATGGAATACAAAAAATCATGAGTAGTGAAGTAGAGGATACATTTGATGAGGATGAGGATACTTAATGCATTCACCACAAATGCTAGTATTTATGATGTAGGTCAAAATTCTAGGTAATCTATACAAAAATTGAAGTTATTTGGAAATGATGTATGCCACTATGCATGGTACATATGTCATGGAATCTTGAAGAGAACCTACTATGGATAAAAACAATTTTGGATGAATGGCAAGAGGATGAAAGTAAATGGAAATACAAGAAAACATAAATAACTACCAACCATTGTCGCAACTATTTCATTGATATCCAAAATGGTGGAGATAAATTATGATATATCACCGCACATGTCTCATTAAGGGGGATAGGATGATACTAAAGTAATAATGAAATTGTTACCTACATGTTATATATATATATATATATATATATATATATATATATATATATATATATATTCTTACATCATTAAAAATTTTAACAAGGTCCTTTCTCTGTTGAACCTTTCTCAAACATCACAATCAAACCTCAACAAAATATGGCAAGAAATTATCTCCCATATTTCAATCACAATTGGATAATGCTTCAAGTGATAACAAAAATCGTATTTTTTTTGTGTTTGTACCCATGCTAGATGAAAACCACACCTGATAGATGGAAACCACAAGATCATGGGTATGATCAAACCAAAGATGTTTAAATTCCATGTCATGAACAACAAACCTGTCATGGAGTAAAAAACATCATCCATGGATGCCTTATGGTCTCAACCAATTGAGATTTGAAAAACAGTCGATGGGAAACCTTTCTTTATTGAAGGAAACCTTCAAATAACTAAAAGATATGGTAGACCTGAAGAGATACATTCAGGAATACATCACACAATGTAAAAATATTTCAACATATGGTGGGAAAGCATTCTGGTTTTCGAAGATTACATATTGGAAAAAAAAATTGTGTGACCTAAAGAATCCTTTTTTCAATTTCAACATAGCATGACGAGAAGAGATTGTATTTGGAAAAAAATAATTCATGATAGTGCAATGTATGATCAGATATTGGGTGCACGACATCTTGAAATGGATAGAAACTATATTGTAAAAATTTCCTTTTAAATAAGGAAATATATGTTTGGGCTATTTTTTATAGACCTCAAGATGAATTCAACCCAGTAGTGGATGTGAATGATGGGAAAATGATACTAGTAAGACCAGCTAATGATAATGTAGGATGGGCAAGGTAGAACAAATTCTAATATAGGATGTTCACACAAAAAATCAAAAGATAAGTACACTCGTGAGAACCCGTAGGAAAAGAAATTTAAATGTGTCAAGAATTCGTAAAGAAAAAGAAATGGTGGTGAAAATCAAGGGATGTGTCAGATATTGATACAGACAGTGTCATCTGGGCATGTAGACCAAGAAAAATGTGGAAATGAGATCAATTTAAAATATTGAATCAAGGAAATTATGGTATCCAGACATACCTTGCACAAATTCAAGAACAATAATTAATGCATTGTAGTTAAAATTGGCTGGACTAGACACCCTTGAGAGGGATCAATCCTTATGAAATTTTCAATATAATTATCCCGAAGGAATTGATTTCCTATGGAAATAAATTTTCAAATCCATTTTTTGAAGACAACATGTTTAACATAATTCTTAACTCTTAGTTGTTCTTTATGATTTACAGAATGGAAAAGCATAAAATTAGTTCACATTATCTATATTTTCTTCTATTTTGAAATTCCTAATGACTGTAAAATTCCATTACAATGATTTCCATTTTACAAATTGATCAAATAAATGTTAAAAATATGTAATCTAGCACTCGCTAGGCTTATGTGTCTTAGCAAATGCAAGGTTTATGTAACTTAGTGACAGCTAGGCCCATGTGTCTTAGTGGCCACAAGGCTTATATAACTTAGCAACCACTATGCTTATGTAACTTAGCATCTACTAGGATTATATATCTTGTGGTCGTTAGGCTGATGTAACTTTGTGGTTGCTAGGATTATATAACTTAGTGGTCGCTAGCCTTATATAGCTTAGCAGTGAGTAATCTTATGTAACTTACTACCTATAGGCTAGTGTAGCTTTGTAGGTGGTAGGATTATTTCACCTAGAGGAAGCTATTCTTATGTAAGTTAGCCATCGCTAGCCTTATGTAAGTTAGTAACTACTAGGATTATGTAAGTTAGCGTCCACTAGGCTTATGTGGGGGAATCTAAAAAAAACAAAATAGTAATCCTAAAATAGTGAAATTGAAATCCAGAAATTGGACTCTAATAGTGGAAAAATTAGAATCCAATAATAGCGATATTGGAATCCAATATTATCAAAATTGGAATCCAATAATAGCGATATTGGAATCCAATAATAGTGAAATTAAAATCAAATAATAGCAAAATTAGAACTAGAATAAGTCCAATAACGACAATATTGAAATCCAATATTGCTACTAAAGGAATCCAATAATAGTAATAATGGAATCCAGTATACACAAAAATGGAATCCAATATACACAAAAATGGAGATAAATTTCTTCCAAAAGTTGTAATACTGGAGTCCAAATTCACTTGAATATGTTCATATTTACTGAAATAAGCATTATATGTTTGCTTGAAAATTACATCCATCCCTCATATTTCAAATTTATTTTCCAAGATGAATGAATTTTAGTATCCCAACATCATCATATCACAAGGTTTCAGTAGTTTCTTCAAAAATGAATTCTTTGATCACATTTTATCTATCTTCAATGGTTTATGTCTGATGTATCAAATTTTTTCAATGCTTGTGTGACTTTTATTTTGAATGAGTATTGCATTTGGTGGTTGCATTTGATCTCAGATTAAGGTTATAACAAGTTTGAGGGTTTGAAATACAATATTTCCCTCTCTATTTCAAGTCACCCCTCAGGCCCTCTCCCTTTGGTTCAAGCAGATCCATAATATAGTAGGAGAGCAACCACATTCTTAGTCATATTCCTTCATATTATTCCAATAAGTCATGGTCAGTATATACATATAGATCCGTCCCTGGCTATAAAATGACATATCAATAGGTTTGTATTTTCTTCTTGTCCCTCTTTTGCATTGTTTACTTATTAGGGGTGTTAAATTGGGAACCAATCATTGCAACAAGGACTCTTCCCACTATTCATATTCTCCACTTATAATTTTTTTTACCTATCTTATGCATATTTCTAAACCATACTCAATGACAAATAAAATCATGATTGGCATTGGATCCTATGAATCCAAGCCCCAAGATGCACACTTCAATACCATGATTCGCTTTGCAACAACCTCTAAAATGGCTATATTTTTCAATATTATTACTTTTTCATCTATAGGATTTTTCATAATGGCCTTCCATAAAGGTGAGGAGGCTTGAAAAGAATTAAAATAAACCCAATCAACCATGAAGGCACATTGTAGCCAAACAACACTAAAAATGAAAAGGTGGAATTAGTTTTGAAGTTACAAATGAAAACCACCATAATTACGAGGTGCTTCACCAATAAAAAATGGATGCTTTTGGAATAATTACATCAAAGGTGAAGATATCACATCCAATCATTATGTCAAAGGTGAATATATCATTGCATCCATTATGTACGCAGTGTAATATTTTATTTTATAAATTAAAAAATAACAAATACTTCCAGGAATTAGAATGGACTAATAGGATTTCAAGTCAACCTCACATGCCCATCCACAAGAAACCTTTTGGATTAAAAACAAACTTAAATGTGATTAACTCATAAAATTATTCAAAGTTCATGAATTGGTTTTTAATATAATTTTTATTATTTTGGAATATCGTGATTGTGTTAGAGGATTTCAAGACCACTGAATTCACACTCTTTCTCAGGATAAAAGTTCTTAATAAATGGGAACACAAGAAAAACTATGGAAATTTCCATTAGCAATACCATAAAATTACAACCTCTAGAGGGTCCACTCCAAAAAAAATTATTTAAAAAATCCAAAAATAAGAGAGAGGGATGTGTGAAAAATAAATGAGAGGGTCCACTTTTTATAACCCGGGTAGGTTACAACTACCCCAACATACTTAACTGCTAGAATTTAATAAATTAAATTATTTAATCAACAAATTTAACTTGAACAAATTTAACGGAATTTACCCTCTTTGATACCATGTTGGAGGATAAGGTAAAAAATTAACCAATTTAATTTAAACCATGAGTTAAACCATATAAATTAAATTATATTAAATTAAATACACATGACAAGAATTTAACATGGGAAAACCTCTTATGAGGTAAAAACCCACAAAAAAAAATTCCGTTAATGAGAAACTCAAACAATTACAATCCAGTAACTTCATCTCCCATTTTCACCACATAGTTTTTACACATATTTTTACTGGGCCAGTGTGCCCTTTTTAAATGGGTTATCAGGGGTGAGCCCCAAAAAAACATCTCTATTTTTTTATTATTAAAATCACTTACACATAAACTAAAGTTTATATTTAATAAACAAAAATATTTCATATTTGTATTTATTAATTATAAACTGAGTTTTATAACTTTTATTTAATATATAATTAAAAAATAAATTTTATAAGAACAATTTAAGGGGATAAATCCTACTTAATATTATTATTCTAACATATTATTATGGGGATAAAGCCTACTTATTATTTAATATATTATTATTCTAACATAGTATATGTGAAAAATTTAATTTTTCCTATAGAACTCAAACTCCAGACTTTGAAGACAATAGTAAAAGTATGAAAATATATGACAACTGTAGACATCTAAAATTTCGACATGATTAATTATGACTAATCTGTCCTGCACCATCACTATCTAAATCCATATAATAATTAATCCACTTTATCATCTTTACCCTTTATCATTTTATCATCATTTATTTCATTCCATCATTAGTCCTCTTAATTCATTATTTTATCCCATCTTATCATTTATCACTTTTATTTCATTATTATATCATATTATCCTATTATCCCGCTAATAATACCTATTAACATTTTCTAGGAATATACTATTCCTATATCTACCTACCCACCTACCCTACATATCCCTACACCTAGCCATTCCATGTAATCTCACCCCTAATCATATTTTATCAACCTAATCTAATCCTAATCCTAATCCTAATCACATGATCCACCTCTAAATCTGGAGGCTTCTATTTCTAGAAGCCTCTCTAACCTTCTCCTTCTATTGAATTTTTATTTCAATACAAGATTCTTCCCACCATGAATTTTGAATTCAAATTATAGAGTCTTCCACTCTATAATCCTCATATGCATTTTTCACCATTGATCCAAATCAAGCGTGGCTTCATCCTAGCCATTTAATCCTCCACCCATCAACTATAAATTGAGATCTCCTCCTCCACGAGAGCTATTTAGATGAACTTGGAACATCCATAACAAATATATTTTATCCTAACTCAATCATCCATAATCTTCAATCTATTACCGATCCAATGCATCATCAAGAATCAATCAATCCAAGTAAATCAAGGGGAAGTGATGCCTAAATTTCTCCAAAAAATCTTAAGCAATCAACACAATCCATGAGAAAATCCAACACAACAAAGGAGGAGCATTGCATCTTCTTGGAAAGTGAAAGTATTTATTCTTTCCCCCTTTCCATTTATTGCTCAATCTAAGGTATTGTTTGAAAGGATTAGATTTAGGAATCAATTTGGTTTTTGTTTCTAAATTGCATTGGTATCTAATATTTTCTAACATATTAATTTTTGGTTCACACCGTGGGGCTTACCCCCCACTTATTTATTGTTTTCAAATCTATTTTATCCCTAGAACAAGTTGTAAAAGTTTCAATAATTTTCACTTTTTTTTACACCTTCAAATTTTGAATTTTCATGCTCATATGTTGTTTTTCACACGGAATGGCACCTATGACTTGTTTTTTGGCACCTTTGCCATAAATTGGCACCTTTTCCTATTTTTTGCACCTTTGTTTTTCCTTTTTCATACCTTCTGAGAGCCATAAATTTTGATCCTGAACTCGAAACGACTCTGTTTGTTTTTCCAGACAAGTATTGAAAAGATATATGCAATGAAATTTTTAATTTTGCATTTTATAGTATAATTTATTCATCATTTTCATTTTCCTAAATCTTGTCATTTTAACTACACATTCAGTTATATTTTCATGCTCCAAACTACTAAAACTTTGTGTGCAAATTGTTACGCTTACCGAAGATAAAAATTAATCTAAAACTACTAACCCTATGTTTTGTAGGATAATCGGTCCAAGAAATTTGGGTTTATAAATAAAATTAATAATATTTGTTTTGCAGGGCCTCCTCTTGAAGACCCAATCACATAATATTTATCATTTACTTTTATCATCTTACATCTATTTTCTTACATCATTTTTCTTGTGTGTTTTTAATTGTTGCTTGTTTATCTTGAGGTTGAAACTGTGTATGCTCTCCTCTTGTGTCATAAGATTATCTTGAGGATAAAAAAGTGGTTAACCTTCCTCCTTTTTTATTTATATGGGTAATGTGACATGGAAGTTACATCCACACACTTACCATAGTCCTATGGGTCTCGTGATTGTGGGATTCATCTCCACGCCCATAAAAACACCCATGTTCTGGTGGGGTATATAAATTCTTGGAGATGTGTCATTATTGGATAAGTGATTTCTTGTTTTAAAATAAGTGTGAAGTGAGGGGATTCCATTTCCTAATACCTAGGCCTTAAACATCATCCTTACAACACAAACTTGGGTCCCATGTACCGCAAGGTATATCGGGGACTCCCCTAGTGAGATTTTACATTCTAGACTAGGAAACCTTTTGGATAGAATCAAACTATAGTACAAGGAGGCCGCACTCCCTAAGACTACTCACTATTAGACCCCACATTGACACGTAGGCAGAGATTCATTTTGTGGCACTATCATTGGTGTGTGGTTATAGTTTGATTGGAATCTCACTTTACTAGTTAGGGTGTGTATTGCATGTTTGTTTGCGTGCTTTTGAACACCCTTAACCATCACATCATGTTAAAACATTAATTAATAAAACATTATCATAATCATCCATCCTTAATCACATGATCCCAATCATAATCCTATCTCCATCCTTAATCCACAATCCTAATACAAATCTAAACCCCCACACACCTTATCTAACCATTTCCTTTGACACTCAATCCCCATTCTCTCCAAACCAACACCCAAACCCCTACCTATTTTCTAAATCCATTAACCAATAAATCTCATCATCCCCCACCCATCAAATTCCACCATCTCACTTTGACCATGAATTCCCACACACCATCCAACACATTAACAAACAAATCTCAAAGTTAATATCCTACCTCAACGAATCCCATCCTCGTCATCCAAATCAACCATCCCATGTCGATCCTAACGTCCTACAAACCATTCAATAACTTAATCAATAAATATTTTATCTTCAATCTTTAGTCAATCAATCACCCCCTAAACTATCATCTCTCAACCAATCCCATCTAATATTTCCCCTTCCTAAGATCCCTATCCCTCACCCTATAGACTTCCCATTTGAAGAACCTGAATCATCAATATCTGCACCCCAACCTAATCAACATAAATCACTATCTTGCAAACCAATTTCATCGAATTTTACCATCTCAAAAACTTTTACGTAGACCAAGAGGACCTCCTTTATGTCCTTACTAATCTAGGAACCAATTCTAAACCTACACAACCATCCAAAACCCCAACCTCCAAATCCCCTATTAATCATCATAACCAATACCTTCCTACCATCAAAACTCATACAAATAATCCACCATCATCCAAAATCTCAACTCCTAAATCCAATCATCATAAACCTATCATCAATTCACATTCACGTATTCACAATAACCCCAACAACTTCATCCACAATCATCATCTCCCACATCCCATCTTAGTCCTCCATATTCATCATCTTCATCACCCCAATCCAATCCTATGGACTTTCTCCTAAATAGTCAAACATCTTGTAATCTACCATCAAATTCAACCTCTAAGCCTATTTCATCCCCTCCATCACCTAAACCCAACCCTTTCAAAACTATCTCATCCACCTTGACTCCTAAGTCACCCTCATCCCCTTCTATCCAAAATCCTAAACCATCTAATGTGGCTCATATTCCACCCTCATCCTCTTCATCCAAACCTAACCCTATCTTACCCCAGGGTTCATTTTAAGACACCCCTCTAAAAAAAAAATTAATAGAGAATGGTTGGCGAATCTCCAAAATGAACTTTCAAAATGATGAAAAATATCCAAAAAATTGATTCACGACAAAGGAGATTTAGTAGGGAATGTTTTCATATGATTTCGTATAGTTAAATGGGTGTTGGATAAATGTTTGTTTGTCGTTGTAAGAAATTCATGTTGGTCATTTGTCCAACCTACATTGGATGGTCATCTAACCTATGCATTGGATGGAATCCATTGGTCATCCATCCAACCTTGGTGGGCTGTCATCTAGTATATGTTAGACACATCCATGATATTTGGTCGTCTAACCTGCATTGGACAGAAGCCATTGGTCGTACATCTAACCTTATTGGTTTGTTGTCCAAATTTTGTTAGACACATCCCTGTTGGTCGGTCATATTACCTGCATTAGATGGTTGTCACATGATCATTAGACAGAATTCATTGGTCGTCAGTTCAACCTTGTTGGTCTACCATCCAACCTATGTTGGAAATTTGTCCCAGTAACTTTTAATGGTCATCCATCTCATGTATGTTGTGTTGTTAAGACATTTGTATCTTCGGAAATAGATAATCATCTCCCCTAGAAACATACATATAAAATGTGGCTTTTGGGGGCAATTCCCCCAAACACCCATTGGGGTGCACGAGCCCCAGACCCCGCAAGGGGGGTACTCCCCTTGTAACCCCCCAGGATATGTATTATACCTAAGTGAATATATGCACATTTGGATTAGAAATGTTGGCAAAATACATACATAAGTTCATTTTTAAATATAAATAGTAGGCAAATAAGGTGGCAGTCGACTGCTAAAAAATCACCATTTCCAATTTTTGAAATCCCTAATATTCGTGAGTTTAATAAAAATTGCCACTACAATTTTCCCTATCTTACCCCCCTTCATCACTAAACATAACACTATCCTATCCTCTAATCCTACTTGAAATCCACCATCCCCCAATCCTAAAACATCTAACATGAATCATAAGTCACCAAATCCCAAACCTAACAAATCCAACCCCAATATGGATACCTCCTTGATAGGCTACTCTATGTAAGTTATGGTATAAGTGTGTCAATATCGTAAGAGCCCATGCAAATATTGTCTCAGACTGCCACATAGTGTGCACCACATCTATAAATCCAATTTTGAAACACTAAACTCCACCATCTGGAAACAAAATAGAGATGATCAAGGAGCATAGTAGCATCGACACCCACTCCATGTACCCCTCCTTGAAATAAATCCCTAAATCTAGCCGCAACCCTCAACAGGGTGCATCCTACACATCTTTCAATATCCTCAATCACTCTCTGGGTCTCCTCCTATGACATACCACCCGCTCTCCCTCTAAGGGAATCCAATATATATGATAGACATCCTCTAATGTCACCATCATCTCACCCGTAGGTAGCCAAAATTTTCTCATCTTTGAGTGTCACCACTCTACTAGTGTCGTTAATAAGCCTCAATTTACTCACATAAATGGCATCCTTGCTACATGAAAAATTCCCAACACATGCAACAATGAATCCTCATCCCCCTCCACCTCCATGTTAAAACCCCTTGATAAATATCTCAAGGGAGTCAAATGTCAATTCCTGACCTGAACGACACCTAAAACCTCATGCACACATAAAACAACATATATTAACCCCTACCCATCATTCCTCATCTTTCAAAAACTCCTAACTCCCAACCCTACAACATAGGCGGCACTTCATCAACATGGGTGCCACTTTATAATGTAGGCATTGCTATATACAAAAGTGTCATTTCCTACAAATTTTCCATTTTCTAGCATACGCAACATTTTAGAACATAAGTGCCACTTTCTGGAACATAGGCAATAGTATAGACCTAATCCTTTTCCACCCTGATATAAGCGCTACCTTATCCCACATAGGTGTCAATCTTGATCAAAGGCTCCAATTTAGATTAAAATCACTAATCTACACCCCCTCGCAGGCGGATAAGAGCCAAAACATCCCCCTATCCTAGCTCATAGGCACCATACATTGACCTTCCCTCCCAAGCAATGCATATTCACTATTATATTGCACACATGTGTCATTTCATGCACATAGGTGCCACTTTATACCCCTTTAGCACCTAAAATTACCTAAAAACCCTAATAAGTTACAAAAACATGAAAAAAAACAAAAATCACAAGGTACTTACTGTAGCTCCTGTTGATCAAAGTTTCTTGCTTCCTATCTAGATTAGTGCACGAGAAATCAACAAACAAACAAAAAATTCAATTATACAAGGGCTTAGTACCTTGGAGATGGTGATGGATGATATGGGAGTAAACTTGATGTCAAACTCCTCGGTGTGATCCCAAAAAACCTGTAGCTCACATACACTAGAGAAATATTGATTAGATATTTTATGTGGGGGTTTCTTGACAAAGAAGATCCAGGAAGTGTTAACTTCCTCAGTGGCTATCAACCCCCGTGTGATAAGAAATAATGATAAAATACAAGATTAACAAATAACATGCAAGTTGATAAACAAAGGAACTTGACGCAGTGGGTCTGTAGATGGTGCTATTGATCTTATTCGAACACAACCTGCAACAAGAACCATGCTACATGAACTAATGAATCATGAGAAGATAATCATGTGGATTACAATTTCATTACGAGGACATCATGAGGATATAAATGATAAACAAAAAGCTAATAATTCAAAACAACATTTTCCCAAATTATCTCACTTTCATTTCCGAAGGGGGGAAATCCCATATTTATAGCCTAATGGCAAGGTTAGACTACAGGTTAAAAGATACTCAGGGTTGAGTAAAGCAACCCTGATTAAAAGAGGTCATGTGATTCAGCGGGGTTCACAATTTGAATTATCAGATGGATGTGATATGAGGTGGGGGTATTAGGTGAAATAATGTATTCTCTTTTTGAATTTTAAGAGTGGGATGTCGGATGGGTGCATTATTGCCCATGTTTTGCATTTTTTTTAGATATGACAATATTTGGATTATTAAATGGGTTATGTATAACCCATTAATTAATTAAAAATATGAATTAATTAAAATGTATATGGATGGGATTTAGAACAAAATAAAAGTGGGAGGATATGTAAATGTGGGATGATGGAGATGGGTTACACCTAAAAATAGGTGTCTACATTTGCCCCTTTTGTTGAGTGGTTTGCGATAGCAAGCCATGAGACAAAAACAAAAAGGGTTAGATGAAATATGTGTTCGAGGATGGATGAAGACATGACCAAAGGCAAGATTTCCTAGGAAAAAAAGGATCACAATATCTATGAAAAATATGGAGGTGACTCCAATATCACATCGGTAGAGGAAAATTACGGTCTCAATAGAGATAGCCGACAACGTTCTACAAACCAGTGAGTGGGTGAAGACCACTGTAGTATGGATGTAAACTATGATGACAAATGGGTCATAGGAAAACATCGAAATATGTGCAACTTAATGTGAAATGAATGCGCAATCCTTTGTCTATGAGGAATTGTGTAAAAAAAATCATGTCTACGAAAGGGACGAAGATGAAGATAATTATTCCCCATCACAGGGCACCAAAAGGACAAAAATTTAATTATATGCATCAACAAGTATAAGGATGAAAAATGTGTCCCATGATAGGGCACAAATATGACATAATGGGAGATGGGTGTGTAAATAAAATGCCCTAGGGGGAATAACCATAAATGTGCACATGATGAGCAGATAGGATAAAAGGGTGAGATAGAATGCCTTAAAAGGGTGATAAATATCATGGTAATCATGTTTCATAGGAAAGATGTATAATTGTTAGCAAACTAGAAGGTGAAAAAGAAAAATCACTTCCACTTGTTTGATAAGAAGTCAAGATACTTTAGCGATGAATCAACAACAGAGAAAATATTCATGGAAGAGAACACGATCAGATAAGTGATGGATGTTATGGTATCCTCCAAGACAAAAATGTCACAGGAAGATGGGATGAAATATGTAGATGATAAATGATAGAGATAAGAGAAAGTGGATATGGTTGGAGTACAACGAACATGGTGGAGGAGAGGAATAAAATAGTAGAGAAGGACGATAAGAGAGGTGAGAAGATAGATGTAAGCACAAAAGAGAGAGAATAATTGTTAATAAGAAGGTAGTGGGAAAAGATAAGGGGGAAATAAATAGGTAAGGCATGATGGACCTGGAGAAAAAGAAAATAGAGAAAGAGAGCAGGAGAAGAAGGGAAGGAGGAAGTTTAAACAAGAAGAAGATGAGATGAGAAGGGAAAGGAAATTAGAAGGGAAGGAGAATGTACAAAGATGTATCATAGTAAATAAGCAACAGAGATAATAAAGAGGAGAAATGGTGGAAGAAATAATTGATGAAGGACAAAGAATAAGATAATAAAATTACAGAATAAGGGATGAAAGGGAGATGGAGATCAAAAACAAAGGGCGAGAAAGAATGGATCACAAACGAGATGACAGAGCTGAGAAGGAGAAGAGGTGAATAATATTAGAGAAGGATGATAGGAGAAATGAATAGGTATAGCAGGATGAAATATGAAGAA
Source organism: Taxus chinensis (assembly GCA_019776745.2). Taxonomy (NCBI): domain Eukaryota; kingdom Viridiplantae; phylum Streptophyta; class Pinopsida; order Cupressales; family Taxaceae; genus Taxus; species Taxus chinensis. Next base: position 554,066,857 of record CM034150.1, read on the forward strand.
GATGAAGAAGTTAAAGAAGACAGGAGAGGAAGTAGAATAGAAAAGAGAAAGAAATGAACCATGAGGAGCTAGGAGACTGTATAGGAGATGAAAGAATGGAAAATAACTGAAGTATAGAGATGGAATAAGATAGGGGTGGTAGAGAAAGAAGTTCAGTAATGGGGGAAATGGAAATAGGAGTGAAAGAAGAGATGACAGAGACGAAACAAGAAGGGAATTGAATCCCATTATTAGGGGTAAGACCCAGGTAAATAATATGAAACAGAATGCATGGAAATGCATGTGGATGGTGGGATGATTAAAATGATGGGACAACACTAGTGAGTCAGGTAATCAATGGAGACGTAGAACGAAAGTGTAAGGAGAAGAGGGGATGAAGATGATACAGAGGAAATGAGAGAAAACCAGGGGTAGAAACGAGGAGAGGACAACAGAGAAAATGATGCAAAGGCAGTGTGTGATGAAGACAGTAGATATATTGAAGAAGGTGAAGGGAATATGGAAAGTTAATACCTGTGGAGGGATGTTAGGAGAAATCCTCTGATAATGATCAGAGGGCAGAAAAGAAAAAAGGAAGGAAGAGAAAATGGAGGAGGTAAAAAGGAGTGAACCGGTATGTGTAGAATGGGGATAAATGAATTTTAGGAAAATTCCATTGATAATTCTTAGCATGAAAAAGGTAAGATGACAACGACATAATGTTAGATGAACAATTATAATGACGAGTAAGTATGGTGGTAGATATGTGGGAGTACTCTGGAAAATGGAGTGGAAAGAGTAAGGAAAGGAGGGATAATAAATGGTGTGGAGAGGATGATGAGGAGAGGATGTAATGGATGAGGATATGGATCACGATGAAGGAACATGAAATTATAATAAATGGTATGAAGTGGTTAAGTTAGATTTTTGAATGATGGATGATGGAGATGATATTTGAGGAAGTTTGAGATATTTTGTGTGAGGAAAAAAGAGGAGGGAAGAGGATGTGTTTATGGGGAATGAAGAGAAAATTCGGATGGTGGGAATGTGGATTAAAGGGGAAAGGTAAGAAGATATATCATTAGTAAGAGAGACTCTTAAGTAAGATCACCATGTCATAGGAATGGTTAAGTAGGATCACCAAGCCGAAGAAGAATAATGATGAAAATACTGAGCGATGTATACCAAAATGGAACAAGAAATGAAAGGAGGTGATAACAAGGAAACAAAGGAGTGTGACATGATTATATTGAGGAATGTATATGGTGTAGGATGGAGAGTGTAAGGGGAATTCTTAATTAAAATTCCTATATTGTGCGAGTGATGATACCAGAGTGTTAATCAGAAGTTATGGAGTAGGAAGATGTTTCTAGTGTTAAATGGAATGGAAAATGGTGGAGGAGTTGAGTTTCGACAGCGGTAGGATCTTAAGAAAGAGATGCATTGTGATTAAGAATCTTGCACGAAATGGGTGGTTAAGTAGGATCTTCAAGCCGAAATAATAATGAAAGGGAAATAGATTGATAAAATAGATACCAGTAGAAGGACATTAAGAGAAAAATAAAAAATAAAAATTTCTGGGTGGGTGACATGTGAAGTATCAAAGAAACAATAGAGAAGGACGAAGTGGGTGAGAAGAGCAGTGGAGAATGAGATGGTGTCTATTTTAGGAGAAAATTGGGTTAACAAAGGGGACTAGGAGGAAGTAATGGTCAACAAACATGATTACGAATGAGACATTGTCTATAATGACAGGTCTTCCTCGAGTAGGATTTTCATGCTGCGTGGGGAATTATGTGGATGTTCCAAAATGGGGATGAAAGGCCTGTGATGATGAAGAAGATGATTTTTGTGATAGATGAAAAACAAAAAATAAGAGCAAAGAGAAAGATAATGGGTAGATGATTGTAGAGAAGAGAAGGATGATGTGAGAGAATGGATGGAGAAAGATAGCATTGGTCATGGTGGGGGATAAGAAGTTACATGAGAATGAATGTTAATTGAGAGATAATCTCAAGTAGAACTCATAAACTGTAACGGAGATCAAGTAGAATTCCCAAAATGAATAGTGTATCAAAGAGAGTGTGTAGAAATATTAACAAATTTCATGGATTAATGGATGATATTAATAGGGAACATACTTAAGAGTAAAAATATAGATGCAAATTTGATTATATGAAATTTGATTTCTAAAAAAAATTTGTGATAAAAGATGATTTTGTTGAGATAAGTATCACATAACAATAGCAAGGGCCATGTAAAAAATTTATGCTTTTAATTAGATAGGAAGTAAACAAGAAAAGGCACTACTCAAAGCATTGCACTTGTAACTGATAGCAGGTGTTAGTACATAACCAATGACATGTGATTATACTAAAATACCAAGAGGGAGATATGGATGAAATATTCTCATAATCCTAATATTGACATGACAAGGGATTTGAGATGTAACTTATACACGGGAAGAAGGCTATTTAAAGGTGGTGTTCCTTAAGTCTATGCCCCAACTCTAGGACAGGGAAAGAAAAATGATAGAAGAAAGTAGATAAATATGGGAAGCTTTCCAAATTCCATAACAAAAGATTAGCCATCCTTTGAGGGTATGGTATACTATATACATAACATGGATGGAAAGAATAATATGATAGCCATCCTTCAAGGGATCAGTTTATCTCTTTTTATTTTGCTTTGATTTTGATTTGTATGCTTTTATTTTTTCTTTGTATTTTGCATTTTGTATGCATAGCTATCCTTCAATGGATCAGTCTATTTTTGGATAACTTTGACTTTTTTTGCATGCATGGATATTAGCTTCACATGGGGGAGAGCTGGAGATAGAAAATTAGACCACGTAGGAGGGGATAATGACAGTACAGGAGACACCCTATACCATTTACATGAATGTCATAGGAGAATGAGAGGGTGATGGGTGTAATAATTATGGGATTATCACCAAATGGGAGAACTTATCCATAATAAATATTCTATAAGTAGATCTGTGGTACTCATATTCAAGGTCATATCAAAGTAGTGACGGTAGACCACATAATTCATATCTTTACCATGATATATGGAAGTAGATAATGATGGAGACATGGTCTAAATATAGGACTATTCTCATAAGTGTGTGTACTAACAATAGAATGGTTGTAAGTGCAATGCGTTAAGGGGTTGGATCTCTGGTTTACCATTAAGAGAAGCTAAGTAATAAGCCCTGGACCCATACTTATGGGTGATAATATATCGTCTGATCTAGTTAGGAGAAAATTTTCCCTACCAAATCCTCGATTAACACTTTATCTGAGATAAGATAAGAATTTTGGGAGGATGAGTGAAGGTATAACTATGTGCTACCCTTTCACGAAGTGAAAATATGAGTCACTAATGAGACGAATAGACGGTTCTCCGAAGGAGGGGCAATTATGACCACATTGTGGATTTTGAATAAGATGGAATGCATTAAATAGAACATCGCGAGATAGATGAGATAGAATCTGTGTTTCTTTAAAAACTGAATAAACAAGAGAAATATATACATCCCACTGAGACAAAATATGGTCACAAGGGTTGACTTTGGTAAAAAAATATGGTCCTTATTGGAAGGAAAAACACGGCCTCAAAGGAGGACCTTGATGACACAATAATGACCACAAATGTGGACTTCAATGAAAAATATAAATATAGTCTCTTAACGAAGAGACAAACATGGCCACCATAGTGGGCTTAAAATGAAAATAAATGGTCCTCTAAGGGATCGATGGAAATGGCCACAAAAGTAGGCTTAAAATGAGATAAAGATTAAGATGGGGTTAGTTTAGATTGGATGTATTTGGATGAGGTAAATAAAACAATGTCAAGGATTAAATTCCCCCAGCATGAAAGGAGATTTTTTTAGATATGAAATGTGTTAATCAGATGATATGCTTAAGGACGAGGGAAGGCTACTCCCTAGCGAAAGAGATTGTATCATTGTAGGAAAATTAGATGTGTAACACTCTGAACTGTTGTTACTTCCTCCTGAGCATTCAAGTGTTGATATATGATTTCTTCTGTAAAAGGATATGTTCCTTTGATTGTGAAGTCATGCTTGATATGGATTGTATCTTCTTTGCAATTGAAGATCTTTGACTAAGTCGGAATATGATTGGACTCTTTTATTTCTTTCATTTTACACCTAAGTTTAATCTGATCTCGGAATGAATTGTGGATTTATCCATCTATAAGACCCAGCCTTGGATCAGTGGCATTGATCCAAGAGATGCTTTAAGTTTATTCGGGATGAACAAAAATTATAGACCTTACGCAAGTTGCAAGGTCTGAATGCGTTGAATAAGATATTCTGGAGTCTAACTCAGGTTGATCGTGTTAAATGAATTGGTTTCCGATATCGTAATATCAGGAAGGTCTTGATCGTGGACCAGGTAATAAATTCAGATACATTTATTCAACTAGCCTATTGGCAGTGCTAGAGTGAATCCTTTTCGTGAATGTATGTCTTTAGGTTCTTATTCTAAACATTTTAAATGTTAGACCTAAACTGGATTTAATAAGGTTAATAACCTAAACCTAAACTATAACCTATGGGTTAGGTTAGTGCTAACCTAGGCCTAAGCTATAAACTAATGTTCTAAAGTTAGTGACCTAGCGCTAAGGAGGTTAGACTAAGTATCATCTTAAATCCTAACCTATGCTTCTAACCTAACAAATATTAGTGGAGGAAGGGGACCTATGAAGGGGTGTGAGCTATGGGCGGTAGTTTCTATGGCATTAAATGGGATGGATAAGTATGAAAGACAGGGATTTAGTGGAAGTTTCAAATGGCTAGTGAGGCCGACGTGGCAGAGTCACCAAAGTTAGAAATGGTCTTTGACTTGCATTTGTCCATCGCCAACTATGGCGGTCGGTGGCAATGGAGATTGAGCGGGAATTTTGGAGTTAATACAATTAATGAACTCGGTCTTCGAGCTCGGATTTATTGGGAAGACATGCAAAATGGAAAATTGGTAGTTTGTTTGGTTTTTCATGCACTCCGGTTTTCTCTCTGTTTGATCACTGGTTCTTCGCACCAGTCTACTTGGTGTTGCATGGAAAATATGAGTGTAACTCGCTCTTTTCTCTGTCAAGGAAAGTTTATAAGGCATGGAAATAACAAATTATTGTTGTTGAATCTAATGTGGAAAAAGAGGAGAAGGCTCGAGCTCTTTCAGTGGTCTTCTTCAGATTTTTAAGCAACATTACCAGGCATGTTAGGCCCTAACCTTTAAAAATATTGCTTTCTTTCAAATGATTTCATTAGAACAACTCTGTTCAGATGATTTTTGGGTTCAGTTGGTTTTTCTGGTAGCTTTGTGTGATTTGGTTACTGTATCTTCTTACTGGCTCGATTTTTCAAGTGAACCCTTGATGGGTGTGTATTGTGTTTCGAACTGTTGCACTATCTTGTTGTGTTTTGTATTTCGGTTAGATTTTGTAGAAATGCTTGCAAGGAAAATACATGAATTTGGTTCTGTGGGAGTCCATGAATTGTTTTCTTGTTTGGTTCAAACTTCAGTCGATACCTTGTTGTTTTCACTTGTTAAAAAAGGATACTGTTGGAATTCTTGAATGTACATGATATTTCGACTTCTGTATAAGTTATGTCATGATTAATATATGTTATTGATGCTGTTGAACTTCTTGAAATGAAATTATGTCTTGGGTTCTGAAGAAGTACAGTCGTGAATACATTATGTTATTGAATTCCGTTGGAATCCTTGAGTAGATAGTATTTGACTTCTGAAGGAGTTTTAGATTGAGAATATTACTTAGGTTCGACTCCTTTTGAACTATTGAAGCGTATATTATGTTTTCCTCTTCTGTATAAGCTTAGAGTGAATATTGTTGTATTGGACTCAGTTGGAGTCCTTGTTATGAAACCAGTATTCTGCTTCTGTATAAGCCTGTTTGTGAATAATTATTATTATTGGCACTGTTGGAATCCTTAATATATATCTTGTATCTAGACTTCTGTAGAAATTTAGTTGTGAAAACTACTGGTGTTGAATTAGTGGAAAACCTTGAATGCTTTCGTAGGAATTCGGCTACTGACCTTGTCCACGCTGTGTTTTCTTTTTAAACTTGACTCTGTATGAGTCCTTGCTATATTCGCACTATCATGGCTTGGATGAAACTTTGTTGAAAATAATGAATTGATGATGACCATTATGAAGACCTTGTTGAGGTTATTATTTCCGGTAAGCGTCTTCTAATTCACACCCATGTTGTATAAACGTGGAGATTTGTTACAGTTGAATGAAGCTGTGCAGGTTCGTGTTGGATTCAATGTGAATGTCACTAGGTATGCATATGGAAACGTCATTTGTTTTAATGCTATCTAGCCTCTTGTTTGACTGTGATAAAAAGGTTATTCTTTTGATTTCGGCCTTAGATTTAAGTCCTTGCTGTGTTAGTAGGGATTAGATTGAGCTGTATGTTGCTGAGTGTTTCGACTCAGTGGGATTGCTCTTGTGTTTGTGCATGATTACGTCTTCTGTTATCATGACTATCTAGTCGTGTGCTTGACTAAAGTAAAGAGCTATTAACTGTACCTTGATAAGCGATGGCGTTGGATATTTTCTCATTTTTTGATTAATATGGAAGGTTATGTGGAGTCTATTTCATGGATTATTCATCACTGCCTTGTCATGAGAGCTACTGTGTTGTTCAGTAAGTTACAGGCAATTTCTATTTGTGTATTTTGACGAATTGTAGATCTTCTTGTGGTCTCGACTAGCTTAGTCGCAGGTGTATAATGTGATTGCATTACTCTTAAGTGGACAGTACAGTCATGAGCATGTTGGGAAGGGACATCTGAATGTCTCGGTTTCTTTCTCTTCTACTGTAAAGTATATGTTGATATATTTTTATCTAACTGTTGGAATTGTTTTAACATACTGATGGAATCATGAATTATTATGATATTCATTTTATCATGTTGAATGTAATGGTCTGTCTGATGTTTGTTGTCCTTGGGATTCAGATGGATAGTTGTTTTGGATACATTTGTTCTTCTTGGTCACTAATATTTATGATGAAATATCTGAAAAGTACTTATGACTATTTAGTAACTATAATATGAGTTACGCGTTTATAGTCATGTTTGTATTACAAGAGAGTATAGTCTGAAATATGTTTACATGTTTGGTGAAATGATTTCATTTAAACAGGTTGTTTAATGAAAACAATTGGTGGATTGCAATTGTTTTAAGATTTAGTGCTTATCATGCTCAGTTCATCGAACTGACCCATGTTGAAAATTTTTGCAGATGGTTGCCGTAAGTGGTAAAAGCACGCAGATCTGATAGGATGTTCAGATTGTTTAATTTGGTTTTATGATGAATTACAGCTTGATTCTCTAAATATACTACTTGAAGAAAGATGTTCTTTGCTGTTGAGTATTGCATCAAATATGCTAAATGCATAAAATGTATTTGATTAGCTTGAAAGGAATGAAAAGAGATATTCGTTACTTATATGTTTGTATTCGTATCTTGATGGTTTGACCTTCTTCGGTTCGAATGATCTTGAGAGAATTATTATTATTGTATAATTTGGAGACTTTTGTGATTATCTAAGTATACTTGCAAGATTATGTAACTGAATGCTTCTGATTGTTTAGTAGTTCTAGTATGTTCTATCTAAAGCTAAATTGGAATTTAGATCACTGTCTTTCTAAAAGCTAGGGTTAAAATAAACCTGAACAGGAAGATAAACAAGCTGAATAAATTATTACTTCCTAGTCTTGATCTAAGTCAAGACAACGTTTAATTGGATTCTTAATCACTATATCTCGATACTAATAAGTAAGATATAAAATTCAGTTAAGAGAACTGATATAAACCCAAAAAGGGTTTGGTTAGCAATCTCATGTGAAGGTTGAGGGTTATTGTCCAATTTCATTGATTTAGAATTATGTATATTCTATGAACTCCTTGGAGGGGACCGCTAGTCTTAATAACTTCTCTTGTGTACAGGGTTTTGCTATGAAAGGTAATTCTAAGGTGAGGAACCCAGGGATTGGGAAGACTAACCTTAAGGGAGCGTCTTATAGTATAATTTTATCTCGATGTATGTAACACTTATCAATAAGTAGATCTTTTCGAGGCGGATTTAAAGGTTGACAGAACAAGTCAACTGCAAGGTTGTACCTTCGAGAAGATTAGGATCTTCTCAAAGATACAACAATGTAGGTGACTTATGACAACACCCTTTGCATTGATCGTTAAGATTTACACCTTAAACTCGAACAAGTTACTCTGGGACTGATTAGGAATGTGGTCACGTTTTAAGGCTGCCCTAGGAGACTCGGGGTATTTTGACACACTGGATTAACTAGGGTTGACCCAGTATGTCAGCGTATCCCTAGTCCTCAGGAGCATCCCTATAACACTGTCATCTTACTAATCCATTCCTGAGTGAATAACTTGGGACAGGAGAGTCTGACAGAAGTCAGTATAAGACATTCTACATAACATAGGAATGGGGTGAAGGACGTATTCCAGATTGACGAGTATGCCGTCAAGGAACACAAGACATAAGCAGTATGTTTCAAATATTTGGCCAAAGTATCGCAAGCTACTGATTGCATTGTCCTAAGTCACCTAGTCTAAGGGATGAGATGCCAATGAATAATGGTAACAATTATTCAGTTAGGTTCCTTGGACATAGCATTCTGAATCCTAGATTAGGGAAGAGAACCGCAAGAGTGATGTGTTAAATAAAAAACGCCAACTCTTAATACTCATGAATAGATCGGTATATTACCGAGTCATGGAATGAATAGATCGTAGGTGCTCTGAGTCATTACAGCTACATATGGTTATCTGTTGTGAGAATGGTTGTTTTTGATTTGTGAGTTCCAAATTATGTATTTAGAACCAGGAAGCATTTATCAAAAAAAAAATTTACTTGTTCTAATGTATAAAAAATGAGGATGTTACAAGATGTGGATGAGTAGGTAGATGCGTTGGGGATCAAAGTAAGATAGTGTTTATGAATAAGGGAGGACATTCTGTATGAGTAATAACATGCAAATGAGATAGGTTAATGAAGGATGGAGGAGAACGCTTAGAGACTTCGATAGAAGTGGAATTAGTTATGGATAAAATGGTAAAGGGAAAATCCTTAAAAAAGGTAGTCTCTTTCAATGAGATCATGGATGAAATTTTAAAGAGCCTTACAACACTCAGTGTTATGACTCGGGGTACGATGGTAGGTACAATTGAGGCGGGGATTAAACCATGAAGGCTTCTTACTATGTGGGTTAAATTCCTTGGCATGTGGAAGCGTAATGGAAGCAATTTGTAATAAGTGTTAAAGGTTTTCCACATACGATTCAATTAATACATCAGCATTTATATCTTCTTAGGAATCCTTTAACATAAATATTGATGAAATTACTTGGGGTGTGGTTGTATGAGCTTTCTTTGAGGATTTATTCATGTCATTCCACAATCTTGATTCGAATCTCAAGGGAATGTTGGATGTTTTTTATTTTGTTTGGTGGATTGATTGTGATGCCTTAGATGAAGATTGATGTTTCCCCAAATTAGATGATGCATATTTGGTATTCATTGGAGAAATGTCTATCTTCTTTTGGGGACACATAAGAGATCATTGTGGAAAGGTACCAAGGATCTTAGATTTAGATGGAAAAGGAGCATTATTGTAAGGGGATATACTGATTTCAGTCGGAGGGTCTAAAGGTTGTGTTGCAATTGATACATGTGGAAAGATTAGTGTTTTCATGGTGACGTCTAAAAAAGGTAGGTTTTTTGTGGAGGCATTTTTAGATGAGATGAGAGGGTTATCTGAAGTTGTAAGTTGAGGTTCTGTCCAAAATTCTATAAATGATGTGGAAGAAGAGGATGGTGTGTTTGACACGATTATAAGGGTAGAAAGTGGAACTAAGATAGAATCAATAGATGGTATGATAGGTAAAGATGAAATATATGTGGATGGGGGAGTGTTAGGAAACCCGATGGATGAGGATGTAGAAATATGAGTTATATTCATTGCAGATGGGGAAGTATATTCCCCCTGAGTGAGGAAATTATCTTCCTGAATAAGGTCATGGACGATGGTTTAAAAGGCCTTACATTGCTCAATGTCTTGGCCTAGAACATGATGATAAGCGTAAATGTAATTGGGATTGAACTAGGGAGTTTTATTACTATAAGGATATCGATGTCTAATGGGAGGAAGCATGATCATAGAAGTTTGAATTAGATGTTGAAGGATGTCTGCATAGGATCCAATCGAGGTTTCAAAAAGAAGGTAAATCTTATGAGTTTTAAGATGATGTTTTGGCTTGGATTTAGATGTGGAAATCTGGGATGTTGATATATAAACCGGTATAGATATTGAGGATGGGGATGAATTACATTGTGGTTTTAATTATTTGGTTTTGGTTTTAGTGTTAGTCAATGATTCAGAGTCACGTGAACTGAACTAAGGATTTAGTTGAATAATTTTGATGGAGAATGAAGGATGCTCTTTAAACGATTCTTCACTTGGAGGTGACATGGTTGTGGAAGTGTGTGAAGAATGAGGGGACATTATCATTTGAATAGATGAGGTCAACTATGCAGATGTTGAAGTGGAGGGAATAGACTGGTTTGGTTTGGGAAGGATGTATCCTTTCTTAATGAAGTCCTGAACAATGGCTTGAAATGCTTTGCAATGTTTGATATCACGTCTAGGGGTACAATTATATGTGCAAAAAAGGCTGGAATTAAACCATGGTGGCTTCTTACTACCGGGGTCAAAGGCCCTAATTGGCGGAAGTGTGATTGTAGAAATTTGTAACAAATGTTGGAAGACCTCCATATATGATTCAACTGAAACATTCAGAGGTGTTGTGTCTATGCGGAATCTCTTGGTTTTTGGAGGAGTGGATGTTTGAGATAATTCAGATGTTGAGACCAAAGTTCGAGTATATTCATGTCTTGATGGTTGGAATCCAGTTGTGATTTTAATAGTGTTAGATGATTTTAGTTGAAGGAATTTAGGGTTGGATTGTTTAGAAGAAGGAATATTATTTTCCTATATAAGGGAATTTTGAGGTAATATTTGAGAGGTTGCACCCTTGGGAGGAACGATAATAATTTCTACTAAAGAATTTAGAGGTGGTACTGATAGAGGCATAGGAAGGAATATTTGTTCATTAGAATATAAGGAAGGTGAAAATTGATTTGGTTACACTGATGAGGTAGAAATACTATTTGAAGTTGAGTCCATTTGAAGTTCTTTTAAAGGTTCTTCAAATTCTGTATGAGGGGAGGACATTGTGGGTGTGGTCTCAATGACTGATGTAGTAAGTACTAGAACTGGGATTAGGTATATGGTTGGCATTATGGGTAAAGATGGACTAGATGTCGATGATGGAGTGTATGAGGTATATTCAGATGTGGAATCAACGGCGAATGTGGGAAGAGGTCATGAGGTAAAAGTAGATAGGATCAATGTTAGTGTGGGGGTGAGGGTTAATGGATTGTAGAAAGGGGGGAGCTTCTAGTGAGGTAGGTATGGTGATTGATGAAGAAGGTATATCTATGGATGTAATTGAATTTATACCTGTAGTATGTATATTATTTATGGTGTGGGCATTGGGAACTTGTGATGTAGAATCAGTGGTGGTTTGACTTATTGATTTGGGTTTATGGTTTGGAAATGGTTTTTTAAAAATATCTAGTGGTTGATTAGGTGAAGCATTTGGATTATCTACTTGAGGATCTCCCTGATTGATGAGTCTTTGGACTGAATCCTTTAAAGTCTGACATCTCTCTATGTCATGTCCTCAGACTTGATGGTATTTACAATAATGATCCTCCTGATACCACGTAGGTCTCGGTCTAGATTCATCAACTTTTTGGATAGGCGGTAGCTTGATCAAAAATTTTGTTATTAATTTGTCAAAGATGGTGTTGTATGATTCTCCTAGAGGAGTATAGGTGGGAATTGGTCATGTGAATCATTGTTGGGATATTGTAGTAGATGTTGGTGTAGAAGATGATTTGACAATGACAGCGTTGGAAATTGTCTTTGAGTTATCATTTGATGTGGATGGTCTGACAAATTATTTTTTGGGCTTGTTTGATTTTAATTTTAAATGCCACTATTCTAGGGCACGTGTCTCAAGCTTACAAGACATGGTGAAAGATTATTCAAAAGTGTGAAATGATTGTATTTACAAATTTGATGAAATATGCTTAGCGCAAGAGCCTGCAAAAAGCTTGATGGGGTCAATTTGAGGAAGTGGAAAAGATATTTGGTTTATAACATTGCGCCATCGTGTGAAATAAATTGGTGATGGATTCATCTTCAAATTGGTGGATGGTATACATATCATTGATGGTTACCTTGCAAGCAATATTAATGGAGAAGTTCTCGAGAAATAATTGTGTAGGATGAGAGAGAAAATTTGGAGGAATGGGGAATATTATTAGACCACTCTAAGGTAGGACCAGCCAAATACATGGGGAAAGTACAAAGCATCAAGTCTTGGTCATGTGCGATAAGATAACATGAATGTTTGAATGCTCGGAGATGTTGTTGTGGGTCCTCCTTACTGCTAAATTTGGAAAACTTTGGCAATTCCCAGTGTGGAGGATAAGTTTTTATTAGCACAGATGAATGAATGGGTTTGTTACATATTTTTTCATAAGACAATGTAGCTTTGGATCCTAACATAGTAGCATCTAGGTTGGCTAACCGACCTATCAAGATTTGCATGGGATCATTAGGAAGTGCATGTTGAGAAATGAGAGGTGGTGGTAGAATTTTTGAATGGGTGGATGTCTGAGGAACTTGGTATGGGTGAGTGTAAATTATGGGTTGTAGTTGAGGTGGAGGTTGATAGAATGTGTGTTGGTGAGAAACAAGGGCATGGTATGATTGTTGAGATTGTACAGGTTGTTGAGGTAACTGCTGAGTGGGGATATGGGTATAGATGGGTTAATAGACAGGAAGTGACACTGCATGTTGCAAAGGTATCGTTGGAGGAATTTGAGAAGTAAGGGCATATACCTATGACGTAAAAGTAATTTTCTGTTTGGATAAGGTATTTGACACACGGGATGGTTGAATGAAATTATTAGTGAAAATCAGGGTTGTATTAGTAATAGGGATGGTAGTCATGATGATTGTGTTGATGTGAGGAAGATTGGGAAGAATGGTCATGACTACTTGGGTAGTCCGGTGTGCCAATGGGTTGGTGGAGGACAAAGTAAAATCATGTAAGGCCATGGACTGAGGAAATTTAGAACTAGTACTATAAGGATAAACTTGCTGGAGTGGTGGGCCATCCAGAGGAAGGTGTATATATATTCTCAAGAGATAATCTTGAAGGGCTATAGGGTTGGTGTCAAGAATCTGTCTAAATTCTGGGTTGCCAAGAGGGAAGATAGAAATACCACTAGGCTTTGATTTGACAGAGGGTGGATTGGAAAACCTGGATGAGATGGAATGATCTAACATCAAAGCGTGACCAACTAGTATTGGGTGAGATATATTAGTAAGAGAATGGGTATTTCTAGGGACCATGGAGAGAGACATGGATGAGGAAGCCACTGAGATGGTTATCAACTAAGATAAATCATTATGTGAAGTGGGGTCGTGTTCCATTTCATTTGTACTAGATCGAGTGCTTACCGACATGAAATGAAAGTTGTTATTATACGAGCCAAACAAATGAGGCACACAATAATTTTTTATTTTTTATCTAGGGATGTTTAAAACTAGATTAAATCTACATGTTGTTCCTTTGAGATCTTATGATTTGATTATTGGCATGGATTGGTTATAAGACCATAAAGCTCAGATTGATTATTTTGACAAAAGAGTATACTATTTTTATTATTTTGGCTTTGAACAAGTTCTATTTGGTATAAAAAAACAAGTTTTTACCCACTCTTTGTGCCTTACAATTGAAAAGAGCAGTCCGTAAGGGATGTATCTTATTTTCCTTACACATGGAAGAGTCTTCTAAGGTGAAGGAACCTAGTTTTAATGATTATCTAGTATTAAATGATTTTAGGGATGTTTTTCCTAAGGAATTTCTACATCTTCCCCCAAAAAGAGAGTTTGATTTTTCAATAGATATCATGCCAAGTTTAGCCCCTGCCTGAGCTAAAACTTTAGTTGTAAGAACTTCTTTAGCAATGAATGATTAGGCCAAGTGTGTCCCCTTAGGGACCACCATTGGTATTTGTTAAAAAGAAAGATGGTACATTAAGGTTGCGTATTGATTACCGCATGCTCAATAAGGTTACCATTAAGAATAAATATCCACTTCCCAGGATAGATGATTTATTTGATTAAATGAAAGGGGCAGGTGTATTTTCTAAGATTGACTTAAGGTCTGGTTACCATCAACTTATAATCAAAGAGGAAGATTTGCATAAAATAGCTTTCCATACAAGATATGGACACTATGAATTCACAGTTATGCCTTTTGGTTTGACCAATGCACCGGCTACTTTTATGAACCCAATGAATAGTTTTTTTAGAGATTTTCTGGATAAGTTTGTATTAGTCTTCTTGGATGACATTTTAATTTATTCTAGAGATGAGCAAGAACATGAAAAGCATTTAATAATGGTTCTACAAAGGCTTAGGGACCACAAATTATATGTAAAAATGTCTAAGTGTGAGTTTTATAAAGATAAAGTGCACCACTTAGGACATATCATTTCTAAGGATGGGATTTATGTGGATCCATCCAAGATTAAATCTATTGAAGAATGACCAACTCCTAAAAATGTGACAGAAGTCCAAAGTTTCATGGGATTGGTTGGGTACTATAGAAGGTTTTTGAATGAATTTTCATGAATAGCCCATCCTATCACATCGCTACAATGAAAGGGTAAACATTTTGAATGGACTGCTAGGTGTCAGAAAGCATTTTTAAAGTTGAAACATGTGCTCTCACTACAACACCTATCTTGTTGGTTCTAGATCCAAACAACACTTTTGAGGTCTGGACTAATGCATCCCTATATGGTTTAGGGGATGTACTAACTCAAGAAGGAAAGGTAGTGGATTATGAGTCACGGAAATCAAATCCTAATGAGATGAACTATCCCCCACATGACTTAGAGTTGGTTGTAGTAGCTCATGATCTTAAGAAATGGAGACATTTCTTGTTGGGTAAGCCATTCAAACTTAGAACAAATCATAAAAGTTTGGAGCATTTGTTTACTCAAGACAATTTTAATGCCCAACAAAGGAGATGGATGGAATTGATTAGTGACTATGATATGGACATAAAATATGTCAAAGGTAAAGAGAATCGAGTGGCTGATGAACTCCACCATAGAGTCCACTTTGTTGTTGTTTCTAGAATAATTTTTTTGCTATATGATTGGTTGTTATAATAGCAGAAAATAGATATTTTCTTTTAGGAAAGGACTGAGAATTTGTTACAAGAAATAGTGGACAGCAAGTATGTTGGGTACTCCTTAGAATTATATGGTCTTCTAAGGTTACAAGGTAGAATTTACATACCTTTTGAAGGAAATTTCAGAACTATTCTAATGTAAGAAGTGTATCAAGCTCCTTATTTTGCACATCTCGGGGTCACTAAAATGACTCATAAATTGAAACAATTTTATTTTCGGCGTGGTATGAAAAAGGATGTGGCTATATTTGTTTCTAAATTTTTAGAATGTCAAAAGGTGAAAGTTGATCATTGTCATCCCAGTGGTAATCTTTTTCCCCATGACATTCCAAAAGACAAATGGGAAACTATAATTATGGATTTTATTTCTGGTTTTCCAAAATCTAAAAAGAGGCATGATATTATTTTAGTTGTTGTTGAAAAGCTAACAAAGGTTATTTTATTCCTGGTAATCTAACGGATGATACACATGTACTTGCTGATAGATTTGTGAAGGAAGTTATAAGATTGCATGGAGTTCCTGAACTGATTATTACTGATAGAGATACTTTGTTTACATCTTGGTTTTGGAAAACTCTAGCAGCTGCTTTTGGCACAAAGATACATTTTAGTTCTTCTTATCATCCTAAAATGGATGGGAAAACTGAAAGAGTAAATCAGGTATTAGAAGACATGCTAAGAATGTATGTTATGGACCAGAAAAACAAGTGGGAAGATTTTCTGCACTTAGTTGAATTTTCTTATAATAATACTTACAATAATTCTTTGCAAATGGCTTCTTTTGAAGCTTTATATGAAAGGAAATGTAGAACACCCTTGGGGTTGGAAGGCCTTGAAAATTGGGTAACCACAGGTCCTGATGTTTTAAAATAATACGATCAACAAATGATTGTTATGAGACAAAAATTAAAGGTTGCAAGTGATAGACAAAAGAGTTATGCTGATAAGAAAAGGGCCAAAAAATAATTTCAGTTGGGTGAAAAAGTGTTTTTGAGGGTGAAACCTCATAAAAGTTCAATTAAGTTTGGAAAGGAATCTAACCTTGCACCCAGATTTTTTGGTCCATTTGAAATTTTAGAGAAAATTAGTGTTGTAGCCTCCAGGTTAGCATTGCCTCCTTCACTTTCTATTCATGATGTATTTCATGTCTCACTTTTGAGAAAATATGTGCATGATCCCTCACATGTGCTAACTTGGTAGAACTTGCAAGTAGATGAAAAGATAAATTTTTAGCTTGAGTCGGTAAGGATATTATCATAGCAAAGCATTAAGTTGTGAAATAGAGATATCCAACAAATTTTGGTCTAGTGGGACAGCCTAAGTGAAAGAAGTGCCACTTGGGAAGATGTAGAGTATGTAAGAAATAATTTTCCATTTCTTTTTAAGTCTTGGTAATTGAGACATTACCCTTGTTAAGGAAGGGAGGATGTAACGTCCCAACTCTTAGAACTTAGAATTATTAATAAATTTGTTGGGTGTTTCTTCTTGGTTGCATTTTTTGTTTTCATTAGTCATTCATCAAAGGTCTGAGTATAAAGCATGAAGGAATGGACATTCATATATATACCCATTTGGATATGATCATAGGCATGTGAGCATATATACTTATGTATATAAGATAGCATAGTTGTGTGCATACACATGTGAGTACACACACAAGTTTCCACTCATCTGTGAGTTAGCACTCACCCTTTTGATTCGGTGACAACGTTTTGGTAGCTTCCGATGTGATATTATTTAATATCATTTGCTATCCTAACTAACCTAAGATATAGGTTACGTGATCTAACCTAAGCCTAAATTATGTTGGTATGTTAGTAACATAACGGAGTGTCAAAATATTATCTAGATGTCTTGACTCAACTGTAATAAATTCATGTCATTTTGATTTGCTTGGTTAATGAGCTGAGCATTTAACTAATGCTTAATTATAATGATATTTT